>CM035786.1:26048241-26690741 GCA_020466265.1 Siphamia tubifer | reverse complement strand
TATCTATCTATCTATCTATCTATCTATCTATCTATCTATCTATCTATCTATCTATCTATCTATCTATCTATCTATCTATCTATCTACCTACCTACCTACCTATCTACCTACCTACCTACCTACCTACCTATCTATCTATCTATCTATCTATCTATCTATCTATCTATCTATCTATCTATCTATCTATCTATCTATCTATCTATCTATCTATCTATCTATCTATCTATCTATCTATCTATCTATCTATCTATCTATCTATCTATCTATCTATCTGTATCTGTCTGTCTGTCTGTGTCTACAGTATTGAAACAAATGTATAAATTCACACACTGTTCAAATACATAGTGTAAACAGGAAACTAATGGATGAATCTGCTCTATGTTCTATTCCTGGTTCATATAAAATAATTCCAAACATGCTCATTCAAGTGGTGAATCATCACAATGAGCTTCAGCGTTGTCCATGTAACACTGGTCGACAAGTAAAATGCTTTTAATGAAATGTCCTCACAAGTGTGTTACTGATAAAGAAAACTCTTGTCTTAAATGCTGGTTGTTGTTTCCAAGATAAGTCTTGAATGAAAATGTGAAATTCTTAGAATTAACAAGAGAACAGTTTTGAATATTAGTCTCAGATCTACTTAAACACTGTCTGTACATTATGATCCATTCACTTTACAGGTTCTTTCTAGTGGAATATTTACTAATCCATTGTACTGTATACATGTATATAAACCACGGTGCAGTGACAATAACAGGTGGTCATGCCCACATGTGCATGAAGCAATGTTGAAAATGAGCAAGAATTATAAATGATCAAAAATGACAACTGAGCCTACAACAAGGATGTTTTTTTTTTTTTTATCAGGTGGTGTTTAAACAGAATCTTGTCAGCAGAGGTTCACTGTAGATTTCGCAGTGTTAATTTGGAGACAATGGGACCAAATACACTCTAGAAGAAGTTAAATAAACTCTCTAAGTGTTGATTTAACACTGCAAAATTGACTGTGTTGTATCTGCCTTAATATACATGTAAGTTATTTTAGACATTAACTAATATCCCTTTATCATAGCCATCAGAACTATATACAGTAAACTTGATATTCAGGAAGATCATAATTTTACCTTTAAATTCAGAATAAATATAACATAATCTACATACACAGATGGGATAATACACATTATTTGCTGTACCAAAAAACATCTCTGAAAAGAACACAATTAACATCACGACAATGCATATAATACATATAAAACAGTCTGAAACACACAGTTTCTTCATCTGTTTTGCTCTGTGTCCATGTACTGAGTCGACCTGGAGTTGAACTGAACTGTCCGAGCAGGGGTAGAAAGGCACCGCTGGGCGTTGAATGCAGTTCATCATCATATAAGTGTCAGTTCAGACACTCAGAGCATCTGTCCTGTTTACATAAGAGCAGAGAGTCTTTTTAGCACCATAAAAATTGACAGTTTGATGAAAACCAGGAGAAGGAAGAATTTGGTTGTAGAAGGTCTGTCATAAAAAAAGGTCCTTGTAGATTTAGTTAGTTTTGTTTGTCGTAAATCATGCTAAATGAAAGCATATAAGATTTATCCCATTTAATGTCTGAAACAGATACTTTCTTAAAAAAAAAAAAAAAAAAGAAAAAAAGTAGTGTAATGGATGACACCCATGGGAGGAACCATGAACCTGCATCAGAACCTGCTGAATGTCAACAGAACCAAAGTTAAGATTTAATAAGAGAAAAAAAAAACCTTGTATCTGTACTGTATGCAGGTGAATCTAATATGAAGCTGTGTTCATTAGGGTTCTATCTATGATACGTGTGCAGGTGCTGAGTCAGGAGGGACAAGAGGACACTGGCTGTACCTTATGTTCAGACACTGCACCTCCTTTATCAGGATGCCTGTACATGCACCGCAACCCACTGATGCACTTTGATTTCTGGACTGCTGAGCGAGCACTCTCAGCTGCTACTACACGGTACCTCTCCTCTGCAGTAGGAAAAAAAAACAAACCTTCCCACTGATCATATCATTGTGTTGCCATTGACTTCTATTTCCATACCTTACAGTATACAAACTGCAGATGCCTAAATGTATTTACTGTATGACTTTTATAGCAGTTCCAAAGGTATTTATTATAATATTATCCTCTGTATTTGGCATTTTTTCAGTGAAAATTTACCTTTTTTTTTTTTTTTTTATATTTAATTTGTTTGATACATGTAGATGTTCATAAAAGCTCAGCTCATAATTTTTTTTTTTTTATTTTCACTTGTTCTATTGGCAGATTTTAGGCTTGAAAAGTGAAAACTATCTTGGTAAGATTTCTTGAAATAAGATTTTGTCTAAAAAATAATGTCTTATGTCACACTAAAACGTTACTCTTTAGGTGATTATGTCTTATTTTAAGTGTGATGAGATATTTTGACCAAAAATGTGAAAAATACACTAAAGGGGAATATATATATATATATATATATATATATATATATATATATATATATATATATATATATATATATATATACACCATATATCTGTATGTATATAATATATATATAGATATAAATATATGTGTGAAGATGTATTAAAGTGGGTTTCCAGCTGGAGATAAGTTTGTACTAAAGATAAATGGAGTGACTGTTCTGTCCTTGTGACTCTAACAACAATCAGATGACATCAACCAACTAGTTAGAGCAGGTTTAGTGTGGGTAACTGGTATCTGAAAATGAACTGTAAAAGACACATACATGTCAAAATAAACTGTGCTGTTTCCTCCTCATCCTCTGGTGGTGACATCCTTGGTCCATGATGAAAATCCACAACATTTACAGTAGTAACATTTAGATGTTTCTCCAGTGCTCTGACAGTATTTAAACCTGAGGAAAAGCCTGGAAACTTAATTATTGTGTTGATTAAAAGTATTGATACATTTAATGGATCAAAAGCTACTGAAAATTGTAGATCTACAATTGTTTTATTAACAAAAAAAGAAATTAGGAAGACTAACTTTAATACCGACTCCTATCATATAAGCTTAATCTGCTCTTATGTTGAATATATTTGGTCTAAAAACTCCTCAAACTGTCGCCTATGATCAGTTAGGTGCATGTATGGAGGTCAAATAAAAGTGTTTTCCTTGCAAACCTGTCCTTTTATTATATTTTACACTACTTTTTTTTTTTTATTCTGACATTCTATGAGTGACCTTTAATCTTTGTATTCAAGTCCCCGTTTGCAACAACCTATAGACTTACACCGCTGTGCTGCAAGGACCTGGAGCCTCTGATGTACAGCAATACACAAAGGTCATGTGGAGAACGCTGTAAGTTCAAACAATTTTCTCTAACTGTGTGACTTTTACATGAAAATAAGCCATGAGTGAAATACCTGGTGGTGCCTTGTGCTACGATGTTATCAAGTCTTACATAAATTCAATACTTACAAGAGTTCAGGGCCAGGGCTGTTGGCTGCCAAATATACTTTACACACACAACATCACACCAACAGCACTTACATATGACATGCATCAACTATGCTCTGCAACACAATCAGTCCAAACACACACACCTGACCTCATATAGACACATATGTGTTGCCATAGGCTACAAATTGTCATTATTTTCACAGCAAAAATCCTCATTATCAAAGTTTTATTTCATAATAATGTACATTATTCAAGTGCGTAATACAAGACAAGTTGCGAAAGACATTAATCCCTGAAAAATAGAATTGTTAGTATAGTAGTGTATATACTGGTGATTTGGAGGTCTGACACAATTTTTTGGTTTTGTTTATATCAACCATAGCGATAATTATTGAAGCTCGTTTCTGCTACTGAAAAAAAAATCAGATAAAAAGTCCTAATTATGAGATTAAAGTCAAAATTATTTTACTTACTTCGATGACGTCTGTAGAAAAATACGTTTAATCTGTCAACTATGTCAGGTAAAAAAGCAGGATATTCAATAGCTGTTTGTTTGGTCCATGTCTGTATTTGTTTGAACATATTTGTATTTGTATCTGTACTTGTCTGTATTTGTATTTGTCTGTATTTTTATTTCTATGTACAGTATTTGTATGTATTTCTCTGTATTTGTATGTATTTTTATTTCTCTGTACAGTATTTGTATGTATTTCTCTGTATTTGTATGTATTTTTATTTCTCTGTACAGTATTTGTATGTATTTCTCTGTATTTGTATGTATTTGCATTTGTCTGTACAGTATTTGTATTTGTATTTGTATCTGTATCTGTACTTGTCTGTATTTGTATGTATTTTTATTTCTCTGTACAGTATTTGTATTTGTATCTGTACTTGTCTGTATTTGTATGTATTTTTATTTCTCTGTACAGTATTTGTATGTATTTGTATGTATGTCTCTGTATTTGTATTTGTCTGTACTTGTATGTATTTTTATTTCTCTGTATTTCTCTGTATTTATCTGTATTTGTATGTACTTGTATTTGTCTGTACAGTATTTGTATGTGTATTTCTCTGTATTTGTATGTATTTTTATTTCTATGTACAGTATTTGTATGTATTTCTCTGTATTTTTATGTATTTTTATTTCTATGTACAGTATTTGTATGTATTTCTCTGTATTTGTATGTATTTGCATTTGTCTGTACAGTATTTGTATTTGTATCTGTACTTGTCTGTATTTGTATGTATTTTTATTTCTCTGTACAGTATTTGTATGTATTTGTATGTATGTCTCTGTATTTGTATTTGTCTGTACTTGTATGTATTTTTATTTCTCTGTATTTGTATGTATTTTTATTTCTCTGTACAGTATTTGTATGTATGTCTCTGTATTTGTATTTGTCTGTACTTGTATATATTTTTATTTCTCTGTATTTGTATGTATTTGCATTTGTCTGTACAGTATTTGTATTTGTATTTGTATCTGTACTTGTCTGTATTTGTATGTATTTTTATTTCTCTGTACAGTATTTGTATGTATTTGTATGTATGTCTCTGTATTTGTATTTGTCTGTACTTGTATGTATTTTTATTTCTCTGTATTTGTATGTATTTTTATTTCTCTGTACAGTATTTGTATGTATGTCTCTGTATTTGTCTGTACTTGTATATATTTTTATTTCTCTGTATTTGTATGTATTTGTATTTGTCTGTACAGTATTTGTATGGTTTCCTGTGTGTGCAGTTCTGTTTTTAACCAGCAGAGGGAGACAATAGTCAGCTTCAACAGCTCCACTGTAGACAACATCGATTTTAATCGGATCAGACTGTCTGTTACACATACATAGTTGAATAAACCAGTTACCTGTAGACATGTCAGTCTGTTGATGCTGCTGTGACTGAACCTTCAAACTGTTTATGATCAGATAAGAAGACTCAAAGAAAAAAAATTTAGAACGGATTCAAAATTATTGCAATTATCAAGATTTAATGGTGTTTTGAATTTATTTTCTGCTTAATGAATTAGACAGAATATATTTTTCTACTGGTTTTTTATGTGATTCCCATTAAAGATGTTGTGTATTTTGATTTCACATGTGTTTTGTAGAATCACAGCAGCATTTTTCTTGAATAATCTGTCACATCTTGTAGTGATCAGAGGTTCATTTACCTCAGCAGTTCATTTGTGCTCTTCCAGACTCCTCTAGTCAATGGGTGAACGTAATATACTGACAAAGTGTGGGGGGAAAATGACTGTTGTTTTTGCAGGTCTAGGCTCTTTTCCCCAGAGTTCACCATTCATGTGAGACGATAGTCATGGAGGATCACATTATTCTCTGAACAGCACCTCTGACTGACCCTTTATTGGAACTGCTCACATTTATTTCTTGTCATCAGCAGGATTTACTGCATTTAACACTTCTCTCTGGTGTATATCTTTGATTGCAACACAACTTAAAGAGGCAACTACACTCAGCATTGTTGAACATGAGCATGTTTTTTCAACCAAATCAGCAGAAAATACAGATATGTTTCTGCAAAGCCAAGTCTAATAGATGCATATCATTTAAATGTGATTTGTAATCATTTGCAGCTTTTCTTCAATTGTTCTTAATTTTAGGTTTCACGAGTGTGTTACTTCAGCTTATAAATGTTTATTGTAAATATTAGAAAATGCATTTTGAGTTTTATTACGTCTATTTCACTTTTTCAGCATTAACCCAAACTGTACAGTATTTTGTTAGTATCAGTTCCTAATAAAGGAAAATATAATCATTACATATGGAGTGAACTTAATTTCTACCTAAACTTTGCAACATTATGTATCCCATAGTGGGAATAATTTAATTACTGACACATGAGGGCTGTAAAAGTCAGATAGACAGACAGACAGACAGATAACATTTTAGTGATTTTGTCCTTTTATATTTATAGAACATAAAATCAACTTGTGCTTCTATTGTGTACCAAGTGCTAAGGTTGTCTATGAAATATATTATTATTGATCAAATGTTGAAATAAAACATTCTTAATAGGCTGAAAATGTAACAGTTGAACAATGTAAAAATTACATGTCCAAATGTTTAAACACAAGTGTTATTTATTTCCATATATATTTTTAGAACAGCATGACACATATTCAACAACAATATAAAACCACAGCAAAGTAAAGACAAATATAACACAAGAACAAACACTATAGACTATAAATTATAAGTATAAAAGGATATTATGAGTAATAACTGTAATATGCTGAAAATTTTAGGATAAATAAAGTACAACTGTCTAATGTTGATTCAGGATATGTAACAGGTGAAGTACTTTTATTTTTGAATTACTGATGAATTACTGTTCAGTGATACAATGGTTTACAGAAATATGGTTCTATTTAAGGCCTGAGTGTGCAGAGCTGTGACTCACACAGAAAAATAGAAAAACTAAATTCTTTGACAATGACTAGTGCTCTGCTTCAGTATATGCATCCTCGGTTTATTGAAACACAGTGACATATGTTGTGGACAGACGGCCAGTGTGTTATAACCAGTCACTTTAAAGTACTTTGTTCCTTTTGTGAGTCTGAAAGTTGCTTTAGAATAACCCTGGTTACAAAAGCTTGGACTCAGATACATTACTTAGCAGAGGCCCTGAACTCCACATATGGACTTCACATTTATGAGACAAGGACAGAGGCAATCCAGTTGCATTATGGGAAATATAAAGTTCTCTTCTTTTTTTTTTTATTTAGGATCCTCTGAGATTTTACCATTTTATAATTTTATATTACCACCTTGGTTCTGTAAAAGGACAGAGAATGATCCTACAGAAAAAGGAGGGCTGCATGTTTTCATGACAGTGAACAGTGTTTGTCTGCATTTGCATCTTGCAGAACTTTAATATGCAGACTTTTAAATGAATATCAAGAAACTAGAAACAGTGGCAAAGAGTTACAGGTGCATTGACAAAAGATACATTAAAAACAATTCTTATTAGGGTGGATTTAATGACAACAGAAATGTATATATTTAATAAACATTATTTTTTTTTTTTCTTTCAATATAAAGTTATGTTTTCCAGATAATTCATTTTAGGTAAATGTACAGAGGAAGTGAGTAACATGTTATATTTAAGTGTTGGGATGATTGTAAAGTAGTGTTATGCAGAAAAATATCTGTAACTCTTGTAATGATGCCATTGTTTTTGTGCATTTGTCAAACACTGAATGTTCATGATTAGTTTTGAAAGAAAAAAAAACCCATCAATGTGGTTATTTTACACTAAAATTAACCAAATCAACTATACCCATGTTGCATTCATTATTATTTCAGTTAGACTCTATCTAAATCAAAATATCTGCTCTCTTATTTTCTTCGAGTTAATAGTTTCATCTCTATTTTTATGCATATTTGGCACATGCGCGAGTTGCTTAAAAGCGACAGAAAGTAATGTCAAACTGATTTTATGCAAATTACAAAGAAAGTGGAGTGACGTAGATTTACCCAGAACGGAGTTTTTTGATGAATTGGGGTCTTTCAGAGGACGCGTTCAGACTGTGCGCACCTGCGTAACACCAGCAGTGTCCGCAACAGAGCATCCAACTGCACCAACGGATCTGCTCTCCTGTCCTGTTTTACAAACGGATATTGGAAGAAAAAAAAAACCGGCTGTGGTGAACGATGATTGAATTTCCTGCTGGATTACAAACTATGAAGTGTTTTGTCTCCGTTTTGCCCTCGGAGCAGCTGTGACCATCTCGTCTCGTGTCCGCAGACGCACATACGCACCGTGCGCATCCGCAGCTCTACTTGTTGTCATCTTACAACAAAACATGTCATCTAAACTACTGTCATATGTCCTGCTTCTATCAACCATCCACACATGGTGAGTTGGAGATTTTAGTTTATAACAATACTGCAAAGTGGTTGGAATTGTGCCATGTTCAGTCTGATTGTTGAGATAAACTTTACTGTCTGTCTGTCTGTCTGTCTGTCTGTCTGTCTGTGGGAACATTTCTCCTTTTTTTTTCCTCTAGTGGAAACTTTCCCTCTCTGCTTTCTCTACATTAAGGTTTAACTGTATTATTAGATTTGCTGTTACCAATTTCATCTTTTTTTTCTTTTGCAGTTGTCTAACAATGGAGTACGAAGAGGAGTATGAGGATGTAACTGTGAACCAAATGCTGGCTCCAAAATCTCAACAAACAGACGCAACGGAAATACTCAACAATCTACTGAAGGAGTATGATAAAACACTGCGTCCTGATATAGGAGGTAATAACTTTCAGATTAATGCACTTTACAGATGATGATAACAGTAAGAAAAACCTATAAAACAATGAACTGATCACCTGTAGATGTAGCTGGTGTTGATAATCACACAAATGCAAAGTAATTAAAGTAATAATGATAAAGTCTCATTATACTGGAATAAAATCACATTTTAATATATCAGACATTTCTGCATATATATGTAATTTATATGTTTGCTAGTGGAATTCTCAAATTATGAAGAGCAATAAATATGTTGCAATGAAAAAAAAAAACATTTATTTTTCTTTTAAACAAAACAGAATACATCCATTGGCCAATATAAATAAATAGAACAATGAAACACTGCTCTGAAGGTCCATTTCCATCTCATATATCCTGCACTGGGATGCTCATTTGATTCCTACATTTCTTTATTGTAATTAAAATGATTAATAAAACATAAAAACCTACATTTATATAAATTGCTGCTACTTGTTTATAGGAGAAGTTCTAATTTCTAGTTCAGGAGTTTATTAAAGAAGAAAAATACAATCTGTAACAGTATATTTCATTTCATTTGTTAAGATCTCCATTGCCAATATTAACTATATTATCCTGCACAATAAATATGTTTAAATGCCTTCTAATATTACACTATTAGTCTGAATTTCATAGAAGTTGTGAAAACAACCGTTTCCTTTTGAATATTACAAACTAGGATGTTCCTGCATGGAGAATTTCCCAATTCAAACATAGATGTGCTGATATAATTTCATTTTATGACTGTCCTTTGGATGTGTGCTTTTCAAAAGTGAATCTAATTTGCCTATTTTATGGCCTGTTTATGCACAGAAGTAAAACAAAGATCCTCTCTGGTTGAGATGATCGCTCCAAGGAAAAGACCACATTTTGGTCACGAAGAGAAAGACCCACTTTTAAATATGACTGTAGGAGGTTTTTAGGTTTATAGGTGAGGAAACTAAACTGAAACTAATCAGGGAGGATGATGTCAAAGTGGAATGTCTGCTACCAGGAGACAAGTTATTTGAATAATAATAATGGAATAGATTTATATAACACTTTTGTATGTACACACATATAAAAGTCACTCTCACCTTTGGTGGTGCTAAATTACACATGCATCCACAGTTGGCCGGAGCACCACCATACATTCATCATACATTCACCAGTGTAAGTAACGGCACTGAAGGATCTTCCCTGCCAACCCTTCAGTTATTGGACAATCTGCTCTACCAATCTACCAACTGAGCCACGATGTCATGACCTTTCCCCCCAGCGCTCATCAAATTCACCTGGCCCACACCCTGCAGCTGATCTGCAATATTTAAGCAGTGAAGCTTGCAGTTGTAGTTGCAGGACCATTCTGTCATGATGGGTGAAGTGGAGCGAGGACTCATGCCTGGTGTTGAAGGGAAAAATAATTTAATAACAAGCAGAACAAAAAGGAGAAAAAGACAGAGATAAAACCAAACAAAACCTGGGAGTAGATCAGCCAGAGTCTGTGGTGAAATGTCCAGGTTATGGAGGTGACAAACAGAATGGTCCTGCACCAGCAACTGCAAGCGTCACTGCTTAAATATTGCAGATCAGCAACGACTTACAGCTGTACGGTGCGGGGCCAGGTGTATTAGATGAGCACTGGGGGAAAGGTCATGACACACGGTCACCCTTTTGGCATGTTAACAGGAATATATATATATATATATATATATATATATATATATATATATATATATATATATATATATATATAAATTACAGTAATATGTGTTAGAAATAGGGGAAATGGAATATTCCAGTTGCAGGTAAATGCTGCTGTACTTAACGTGATAGTCAGCATCTCACCAGGAAGGTTGCATCTATTTCCACATGAGCTGTTCTTCTTTTCTAATCTGTTGCAATGTTTCTTACAAATAAAGTCATTCATCAGTGGTGGTAATTTTGGTGCCTGTTTTATATTCCTTCTGGCTGACAACCTGAGTGTTTGTCTCCAGGTGAGAGCAGACACTGTAAAGTTTCCAGTTACCTAACATCAGCTGGTAACGCTTCCACAGTGTGAGCGCTGGTGACGTTAATGGTGTGGCCTCTGAATCATTTCTTTAGTACCTGTTGTTGAGACTGTGGGTGATGCAGAACCTCCTGATGTCTTTCATGAACAGTGTTGAGCAAGTTACTTCCAGACTGTAATGCATTTGATATTACTTGTTACTGTTGTTTAAAGGGGTTATATTTTGTTAAACCCACTTTTATTTGTCTTTGGTTCATTTATTTGTGTATTTAGACCCTAATAGTTCAAAAAGTTTGAATTTGAACCAGGGCTGTAAGTGAAGACAACTTTTTTGAGTCCAAGACAAGTCTAAGACCAGGACCAGTCGAGACCAAATCAAGACTGAGTCCAAAGAGGTTCAAGTCTCTACTGTTATCACTGATAGGTACTAGTACTGAGCATTTGAACAACTATATTACAATATAGCTTCAGTCCAGACACAGACCAGAATGACCAGTATTACCAATATAACATAGACCAGAATGACCAGTATTACCAGTATGACATAGACCAGAATGACCAGTATTACCAGTATAACATAGACCAGAATGACCAGTATTACCAGTATGACATAGACCAGAATGACCAGTATTACCAGTATAACACAGACCAGAATGACCAGTATTACCAGTATAACATAGACCAGAATGACCAGTATTACCAGTATAACATAGACCAGAATGACCAGTATTGCCAGTATAACATAGACCAGAATGACCAGTATTACCAGTATTACCAGTATAACATAGACCAGAATGACCAGTATTACCAGTATTACCAGTATAACATAGACCAGAATGACCAGTATTACCAGTATTACCAGTATAACATAGACCAGAATGACCAGTATTACCAGTATAACACAGACCAGAATGACCAGTATTACCAGTATAACACAGACCAGTATTACAGCCATAATCTCTGTCCCTGACTGTAACTTTTACTTCCTGAACAAACGCTGTTCTGTTCTTCTCTGCTTTTCAGTAAATCTGTTTCCATTGCACTCAGTTGTTTAATAATTCCACTTTCGCTCATCAACATTTACGTGTTTCTAAACTCAGAATTGAGCGTAAAGATTTTAGCACAAAAAATAACTCATGTTCTGGTATATACACTTTCTCATGAAGACAGAATAATATCTTTTAGACATAGTCCTCTTTTTATTTATATATATATATATATATATATATATATATATATATATATATATATATATATATATATATATATATATATATATATATATATATATATATATATATACAGTTTAAACTGACATATTTTTCTCTAGACATAATCACATCTATTAGGGATCACTGGCAATCTATAAACCCAGTTTGGTTTGAATTTAACCAATAGTTTTGCTGCTAGAGTGTTAGCAAACAAAGAAACCAGTAAACAAACTGAACCAAAAACAATACCCCTTGCTTCACCTTTGGAGTAGGTAGGTAGATGTGTGTGTGTGTGTGTGTGTGTGTGGTAATAACACAAGTATCCATGAGTTTTACAGAGTAAATCTGAACTTTATTCAATAATAAATGTTGTATGGTGTTGTGTATGTCTCCATTTTCACCTGTCAATCACTGAATGTTCAGCAATAGAAATCAAGTGTGGACTAATAAACAGAGCGACCTTTTCACTAAGCATCACTGACAGCTGTATTATCACTCTGCTATTTTGCATTTTCCACACATCCGTTCACAATTGTTGTTATTGTTTTACAGTCTATCATTGATCCATAGTCCACCCTTGCTATTGTCCCAAAGCTCATTAAATTAAGTTATTATTATTTCAAAGAAGCAATGGTTAATAGGATAGGGACAATTTGCCTTTTTTTTTTAAACATCCCCTGGCTACACGAAGTCACTTGTGTGATGTTGGTCCCTTTGATGGCAGATGGTGCACTAAAGTCTTTTAACCTTGTTGTCTAGAGCATTCATGAATCTGACTGTGAGAAGCTTATGATGGTCAGTATTAGGGGTATTTCCACCACATAGCCTGAATCATAAATGAAACTGGTGCCAATGATGGTAATTGACAGTCTACTGAGGGGGACACTGTCTCTGTGTAGGTTTGAATCTAGTAGCTTTTAAAGTTTCAAGACACACTATGTTTGTAAGATATACGGGAAATAATTGTAGAAATTGTGGTTGTGTTTAAGATACGATACAATACGATACGATACGATACGATACGATAAGTGGTGCAGTGGTTAGGACTCGTCTCTTGCAATATGAAGGACACGGGTTCACTTCCCACACCAGACCTTTCTGTGTGGAGTTTGCATGTTCTCCCCACATCTGCGTGGGTTTTCTCCAGGTATTCCAGTTTCCTCCCGCCATCCAAAGACATGCACTGATAGGTTAGGTCGTTAATCTAAATCACCTATAGGTGTGAATGTGAGACAGGCGCGCAGATAGTGGGTGTGTCAGGTGTGTCATGACACACCCAGTTTTGAATGCCCTTAGATCCATCCCACCCACTTTTATTTAAGAAAAAAACATGTTACTTCTTCTTTTTACTTTTCTTTTTATTATTATTTTTACTTTTACTATTTACTTCTTACTGTCTTCTTACTGAGTAAAGCATCACGAGGAAACCAAACTATGAATTAACATACATAATAACGTGACTCGGTTATTGCGCTGTGCGGCGGCATCGTCGTTGACTTTGGTTGCCACGGTTACAAACAAATAGTCTGACAGGCATCACTTGGACAGCCGGGGTGCACGTTCAGGAGGACCCCAACACCGCATGAAATAATGAGGCGAGCTAAAAAGCAGAAATGATCATGTGGTTTTTTCAAAAAGCAACAGCTGTAAGTAAACTGCTACTTTACGTTATCACATCATCTTGCAATTGACATATGTTTAAACTGGACATTGTCATGTGGACCTTGCCTCACTACTCAGCCTTTTCTCTATGTGGTGGACGTCTGGAGGTGCGCGCACATACGCGAGCACGCGCACACACCTGCTGCAGAACAGTACAACTGTTACTTCATAGAACAGGACACAGATTCATTCATTCATTGTTTTGGGTTTTTCTTCTGTTTGTGTTTATGTATGGAGGATAATTGGTGCCATTGTTTATGAGTTAATATGATTTGAGTTTGATGTTTGTTCCATGTAAATATTGTAGATTGTGTGTTAATTAAATAATGTGATAATGTCCATGGGTGGAGCTTAGGGATAAAAAGGGGAGTGTTTCCCAGTGGTGTGGGGGGTGTAGTTGGAGATAAATTCTGTAGATTTAAACAGATTTGAAGTTAAAGTAAGAGTGTTGCTGAAATCTGTTTTTTTTTTAGTGCTGAATGGTAAAAGAGACCAACTTTATGTTATCGTGTTTTCAGATCTCTTGTAACAATTTTTTTCTTTTTCCTGGTTTGTTGGTATTTTTGCACTGTAAAAACTGTGCACTCCTCATCACTTCTGGTTTTGGACTTGGGTGACAATAAATGAAAAACCATTGAAGTCAAATGAACCCTTGACAAATATATATATATATATATATATATATATGTTCCTCTCGCCCCACGTGGGCGGTGTCTCCTTCAGACTCGGGTCCTCTACCAGAGGCCTGGGAGTTCTGCTCAGGATCTTAGCTGTTCCTAGCAATGCGCTCTTTTGTACAGAGATCTCTGATGTTGTTCCTGGTATCTGCTGGAGACATTCTCCCAGCTTGGGGGTCACTGCCCCTTGTGCTCCGATCACAACTGGTACCACTGTTGCCTTCACACTCAACATTTTCTCTAACTCCTCTTTCAGCCCTTGGTATTTCTCAAGCTTCTCATGTTCTTTCTTTCTAATGTTGCTATCACTGGGGACTGCTACATCTATCACCACCACTGTCTTCTCATGTTTATCCACCACCACTATGTCAGGCTGATTGGCCATCACCATCTTGTCAGTCTGGATCTGGAAGTCCCACAGGATCTTGGCCTGTTTGTTCTCTGTCACATTTGGGGGGTTCTCCCATCTTGACCCTGGGACCTCCAGTCCATACTCTTTACAGATGTTCCTGTACAGTATGCCCGCTACCTGGTTATGCCTCTCCATGTAAGCCTTGCCTGCCAGCATCTTACACCCTGCTGTGATGTGCTGGACTGTTTCAGGGGCTTCTCTACACAGCCTACACCTGGGGTCCTGTCTGATGTGGTAGACCCCGGCCTCTATTGCTCTGGTGTTCAGGGCTTGTTCTTGTGCAGCCATGAGTAGTGCCTCTGTGCTGTCCTTTAGTCCAGCCTTTTCCAGCCACTGGTATGTCTTTTCCATATCAGCCACTTCCTCAATTTGTCGATGGTACACGCCATGCAAGGGTTTGTCCTTCCATGATAGCCCCTCTGGTTCCTCGACCTTACTGGGCTTTTGTTGCCTGAGGCATTCACCTAGCAGTTGGTCATTGGGGGCCATTTTCTTGATGTATTCCTGGAGGTTCGCCGTTTCCTCCTGGACAGTAGTTCTGACACTTACTAGTCCTCGGCCCCCTTCCTTTCGCTTAGTGTACAGCCTCAGTACACTGGACTTGGGGTGGAACCCTCCATGCATGGTAAGGAGTTTCCTTGTCTTAATATCAGTGGCTTGTATCTCTTCCAGTGGCCAGGATATTATCCCTGCTGGGTATCTGATTACTGGCAGGGCATAGGTGTTAATGGTCTGGATCTTATTTTTGCCATTCAGCTGACTTTTCAGGACCTGCCTTACCCTCTGTAGGTATTTGGCTGTGGCTGACTTCCGAGCTGCCTCCTCATGATTACCATTTGTCTGTGGGATCCCTAGGTATTTGTAACTTTCCTGCACATCTGTGATATTCCCTTCAGGTAGGTCAACCCCTTCAGTTGTGATCACCTTTCCTCTTCTAGATATCATCCGCCCACATTTATCTAGTCCGAATGACATCCTAATGTCTTTGCTGTAGATCCGGGTGAGGTGAATTAGGGAATCAATGTTACGCTCATTCTTGGCATACAGCTTGATGTCATCCATGTAGAGGAGGTGGTTGATGGATGTTCCACTTCGGAACTGGTATCCGAAGCCACTCTTTGAGATGATCTTGCTGAGGGGGTTTAGGCCTATGCAGAACAGCAGGGGGGACAGAGCATCTCCTTGGTAAATGCCGCATCTGATGCTCACTTGTGCAATTGGCTTTGAGTTGGCCTCCAGAGTTGTCTTCCACAGCCTCATTGAGTTCTGGATGAACTCTCTTAGTGTCCTGTTGATGTTATACAGTTTTAAGCATTCCAGTATCCATGTATGTGGCATTGAGTCATAAGCTTTCTTGTAGTCAATCCAGGCAGTGCACAGGTTGGTGTTCCTCGTCTTGCAATCCCGGGCAATTGCCCTGTCAACCAGTAGCTGGTGTTTGGCTCCGCTGGTGTTGTTGCCTATTCCTTTCTGTGCTCTGCTCATGTATTGCTCCATGTGCCTACTCATCTTAGTCGCTATGATGCCTGATAGAAGCTTCCATGTGATGCTGAGGCAGGTTATAGACCGGTAGTTAGATGGTATTATTCCCTTCTGGGGGTCCTTCATTATGAGGACTGTCCGGCCCTGGGTTAGCCACTCTGGGTGGTTTCCCGATATCAGCAGCTGGTTCATCTGTGCTGCTAGGCGTTCATGGAGGGCTGTCAGTTTCTTAAGCCAGTAGGTATGAATCATATCGGGCCCTGGTGCTGTCCAGCTCTTCATTTTGGACACTCTGGTTTGGATGTCTGCTAGTGTGATGACTACTGGGTCTTGTTCTGGGAGTTGGCTGTGCTCTGCCTGTAAGTCTGTCAGCCATTGGGCATTGGTGTTAATGTGTTGCCTGCTTCTCCCAGATGCTCCTCCAGTATTGCTCAGTCTCAGCCCTAGGTGGGTCCGTTGTCACCTTGCCCCCCTGCCATTGAGAGTAGACCTTAGCTGGGTTGGTGGAGAACACCTGATTTATTCTCCTGGCCTCTACCTCTCTTGTGTATCTCTTTAGGCGGGTAGCTAGTGCTGTGAGCCTTTGCTTAGCAGTCTCCAGTGCCTCCACTGTGGATAGTTTGTTGTATTTCTTGGGTAGTGCTTTCCTCAGATTCACACCTCTGCTTAGTTCTGTTAGAACACTGACTTCTCTCCTCTGCTATGATCTTTGCCTCATGGGGCAACCTTCTGGCTGCTCTGGCTGTTCATCTTGTATCCAAGCATCTCTAGGATTACGGTTGCTGCTGCGTACATCAGCTGATTGGTCTCAGTGATGGTAGTGGTAGGGACAGTTTGTAGTGCAGTGTTCAGGTCCTCCAGTAGAGTCTGGTCTGGTACTTTGTTCTTTAGCCTTCCCCCAGGATTTCATGATTCTCTTTCTCAGGTCAGCTGCCCTTGTGTTTAGTCTTTCTGGGGCTTGGTACCCAATCTCGATATTGACCTGTTGCTCCCCCTTGCCGTAGCATCTTTGTACCGTGGATGAGGTACAACGCTGTACCTCATCGATCTCTAGCTGTGATAGCAACCTCTTATTGCGGATATTCGAACACTGAGCTAGGAGCTGTTTCTTAGTCAGTGAGGATGTGGGGTTTTGAAGCAACCATTTCTCCCACCCTCTCTCACTGGGGTTACTCCCGTAGTAGCACTCCATCAGTACCATGTTCTCTGTCCTGCTCCATGAATGTCTTGTTCCAGTAGCCAATTTAACATCAGGGTGTCCTGGTTCCTCAACCCCTAACGTGGACCTTGTTGTCCCGGGCGCCGTCCAAGCCGGTATGACTCTATTTATTGTATCGCTCATCGTGAGGTATAGGCATGTATAGCGTAAGGGCACACCTGGGATTCGAACCGGCAACCTTCCGCACCAAAGTCAGTGGTGTAGACCACCAGTATATACAGTATATATACATATATACATATATACATATATATATATATATATATATATATATATATATATATATATATATATATATATATATATATATATATATATATATTACTATTTATTATTTAAGTATTATTAAGTATGCTGTTACAGCTGTATTACTGTTGATTTGTTCCAGCAGACTAGCAAAGTATATTTTTTTAATTTTATTTTGAGTTAACTAGCTGTTGTTGTAAATCTGTCAACTTTCAGAGCAGACTGTAATAACCAAATATTTATTTTGAGCAAATGGCTGGTTCTCAACTTTGGTTTCCAGGATGCAATTTGTCTTTGTGTGACCCTGACAAATAGTATTCCTGAATCCCAGGAACAACTAATAATGTTATAATTCACTAAAGTGCAGATTCAACATTGTTATCAGTATTGTCACTGGAGTGGGGCTGTTGCGGCAGCCACCCCCCCAAACGGAATGGTGGGGCTGGGGGGTGTTAGCTGGCATCTTCGTCCCCCCCAGTTTCACAAACCTATCTGCGCCCCTGATGTGAGAGTACCATTATTTACAGTTCATAGCAAAATTTCAACAAATTTTATTAATTTTACATATTATACTGGTCTGTGTAAAATGAATGACAGAAGAAGTGAACACTATCAAGTATATATTTGTTCCAAATGTACAATATATGTGAGCAAAACTGTCTAATAGCAGGTTTTCATGGTATACTATACTATACTATACTATACTATACTATACTATACTATACTATACTATACTATACTATACTATACTATACTATACTATACTATACTAAAGGCAAAGGCAAACTTATTTGTATAGCATATTTCATGTACAGGACAATTCAAGGTGCTTTACATAAAACATAAACAAATTAAAATGCATTAAAAGACAATTAAAATACAAGACATAAAAATATTTAAAAGACAATTCATAATTTCAGTAAAAGCTCCAGTGAACAGTAATGTTTTCAGTTTTTCTCAGACCTCAGGTATTCAGGTAGTTTGTTCCACAGGTGAGGAGCAGAACAACTGAATGATGCTTCACTTTGTTTGGTTCTGATTTTAGGAACATACAGTAGACCTGTTCCTGATGACCTATGACCTCAGGGCTCTGGATGCTTCATAGGTCTAGGATGTATTTGGGTCCGAGACCGTTTAGTGCTTTATAGACCAGGAGTAAGATTTAGAATTCTAACCTTTGACCCACAGGAAGAAGATGTAAGGATTTGAGGACTGGTGTGATGTGGTCCAGTTTCCTGGTACTGGTCAGCACTCTGGCAGCAGTGTTTTGGATCAGCTGTAGCTGTCTGGTTGATTTTTTTGTTTAGACCAGAGAAGACACCATTACAATAATCTAACTTACTGAGAATGAATGAATGAATGAGTTTTTCTGTGTCTGGTTTAGACAGAAAACCCTTGGTTCTAGTGCTGTTCTTCAGGTGGTAATAGGCAGACTGGGTAATAGCTTTTAAATGGTTGTTAAATTTCAGGTCTGAGTCAATAATTATACCCAGATTTCTGGCTTGGTTTGTAAAGTTCAATGACATGGACTCAAGGTGAGCACTGACCTTATGATATAATATAATATATAACTGCCATAATAAGGCAATGATGGCAAGTTTAGTCTAACTTTGACTGTTTTCTGTTTTATATGAATCAAAAATCTGCTGTAAGATAATTCATACTTTGGTTTTACTGGAGACAAATGGTCCAGGGTTTAACAGGTTTTCAAGCCACAGAGTTTCTGTCATTTAACATACATTGTCAATAATATGAAATGCTGCCCCCCTTTTGTGACATCAGAAGATAATATTTACTGTCATAAAACTGCCGTGTATGATCATTTCTAGATGTCGTTGGGATACAATTACATTTCAGTACAAGATTCAGTTGGTCTGAGATAAGACAATAATTCAAGCCACCTCTGTGGATCTGTGATGAGTTTAATACATGATTGACAGACATGACCAAAGATGTTGCCTGTTCTACTTCATACATTTTTTAAAAGACTTTTTTTTTTAACATTTAAAAACAAAAATGGAAAAGAAATAGAAAAACACAGTAAAAATAAACAAAACAACACAAGCATGTTCAAAAGGAGTGGGTGGAAATTAACAAAATCTCACCCCTACTTACTGTATGAATTTTCCTAACAAAAAAAACTCCTTCCAAAAGAAAAAGAACACTAAATTTGTTAACTATATCTAATATATATATATATATATATATATATATATATATATATATATATATATATATATATATATATATATATATATATATATATATATATATATATATATATATATATATATATATATATATATATATGACATACCAGTGGCTGGAAAAGGCTGGACTAAAGGACAGCACAGAGGCACTACTCATGGCTGCACAAGAACAAGCCCTGAACACCAGAGCAGCAATAGAGGCCGGGGTCTACCACATCAGACAGGACCCCAGGTGTAGGCTGTGTAGAGAAGCCCCTGAAACAGTCCAGCACATCACAGCAGGGTGTAAGATGCTGGCAGGCAAGGCATACATGGAGAGGCATAACCAGGTAGCGGGCATACTGTACAGGAACATCTGTAAAGAGTATGGACTGGAGGTCCCAGGGTCAAGATGGGAGAACCCCCCAAAGGTGACAGAGAACAAACAGGCCAAGATCCTGTGGGACTTCCAGATCCAGACTGACAAGATGGTGATGGCCAATCAGCCTGACATAGTGGTGGTGGATAAACATGAGAAGACAGTGGTGGTGATAGATGTAGCAGTCCCCAGTGATAGCAACATCAGAAAGAAAGAACATGAGAAGCTTGAGAAATACCAAGGGCTGAAAGAGGAGTTAGAGAAAATGTGGAGTGTGAAGGCAACGGTGGTACCAGTAGTGATCGGAGCACTAGGGGCAGTGACCCCCAAGCTGGGACAATGGCTCCAGCAGATACCAGGAACAACATCAGAGATCTCTGTACAAAAGAGCGCATTGCTAGGAACAGCTAAGATCCTGCGCAGAACCCTCAGGCTCCCAGACCCGAGCCTGAAGGAGACACCGCCCACGTGGGGCGAGAGGAGCATTATATATATATATATATATATATATATATATATATATATACATACATACATACATATAAAAATGACAACCATAAATAAATACAGAAACAACAACACTCAATAATAATAATAATAATAATAATTATTATTATTATTATTATTATTATTATTATTATTATTATTATTATTATTATTATTATTATTATTATTATTATTATTGGTAGTAGTAGTAGTACAGAATTAAACCCAAAATGAAAATGAATTAAAAGGACCAGACACTAATAATCAATATGGATCCAAAATTAACCACTGTGAACAAAATAAATACAGAATTATTAATGACAGATAGTCCCCAAAGTATGGTTTCAAACACCCAATGTTAGTTGTGGAAGCTTTAGATTTACAAATGATACTTTAAAGAGTATGAAGTTGAAAACTGCACACATACTGTATATATAAATAATATAAAGAAAACACACATTCACACTTCTGTTGTAGAGTTGAAGTAAATCCACGGGGAGTTTTCCTGTGTTGTGCATAATGGCAACAACAACAATAAATCGAAGTAGGAATGTGTTTGGAAAGTGATACACATGTAGCAGAGGAGAGAATAAGGAAAACAAGTGATGGGAAAAACACAAAAGAAAATACAACAAACTACCAAACAGTGTTACTGTATTTCCCTGAACATGCTCGTTCTTACCATCACTTACAGAAGACACCATGTAGATCATAAATGATGTGGCTTGAATCCTAAGACTATTAAAGCAGATGACTTTGTAATTAATTATTTATGTTCCAATTGTGAGGGAAAACAAAGGGAACCTAATTAGAGACAAGATGCTCAATTAGTCAAAATCAGGTGAGAAGTGTGAGGAGGGCAAAACAGAGCAAATGAAGTTATTTCCCTCAAACTATCATACGTATCTGCCAGCAGATGTGTCACAAGTGTTGAAATAAATATGGCAGAGCTCAGAATAGGAAAAACAAACCCAGCTATGTGCATTTATTTCTTTGTATGTTCATTAAAGAGCAGGAGCTTTGGTGTCGTGCTACTTATTGGGTGACATATGATCGGCCGTGGTACAGTTAGCCGGAGGGAGGTGATCTGTTCCACTTTTTGAATATTTCAGAGCCCTTGGCATTTCTTCTAGTAATGAGCCTGGACAGTGAGAGGAGAAGCTGAAGTCTTTCAGACATCAGTCATTATGGAGTATGCAGACGCTAACCACGAATAGGCTACGGCTCTCCTGCATGTGATTATGTTATCGGGAGTTCCTGCAAGAGTGTGTGATTAATGACGAGACAAAAATGTTCAGCAGTGCTCCAGTGATGGGAAGACGACATGAGTCCAGACTTACTTGGAGATTATAGACAGTAATAAGAGGTTTAAGCCATTAATTACGATATAAAATAACTGTACTTCAATTAGTTATTCACAAATGACAGATTTACCAGATCTGGTTTCAGGTAGACAACTCAATGTGCAAATCACATCATTTGAACTCATTTAGCTCCAGCTTCTATTAATCAATAAGTTAAGTTAGAAGCAGCGACATCTGTACACAAACACACTCAAATATGTTAGGTCTGTTTTTATTCATATTTTTTTTATACTGTTATGGTTAAATGCATGTGTATTATGTTAACTACACTGTCAACTATCAATGTATGGTTCATTTTATTTAACTAACAAACTGCACTTTGCATTACTTTTAATAATGATTTCATAATTCATACTACGTCATATTAATTTCAGTAGAACAAGATACTTGTATGTACATAAACATTAAGACATCATTATATTGATTATCTATGCACTATATGGACAAATATATAAGGACACATTGAATTCAGACCTTTCATAAGGCTAATGCGATCGACAAATGAGTTCATATAAATGGGTATTTTGTTTTGAAAAAAATCATTATAATAAACTTTATTTGTTCTTTTTTTTAGACATTGTATACTGTACCTGTTGTGCCTCTACATTTATGAAATGTTTGTCTTTCTGATAATAAATAATCATCTTTAAATGTAAAATATAGAGTCATTTTACATTCACCATCACAACCATTAACAACAACTGACATGAAATGCTTTATCATGGTGATAAATACTTCAAATCAACAGGAATGGGACATGGTACATGCTGTAGGTGTGATGTGCCCCAGTATTATTGTCCATATAGTGCATGTATGAGTTTCAGTAAAATGAAATATGAATCTCCTCCCATTATTTATCTCAAATAACAAACAAAAATACTGTTAATCAGAACATTTATTTGCAGAAAATAGTAACTGGTCAAAAACAAAACTGCAATAATTTCAGACCTTGTACAGTGTGAAAAAAACCCAATTTATTATTCATTCAACATAATTTAAAACATCACTCAAACTCACAAAGAGTTGAAGGATGTTTTTGATGCACAAAGACTGACATGTGAACATGCTGATTCTTTCCTGAGTGAAATATAATTTGTCTGTCACTTTGTTATTGTGATTCACAAGAGCTGATGCTTTTTCCTGTGAAGGCTGTGACTTTGCTGTGATTGGTTCAGCAGATAAAAATGAAAAGACATGTTCAACGCAAGGCCGTCACCCTTCCAGCTAAATTCCACGTCACCAAAGGAAACTAAACTCTTAATAACAGTAAAAAAAATTTTTTTAAAAAGTTGTATTTTTGTATGCTGTAATGAGCTCAAATGTGACTATAAATTCTGAACATGCCACTAATACTAATGTTTTATCTGAGGTATAGTGAAGAAATAAAAAAAACCCTTACTTCATGTGTATTAGTGTGCTCTCTCTACTAAACCCAAGGTATTACACTGTTTGAATCTTCCTTTTGATTGCATTCTAACAAAAGGATCAAATGATATGAAGTTATAGCAATGAGTCTAAGTAGCTGTTGAAAGAAGTATTGCAAGAATGAATAAATCAAACAAATGCAGCCACTAGGACGTCACCTACAGTGTTTGTGAATGCTTGAGTTTGCATTTTCATTCATTATCTTGTGGGATTTTATTGTAATATCAACATATCTAGAGACTGCAACTAGCATGTACTGTACAATAGAGTTTTCCTTATTTTAAGGTCAGTGGATCTTTGTGCACCTTCTCTGTATGTGTGTGTATATACATGTATACACACACACACACATACACACATGATGTGTTTTATCACATCAATTGACTCTTGTTTGAAGCCACCCTTGCAGTGGTCATTTGAAGACCACGTTTCCAACCGGTTTGGTTTTTCATGTTTGAAATGGCCACTTAGTCAGCACCAAATCTCCACTCTTATAGTAAATCATTGGTTGTTATTATACCGTGTATCATTTTTTTGCAGTTGTGTTCGTAAGTGTACCCGAGCAAAATTTGTGATTCTTTGGCCTTTTTTCAGAGAATATGAATAATAATAATAGAAAAAAAACTTTCAGGCTAGTGTTTTGTTGAAGCCTTTTATCATCGAATGAATGTGTTTGCTCTTTTTAAATCTACTATCCAAATGACCCTGATCATAAGTTTACATACCCCAGTGGAGTTTGTGATGCTTTGGTCATTTTTCACAGAATATGAATAATAATACAAAAATGTTTCCTTCACTCATGACTAGTGATTGAGTGAAGCCATGTATTATTAAAAGTAATGTGTTTTCTCTTTTTAAATCAAATCAAATCAACTCAAACTATCCAAATGACCCTGATCATAAGTTTACATACCCCAGTTGTTCATCCTTCTTTAACACCAATGACAGATGGAAGTCTTTTGTGGTAGTTGTGGATCAGACACTTTAGTTGTTTTTTTTTTTATTATTCTTCTTGGCAAAACACCTTCAGTTCCTTTAAGAGTTTGGGTTTTCTTGCATGAACTCCATGTTTGACACCTCCCCAAAGTGGCTCAATAAGACTAAGGTCATCAAACTGTGATGGACACTCCTTCACCTTCACTTTTTTTCTGCTGTAGCCAATGACAGGTTGATTTGGCCTCATGTTTTGGCTCACTCAACACTGTCGCATACGCACTCAGTCAGGATATGTAAACTTATGAGCACAACTGTATATAGTTAACTCACTTCCTGGATTTCAAAGAGGAAAGTTAATTGTATTTTTCTTCCACTGACCGACCATCAGTTATATAAAGATCTGACAACACCTACTGCCAGATCCTATTTTAATGACTGGTGATGAAGGATTATTGAAAATCAAAGATGGATTATCATCTGGACTAGAACTCACTCACTCACTCAGAGACTGTGGTGGGATGATCCAAACCCACTCAGGATAACATGGGAGCCATCAAAGGTCAAAAGAATTGATCAGTGCAAGTCTAATGAACTAACTAATAACAGAGAGAGAGACATAAACAGTGGCTCTGCAATGAATCTTTGTTATTTATTATAAAACACCTCACACAAAAAAACATAGAAAAAAAAAATAAGGAGGCATGTGGATACCTTTCCAAAAGACCTTAACTCAGTGCGTTGTCAGTTCCATTTTTCCCCTCAAACTTTATTTCCCTGAATATAGATGACAAGTTAATATGACCAGACAAGGTTATTTCTAATCACATTTTACTGTAAAAGGAAAATAACCAGCCACATGTTGTTGTTTCCTGTGAAAATCACTGTCAAACAGAGAGACTACGGTTTGCTCTGGTTCTTCACTCGCACCTAATATGCATCCATTCATCAGACGGGACCGAGCTCCTGTGCAAAACCTGAAAACAGATTAGCTAATGTCTCTGTGGACCTGTTCATCATCCTCTGCCCACCATAGTGACAAATAAATCTCACAAGAGGTTATGGCTTCGCTTTCCCTCTTGGTGAATGATTTTATAAATGTCTCCAAGTAGTTGTTTACCACCACATCACAGCTTCACTCCCAGTTTTTTATTAATAAATCATATTAAAATCTAGACATTTTCAGGATATTACAATGTTGGATATTTGTTCGATGACCATTCTAAATGTCCTGAAAAATAATATACATTCAAAACCTAATTAATTTCTATTTTATGTTATCTATTTCTCTAAAGTTAATGAGCTTTCTCCATTTAGTGGCTAGTTAAAGTCTAACTGCTGCTAAGTGGCACTGTAGGCAGGTGCAGAATTATAGCCTGCAACACAATTAGACCTGTATAATGAAGCAAGTAATGTAATGCAGTTTCATCACAAAAGGTGCAAATCTCCAAAGGGACATAATTAACAACTAAACTACCTATTGTCTTTAGACTTTTTACAGCCCACACCTTGGGCTCTATTTTTGTCACAGCACAAAGCCGACCGCTGCAACATTCTGATGCTTTCTTCACCGTGAAATATGCTTTGTTTTGTCAGGTTTTTTTTTTTTTTTTTTTTATGATGAGGCTCAAGAACTTAGATTGTTTATTAGATTTCCATTGCAGTGAAAGTTTGGTATATGACTTGACGAAGAAAGATGAAAATGGGAAGCCAAAAAGTGAATCTGAAAAGATAATGAGTGGTCACCACCCTTCCAATTAAATTCCACTTCACCGGAGGCTTTTAGGAAAGTACACACTTTATATACGGTATAAAAAATGTCAGATGCATTTATGTAAGCTCGCAGCAGCTGTGAGATCAAATGCTCTGTTAAATTGGGGATGTGCTCCCTGGTTTTTCCTCCATTCTTCTCTGGTGTAAAAGTTTGACCTTTTCAAACCTGAGAATCAGAACCATGATTCGTATTGTGTGCTTATTACAGAATCACACTAGAAAACCCTTCTAGAAATAGAAATGACTTTTGTTTTAAGACATATCTCACTGAGAAGTTACTTTTTAGGTGATTATAAGAACATATTTTAAGAACACTTCAAGAAATCTTACCAAGATAGTTTTCACTTGTTCCATTGGCAGCTCAATTAATTCATATTTCTTTGTGTTATTCATTCATTTTGCTTAATTCATGCAAAAAAAAAAAGGGCATGATATTTTGGTGCAGTGGTTAGCACTCATGCCTCACAGTAAAATACATGTCTTTAAATACATGAACTGTGTGGCATTTGAGGAACGCATTAGTTAATGACAATTTTTGAAAGTCATTGAATTGAAAACTGTAAGAATACAATGATACCAAAAGGTTAACAAACAAGAAACAAACCCAAAGAACAGTATTTATTATTTATACTGTGTTGTTGAGTAGGTATTTATCTGAAAATAGACCCAAAGAAAATGAGATTATATAAAAATCTGTTTTACTGTAATCTTTAAATGAAGATAGAAGATACCCAGTATGTCTAGTGCTGCTCATCATCCACCTCTTTATTCTTTAATCAGTGTGAATTTCATGCTCAGTGTTACTTTTACCAGTGATCACATAGACATTATTCAAAACATTAAACATTTATTTATTGACAAACAAAATATGTACATGTACAGAGCATTGTGCAGAAGTGTGACAGCATTTAGCTTTGTTGGTTTTGCAGGGTGCGAATGATTTTATGCTATTTTTAAACATCATCCATCTGTCTGTCCGTCCGTCCTTCCATGCATTTTAAAATACTATTTACATGGCCTGTTTCCTGCATTTTCCAGTTCTACATATATTAATACAAAGAGTGACAAATGCATGTATGTAGCCATGCATTTCAGGGAAAAAAATCTGAATATTGTAGTCTCCATATGGGATCATCTGCACGGAGATCAGGAGAACAGGATACATGCAGAAGCTATTTACTTCTGATTGTGTATATATGTGTGTGCTTATTTTATACTTAGTTTATTTCTTTCATATTTAGAAATAAAGACACATGGCCATGGACATCCTGAAAAATCAACAAATCTGAAAGTTCTGCCTAAGACTTTTGCTCATACATTTTTTTTAAATGTGATTTATTTGAACATTTAAAAACAAAAATGGAAAAGAAAAAGAAAAAGAAAAAGAAAAAGAAAAAGAAAAATACAATAAAACAAAACAACACAAGCATGTTCAAAAGGAGTGGGTGGAAGTTAACAAAATCCCACCCCTTCTTACTGTATGAAAAAACTCCTTCTTCCAAAAGAAAAAAGAACACTATATTTGACACGATAGAAACCATGGATCCAACATTTTAAAAGTTCCCATTTTCAGTGTTGATCTTTGTAAGTGAAAGCATCTGTAGTGTTGAGTTCTAGTTTGTGTGTTTTTGGCTGAAGTTTGGGAGAGAAAGTCTGGGGATCTGAGGGGAGAGGAGATGAAGGAAACAGAGGACCACTGCGTTCAGGCCCAACCAGCAATGTTGATTGTCTCCAATTAATTTCTTGTCTTGGCGGCTGCTCCGTCGGTCAAATCATAGCCTCTTACAGGAGCTGACATTATTATCTGACAGAACACAGTGAGTTGTTAACCCAGTGGTGGGTCTATGCCTGGGGAGTCTGAGGCATATGGCATGAAACAGGCTCTGATTTCTGTAAGATGGAATTGTACAAGTGAGTAAGTCAGTTATCGTAAGAGAATGTGAAATTGCTTTAGTCAAATATTACAGTCAGACCTCAGATGATATTTTCTTTATTTTATTTTCAGTGGATGATGTAGGGGATCTATGCAGTTTGCTCACCAGGTGTTGTGTAGTTATGAATATATGTCTCCTGAAAAGCTGCCTCAGCAGGGACTCTCCAGAAGTGTTCTCAAGTGTACCATCTGTTAGCACGCAAACTGAACGCCACAACCGGAGAGTGACAGGTGGAAAAATTCTCACTGTGGACTTAATTGGCCGAGACACAAAGACTCCAAAGACAGGTAATGTAAAATGATGGAGAAGCTCTTTGCTATGCAAATGTGAACGCTTGCGGCAGCAGTATGTCACAGCTGTCACTTAGCCAGTTTAAATGTTGAGGCTGTAAATGACACTATACACTGAGCATGAAATCAGAGAACAGTGGAGGATGGAGACAGTCAGGGGTGTTCTACCACCACCACCACAAGAGGAGCTGAGTGTAGTGCAGTGGTTCTCAAATCCAGTCCTCGTGGCCCAGTGTCCTGCATGTTTTACCTGTTTCACTATCACACCTAGTTCAATTATTGATCAACTCTTTAGAAGCCGGATAATGATGTAATTGCTTCTAGGTGTGATGGAAGAGGGAGATATTTGTTAAAATTTATTTTATTTAATTAATTAATTTTTTTATTTGTACATATTTATTTTTGTTAAGGTTTTTTTTTATTATTTGATTTTAATCCTTTTTTAAATTCATTTTATTTGTAATTTACATTTTTTGTATTCTTTATTTTTATGTTTTATTATTTTTTTATTTGTAATTTTGTAATATTTGATTTTATTTTTGTATTTATTTTTTAATGTAATTAATTTATTTTATTTGTACTTTTTAAAATGTATCTTATTTCTATAAAAAAAAAAAAAAAGAAGAAGAAGAAAAGGGAGATATCTAAAACATGCAGGACACTGGGCCATGAGGACTGGATTTGAGAACCACTGGTGTAGTGGCATGAAGGTGTTCTGTTGTCGACCACACAAATGGACAGTGTTGCTTCTCTACCTGTTGGTTAGAATGGGAATGTCATCACCCAGGCACTATTTTACACTTTTCACTTCAGTCTTCCAGGACCTACTGTATTCCTTCCTTCATTTCTTCCTTCCTTCCTTCCTTCATTCATTCATTCATTCATTCATTCATTTCCCAAACTTTTTTCATTCTCATGAGGGTGGGCCGTCTTGATCTTCGAGGGCCAGTATCCTGCATGTTTTAGATGTTTCCCTCTTTCCTCACACCTGTAAGCCATTACATCATTATCAGGCTTCAGCAGAGCTTGTTGATGAGCTGATCATTAATTGAATCAGGTGTGATGGAAGAGGGAAATGACAAAAACATACAGGATCCTGGTGTTCTGTCAAAATGGGCATCCCTGTCGAAATGAGCTACCAGCAGCTACATTTGACAATCATCTACAAATTCACATTATTCTGTCAAAATATATTACTTTGCATTTGGAAACGTTACTATTGATATCATATAACGCTCCCAATATAGGTGCACTTTTTTAATATTTTATTTTTCTAATATTGTATTTACATTTAGTTACTCAAAAGGTAGGCTATTATTTGTGTCCGTTGAACTAATGTGAACAGTAACACCCAGGGAAGTCATGTGCATAAGGTTCATATCATACAAAACGTAGCTACTTAAAATGTACAAACATCAATCTATCATACACATGTGATTGTTTATATACTTACTGGTCAAAGGCATGATAAAATAAATATATTATTC
The DNA here is from genome assembly GCA_020466265.1 of Siphamia tubifer. NCBI lineage: Eukaryota > Metazoa > Chordata > Actinopteri > Kurtiformes > Apogonidae > Siphamia > Siphamia tubifer. The sequence goes on along the minus strand of CM035786.1, from coordinate 26,660,865 downwards.
ATGTCTAGCATCCAAGTCAATTGCACATCTGGCTGAGGATGGCTGAATTGACGTGCTTTTTCGCTGAAAATCGCTTGGTAGTCATGTGCATGCTCAGAAGCTCTTGGGAGCTGTAATGGAATTATATTGTGTCTTAACATTGAATTACTTTCTTTATTCTTTGTATCATTACTTTGTCTTTGTAAATCACATCTGCGCTTAACCCAGGACATGTTTAAGGTATAACCAGTAGGGGGTCTAGTTTTCACACCTACCCAGACTCTGTGTCTCCTTCGTTGCGAGTTGGGGGTCTGGTTTTGACACCTACCCAAATCCTTGTGTTTCCTGTGATTGGCCAGTTGTATCTGTATAAGTACCTGTGCCTCTCTTTGTTGGGCAGAGATCTCTCCACATACATGCTGCCATGTGTGTGTTCTGTCTTGAACAAAACTCATTACAATTATTTTTCTAAATATAATTCTGATTCCAGCTTCATTCTTAATTTAACTGAAATTATTCCACAACAGAGCCCAATGCGATGGGGTGCCCATTTTGACAGAACACCAGCCCTTGAGGACCAGGATTAAAAGCCTAGATGTGTTACCAGTACATTTCAAACCAAGAACTTTTTCAGTGGAGATCACCCCAAAGGTCAAGGAATGCTGTTGCTATTGTCAACTATCAGTGTGGTATTTTGCTAATTATAAAAAAAAAAGAATAAAAAATACAATTCTTAGGTTTAACAAATGTAAATATTTCCTACTTTATTTCCTCTGCTATGAAAATAAATGCACATTTCAGGATGGCTTTTGTAATTTGGGAAACAATGATCATCATTTTCATCATTTCTTTATTTTTTTGTGTTCATTGTGGTTGTTGTGATAACTGTACAAACTAAAAATAAACCATTAATTGATTTAACAGGTGGATGTGAGTATCTCGATGCACACAAAATGGCAGAAACAGACACAAACTTTGGTAACTCCTCCTTAAATGTACACTTTGTGCTGCTGTGTCCAAAAAACTGAAAATATCTTACTGCGTTCTGACTCAACTAGAGTCTTTTTGAGATTTATTAAATTATGTACCCCTCAGATAATCTAGAAAACAGTGGAAGTCGATCAGGTATGATACCGTGGTGTTGTATCCTGGTCCAATCAGGCTGAAACTCTGCAGATTTATCAGTTAATTGCGTTCATCTTGCATCCCAGGTGTAATTAAGTTAATGATTAGCAGGTTGGAGTGAAGACCAGCAGGACTCAGTGGAGAATAAAAAAAGAAACATGCTAGAGACCATGGTAGCTTCTCTCAGTAAAACCCCTCTTTACTCACGAGCTTTGTTATACAGTTTAAAGATGAAATAAAGAGAAACACAAATTCTATATTATAATGTAGTCCACAGGCCAGATTCCAGATGACTGAAAACATGCACTGAACACAGAACTGTAAAGATAAAGTTATGGTAGAACATATTTATTTGATGCTTATATATATGTTTCTGCATAAATCAACCAAAACCACTTCAGTTCTGTTCAAAACTAACAAAGGGTCAATCATTTCTACAATTTTTTTTTTTTATTATTCATTGCAGCATCATTTAAATCAATGAGACGTGCATGTGGAGGTGTGAAGGAAGAGCGAGTGGGTAGAGCAGTGGGACATGGACAAATTACTGTAGGCGAGTACTCTGTAATGTAAAGTCAGCTGGTCAAACATTATGCAGGCAGACTTCCACTGTGTCCCATTCCTTATGCAGGCACTCTACAATGCCCTGCCAAGTCTATCAAACCTCCATGTGTGGGGGAAGAGTGAGACACCGTCCTGTCACTTCTGCTGTGGAAGAGGCTCATAAGAACATCTGCTCAGCAGCTGCCCAAAAGCCCTGGCTTATGTTCACTATCACTGGCACCGTGACCAGGTACTCAAAGCAGTTGCTGAGAATATAACCTCAGCTAACACCAGCAAAACACCACCGTGCTCCAGAGCAGGCAGGTGCCTTCATCAAGGCTGCAAAAAGACAGATAATGGGTCTCCTCTCCAGAGCTTATGACTGGCAACTGCACATGGATCTGAAAACAGCTGATGTTCCCCCAGCACACCACAACGACATTTCCAGTTAGACATGATCATCATCCTAGAGGCTTCAAAACACCTGATCATGTTGGAAGTGATAGAGGAAGGTACTGGAAGGAAATATGCCAAGTACCAGGAACTGGTGGAGTGCAGAGGCAGGGGCTGGAGAACATGTTCTGAGCCCATAGAAGATGACTGCAGATTAGATTAGATTAGATTAGATTCAACTTTGCCCATGTACAAATACAGAGCAAAGAAATGCAGTTAGCATCCAACCAGAAGTGTATAGCAGTATGTGAATGCACAATACATATACATTATATATATACGTATTTACACACATACACACACACACACACACACACACACACACACACACACATTACTGACTGTGTAATTTAATGGATAACATAATAATGATGATTTGGAGCAGAAAAAAGTCCAATCCTATAAATTGGCTCATATCATCCTGTTATAACTTCAAAAGGTACTGAAAACAGATTAATGACCAAAAGTGACTTCTTCAAGTTTATTAAAGAGAAGGTGACTCTTGATCTGAAAAATAAATCCAAGTAATAGCACAATAATTAAGTGACTTCAGCCAATAATTCACCAAAGTTTAGTTAATAATAAGCACTAACTGTTATTTTTGTTTTGTTTTTATAGTTAAACCAACTGTCATAGATGTTGACATCTTTGTGAACAGCATCGGACCAGTTTCATCAATAAATATGGTAAGTTTTCTTTCTTCTTCCTACTGAATGTATATATATATATATATATATATATATATATATATATATATATATATATATATATATATATATATATATATATATATATATATATATGTATATATATATATATATATATATATATATATATATATATATATATATATATATATATATATATATATATATATGTATATATATATATATATATATATATATATATATATATATACACCTTTTTAAGAATACAATTTAAGCCCTGAAACTAGAAAAACAGTTGAGAATGTGTTGACATTTATTTTATGACAATCAAATAATTGTTTTGAAAATGGAAAAGTACATGGCTTGAGATAAGTAACTCTGGATATACTATCAGACAACATGAAGACCTCAGGAAACTTGGGTTTTCCTTTAGGGACCCTCTACTTACTAGAGGGTCCCTTATTAGAACTTCAGTCGAGGTCTAAAAATAGTGTTTTGTGTCAAAAACACATGCCCTAATCACTTCCATACTAACACAGTTTATCTACATTTTTCAATGTTGATCCATATGGTGTGATTTTAATGTTAACTATATGTATGTGCTCCCAACCATCTAAAAAATGAGCTAAACTTATTTTTTTTTACAGATAATCCCTTTTAGAGGAAGTTCATAGTTGCATCTTTTTGTTGTTTCCCTGAAACTAACATTTGTTGGGTTGTTTTCCACTGCCTACTCCACATTATCCATGAACACAGACACTGTAAGTACATATTCAGAGAAATGTCTCCTTATGCACCAGTCTACCAAATGTTTGACTTAATTTTTAAGACCACACCTTACAGAATGTATGAACTTAAATACATCTTAATGTGGCTGAAGGCAGGAAAAGAAGGAGAGCAGACTAGAAGAGGGTTTCTAATACTTTGGGAGGTCTGAGGTTTGAGAGGTTTTGAACAGGATGCAGAGTATCGACAGGTTTATGTCAGAGGGCATCAGATGTAAAACAAGACTGGAGGAATTGAAGAAGTATTTTATTGTAGATAGCATCTGCTGATAATCTACTGTAGTATGATTTTTTGTTTTTTTGTTTCATGGTTTCTCTATAAATGATTTATTTTTAGATGCAGTAATAAATCTACATTGTGTGATGTGTGATGGATCATTTCAATACAACACCGTGCATCATTTATAGGCTGCCACACCATGCAGTTTCATGGATGATTGGACTGTGTTTGGCGTAGGTTGGCTTTAATGCAGGTGTAGGTTGTTCCAGCCTAATATTAACGACATAACTAACAGTTTGAGGCCACACTATGCACTCCTCACACTGCTGATAATGTTTATTCAGCTAAAATGAGTCAAAACACCTGGGAGAAACACTTTGGTCATTTCTACCACCGGAATAGTTTTTCCCACAATGTTTTCAAGCTGTTTGAAAGTAGGGCTGTATGATATTAGAAAAAAAACTGTTTTTTTTTTTTAACCCTGCGATATATGTATATTGCGATATGTGTTATATACTCAGGAGTATATAACAGCTTTGTGGTGCACAGCACACTAACAGATTAGTGGTCGGCACAGAAAAATACATTTCAGTATCATCCCTTCCTGTAAATAATTAAATAAAATTAATAAAACAAATACAAAATAAATTGATGCATTTAAAAAGATGAATGAAATAAATAAAAAAAATGAATTCCAAAATAAAAATAAATACAAATAAATGTTTTTGTTAAATAAATACACAGAAATAAATATAACATTTTTAAAAAATAAATAATTCCAGCTTGCTTTTCTTACTGTCACTAATTGGTTTTGGATGATTTTCTCTTGTTCATTGGTCTGTCTTTCAGCAGGATTACACAAAAAGTTCTGAACAGATTTTGATGAATCTTTCAGGAATAATAGATAATGGGTCAAGGAAGAACCCATTAGATTTTGAGCAATGAAGGTTAAAGGTCAAGGTTACAGTAAAGGTCAATAGCTAAAACACATCAGTGGTAATATCTCAGGATTCAGACAAGATAGAATCTCGTGTGCTTTTTTTTTTTTTTTCATTCACATCATCTCACCTTCAGACACCAGATGGGTCAACACCTATGGAGGACCTGCGATGTGACTGATGTGCACGCGTACATTGTGATGTCGATGCTCAAACAATATATTATTTGTTGCGCAGCTCTATTTCAAAGTGACCTTAAAAAGACTTTTGCAGTGTTGTTAACAGACCTCAGTATGACTCACAGGAAGCAGTTAGTTGGAATAAGCCAACCTCCCTGCTGTTATTAATAAAACACAACTTCTGAGCTGCAACAACATGATGGAAATGGCAGCTTTTAATGAGTATTTGGATCATGCAGCAAGTTGAGCCTTTTTGACTTATTTGTGACTTGGATTTAGACATTTTAAAGCCAGAGGAAATGTTCCACCAAAACAAGTTACCATTGACACTTGTTACTTCCTGTGGTTAGTGTCACTGTTAAAATGAAGTATGGCATCTGACGATCAGTAATAACAGGATTTATTAAAATTAACGTATTATTCTTTTTGAATTCCCTCAAAAAATTTAACATATTTTCAGAGACAAAAAATAATAAAACATATTCAAAAAAATTTGTCTAAAATACAGGGGGAAAAAAATTGATAAAGTATTCAAAACTTGTGTATACATATGAATACACATGCAATTATTATGTTTATTCAACACCTTCAACAGTTTCAATGAAACAACTGTATACAGCTGTTCCATTTAATTTAATTTAATTACGCTAAAATTTGTTATCAGGTTAATCATGTTAATTTTGACAGCTCTAATTGTTAGATACCTTATGCATATGCCACTTTTTAAGGAAGTGTCTCCAGTATGTACGGCAGTATTGAATGCATTCTCTGTGGGGCAAAAACCATCACAGCATCCCTTTATTTTTACTACAGCCTTATTCAGGTTTATGAGCTTCCGTATTCATGAACTAGACAAAAAAATCTCAATTAAAGCTCCTCTGGACCCGGGGTAGGGGGTTGAATTACCAAACCATTCAATAAAATCTCTTTGTCTCAAGAGCACTCACCCACTCTCATATTCTTTTTCCTTCTATTATCCAGTCACTACTGTAAAAGACACATTTGGGATTTTACAGGACAAGACAAAAGCTTCAATCTGCAGAGCTATAATTACCACTACTTCATCATTTGCAGGAAATTTCAATGTATTCAAGGGCTAAAGATCTCAAACAAAGCAGGCCTCAGTAAAAGCGATTTCATTAAATAAACCCAACACTAAATGAAGACATTGGCTTTTTTAATATACAGTAGTGGCAATATTTACAAACTGTAGAATTGTAAAACCTATACTTTTTCATTCAATACGTGCAATAGCATTAAAAAAGCAGGGCATAAATGATCCATCCTAGTGTAACAATAAGCTGAATGGTCTTTTTTCTAAGTAGGGAGGACACCCTCTTTGTAATTATAAGAAGTTGCTATTTTTATATTTGCAGGTCAGGCAGTGTCCTTGGCAACCTCATGTTATCTAGGAATCCCTGCCAAAACAATAGCCGGTGCCAGCGGGGTCCCTAATGCGGCCCACTCACAGACTATACTACACTTGATACTCTGAAAAACACAGTATTCATGCCAATTCATTCCCCACTGCAGAAGCACGCTGCTGCCAGCACCTCTGCTACATTCTACGCACTGATTTTCTTTTGCTCCGAGCACAATGTTAATTTGTAATGATGCTAAAGTTTGGCGCCTACTGTAATTGTTTGACTCACACCTGCTGTGAAGGTGGCTTTCATAATTTTCCTGTTCGTATCATAAAAAAAACCCCAAAAAAACCCAAACTTAGAACAGGTTGGTTAGCTGGTTCAAATTAGTTACAGGGTGACTCATAGAAAAAGAAAGTGATCTTTTCACTTAATAAGGCTGAGTGGTGCATCTCATTTTTTCATTTTTCTGGGTGGAGGATTTGTGTAATGAAGTCATCAGCATGAGGATGGTATAATGAGGCTCTTGGTAACGCCACAAACAGAACAGATCTCAGTGGAATATTAATATGCTGCCGGTGTGCTTCAATCACCACGTAATGAACTAACAAAAATATCTTTCCTATTTTACCCCTTTTACGAAGTTTCATTATACCCATGTGACCAGCTCTGAGCCTTAGTGTCTTTGACAGTGTTGCAGATGGGCAGTTTAGTCAGTTTAGTAAAAACCACCCACAGCTACAATGCTATATATCTTTCTATTCTGTCTTTTAATAACACTTCTAAGACCTAGAACTATTTCTGTGGTGACTCCCAAATGAAATTGTCTCTCTGATTTGTCATCATTCATTCTAATATTATTGTGTGAATGTTGTATTTTTGTGTAAAAATCTGGTATTTTTCTATATATTTATTTTTGTAATACAGAGATAATTGTAGTAAAATGGACTTTTACAGCAAAGTACTAGATTCATTCATTCACTGAAATAAAAACAACAACAAGTGCATATCAACCAATGCCTTTTTGTCAAACTACATAGGTTTGACTTGTGAATCATTGTTACAGAAAAAGACAGTGTTTTCATATTGACAATGGAGATTCTGAGACACCTCTGATGAGGTTGAATAGCTGAGAAGTGGTATTTTCTCTGAAGTATTTAAATGGAATGATAGGATGAGTAGGTCAAATGTTATTAAACATTTTAGATCAGATTTTTGGTCTCTAATGGCTGGTTTGGTCTTTCAGGGTTAAAGTATCTAATGCTGGATACTTCCTGTTAGTGTAGTTTAACAGATTATGTTTTATGTAAAAATAAAAACCCTCCCTCTCTCACCTTCTACTGTTTCTTTCCTCCTTCCACTTCCACCCCTCCCCCTCAGCTAATGCAGGCTTCTACCCTAATATATAACAGAATAAAAGTACGACTAACAATGAAGTTTGGATTTTCAAAATAGCGCAAACAGTGAATGTAAACTGCATCACATAGATGGCACAGCCATTTTAAAAGGGTTAACAAATATTAAGATGGGTAATAAAGCTAGATAGGGCAGGGTAGATTATGACCTTTAACCTTTTATACTTCTAAAGCAACTTGTCCAACAGACTAAAGTACAAATATTCCTTGGACCTATTTCTTTAAATGTGACAATGCAATACCACAATTTTTAAAAGAAGGAAAATCAACATAACAGCTGACACCAACATACAGGTACAAGTTCAGAATGACCCGCTGATAGATATTACCATTAAATATATCTTAACCTATTGTCATGTTAAACAAAGGAAAAAAGGAGAAAAACTGAAAGAAAACACGATTCCACATTCACACATTTGTAGTCCCTACAGTCTGAAATGTAACTTTACTTTGACTGTAATGGCATATTATGAAATGCCAGCTGATGTTCCTGTACTGTAACTTGGTCTTCTACTGTAAGCTTTAGACGACAGAAAAAAAGATGGTTTTCTGAATATCCTTTTTGTAACTTTGATGTTGTTTGCTGGAACAAATTCTCATAATGTACAAGTTCCACCTGATGGGAGTTTGATGAAGCCAAGCGGACTGTGACACATAAATAATACACTGATAGTCCATGATTTTCCACATGACGTATGAGAAGCATGCTATGAACTACATGCATCCATCTGTTATCTGTACCAGTGTCATTGTGTTAGATATGGAATCCACCTGCTGAGAAAAGTTTCCAGTTGACCTGATGTGGAGTGTGAGGCACAGGGACAGAACTAGAGCATCCAATCTGCATTTCACCAAAAAGACTGAAAGAGCTGAAGGAGCATTTTTTTTTTTCCTCATGAAAAATTTAAATAAAAGAGAAACTTTTAAAATCCTTGCCTTAGTTGTAAATTATACAGACTATTATCTTAAAGCAGAAACTTCCTGTTCTAACTTATTGTTGGAGTGAGTACATGTGACGAAAAAGCTCCTTTAAGTGACCTTTAAGTGCATCTAATGAGAGCACAAGGAAAGCCTTCTGGGCAGGAAGGAACATGACAAGATGTCTCTGAGCTCAGGACACATACACTTTGTACTGTATTCCTTTTTGCTGCATAATCATAATGGGTCAGATTCATACTGCAGAACAGTGTGCTTTGCCCCAGTTTATTTACTCTTTTTTTTTTTCATTCAAATGTTACTGTGACTCAGCACATATATTAAAGTGAAAGTTTAATTTTCCATATACCTGAAATAAACAATCACGGTAAAACATACACTAATTATATACACTGAATTGGTCTAAAATGCAGTTTATCATTTTGTCATGGTTATCAGATATGCCCCATTTGTAGTTAATGTGGATACACTGTCGTCTTCTAAAACGTTGATTCGTAAGAGATAGGTTATCGAAAAAGAAGCCGCCCGCAGAACACTGGGAACTATTCAAAGTGAATGGGAGCTGTCACAACATTCTAGAGAGCTGTAGAATAAACAATTAAAACCCATGGAGTTGGATGAAGAGGATAGAGACACTGGATTTTTCTTCAGTTAATGACAGATATTGCTGAAAAAGTAGCTTTTTCGTCAGTATTTTTGATAATTTTCAACTTGAGCTTCATCTACATATTTAGTAAATTCAATGTTGGAAAATACCTGACTTTCACTAAATACAGAATATATAATAAACAGTGATAGAACACTTAAGGATAGGACAATTAAATATAAAGGAAAAAATAATTTGGGACCTGCCACAAGTGTCAAACTGGGTCCTTGTGGGTTAAAGGAGCATCAACCAAACACATATGCCCATAGGGTATTTTCCAGAAGGAACATTTTTCTCTACTTTTGTCCACAGGGTAACATTTTTTAGGTCACTGAAGTTCTTGTAACATGGAAGAGATTGAAACCTATGGTCATGTGAATCTATCATCTTTATCTTTGTAGACAGGAAAAACAATGGCATCACAGCCTGAATCACACTTGTCTATTGAAAATGTCCCTGAAGCATCAATATAGGTCATAGAGGTGTACATGTCAATAATTTACCTGAAATAGGCTTCTGTCAGCAAAGACACATCTGGGACATTAAACCTATAAAAAATAGTAAATGTACAGGCAGCCCCACCAACAACTGGTGCTTAAAGTTTAGAAATCCACTTATTGTTGCTGCTCAACTTCAACTCTGTACATTGGCGAGATCTCTTTTATGTGGATATTCATGAAAACTATGGTTTGGCTGCGCATTTTTGAGCAAATTGTTGTAATTTTGTCTTCTGCAGATACCTTTTAAATAAGTATAGTATAAGGGTATGGGTCAATGTTTTAAACCAAATATCAGAAGCGAATTGTTAATCAGTTCCAGAATAGCATTTGTCGTCGTCTTTTTCTTCCGCTTATCCGAGTCTGGGTCGTGGGGGCAGCAACCCCAGCAATGAGGCCCAGACTTCCCTCACTCCAGCTACCTCAGCCAGCTCCTCCAGGGGAATCCCGAGGCGTTCCCAGGCCAGCCAAGAGATATAATCCCTCCAGCGTGTCCTGGGTCGACCCCGAGGTCTCCTCCCGGATGGACATGCCCTGAACACCTCCCCAGGGAGGCGTCCCGGAGGCATCCTCATGAGATGCCCGAGCCACCTCAACTGGCTCCTCTCGACATGGAGGAGCTACTCCGAGCTCCTCCCGGATGTCCCAGCTTCTCACCTTACCTCTAAGGCTGAGCCGGGCTACCCTACGAAGGAAACTCATTTCGGCTGCTTGTACCCGTGATCTCATTCTGTTGGTCATGACCCAAAGCTCATGACCATAGGTGAGGGTCAGCACGTAGATCGACCGGTAAACCGAGAGCTTCGCCTTCTGGCTTAGCTCCCTCTTCACCACAACGGATCAGTTTAGCACCTGCAATACTGCGGATGCCGCCCCAATTCACCTGTCGACCTCCCACTCCATCCTTCCGTCACTCGTGAATAAGATCCCAAGGTACTTAAACTCCTCCACCTGAGGCAGGACCTTCCCCCTGACCTGGAGCATTTATAATTGTAAAATAATTTAGGCTTCTTGGCTGTGCAGCGTCCATGTTGAAGTTGCAAAGACACATTTTGGGAACAGGAGAACAGTTACCAACTGCCATAGATTTTAAACAGCTGATGATCCTAAGACAGGAATACTCTGTGAGAATTCCAACAAATTTTGTCCTCAGTTTCCAAGTGATTAGAAAAGAAAGCAATGCACTCAAATGAAAAATGTATATTTGTCAAAACTTTTACAATTAAGATGGTCAGCAAAATTCTAAGCATTGTTCTTTTTACAATCTTAATTAAAGGTTAAGGCAAATTTACCAATGGCAGGTTTTAGTTTTGATTTATTATAGTAAATGTCTCAACTTCCCTGGAAATGAGGACTGCTACATGAGTAGGATCTGAGAACTGAAATGCCATAAGAGGGAAAATGAGGAGACCCATTTAACCAGATATTTTTCCCCCAAGTTTAAGTAACTGATATCTAATGACATGCGGACATCTAATGAAATAAAACAGCAACATAACACAATTGTTTAATAGTATTTTATAAGAGCTTATATTAAAAGAATTCATCTAAGAAGGAGGGTAGAATGAATAAATAAAACTGCCCCACAGTTTATAGATGTAGGGCATCACCTTCACATGGTCATTGTATTCATCATCACTAGCACATCTTGGTGCAGACACACAAACTGTACCCAATGGGTGGAGTTCCAGCTGAATCATGTTTATCATCTTAATGCAAACAGAGAAGTTGCCAGAGTGTCCCATGCATGGGAGGATATTTTATTGTTACAAACAAATGCCACTTTTTCACACACCTCCATATTCTGATATAGATAATGAAGATTATTATCAGTGTTCATGTGTCTATAAAAAACCTGCATCTAGTTTTATCTGTACTAAGAACTACTTTATGATTATTGAGCACATTTTGTAAGTCAGCACTGAAAAGATTTAACAGTTTTATGTAGAGTCTATTCAATAGGATAATGCCATCTGCATAAAAATGTATATGACACTAATTAATGAGGTCTATATGAAAGAATAGCAACATTCTTTCTTTGCAACACAGAATCAAAACCAATATAAAATACAACATAAGCAGATTGTAAAAATGCCTTTAAATTTAGAATAACTAAAACATCAGATACTAGAGCCCTGGTGAGACGCAATTTGCAATTTGCCAAACCCTGATTTAACATTTGCAGTAACTTTTCCACTGATATTTGTCCATTTAATAATTTCAAATTTAGTGCAATTACCCAAGCTGAACCACTGAAAGGGTAAAGGGGCAACCTGAGCGATGAGCTGCCATTAATTTTCAATGTCCGCTGGCGACAAGGGGCGATTCAGGCGACAACGACGGCAAGCAACGTGAAGTGAGTGAATTGAGCGACAAGGAAAAGTTGAGAAATATCAACTTTATGCAAATGAGGAGCGGCGCAACCACGGTGACAGCCAATTGCGAGGTGATCTGGATTCTCAAGGCAGAAAAAACAGCTGATCATGGAGGAGAAACTGATAATTGTAGTCTCTGGTTTGTTGAGGAGGTCATCAGACTGACTTTTATCCAGTCTGAAGGAACATACTGTTGGAACCAAGCATCAAAGCAGAGCTCCTGAACCCCATAGAGATGTTGTGTTTACAGGATGTACGGACCCAGAAGGACTGGCGGCACCGGGGTCTTTGTTTATGCAACACATATGCTGAAGCAAGACAAAGAAGGTTTTCCACAGTGAGATTCATGATGAAGGGGGGAAACCAAGTCATGGTTTATGGTATGGTCTATATATAGACTACACCTGTTTCCCTCCAAAATAAACTCCTGCTGATTTGTCTGAACAAACCAGATAGTTAAATATATAATGGTTAACTAGAAAAGCACTCTGAGAGTGCCGACCTCTGCCAAGGTGACCCCCCCCCAGATCACCACCAAAATCTAATAATTTAAAGATCTCCCCATTACCAGCCTACCCTGAAAATATAATCAAAATACATCCATAAGCTTTTGAGTTATCTTGCTTATTATCAGACAGACAAACAAACTCTGGCAAAAACATAAGTAAATATGATGATCTTATGACTTATAATGATCACATGGTTGTGTTTATGAGTGGTTGTTCATTTATCATTATTACTCATTTAGTCATTAATTATATAGTCACATCATGACTACTGTCATGATGTGTCCACCTGGGGTGACAACATCTGCGCCGCAGCTCGTCGCTTCCAATGCTCATGTAGAACTGCCACAGGTGACCCGAACTGAGCGACCACAGGTGATTCTGACGCTTTAGTATGAATGCCTCTCAAGGCATGGAGATATTTGTCCACCAGTTTGACACTGGTGTACTTAAGCAGAAATACAAATATGAAGAGTTTGCTATTTCCTGTGTGAAAAAAAATGGAACATTTTTACTGCTACAAAATAACAAAAAGTTCATGGTAATGGATGAGTGGGTGGAAGAAGGTTCAGTGTTAAAAATAGAGTAAATGGAGTGCAGTCCTGTTCATGAAAACAAGGCTGGGAAGCTGAAAAATAAAGGTTTTCTCAAAGTTTTTGGAGTCATTGAGAGGTCAGAAAGAAAATACTCACTACAGAATTATTATTTCCAGTTTTCTTCATGAGCACATTTTATAAACACATAATTCTCTGTACCAAATAAAACATAAGGTGTAGATTTACATCTCCATTGTATGCATTTACAGCCATTGTGTAGACCAGACTTTGCCCATTAAAGTAAATGTCTGAACAGAAAACACTCTTTTCTGATTTCCATAAGTAGACTCAGAGGTCAGTAGAATATGCCTCCACTCACTTTTCACAGAGAGAAGCAGTAGTTCCACTGCACAGAGCAGTCCTGTCTTCATGGTAAGTGGTTTGTAGCAGACCACCACAGATTCTCAGATTCTGTTTATTCCATCTTAAACTATCAGTCAACTCCAGCTCTCTCTTATTTGTATTCTGGTCATTTTAACTGTAGCAAAATGATTCCTCACATATTAGAGCTGACATTAAGCCATGGGTAGATTCTCAATGAGGACTAATATTCCCATTTGTCCACATGATTTAAAAATTGATGGGAAAATATTCCATTATGAAAGTAAATGTGTTCAGCATAACATAACTTAACATCTTCTGTACAGCAACGGAATTATGAATGATGAAATGATGAAATTTATAATGCCTGGAGGATTATATATTCCACTCTCACCATAGATATTTATTAATTGAAGAGGAAATTCACACTGAATGAAGAGGGCAGAGCGAGCAAGTGTTTTTACATGAACATTAAATCACATGTTGGAGCCACAACTCTACTGGCAGTATTTGAATGTAGAGTTCAACTGAGATAGTAATAGAACGTAAACTCCCATTTCATTTATGTCATTTTCTATCACCTGTCAAAAATTAATAGTCAGACCCAGAAGTATTAACCAACAATGACAATAATTTTCTGTATCCCCAACAAGATATGACTGAAATGTAGACTTTCACTTTTAATTCCAAATACATGGCATTAACAATACTTTTAAACATAGTAGCTCCATTGAAAAAAAAAAAGACAAAATAAGATTGATATAATTTTTAGGATTGTTTTTAACGGTGAGATGAAAATCCTTTGCAGTCACAGTTTATAACAGTCTGATTTGTGGAACCCATGAACACCACCAAATCCTGAGTGTCCTCCTGAAGATGCTTTTGTAGACCACAAAAGCATCTCCAGGAGGTGGGGTGCAAGATGTTTTCCTAGAACATTTTTTACTATATTGTTTAAAATCCCCTTCACACCCTGATTATATGCTGTAATACAAAAGAAAAAAGGGGGAAAATTGTATATATTTATATATATATATATATATATATATATATATATATATATATATATATATATGTGGAATGGACATGACTGAATGAACACCATCCAATTGTTTTGAGCACCCACTCAAAATTATTTTAATGGTGATATGTATATCAAACTAATCTGCCTTTTGTCCCCCTCCCCCCTCTCTGTTTGTACCCCTCCTACATGAATTGTGTGTTCTCAGAAGCTGAGACCAGTGGTACAGGAAACAGGTTTAGCTAGTTATATTAGCAATATAAGGATGTAAAGTTCACCGGGAAAACTGTTTTGTCACGAATATAAATCACTAGGAAATGTAATGTTCCTCAGATAGGCATGAACTGGGGCTGTTCGGCTGGAGGAGACTGGAGCCAGAGCCGGGAAATAGTTGTTGTGCAGCGCTCGTGAACCCTCAGTAACAAGCATTGCACCTGCTGTTCTGGAGGCGTGGCTTCAGAGGGATGGCTGAATATGAATAAATATTCTTTATTGTCACTGTACCCATGTTACGATGAACATAAGGGGTTTCGACGTTTGAATTGTGTATTTTCAAACAATTTCTTGCTAAAACTGTTTTTCTAACATCTCATACCCCACATTTTACTCTTGTCCATGGGTTTCTGTACCCTCAGTTTAGTTTTCAGGACCTAAATAGGGTTCAGATCAGGTGACTGACTCAGTCATGGAAGAGCATTTCATTATTTTATTCTAGCTTCCTGGATTGTTTTTCCAGTGTGTTGGTGGTCATCATCATCATTAATATGAATGTGAATCTGTGTACTTCAGAATACACTCTGTTCTTTCTATCACCATCACAATAAACAGCAGTGACTCAGTTCCACTGGCAGACATACATGTCTGTGACATAACACTAACTCCACCATATTAGACACATGATGTGGTCTGATCTGGATCATCAACTGATCCTTTTCTTCTCCAGACTTTTCTCTGACCATCATTCTGGCACAGGGTCATTTTGGTTTCATCTGTCTAGAGAATCATTCTGTTTGTTAATTTTTCCAATTACATTTGATCATCTGATGATCGAGACGGCAAATATTTGTTAAACCACCTCAATTAAAACTGGAAGTCCACACTACAGTCACACCTTGACTGCTTCATTACATCCACTGTAGTGATACATAAATTAGTCCTCAAACACTACTGGACCTGAGGGTCCTCTAAACCACGTCTATATAATAGTCCCAGGATTTTACACAGAACTTGGTACACAGTAGGGCATTAACGACTTCAGTTTTTTCAAGTCAATTTATTCGTGAATAAAGCCGAAGTCAAGTCGACGGGTCGTGATGATGTCATCACGATGTCATTGGAGGAACAACATGGACAATCGTCTGTCCAGCAATGATTGTATTAAAATTCACTGCAATGTAACAATGTCCACTGACAAGACACAAGCATCAACATTTTAACACCAACAAAACAAAAGCTAATGTTAGCCTCGAGTTTTCTTTTAAATTTTACTTCACAACATCAGTAGAGTGAATGTATGTCTGGATTTGGTATGGACAGACAGCTTTAAAACTGGACTGTCCACACGTCTGTCACATGTCCTCACTTTTTACATTGAGCGCAAAAAGTTTAAGCCAGCGGCCGCCAAGACGAACACCACACTGTCCACATCATGTTTGAAAAAAAAAAAGTGTGTTGTCTTAATGCGCGATGTCTGCACTGCTGCTCATATCACTCAGGTTAGCTAGTGGATGCCTCTTCATATGGCTGTGCGGGGGGTTTTTCATCTAAGGTGAAGTATTTCCACACATGCAATGGGTGTCTGTCCCTCTCTTTTGTTTTGTCAGACCCACCACCCCCTGTTTTACCTGCAGCAGCCATGTCTCCTTGTTTAGGTCTGACTGGTCTGTGTTTATGCATCAAGGGAGAGAAAGAATAACACGCGACTTGTCGACTCCTTCAAATTTAAGTCGACTTGTGCTACGGGAGTCAACTAGTTGACGTTTTTGTCAATGCTCTAGTACACAGTGTTCTTTTATAATTCATCCTCGATCATGGCATAACTTGTAGAATATTTTTGCCTCCTTAGGTGAAATTGGGGCCATATTCACACTAACATGTTACAGAATATATACACACTGATTTTTATTAATCATTCAGAATTGGCTGATTGGTTGAAAAAAAAGCACACATTGTCCTTTAGTGCAACTAATTGAAAACCCAAGACACATTTATAGCTGTGGTTGACAGACTGTAAAAACATATTTACAAGATATAGTTTTAACATTTTAAACATGTAGATTTAACATTGAATGTAAATAGGGCATTTTAATTTTCCTCAGACGGGGGTGAACATGAAGCTTTGGGGGCCGGTGATGGCTTGGCAGCCCTGAGCATTGTCTAGTTCACCAATAGCAAGATATGGCACTGATACCAATATTATTAAAGCAAGAAATCCAGTTAAGATGACTCCAAATCTATACACTAACATGTTTTTTAACATAAAAATCCATCTTCATTTCTTTGCACAGAAAAACTTCAGTGTCTGTGTCATAGAGGAGACCAGGCCTTAGTGTCCTCTGTCCAGTTGTGTTCCTGCCATAACTATATCTTAAGGCCAAAAAATACTTGGTCTGACCTCTACTCACAAAATCCAGCTTTTCTGGGAAAATCTGCCCTGAAAATGGATTTTTAAGTATGTCTGAAACACAATCATGTTCTTCTCCTCCATCAGCCTTTGTAAGTGTAAAAAAATTAAACCTCAAATTTATTAATAATTTGTCTTGTCATCTGAACCCGCCTTATCCTCACTAGGGTCACGGAGGTCACTATGGTCCTAATACACCCTGTATGAGTCTCCAGTTCATCTCAGGGCTGAACATATATAGACAACCAATCACTCTCACATTCACACCTATGGGCAATTTAGATTAACCAGTTAACCTATCAGTGCATGTGTTTGGATGGAGGGAGGAAACTGGAGTACCTGGAGAAAACCCACGCAGATATGAGGAGAACATGCAAACTCCACACAAAAAGGTGGGAATAGAACCAGGGTCTTTCTTACTGTGAGGCACGAGCGCTAACCACTGCACCACTGTGCCACCCTATGAATAATTCAATTAAACGCAATTCAGATGAGCTTTATTGGTATGAATCAAAAAGAACATTGCCAAAGTTTTTATCAAAGAATAGTTTTGCTCTTACCATTCAATCAGAGGAAAGATAAATGTAGAGTCTGGTCCTGTGAAGTGAAACTGAAATCTGATTGGCATGAGCATTGTTAGACCTTGGCATCCTGGGCATTCGGGGATTAAGTGCCAAATGTTTTGCCAGATATGAGAGAGCCTCCCATCATGCATGTACCCCCATGCCCCCTCCCCATCATATGAACTGTTCGCACAAGGCAGGTTACATTAACCCTGGCAACACATAGACACTGAAATCTGACTAGACTAAATATCTTACAGCCTCATACATGAATTGAAAACAGTGCAGACTTTTGAAATGCTATGAATGAAGAGAATAGTTTATTGGGAAAAATAAATGGTACAATTTTAGGAAATAAATATTAGAATTTAGGTCGTAAATGTAGGTTTGTGTTTTTGATAGTGTTTAGGCCTTGCTGGTTCTCATAGCCCATTTCAATATGTACTTTTGTTCCCACAATTTAATATTTTTTTAATTCCTTAACCTTTTACAGATTTTAGGGGTTCAGTAAATCAACTCAAACGTCAATTAATGGTTTTTTTTCCTCCCCTCAATATATCGTGGATATTATTAACAGTTGCTATTACAGTATGTTTTGTGATATTTGTCACAAAGTGATTATACTTTGGATTTTTGAATGACTTATTAAAGGGATGCATCCACTTCAACTGTGTACAGTGTCTTTGATTTTACTGTGTATTACCTCTTGCTCTGTAGCCTTAATATAGAAACTCCTCTGAGGCAGATGAGGTGAAAGACCCATTTTCATCACAACGATGCATGCTGTAGTGGCTGAAAGCAGCTGCCAGCACCGCAGAGGGGAAATGAGATCGATACTCTTTCAGCATAGTTAAAATTACCTTCTAATGTGAGATGATATAAGATATTACAGTGCGGGAAATTTTTGTGAGATTTGCCTCTTGGCTTCTATCTTCAACTCACTATTTTTCCACATGTGATTTCCCCAGCTCATATACTTTTTTTCATGTAATATAAAAGTACTTTTTCTTCCACTGGTCATTAAATCATAGATATTGTTGGGTTTTTTTCAAATCCCACAAGTGCCACACAGTTAAAGGTCATGAGCACCCAATGGTTTTCTTGATTATAGACTTGATTCTAATTGGTGAGCTCTTCAAACTGGTGCAAAGACTGGATATAAGGTCAAATGCTTTCAGGTAGTGCCATCTGAATGAAAAGGTGTGGGCTGCAGTAGGAGTGCAGATTATTATTAATTTCATTACATTGTACTTTAGCTGCTGTTGCCACAGAGGAGGCAGCTGGTGTTGCTGTGGAAACATTTGATTTATTCTTTCACATCTGTGTGGTTTGAGCTTTTTCAGCTTCATTAGTATCAAGACAATCATTTACAACCTGTTAAGTCAGGCTCATTTACAAGTATGTTTCTATAAATTTCCATATTATTATTATTATTATTATTATTATTATTATTATTATTATTATTATTATTATTATTATTATTATTATTATTATTATTATTATTATTATTATTCCTGCAGGGTCTTAAAAATCCTAAAATCTTACATTTCCATTTCTGTCTTTAATACCTTAAAACGTCTTTAAAACATATTAAATTAGATAGGGTAGGTCTTAAATTATATTGCCATGAATTTCTTTTGTGTTTGAAATGTGTCTGTTAAATGTCCAAGCTGCAAAGAACGATGTTTCTGTCTGTTAGCAAGAGAACTCAAAATTTGTGGATGGATTTGATTGAAATTTTCAGGAAATGTTGATACTGACATAAGGAACAAATGATTATATTTTGGTGGTGGTCAGTGGAGGGTTTTTTTTTGGGGTTGGGGGGGGGGGGGCATGTGTGTTTCATTGGGTTGGTCAGGGCAGACCACTGCTCACAGAAGTGGCAGTAAAACCTATTACTCATTGAGGTCATTTAGGGGGGTGGGGGCTGATCTTTCTTGGTGGACTCTATGGTCCCCAAGTGTTTTTCTAGTGTTGAGAAAATAAAGCTGTGAAATGAAAAACAATGTGGTGCAGTTTAAATTGCAAGACCACGATGTTAAAACTAGAATGCTGTTCATTGGCGGAGTAACAACAGTTTATTACATTTTTTTTCTTTTTTAAGAGAAAAAGTCATAAAAAAGTTCACAGTATTACAATAATACTTTGAACATCTGACTCAGTTGATTGCCCCTGCAAGACACTGAACCATAAGTTCCTCCCAAGATCAGTATCATACAGGCACCATGGTCTGCCCATTGGCCAATACATAGCTTTACGTGATGTCACCGCATCGCCTAGTAACGCGCGCCGCCATTTTAAAAGGGAAAAAAAACAGCATAGCAACGCTAGACAGATAGCTCTATTACGAATATTTGATAAACTTCTGCCCCCCGCAAAAGACCGGTATCAATGGAAATGAGCAGGGATCAACTGGAGAGTTGTCCGTATAAACTATCGGCAGGTTTTTGGCGAAATGACCCCATGATGTGGCCTAATATCGAGTGGACAGCCATCTACAACTATCTCGTCGAAAGTCCTAGCATATATACATGAGAAAAATGTGAACTTATAAGAACCTGAAAGCATGTGTTTTGTTTGAGGTAGGTTACATAAATGTATTTGAAATACTCTGTCCCTCACTCATCCAGCCTCCAGAACATTCCACTATTTTAGTTTTACTTCGACTTTGATTTCGGACTCCAAGGTTTGCCATCATCTGGAGATATTCTTCTCAACACCTGAAGCCGTGCTGTGCGTTTTTCAACCTTTTCTGTCAGTACACAGAAAAAGACAGCTTCTCTTCCATCCAAGAATGGTTATTGCACCTGAAGGCTGCACAAGATTTGGGCATTTTACACAAAGTTTTAAGCATGCAGGACGGTGCAGTGCAGTTCACAGTTCAACAGTGGTTGCTACACTGTTGTTTTCCCCTTTTACTAGAGAAAGTAACATCACCGTGAAGCTATGTATAAAAAGCTCCTCCTTTTTGAAGTCCCTCTCTCAATATGAAGCTTCCAACAACATGTCACTTTTCCTTTATATAGGTTTGATTGTTCCCCATAAACATTTGATATTCACATAACAGCCATTGTTCCTTCAGAGCTTCACAGAACCCTCAACATTGTTGACCCAGACTCCTCGGAGCTCATTAAAACATACCTATTAAGAGTGCCTTCTTCTAACATACATATTGAAGACCTTTGTTTCAAAATCACACCACTGAAGTTCTTTGAGACACTACAAGGACCTGGTGACTCTGTACAGTAGTAGACACCATGAAGGTGTAGAAACTGTGCTATATAAGTATAGTTCATATACCAGATAAATCTACATGTAAATCTGTTTGTGGTTTGTTGTATTTTTTTACAGGATTGTTCTGCCATTTTTTCTGTAAAAGCAACATAACTATTTTTTTTAAAGTGTATATACCTTATCCTGGTTACAGTTGTGAATAAATGTGCAGTTACAAAATGACAACAGAAAAACAAATTTGACAAAAATAATCTTACTACAAGAGTAACAGATGTAATGTTTTGTGTTTCAGAAATAAAAATATAAATAAATATACTTGTCAGATCAGATGAGGAAAGAACAGTGTCAGTGACAAAATAACATATTTACATGTTGGTCTTGTCTTCCCGTGCAGAATATTGCTTAATATTGCTTCATCTGTTATATACCTGGTGGCCTTAATTTCTACAGCCATAGTACCTTTAAGGTTAGATTAAATGATGTGATGTTGTAAACATCACAGGCACAAACAGCAGTGATATATGACAATAAAGATGCGTTTGTATGTCATGTAAATACCATATGATGATAAAAAAAAGGGAAAAAAGCACCTTAAATCAGAATACTACTGTTTATTTAAAGAGGTGGTGTTTTTCATTTGTAGTAGACCTTATAATGGATGAAAAAGCAGGCTTTAAAATACTGTTAACAACATTTACCTACACCTGAACTTTTCTAAGTGATTTATTAGTTAGTTTGTTTATAATATTAGCCTCTGTGTTTTACATTTTTCTGTGAAAATCATGTATTTTCATGTATTTGTTTTAGTGCTCATGTAAAGATTCAAAGCTCAGAAGGAATTTCAAAGGTCATTATATCAAAATAGAGAAAAGTGACTTTTTCAGCAAAATACCTAATTAACTGCACATAAAAATCACTGGCATTTTTCAGACTACATACGTTTTATTGATGAATCGGTGCTGTCAAAGATGTTTCCAGGTGCAGGACATACTCTCTGAATGTCCAGAAGGGTCATATTTAATGGCAGCAAAAAGCTCAGAAGCTGCATTTTAGTTGAATTATTTACGTGTATTGGTGCAATAGTGGATTAGTGGTTCAACAGTGAATAAACATTAAAGGACAGTCGATTTTTTTGGCTGCTATTGATTGTTCAGGTCTTTCAGA
Source organism: Siphamia tubifer (assembly GCA_020466265.1). Taxonomy (NCBI): domain Eukaryota; kingdom Metazoa; phylum Chordata; class Actinopteri; order Kurtiformes; family Apogonidae; genus Siphamia; species Siphamia tubifer. The sequence continues at coordinate 26,638,714 of CM035786.1, read as the reverse complement.
GTTAAATGCGATGCTACGCACCTTGGTTTCAAATTAATCTGGTCCAATTGGTTCCCAAAATAGCTTTGGTACTACACCTAAACCACATAATAGTAGGGAATGTTGAGTAATATCAAATTAATAGAGCAGCATTTTGCTTCAGTACATCATATGTATTGTGCCATTAATGTCTCGAGGCAGAAATGAATTATTCAGGACAAATCTTTCATTCAGCTTCACCGTTCACAAAAGAATCATTAACGCTGGATGTGATTTCATTTTCAGATGAACTGATGGAGTATTAACTGGCTGTTGTGCTCTCCAGTCAATTAATACTCCATGAGGGCGAACACCAACGAAGCACAATGTATGCAGCTGTTTGTAGGTCACAGCCAAGTGTATGAATAGGTACTACTAATATCATGTTATTCAGGTAATTCATCATAAAAGGTTAAACCAATACACTTTATATACTCATGGCATGCAAAGTGGGATATCTCAAGCATTTATTTGTTTTAATTTTGCTCATTATGATTTAAAGCTTATTAAAACCTCAAACCCAAAAACTCAGAAATTTAAATTTTCCTAATCAGCAAACACATGCACACATACACACAATGGGTTGCCAGTATGACTTTGTCACATAAAGGCTTAAAGGTTCACTGTGTTATGTTGAGTTGTGATGTTGCAGAATTAACTGAATAATTGAATAATAAAACCCATCCATATGGATGCAAATCATTATTTTACTTTTTAATTGTTTAGAACCATTGTTTGGTTTGGTGTAGTTATTGGTATAGTTAAAAGCTTATATAAGTGTACCAGATCATAAAGGTTAATTTACAATTTAAAGCTATGTGAGGACAAAGTCAGTCTGATTCCTTTGTCTCTAAATTAATTATAATGATTGATTGCTATGAAATATCATTACAATGTGTAGTCGGCAAGGGAATGAATGATTGACTCAGCACATCAGTTCATATAAGGTAAAAGTAGCTTCTACAATTCATTTAAGTGGTGTATGACATTGTCCTTTTTAAATCTCTGTTCTCTTGCCTTGGCAACTTTTAATTTGTTTATGTTTGTGTGGTTGTCAATTTTAGTTCGGTCTGGACAGTGATAGGGTTATGTTCCCCACAGGTTTCCAAGTACACATTGCCAAATATAGAAAGATTTAAAAAATGAAGGGCCTGAACATCATATGTGCAGTAAACAGCTTGCATATTTTCCTGTATCTTCAATGGGAAATTAAATAAAGTTTACAGTTTAGCATTTATCCTTAAAGAGTGTGTTTTCAGAAGGAGACATAGATCCGTGTGAGGAGGAAGTTGTGGTCCAGTGAACATGCAAAATAATGAATGATGACACACTGACTGAAAAACAGAATGACTTTTCACAAAAAAAAAAAAAAGCAGCATGTGGCTTTGCATCATTTTTTGTTTTTGTCTAGGGACACAGACTGGTGTTTAATTTGCAATAAAATAAAATGAAATGCTCTGTTTATCCACTTACCTACAGGATATTATGTTTGTATTTTTTTGTCTTTCAGGAATACCAGATTGACATCATCTTTGCTCAGACGTGGACAGACAGTCGACTAAGATACAACAGCACAATGAAAATACTGACTCTGAACAGTAATATGGTTGGTCTGATTTGGCTGCCTGATACAATCTTCAGGAACTCCAAGACTGCCGAGTCCCACTGGATTACAATGCCCAATCAGCTCCTGAGGATATGGAATGATGGGAAAATACTTTATACTTTAAGGTCAGTGTGCAACTTCTTACAGGGAGTCAACATTGTAGCAGTAATGACCACCGTCTGACCTCAAAAATGAGTTTTCATCTAGTCCAAGAACATTAATGGTGGTTCATGAATAAAATGCTACATTCATATCTGTGGAAAAAAATTAAATGAAATTATCCCAAGGAACCAATAAATAAATAAATAAAAATTTTACCATGAAGCAACACACAGGGTCAGATCTGCTAAAGGTGCACATGTATGCAAACATTTGCAAACAACTACACACCCCCATAACATTTGCATACTAATTTACTAACAGTGCGCAGTAAGGGTTGTATCTTTCACACATATACACACACACACTTTGTAGAATTATCTTCCACTTGATCTAATGATTGTGATAAAAAATATGCATACATTAGGTTACAGTTTGAAAAAATTCTGTGCACTTAGCAGTCAAACCAACAAACCACCACGACACACACACACACACACAGACACACACACACACACACACACGCACGCACACACACACACATACATACACACACACATTTCAAATGAAAATTAAAAGAGTGAATGAGTCATGCACTACTTTCTATGACAAAGCTCCTTTAATGTTCCATGTCCATGTATCTGGAACATTTCAATCGCCATTGCCATTAGTATCAGAACAGTTTTTCCAGCGTATTGTCTCTAGTATTGCTCGCAAAACTCTCATTTAACCCTTACATACTGTTCGGGTCAAATTTGACCCATTTTAACATTTAACACCAATAAAAATACCCTAAATGTCTTTTTTTTTTGCCTGAAATCAAGTGACTTTTCCTAAAATGATCCAAAATACACAAAACTGAAAATATTTTAAACTTCTATAATTTTACACGAGTGCTACTGTTCCGGGCCCAATTTGACCCATATTCATTTTTGATGTATTTTAAACTTCCCAGAGTGTGTTAAATCAAGGTAAAGGGTGGTGGAGGGAAACTTGAAACTGTACATGTCATGTTCCTATATATCATTTATGGGACAGTTGTGAGGGGGGGCTTGAAACTGTCTCGAGAACTTTCCATGTTCCCACCTTATTTTCTCACAGAAAATATGGTTTCTGTAGGAACATGAACCTGTTAGTTTTTGAAGTCATGGGGAATCTTGAAACAGTGAAATAATAATAATAAAACAAAACTGTTGATAAACAGTGATCATATATAGTGAACCTAAGGAAAAGAGGTCATATGAGGTCAAAGGGTGCCTCGAAACAGGCGTGAGATCTGCACCTGCACCAGAAATGTAACAAAATAAAAATAAACAAAATATCAATTTACTTGAGCAAGACATTTAAAAAGAGGAGTTGAGTGGTTATCAGGTCATACAGCACTGATATTTCCAGAGAACATGGTGAAGACACATACTGTACAAGAAGTGCTTGATCTAATCTTCCAAGATGAAGACAGTGACTTGGACGAGGATGTGTCAGAGCAAGAAGACAAATTAGAGGAAAACTCTGATTACAGTCACTCTGATGATGATGATGATGATGAAGATAATGATGATGATGCCAATGATGAAGAAGAGGAGCAGGCAGCAGTGGAGACAGACATCAGTTGGTCCTCACTTCCACGTACAGTTGCAGGGAGGATGGCAGGAGAAAATGTCATTCAAATGACTCCAGGACCCACAAGACTGGCTATTTCACATGCATCTGACATTCTGTGAGTGTTTCAGCTCTTCCTGGAAGAGCATAGATGTGACTCAACTGCATGCCTACATAGGGTAGAGTTCTTTGGGACAGTGTTTTAAATGTTTCAATGGTTGTACCAGGTAATATACACTAAATCCTACCAGTTCTTAAAATGTTTTTGCAAATTGTACTTTCAATAAAATATTTTAACATCATTATGACTATTATGTTTTCATGTCTTAGTTAAAATAGGATGAGAGAAAGGTGTTTTTATCCGAAATCGAGTAGTGTAAATACACTTTCTCTGCTTTCTGAAACTTTAATTAAGGATTATTATTCAACCATTTCTTAATGTCAGATTGGTTGTTTATATGTTTTAAAAAGATGTATAGTTCAAAATTAGGCGTAGACTCTTATTAAGAGGGCATTCTTTGCCCGGGTCAAAATTGACCCATACCATACCATAAAGGCATAGAATATGAACAGTGTGTAAGGGTTAAATAGGCTGGACTCTGTGATTTAGCACCTGCTGACGTTTGCAGAAGCAATTTTAGTAAATCAGTCACAAACTGTGGTCGCACTCACAAACTAGTACATGTGAACTTGGGTCTTAGCAGATCCAGCCCATAGTGCAGGGAAGTTGAGCCATGACATATGTGACACAATGAGCTCAGAATGTCGACCTGCTCATACAACACAACATTGAAATAATAATAATTCCAAGAAGCAAACAATAACAATCTGCATAAAGAAAAGAAAACATTTTTTTTTTTTTTAATTCTCAGATAACCTCTAATGTTTTTAAATACTTGAATGCAGGGATGTTCCTAGGTTTGAGAGACAGGGGTGGATTTGCCCCTAGAGGAGGCAAGATATTGCGTGCCGAAATTTTATCAGATGACCTCCTTAGGCTTTGTCAATCAAGTCATTAATTTAAGAGCATCACACCTTGGGGACACACTTCCCACTGTTTCTATTCTATTTATTTTTTAAAGAGAATTAACTATATGGCTGATGATAATGTTCAAATAAATTAAATTCATGTTTTGTTGTGCACAGTGTACCTATGTAGCATATGTTAATTTCCACATCACACACTGTGTACATGTTAAGTTCAACAGAAAAAGGGCAAGACATTCCCTGAAAGGGAAAACACCTGAGTTGATTTGGGATGCATTGCATGTGTCATCACTTGCCAATTATGTTGTGTTTTTATCCCAGGTTGCTAATTTATATAGGGATTTTTGACCTTTAAATTGTCATTTAACAGGGTGTTTATGTTATACACCTTCTAATCAGGCATGTTATGGCCCAACAAAATTAAATAAACTCAGATGCCTGTTGTCAGCGGTCACAACGTTCTGAAATTTTCCCAATAGTAGGAGACATTTGCAACGTCTTTACCTCATGGAATGCATTGCACAATGCTGTGGCCAACATACATCATTGTTTGTAGACCTTTACTGACCCTCAGTAGAAACCTCCTCAGCATCAGCTTTGCCTGTCTCCTCTTGCTGCTGACTCCCTTCTCTTAAAAATATTCATATATCCATCTATCCAACGAATAGACAGATTCTTTTCACATGTCAAAACATATGCTAGTACAATATCATGTTTACCCATACAGTTAGGTTTGTTCACCATGGTAATGTGCCAAATTTACTATTGAAATAGAAAAGCTATAATATCATGTCTCCTCACTACCCATAGCTCAATGTAGCCTCAGTAAAGTTAGGCAAATGCAAACCACTAACATCAAACAGCAATCTCACTGTGTGTATCTGCAAATGAAATCATAAAATCCAACTCCATACCTCTGTGCGGTGCTTCAAAGAACGTGCTGCACTATCCAACATAGTCCAGCTGCAGATGCTCACGTACCATGTGATGTGACGCTTGACACAGACCCAATGGGGAATAATAATCATAACGATATTAATAATTACATTAAACAATAAATAAGCAAACAGAATAATAATAATAATAATATTGTGACACTAGAGATGAACTGCAAAATGTGATGATACAATGACATGTTATTTAGTATGTCAGATTATTATTATGTTAATTTTATTTCAGATGTACAATACAGGGATCAGTGCATTTGTTTGTATGTTGATTATTTTACACGTTTTTTTTTTTTTTAACGAAAGTAAGTAAATAACTGATTCAGTAATTTATTTGTATAGTATAAAATCAAAGTGCTAACCCTAGCTGTGGATGTATACCCCTGTTGCATGGCTTTTGTTTTCATGGTATCCACATTCATGAAGAGTTAAACAAACTACTTAACAATTTAAAAAAACAAAATCTCACTATTTCCTATTTAAGCATAATTTTGAAATGATCTAGTCATTTTAATTGTGTTTTCATGAAAGAATTAAAGCGATTAAAGATGAGCAGAACCTTTGCTGGAACTTGAAAACACATAATTCCACATTGTGTAGATTTATTCATACGTCATAATCATTAGCTGCTCAGCTTGAAACCTTTAGAAATCAATAAAGCCTATCAATCATTGATTTACACTGTGACAGACAGTCTTACTCAATAAAAAATTAATGGAAACCAATTTGTGAATCAAACTTTCCTAAAAAGAGTAGTTTGAAAGCAATTAGCTGCTGTCATTACCACTTATATGTGCAAATTGCCTGCTTGGGCTTTAAGACCAATTTACTAAAGCAGCTACCCTCATGCCCCAAAGCACTCTTTGTAATTGGTGCACTCAATATTAATATAAGGCGCTTCTTCAGTAATAAGCATCTTTTTATGTATTCTGTTTTTGCCCAAGATTTTACTAAACTTTTAACTGATATTATTTAGAAAGACATTTTTTTTAAATACGCATGTGTACTATTCATCTACCTCCTACTGTTTCCCTTTTGTTTGTTGTCACTTCAACTTGCCAACTATCCGTTTAGTCCTAGGGAAATGCAACCATTCACAGATGGCTAAAGTACATTTAGACAATTACAATGAAATACCATCACTGTATCAACAAGTCAAGTTCCAAACAAAGCCAAGGCAGCATCCTCCATCATGGAGTTGTGTTGATATTGACTATTCAGTAGCATGCAAACTTTGAGGAGTAATATCCGCTGATGGCATGAGCAAGACAATGAAATGTCATTTGGTGTTAATTGTGCATTGGCTTGGCCAGAGTAAACAGAGATGACATTTTGTGATAGCCATGCCTTTTCCACATGCATGCTATTGTCCCAATTCCATGCTTTAATGAGGATGAAAGATCATTCCAAAGCTACTGTGCAGAGGTTTTTTTTTTTTATTTCCCTAGCTTTCTGCGCCACTCTCCTTTTGGTTTCTCTTTCATCTGTGTTCATTTGATTTGTGTTGTTTTCACATTTTCTTTCCTTTGGTCTTCCACTCATCTCCAACATTATCCTGCTTACATGCTTTCTTTTGTTCATCTTCTGTCTGTACTTTTTCCTCATCTGTTTTATCATGTTTATAGGGGTCAGGACACCCTTCACAGCGCCTGCAGCCTCTTTTCCCGTCAAGATAAGGGATGCTACTTTCTTGCTTTAACTGGTTTATAATTGAAGGTCAGCAACAGATGGGCTGCATAATAACATCACCAGACAGCTGGCCTTTAGCTACAGTAGGACTACTGTACATCTGCAGCATCTATACAAATCATTTCAGGTTTTTTTTTTTTTCATATAGGACAGATACATAATTACCTCAAGGAATTTAACAAATTTAAGTCAAAGCTTTAAAACAGCTGTAGGGGAAAAAACTAAAATAAAGATTAAAACAACAAGATTGAAAACTTCCTCTATGGACGAACAAACCTCAGACAGAATAAAACAGGTAGGTGGTCATTCGCCTCCACCAGTTAGGGTGAATGGAAAGAGAGGAGAGAAAAGAGAAACCGTAATAAAACAAACACTGGACAACACAAACACTAGGCAGGATATTAATATTATAATAACTATATTAATACTAATACTAATGCAGATTAGACTTATACGTAACACTTTACAATACCTACACACAATTCAGTATGTATTAACTATTTGCTACCATTTGTAAATGTTTATTTAATGTATTGTATACATCATTTATCATAGTTGTACAATAAGATTAGTTTTAGCAGAAAAGTGTGGTGTTTGTTTACCTGTTTTGCAGATAGACAAACAGTTGTAAACACTGCACCTGTCTGTTAAAAAATAATCTACAGTAATTTTACATGTATGTTTGGAAGACAGTATAATCCTTCACAAGACATTAACAAATGAGTAGCAAATGGTTAACTTATTCACTGCCATTGACATGTTTTGGCGTCAATTAAAATCCAAATCAACAGTCTACACTTTATTTTGATGGGTGCCATACTTATGTAGTCAGAGTCTTTTATTATAGTATAATATTATATAATATTATACTATAATATAGTATAATATATAATATTATATAATATTGACTATATTCTGAGTCAATATTCTCTTCTCATTCACCTGGCAGTGATCATTCACTTAATACATAGTGAATTTTGTGCAGGTATCATGAAGTGTTACCGAATTATGTAGTGCTTTTATAAACACATACTCAAAGCGCATACAGTAAATCTGTTATTCATTCACTCACAGATTTACTCTCTGGTGGTGGTAAATTACATATTTAGCCACAGCTGCCCCGGGGGAGGCTTACGGAAGCCTGGCAGTCAATTTGTGCCTATGACCATCATCGAACATTCCTAAACATTCATACACCAGTCTGAGTAGCAGCACTGGAGGCAAGGAGTGGAAGTATTTTGCCCAAAGACACAACACCCTATAACTAGGACAGAGCAGGAGTCAAACTGCCAACCCTTTGATTATTGGACAACCTGCTCAACCTTCTGATCCCCAAGATACACCAGCAGAAAGAAGCATAGCCAGGGAAAAAGAGAAGCAAACAAGAGAAAAGAGAAATACAAAGTTAGTCACGTATGATGGTGATATGAATACAGTGGTGGAGAAAAGATTTTGAACTCCCCACGCATGTGTGATATATTCTATTAACCCTAGAACACTAATGTTAAAACTATTAACACCATCACTAATGTTGAGTATATTTGACCTGATATAATATTCCGGATAAAATACAATTTTCATCAATTTATGTAAAAGTACACTGTACACTGTACACCTAATTTTAGTATGCTTCTTAAATTTACTAATATACAATATCACATAAAATTAAATTACATTTTTTTAAAAAAAGATACCAGGGGGGCATGTAAAAAGGCAGGACACAATGAAAATTACATGACAAGAACAGCATGGGTGAAAATAACCCAACATGTTCTAAGGTTAACAATGAAGCTATGGAAGTGGTGTTCCAATCTCCAAACCCACCTGCTCCCTTCTGCACATGTTCAGTTCTGTCAAGGTCGAAACTGGATTTCTCAGCAAAATAATGAAACTCATCCAGGGCATGACATGATGAAACTGCTTTTTTTTTTTTAAGTTAACAAAAACAATCAGAAAAAAATAATAGCAATTGTAATTGTCTGATAGGTCGTCTGATGCAGCCACACCTTTTGAAATACTAAAAATGTTCACAAATATGTCAATTCAATTCAATACTTTATTTTCGTTATATCAAAGAACACAAGGGCACTGAATGTCAGGGATCTTGCAATACAAACACAAAATAGCAAAGAAAATCTAGCATGAAAAATAGGACTGAATTTACTGGCAAAAGATCTGATGAAGTTCAAGTGAAATTCAGAGTAGCTGGGTGGGAAAACTGCTGGGATTATGGAACGATTGGGGTTGGGGGTGTCCATTTTTACCTTAGTTAACAGACTTTATAACATGTTGTATGATATATCCCTTACTATTACTGTAGCTTCACCTATTTATTAAAGTTTATCATTGTCCTCCATCTTTCTAACAAAGAATCGAGGTGTGAAGGACAGGATTCTGAACGGAGGATTGTGGGCTTTTGCTTTGTGCAGGTTAAAGTGTCTTTACAGCATTAGTTGACTTCAGATGTCCTTGAGGGGAATTCAAGAGGCAATTAATAGTAAAAGAGAAAGAAGCGGTGAAGCCTCCCTGCCCTTAAAGGACACACAAACACACACAAACACACACACACACACACACACACACTTTACTGTGGTGATTTAGATGTGTCTTGCTGCAAAACCACAGCTATCTCACACTAACTTATGGTGAAGCTTAAAAGTGTGTTCTTTACTGTGGGTAATTTATGAGTTGGTTAAAGCTGCAACATAAATGTTTATCGCACCCTGTTTTAGTCATGTAGGAAGCACAACAAGTAACTTATGATGATTTTAAAATAAGTTATTTTGGTATAACTTTTGTTATACATTAAGGTTGGTATGAAGTCACATAGGGCTCTAGTTTCCCAACGCAGGGTGGTGGACGCCGCACAGTAGGGCATTAACGACTTCAGTTTTTTTCAAGTCGACTTATCTGTCAATAAAGTCGCGTCGACTGGGTCATTATGATGTCATCACATTGTTAGCGGACAAACAATAGACACATGGCTAAAAAAACAAAACAAAAAAACACAGGCACATACCTGTCCAGTAATAAGCAACTTGTATTAAAGTTCAGTGCAACGTAACAATGTCCACTGACACAAACAGCACCTTAACTGCAACAAAACAAAGGCTAACGTTAGCAAAGAGTTTTCTGTTAAATGTAACTGAACATCAGTAGGTGAACATATGTCTGCATTTGGTCTGGACCCACGGCTCTAAAACTGGACTGTCCACACGTCTGTCACACGTCCTCACTTTTTATATTACGTGTAATAGGTTTAAGGCCAATAAGATGAACACAACACTGTCCATATCATGAGTGTGTTGTCTTAATGCACGTTGCCAGCACTGCTTATCACAGGTTAGCTAGCTAATGCTGCTCGTATCATTCACATTAGCCGATACCTCTTCAGATGCCGTGCCGTTTTTTTCATCTAAAGTGAAGTATTTCCACGCATGTGATGTGTGTGTGTGTCACTATTGTTTTGTTAGCCCACCACAACTGTCTTACCTGCAGGTGTCTTGTTTACGTCTGGTCTGTGTTTATTGCTTATGTGCGTGCGAGCGAGCAAGCGAGCGAGCGAGAGACAGGGAGGCAGGGAGAGAAAGAATAACATGCGAATTTAAGTCGATTTGTGCTACGAAAGTCGACGTGTCGACTAGTCGACATTTTAATTAATGGGCTACCACACAGTGCTAGTTTCGTGCAGCACAGGACGTGGAGTGATCACTTTGGTAGTTTGGCAGACCACGGTGCGCCAACATGGGTGCGGCGGTCCACTCATGGGAGGTGACACTGATTCAGCTTGGCAGAGTGACTAGGGCATGAAGTTTTTTTCAAGTCGACTTATCCGTCAATAAAGTCGAAGTTGAGTCAATGTGTCATGATGACGTCATCACATTGTCAACGGAAGAAACAACCCAGACACACAGCTACAAAAACAAAACAAAAACACGTCTGGACACACATCTGTCCAGCAATGATTAACTGGTATTAAAGTTCACTGCAAAGAGTTTTCTGTAAAATTTAACTGGACAACATCAGTAGGGTGAACATATGTCCACATTTGTTCTGGACCCATGGCTCTAAAACTGGACTGTCCACATGTCTGTCACACATGTTCTGTCCAATCAGAACCCTCTGTACCTCTAGCTCTTAAAGCTGAAGTAACTAGAGCAGAATACATCTGTTTCCAATGTAAACTTTTATTCAGAATGAACATGTCCATGGAAACATGAAAGAAATAGCTCTAAGGCAGAATTATTTTATTCCGAATAAATAATTCTGAATTAAAAAACATCTAAATGTACTGTAGCAAGTGTGGCTGTAACTGTACAAGCATTAGCAGGCCTTCTCAGACCTGATCGTCACACAGTTCATACAATGGATGGATCAGATGGAATGGCTGCTGTGGTATTTACAACAGAGATCCATATTGGACTTTCAGTAGCTAACTGACAGTTAGCTCAAACAGTTTTTCTGTGTACTACTTCCAAAAATGTTTTACCCCTTCAGCGTGTCATCACAGTATTTTCTAACATTGCACTGCAGCTGGTATAGTCATCTCTACAATGTCACCATCTCCAGGGAAACAGAAATTGTAGGTCTAATGCTGCCTTCATTTGGAGTCTGGTGGCTTTGCAGATACATTATAACAGCTTCAGTCTTATGGCAATGAAACATTCAGGGTGCCTTTTTAGTCTGCTTTGCATTTATGTACTGCTATTCTGTTATTGACAGTTGAAGCCCTTCACAGTGTGTATAGTTCAACCATTCACACACCAGGGCAGCCTCTGACACCAATTCAGTGTCTTGCTCATGGGCACTTTAACATAAACCTGGATTTGAGCCATGTCCTGTTTTGCTTATACACTGCTTATTTTTTCATGATTTTGAAGTATAGTTTTATACACTATAAACAATTTTTTTTAAACCATTCAAGTTTGAGACAGGTGTTACTGACACATATTTGTGATGAGGCAAACTCAGTACATTTAAACCATTAATGCTTTTTTACAGACTAAACTAAAGCTGGAGAGTTTTAGTCTAAAGTCTGTAAAAGCAGTAACGACATTAGAGAAGGCTTTATCACATTCAGTGGCAGCCCACTGCTCTGTGCATGGGTACTTCGATGGCTTCAATGCAGAGGTTGAATTTCCCTTTGGGGGAACTGAAACTGAACCTAAATTCAATCAATCAATCAATCAAATAAATCCTAATGACAAAAAAACAAATATATCTTACAGTTCTTTTCATTGCAGGTTAACTATTAATGCAGAATGCCAACTGCAGTTACACAACTTTCCAATGGACGAACACTCCTGTCCTCTCATCTTTTCCAGCTGTGAGTATACATTTCTCAACATAACGCTGTTCTCTGCTTTTACTTTATGTTCTTCAGAGTGTTGGAGTATACATACTATTTATCTGATGTCTTTTGTTTTTGTGCCAAATTGTTTTTCTTTCCATTGTCAGTTTCACACAGAACATTTCTATTTGTGAGTGCCTTCTTCCATATAAAGCATAGAGCAGTAATGGTCTGTACTATGAAGTATTTATAGCTGCAAGATGATGAGGATGATGATTGGAATGGCAGAGAAGAAAAAACCCTTAAATACAAAAATATGTTATTGCATCTGTGGTCATATGAAAGGCTTTTTGCAAAGCTAAGGTCCACTACATGTAGCTAAAGTAAAAATGTAGAAAAGTGAACTGTCGCTCAACTGTGATGTAAATGAGATGATCAAGTTATGTATAACATATGTTAAACTAGTCTGCATTGTACATACTGATTTATTTATTTTTGCAGTGTATCTAATTAAATTAAATCTAACAGTGTTTGGGTATAAGAAATGTTGGTTTAATAGCTCTCCTAATGCTCATGATTGTATTACATATACTGTGTTATACTGTATGACATGATATATAATATGATATAAGCTATCATATCATAATATATTATATCATGTTAGATCATAATATATCAGAACACCTGAAAGATTCTAGAGGTAATGAGAAGAAAACTAATACTTAAGAGCTAAGAGGTGCACTTAACCATGGTAGCTATGACATCTGGAATAATTTTGAACTTAACCTGAGAATAATAAAATAAAAGATGTTACATAAGGGTCTTTAAAATTACATTAAGTGGCTGTCCACAGAATCTCACATTGAATCAGAATTACAATCACAATTTAGTGACATTTTCATCAAGTAATATGGAGACAAAAATTTAAAGTGGGTACAATTTGGGACTCGTGTTTACGTTGGAAAGGGGGTTGATCCACACACTTGGATTTACTTCACATTCATCGTCTGCATACACAATAACAGAGGGATGATTTTAATGAACGCTATTAATTCAGGAGACTGAAGTATAGGAATTATATTGAAAATACAATGAGTATTTAATATAGGTGCAGGATGATACCTTTCAGCAAAGCTTTAAGGATCATTTCTGCATCAGTCTTTAGAAAACTACTCTGTCTATAACACAACAAGTGGTGACAATATGAGGGATGGACGCTGGGTTATGGAGGTAGTTGATGTGTCATCTGCTGTGCATTCATCACAGACTATCAGAGAGCTCTATTACAGAGATTACAGGGTGATTTAATGTGCACCTTGTGGAGCCCATTACAGCTCCAAACATGCTCCTGTGTTGACCACTGTGTCGACCTGTTCTGCTGTGATCCATTTAACTCATTTCCATATTGAAGGAAACACCTGCATTTCTGAGGGTTTCCATGACAATGTATCTGTTCCTAATTAAGTCAGATTTGATTATCTTTACATCCTTCAGACCTCTGGACCCTGAGCTAACTAGCTGAGTAAAATGTTAATATGTGTCTATACACTACATGTCGCTAAATTATCTAATGGTGAAGCTAGTCACTATATTTATAACAGGAACTGAACCAATCATCCACTTTTGTACGTACATAATGGATGTAACATTAATGACCGCATGCTGTATGTTTTGGGGTATATTTTTTTATGAAATGTTGCAGGTGTTTTACTTTGATATAATTAATTTCAAATGTGCAATTTCAGATTTTTTTTTTCAGATTGAACTGAAGATCTTTACACAATCAAGTTCATATTTCATACATGCATTGTTTAACCTATTCTCCAATGAAAATTGTGACAGACCCTGCACCTTGAGTCTAATGCATTAATTTATTCAATTAGTTGTGAGAATCTGCAATATGAGACATAATGAATTCATCAGGCAGCGAGGATGGTTTTTTTGGTGCTCTCACTTCTCTCTCACTTTACAGAAGGAAGCTTCACCTTTCTCATGGTCTTTTATGACTTTAGGTATTTTCAGTTGCTGCATAAAAAGTTAGAGTTTTTATTCCTTACAGTATTGTTTTTGTAGTCGAACATTTGTGATGACTAAATCTAATTGTTAATGCTAAAACTTATGTAATTTCCCCCAAAGGATGAATAAAACATCCATCTATCCATAATTCAGATGTATGCACTGGTATGTGACAGTAAAAATATATTAGTGTGAAAGTAGTTATGTGCATACTGCTGTAAATTGGCTATACACACACATATATATATATATATATATATATATATATATATATATATATATATATATATATATATATATATATATATATATATATATATATATATATATATATATATATATATATATATATATATATATCCTACATCTGTGATTCCATTAATTTTCTTTCAACATGGATTATTTTTAATAATTATATGTTAAATGTAATATTAGTAGCAATTTCATTCAAATTGTGATCAGCAAACGTCTTTGAATAGCAGGTGCCCAAATACTTCAGTCTATGAGCTATAGTTTTTCTTGTATAACACTGTAAGTGAATAGAGCACTAAATTACAGCATTTAAAACAGGTCTTTGTATGTGAAGTACTCTGTCTTCAGCCTACAATAGACCATCTACTTTCTCTGCTATCCTGCATTTGGTACCATGGTGACATGAAAGAGAATACCTGCTGCCTCATTATCACCATTCATTATAACATTACTGTGTGAGTAGTTGAATGTAGGTGAGATTAGGTGTTTTTTTATTGTGCATTTCTGTCCTTTTATAAAATACTGTATTTTCCATGTTTTATTTACCTTTCCTAAAACCCTTTTGTGTTATACTCCCAATGGTTAACTATAGTAAAGATAATTTCGGATTAAAACTGTAGACATTTATGCCCATAATAGCTGCCAGGTCAAATTTACCTTGATAGAAATGTATTGATTTGTGTGTGATCAAAGTCATGTCAAATCCATTATACTGTAACAGTTTATGGTGGATGATGAAGACACAGGTTTATAAATGAAGCCAATATACAGACATTTTCTTCTAGAACTCATTTTAGACTGGTTTGCACTAGTGTATGTACTTAAAGTGTTATTAGGGACTTGTCACATCATGTAAGAAAAACCTCTGGCTGCAATGACATGTGAAAATGGCAACCTCTGACAAAAAGGATTGTTCATTTTAATACCACAGTGTGCTTTCTCATGTTCCACCAAAACAACTCTTGCCCCAGTTCTCTTTTGCTAATGCACTGTTGCTCCCTCCCATGCTTAGCACCACCCTGCAGATACATTTTACCCCACATCCCAAAACCATAGAGACGATACCAGATCGGTCTACAGCATTGTTAATAAAAGTGTGGACCTGGGCCTGGATATGTGACACTAGTTTCAACATCATTTTCCTTAGCAGTTTTCAAGCCCTTTCAAGTCCTTTATACAATACATGTGTAAGATATAAGATTAAACTAATAATGATCATAATGTGGTGTTATATTGAATAATCAGACTTTTACAGGTTTTTTTGCAGAGAGGTGCTGTATTCAATTTCTTCCAACTGTAAATAAATAGGTACATTTTATGCTGAAAATGGCAATATGAGAGAATTTTCTCCTTTTCTTATTAATGCCCACATTACTAACACAGCCAGTGTAGCATCACGACAATAGACTTTCGCAGAAAATCGATAGGGATGACAAATGTAATATGTTTGTGTCAGCTAATCACAGTTGGATTTACACATCTGCTGGCTTGCAGTTTTTCACCAGAGCATACAAATAACATACAGGGAGAAAAAAAAATCAATTGAAAAAGAGAAAAAAGTAACCACTTTTCCACTTCACTGTAAAGCAACAAAATTCAAAAGCTGTTAGCATCTCGAGTAAGAAACATGACATTTTTCATATAAGAATATTCGTTCTCACTGACAGCACTGGTATCAGGATTCACACCAATAATCTACAGCTGAAGGGAACAAGCTGAGGCAGGTGGGTGAACAGAAAATGAACTACAAGCATGTGAGCCACACAGTGACAGACTGATGAAAAGACCACTTACAAAACTCTACCAGTACAATATCCAGGGTTAGAGACAGATATGAGTATGACCAGTAATCATTTTATCTCTAAATTCAATAGTATATATAGGTATTTCCTCATATTCCTATAGAATTGGTCTGTACTGTGGGATATTAGGGTCTGTTTAGTGTTATACCCCCAACTAGGGGAACAGGGCATAGCATAAAAAGGGTCCCCTCCTTCTTCTAGCTTCTAAATAATAGGCTGTGCAACTAACATCCAATCTAATTATAACAAGGCAGACAGCAGACCTCCACCAAGGCTTGATATGGCGTCATATGATGTCAAAACGTGACGTGATCGATCCATAGGTGTTGACCCATCTGATGTCTGAAGATGAGAAAAAAACCCACAAGATTCTATCTTGACCTTTGACCGTCATTGCTCAAAATCTAATGGGTTCTTCCTTGACCCATTATCTATTATTCCTGAAAGTTTCATCAAAACCATTCAGAAGTTTTTGCATAATCCTGCTGACTGACAAATACCTCCTTGGTAAAGGCAATTAATTATTTTAACAACAAAAGGGGTCAAGAGAGGGTATAAACAAAACAAATAAACAATTATTCAACTTCTTAACCAAAAACAGGAGAAAACAGAAAATAAAATAACTTCCATCTCCAACAAAAAAAGCAAATGCTGTGTTCCAGTGTCCAAAAGTACACTTTCCATACTTACTAATTGTCCATATTTCAGTTGGTAAATACTGTTCTAATTCCATTACTGTATGGTGCACTGTTAGGACCCGGAGGTGAAACATATTTTAAAGGACACCAGATTCAAACAGGGTAATGTTGAAATAGAACATTTATTTCAATTAAACTTTTAACAGGCCACTGTTAAGCTAAGTTAGGGATTAACTGTTAGTTAGCATTAGTTAGCGTCAGATAACGCAAACTGCTATTTGCTTTTTCTCATACCTTACCTTTAATTTCATAAACATATCCTTGGATCAAGTTACTGTCGCCTTTGCTCCAGTTGTCTGTCCTCATCTCTGAGGTACATGTCAAACGTATGCCGACACATTTCCTCTTCACCCACCCAAGCCTCGTTGTCATCTCAAAAGGGCCACCACGTGAAAAAGTGTAATTATTTGACACAAAATTGACAGAATATTTCAATGCAAAAATTTCTAAGAAAAATATTGGAGAAAAAAAACCTTGAGAATAATGCTTTTTCCTCACAAGTGTACGACCTTATCATGTTAGATTTAGTTTTTTTTTCATTGTTGTCAGTTTTTCAACATGAATTTCATTGTCTTAGAAAATATAAATTTTACATACAATAAATTAATGACTGCAGACTTATGTTATGTCAACAAGCATTCCCCTGCACTAGGCCAACAGAGTTAGACTGATGTTATGAAAACCTAGACTGCATCAGGACCAGACAGGTGTATGAGACATTCAATGAGCTGAAAGAGGCCACTCAGGCCAGTCATTATTCCCTGGCCAAAATTCTAAAATATTTTTTCCTTTTCATTTTTTAAATAGCACTACCTAACAAACAGATTCAAGGTAAAAATACAATGCATTAACTGAAGTGTTTGTTCATTTTTGGGTGGCCAGAGTTGCTCTCTCATATTTTCCTCCCACTATCCCCACTCTTAAAATTTGATATAATCTCGAATGTTGTGTTATTTTTGCTTCTGAAGACTGATACAAACAAAAGCAAATAATTTTTTACTTAAACGTTAACCCTTTGATGCATGAGTGTTTTTATTCCTCTTTAGGCATGAAAAATGCAGTGTGATTGAAATGTTTTTAATGAACCTATTTTCTATGGAGTTACAAAAATGTCCACTTAACTGGACAACATGTGTTTAAGCTTTGGAGCAAAGAAATGTGTATTTAAAATGCAATATCAGAACATTATGAAATAAAACATTTTTAATGTAGTTTTTAAGAAGACTGTTAATTACAGTCTAATTGCAACAAGCAATTGCAGATCAGTTATTAAGAACAGACCAGTTACAGTAATGATATGAACTAACTAATATGGAACTAAAACAACAAAACCCATGAATAAACAACAGAACAACTGTAGAATAACTGTTCACTGTAGTGACCAAGATGCATGAAAGGGTTACATTTGTAAGAGTTTGAACATGTTGTGGATGCACTCCTTTATCTTACTGGAACATCCAGTTTTGACCTCAACAGAACAGAGCATGTGCAGAAGGGACCGTATGGGTTTGGAGAATGACACAATAACCAACAGAGTTCAGCGACATAAAGAGTGGTTCTCAATGCAATATGTCAGAAATGTATGGGATGTTAAAAACTTTAGTCTGCTACTATATTGTATCTCTCTTCAGTCATCTGTAATTGTAATAGGATTCAAGGATCAATACTCTCAAGGATTAATCGGCTTGGAAAATGAAAGAATGAATGAATTAATATGGTTAGTCTTTTTTAACTTTAGAGTAATTTAAGTTAAAGAAAAAAGCCATATTAAGGTGGAAATAAACTTTTACTATATACCTTCAGTAAAAAATTATTGGTATTTTCCTACTTCATGAAGTCATTCACACTGTTTCCAAATGATGGCAGGAATTGGCTCATTCATTTTTCTTCCCCACCACCACCAAATAACAGTACAATAATAACACTGTCATCATAAAACCTATAAAAGATTTAGTAATATAAAAATGATGTAACAACAGATTGAATACTTAATATTAATTCATCAAGCTTAATTATCCTGTGTAAGACAACAACACTACACTAATATGCATAATGTAGTCCAATACATCAATTTATGAATAACAAAATGTTCTCACAAAGTAAACAAATCCACAAATGGAAATGGATGTTTTCAAGAGTATTTGCATTCTAGTGTTTCCATTCATAAAACATTACTGAGTTTAGCAGCTTTTGTCAGCAGTAAGCTGTTATTTTCTAAACATTTGGCATTAGAGTATCACTGAATCTTTAATGGCATCATTAATAGCAAATGAAAGAAGTGTGGCAAATGTTAATGGAATTCATTCATCAAGCATGTTTGAAAACAATTAGCAGTTTGGGTATCTTCCCTCGCAGTTAATGTTTTTGTTAATTGAAAGCCTATTACATCAAATTGCTATCAGGCAGGTTCATAATTTTGCTAGTTTTCCTGCTTAAAATAATTGTGTGAGTGTTGGAGAGCAAAAAGATTCAGGCTTGTGCGACAGTGAAGTAGAAAAGGAAACATTAGGCCTTCATTAACCCCACGTGATCGATTGTAAAACCACTCCCAGGCTCTGTGTACATCATGTGAAGGTCAGGCTCAACATCAAGATGGATTCAGTACATTATTGAACCAAAGCTTTCATTTAATCTAGTTTCCTTCTGCCTCTGTCTTCATCTCAGACTGTCTTTTCATTAGGCAGCCTCGAGCATAAGACAAATATGACTCTGGGTAGGTCTAGGTCTGTCTGAACACGGTATCCATCATTAGGAAGTGCCATGATCTGCCAGGGGTCACACACACACATGCTCTGTGTAACTGCAGATGGATATCCACGAGACGAGATGATTTACAAATGGAGGAAGAACTCTGTGGAGGCAGCTGACCAAAAATCCTGGCGGCTCTACCAGTTTGATTTTATGGGCCTGAGAAACACCACCGATGTAATAAAGACCACAGCAGGTAGGATCTATCTCTGGCACCACGACGCATCTGCAACCTACTGCAAACTAAGTGAGAGGTTAATGATATTTACAATGTTGTCAGCACAATAAGACATTAACTCTGTAGAAGCAGCAGCTGATTCTCTTCTATTACATGCAGTGCGATAATAATATTTTGCACATAGAGTCTACAGAGGTATACTGTGGTAAGCATCTACTTTCTTGCATGATTTCAAACTTCAGCAAAGAAGAACTTCCTATTCCTAATAAAACTTGCTCAAATGTCTGTAGATAAGGCAGTGACTGTATTGAATTGTACTGTACCAAAAAAACAAAAACAAAAAAAAAAAAACACTGTGTGATGAATGCTTTATTTTTTGTATCCACTAATGATAACCTGGTGTCAGGTGCAGTTTGTGCATCTATCTGTATAGGATACACCTAAAGTCATTTAAAGACATAGCAGAAACATTTATGTGGAATCAAATACAACTTAACCTGTGGAGCAGTTCCTACTTCCCACAGGCTAAAAAAAAAATTAGTTTTGGTACCACATACTGGAAATTCAGCACTTCATACTCAACTCGACCTTTCTGCATTTACATTAAGAAAAAGGATCTGGAATCTACTAGTATTAATAAGTACTTGTACTAGATTTTTGTAGTGCTGTCAAATTATTACAACATTTTAATCAGATCATTCTATTTCATCTAAACTATCTAATCAATTGATTCTGCATTTTACACAAGCAAATCACAGAAAGAAAAGTATCTGTATCATTTTTGTTGCTAGCTCGGCAACATACACTATTAGCCAAAGGCGCACAACCCCTGACTAACGTACACTTCACATTAATCCACTTCAGTTTAATTGAATTGAATTGAATTCAAATCAATTAAATTCATTTTAAAAGAGAGCAAGAAAGTAGCTTAAAAGGACTTAAAAGGACTTACGGACACTACACGAGAAGAAAAAAACATATGTAAAATGCTTGGTGGATGCAGTTGTAAAGTGCTAAGTACAGTTTAAAGTAGTAATTTAAGCTAACAGCATCCTACAGAGTATGTATAATACTTTTTTGGCAGTCAACTGTTCCATCTTGGGGGGGTTTTGTACTCAAATGTCGTGCTGTTTAGTGTCTTTCATCTTCCCATCTGCACATTAGCATATGTACAACACTAACTACATGAACAATCTTCCTGAAATGCATTGGTAAAGATGTTCATAGTTATTCTGTGCTGCAGGTGGATTCATTGCATTAACATTTTTAATCAGATTAATAATGATGATTGATTAGTTAATGTTAATGCATTGAATTTGACAACCCTAGTTTTTTTTATTTTTTGTATCACCTCCACTAAGGTTCCAAGCAATATTAAAAGGTGATGTATAAACCCTGTAGACACTGATTGGTCAGACAGTTGTCTTTGTGATCCCCCAGTTTACAAAAAGTTGACAGTAAATATATCGGTACATTAATCTACATGATGACAGCCCAAAACGACACCCTGGTCGGTCCAGGAGGTTCAGTCTATGGTGGCTGACGTAAAAATTGTGTCATACACAGCCCAGCTAAAAAAAGCCCACACGCAATATGGCATCACAGCTTTAACCACAGGAAATATCCACTTTGTTACGGTAATTGTCACAAAAAAATTTTCATCCACAGTTACATTAATATCTGACTGAGTGGTGATGAAAGTGTTAGATGGTTCTATTATGTCCAACATATTCTTCATGGGATTCACATCTGCACAGGAGTAAATGAAAATGATATCACATGCACCTAAATAACTATTTCTCAAGGCAGATGAACCTGTTGAATCATACAATTTTATCAATTAATAAAAAGCATTCACAGCATCGATTACAGTTAAACAAGTTGCTGCAGCTGAAATATGTTAATCATATATATATATATATATATATATATATATATATATATATATATATATATATATATATATATATACTGTGATCGCCCACCCCCCCCCTCTGGTTTTGGACATAACCTGACAGTTAGTATTCGGCTAACGTTAACATTACGCTAACAAGACGTTGACTTGAACCATAGACAGAACAAATTGAAATTAGTAAAATAGTCCATGTCCTCTATACTATCCATACATAACCCTATAACACTAGTCCAAGGTATATGTGGACTTGTACTAATGATTTGTCATCCTAGTTATCAGTTCAGTAGCAGTTAGCAGTTAGCCCCAGTGATCTCTCCTTACCTTGATATTCCTCAAATTCCTCATGGAAAAATGTGAAGCCTTTATCAAGTTTTTATTTGTGACTAAGTTTTCCTCTATGATTCTTCCAATATCCTCAAATGTAATGTGGCAAAATTTTATTCTGGAAGCTTTTGACTTGTAGACCAGTGTAATTGAGCTCCTTGGTTTTAAATTACAGGTGACTACGTGGTGATGACAGTGTACTTTGACCTAAGCAGAAGAATGGGCTACTTCACCATCCAGACGTACATCCCATGTATCCTCACTGTGGTCCTCTCCTGGGTTTCCTTCTGGATAAAAAAAGATGCCACTCCAGCACGAACTGCTTTAGGTACAAGTACACACTGTAAGGTTTATGCCCTATAGACTGTTGTGTGCTTCATTTAAAGACTATCAGAGAATCGTATTATCTGTATGTTGTATTCTTGAGTTTTGCATTTTCATCTCATTTTCCTTCTTTTGCTTGCTTTTGTTTATGCTGCATGGATATTCATCACTTGACTTGAATAATTCTGTTTTTTTTTCCTGTTATGCCATGTTTTTCTTCTTATATGCTTGCCCTCTTGCCTTGCCTTAATGTACATTGTGCAGTGCTTTGGAACATTTCACTGAAGGTAATTGCATTTACACTTTTCCCTCTTCTTTCTATTTATATTTTATACAGTATCCATACACTTAATTGATGTTTATGTTTGCACAGATAACCACTGTAAATTTAAACCGGTTTACAAACAAGAGTAGAATGCTCTGATGACTTGTCATCAGTATTATAAACCATTTAATGCAATGATTTTGTGTGTCTGAGCAGGTATAATAGAACTGTAGGCGATCACATTTTCAACTGCTGAATAATTGGTGTGAGCATGCACTTTTCAGTATATATCTATATATACAAAACTGAAAAAATTATCTGCTCAAGATGAAAATGAATGACCCCTATTAATCCTCTATCTTTGCTTGAAAGTATCTACAGAGCAAAGAGTAAAGATAATGAATGGATCTTAGATGTCAGCCGACTATGAATGGAAAAGAAGGTTAGCGAAGGCATTGTGGGAGTATAAGATAAAATCCTTAAGTTGCTATTGTGACCTTCATAAAGGTTTTAGGTGAGTCAGACTGTCACAGCAAACCTTTCCACTGCATTCCTAACAAGTACTTACAGCATCAAGTGGGTTCAGTAACATTTTCATCAACTACATTATGTGCCCATCTAATCACATTTCAGTACATTTCTAACTTTTCAGAAATGTCGTGACACACATGGGACCTGGTTAGCACATGGCATACAGCAGCTCACAGGTTCCTCCAGATTGAGGTGTCAGAGAAGATAAATGCTTCTGAGTGTTTCCCTTTGTTAAAACCTGCTGTACTTTCTATTGTTCTGAGCAAAAAACACAAATCTGTGCCACAGTATTGGCAAAAAGCAGGTAAGGGTAATCATTGTGGCAAGCACAGGCTAAAGGAAAAGTGTAAGATGTCCGCCTAAAATAGATGGGGCCAGCTTGTTACCATGGGAACCTTGGTGAAAGAGTCGCAGATGTGTTTTTTTTTTTCTTATAGGCATCTCTATAATGCTCATGAAGTAGAGATCTATCTCTCCTCCATGGAAGCGACAAGAGAATGAAATCATCCAGAGATGCTGAAGGAGTGAATGTGTGTTGGAGCAAGAGGTCTTTCTCATTCTCCATCAATCTGAGTGATTCACGTGTTATCAGTTTGCCACATCAACAACATCTGCTGCTCAGTCAAAAGAAGGGTTTTAACTCAGCAGCTTAGCAGCAGTCTGAAGATAATTATTATAGAAATGGAAGGACCTTTTAAGTCTAATTTGTGATGGAACAGTGAATTTTATTCCTGCATTAGCTGTCTCAGTTGCCTTCATCCATAGCATTATGCACACTGATATATGTGTAGGAGACTCACAAAACAACAATGATCCTTAAATGTGCAGGTCCTCTTTTCCGCTCCTCTACAGCAGCATCAGAGTACTGCTGTTACTTTAGAAGTAATACTGATAAACAATCGACTTCCAGCGCAGCATAGACTCTTAAGACAAGCTTTACACGAGTAGCATTGTGTGGCATAATGATTAATAATTCCATCTCACAGTCAGGGAGTATCTCCCACTGTGACAAACTGGTGTGTTAGGCTAATTCTGCCAGTGTCCTTAACCCTAGAGCTATGGCATCATGTTATCTGAAGATACTTTAGCTGAAGACACTTTACTGTAAATTATTTTCTGTTGTTGTATTTGGTGGGTTTGTCTACCTCCTTCCAATGAGAGAAGTAGAAATGGACCAATTTTCCATAGGCCAGATATCTTCTGAAGAGTCTGACAATAAAATGACATTCCTATATCAGTAGAAAAATGTCTTTTGTTAGAGAATTTGTCTCAGCTACAAACTCTTCTGTGATCCTACACAAATCTGGTGTAATACATCCATGGTTAATGCTAGAGTGGATTAGCAGGAGTGAACTCTTACTCTGGCGTGATTAGATGTTTCACTACATGGACGTGATTAGTTCATTAGCAACAACTACACTGAAATATATGCTAATGCCACTACCATGCTGATACGCTAAACGTGATTAGCATCTCAATTCTTGCACTACAAATGCTTGGAATATTTAACTATGTGTACGTAAAAATTAATAAATGTGAAAACACACACACACACACACATATATATATATATATATATATAATTATATGGCATCCCAAAAATTGTGTCATGGTCTGAAGAAATTATGTTAAAGTTTTTGGGACACCCTGTATATATAAATGAAAATATAATTCAAATACACCAATGATGGCATCATTGTGTCATTTTAGGTGTTGAGGGATAAGTTCAGTTAACATCTATATTATTATTTTTATGTAGTGTTCATGATGCCCAACATGGAATTGAACGACAGGAAACATGCCCAAACCAAAATATTTCTTTGTAAATTCCATAAGTGCTTCTAGGCTAAGTGTCTGTGTGTCTTTGTTGTGCAGGTATAACCACGGTGCTGACGATGACCACTCTCAGTACAGTGGCCAGGACTTCATTACCCCGAGTGTCCTATGTCACAGCCATGGACCTTTTTGTCACTGTCTGCTTCCTGTTTGTCTTCGCTGCTCTGATGGAATATGCAACATTAAATTACTACTCACACAGCACTAGAAGACCCAGCTGCATGGAAACAAAAAGATCAGTAAGTTTACCCTGACGTTGATTTGGATATGAAATATTCTTGCTGCAATAATCCTGAAAGCTACCTCTGAATTTATAGAGAAACAAGAAAATGTAAATTAAGGTGATGCCCGTATGTTCAGGATTACTGTCACTTGTCACAGAAGCAGCTTCTCTGACAGTGATTTGGTTTTGGATGTTGGAGAGTCTTTCGGGGTTGAAACAGTCTGGCCTTTTTAAGATCTTCTTCTTAGCTTGTTACTATTTTAAGGGCTACTGCTTCAGTCTGAAAGAGACGGATGCACCTTCTCTTGCCTGTCAATAAACGAAAGAAGGGAGTGCATTGTCAGGGCTTGTACACAAAAAGAATTTGGTCCGTTATATTAGACAGATGAAATATACAACTTCCATGCAAAGAGATTAAAGTGTGGTAAGGAAAATATTACTTGATGGTATTTTAATGCACATTTTAGTTATACTACAGGTGACTTAGAAAGCAAACCTCCTGTCCATAACATTGGACCTCCTTCATCAATCCCTTAGTTTCATAAAAGTAATAATTCACAATGAATTGCTTGTATGCATACTCTTATTATAATCATGACCTTAAACCTTCAAAAAGACTAAATGTATGTGGCATTAAATCTTCATGTATATACATACAGTATATGTGGTGATTTAGTCAGGTAATATGAGTTTTGACTTAAAATTGTGTACAGTAGTCAAGTCACTGTCACTGATCAAATAACCCACCAGGGTCGTAGGGTCACTGCAGTGACAACCAGTGACACCAGCTGTCTCCATGTGTGGCGGTTGTGGGCAACTGCCTGGGTTGTGGCGAAGCTCTTGTTGGTCCATTCATGATGTTGTCTGCTCATTTCTTCCTCGGTCTGCTTCACCTTCTCTTTCCCTGCACTGTTCTTTGTAATATAGTCTTGGAGAGCCCATCTGATCTTGTCACATGATCATACTATCTGAGCTTTCTCTTCTTAACTCTGTTCAGCAGGTCCTCATAGTTCTTTTCATGCTGTAGCCATGATTTAAAAAAAACTTTTTTTTTTAATTTGGGGGATTTGTCATGTCCTTGGCCTTTAGACAAAGTGTAATCATCTGCAGTTTCTGTTTTAAAGCATGATGTCAAAGGGTTTTTTTCATCCTTAAATTTAGACTTAGTATTGTTTAGAAATTAATTTTATAACACTTGTGTGAAAATTACCATGATCCATAAGCCCTATCTTCATAAAATTAGATTTAAAAAGTGCTGAATTTACAAAAAATTGAATTATTCCTTTCCCACAGGGGATACATCATGGTGGATGCGCTGAATTCTACATTGAATGAGATATAGTTAGAGCATTTTAAGAGTCAAGAGTATTGTGTTTTTGCTGGTTGTGTGAACTCCAGCCTGTCAGGACATTGTGTCCATCATTTTCCAAGTAGGAAAAGTAAGAACTTTGGGGCTTGTGTGAGTTTTGCGCAGATGAAGAAAGTCGACTTCACAGCTGCACCTGTCCATTTGTAGGTGTAATTTTACTTCAGAGTGTTATCAACCTGGGGATGTGATGGAGTACACGATGGTTTGATATAGCCTACGCACTAGTATTCGGTAAGACATTTACTATGTTTCCTTTTCTCTGTCATGGCTGCCGCGACAGTCTATCACCATAGTAAAAGAGCAACTAACTATGTTCAAAGTATCTGTAAAGTAATGAGGGTTGTTACAGCATAGTATGAGTTATATAAACTATTAAGATATTGAGCGTATGAAGACATTAACCATCGTTTCATTGTGTAAATCTGACAGCTACAAACTGCCAGGTCCCGGTCTGGAAGTAGCATTAGCAACTGGCTAAGTGCTGCAATTACTGTATGGGCGTCACGGCAACACAATGATGCATTTTGCATTTAGTAAGACAAAATGTTGATCCTAAAAAAAAGAACAGCTACATAGGTGTATAGTATTAATCATGACAATACATTTATTACGTTAAGAAGGTAAACGTGCCCGATGTAAACTCATAGCATTAGCCACTATGCTACTACTGGATTCACCAGGTATTTTGGCCAATTCACCACTGATTATTAAGCTCTATCTCACTTCTTTGCCCATCATTCCTGCCCCTATCCCTCTCTCTATTGTCTTGGCCTCCTTCTCTCCAATGTGGTTCATAATTATAGGGCTGTGGCCCATCGTAAATGCTATCTGCTCTTGTCTCCTTCATGTTGTCACTATACACTGTAGTTAGCTTGATCTTGCGGGACTCCCTCCTTCTACGTAACTTCCAGCCATTCCCTGTGTTTGGACAAGGCCGTTATTTCTTCACATTTTTGGTTAAAAAAGTGTTTATTGCCATGTTGAATGGCAGTTTCTTTATCAACATCCTGATATGTTATCATTTATATACACTATGATTCATGATAGTGTCTGACCTGCATCTTGCCCTTTAAGGAAACCATACATGTTTTTTTTCCTCCCCCAATACTGAAGAAAACATTGATAGTATAGGTGTTTCATTCGGTCAACAAACTGTAAATGTGAATAAGTGAACCAGGTGCTCAATGAAGGACAGGGATAGAATGCATGAAAAGCAAAAGACTGTTGCAAAAATAAATAAGTAAGTAAAATAAAAATCAGTTATCAATGTTCCAGACATAAATTGTGCAAAATTGAACAGCCAGAAACAACTCAAAAGGCACAAAAATAAAAGTACATTATTATAGGGACAGCTTTACACATACACAGTCATTGTCAAGGACTTTTTCCATAACTGTATATTCTAATCTGCTAATGGAAAAACATCAGAGAGAGACAGTGGCAGTAAAAACATGCTGTGAACTATTTACTGAAGCAGCAAAAACTAAAAGGGACCAAATATACATAAGTATCAACAGGGGTTATAACTATACGCATATTCATCCTGCTTGTCTTCAGTGTACAGGATCATTACGTGTATGTCAAAGTCAAACTACATCAAAATACAAAATACTAAAATTTGAAGCTGGAGCCAGAAAATATACCAGGATGTAATAACACCTTCCTTGTGCAGCGTTCTCCTCTCTCCAAATCAAAGGACTGAACATGAATATAGATGAACCTGAAAGCGTTTCGAGCCAATGTGGGAAAAACAAAACACTTTACCAAGCTTCTGTGTCAAAGTAGCAAGTAGAACAGTAGAGACATGTCTGACTGAACCCGATCACTGATCAGTAATTACATCTGTCAATCATGGATGTAACCTTCTACATATGATTAACTAAAGTCTGAATCGGGGATAGATCTTCAGTCTGATTTCAGTTCATAGAAGAGGATGGAAAAAGTCCTGTCAGAACACTTAAGTGACAATATGTGACATCAAATCCCAATGATCCACTGCAACTTTAATGTTTTGTTGCATGACCAGCAGCTTCGTTTGTACATGTGATGTTTGTGAAATGTTGTAAACATTATCAATTATTCTTTCAGTACAAGTTAACCCTTTGACTTCCAGTAGAATTGGCAATCACTTTGAGTACATGGCCGCGCTTCCTTTCACAGAGTTTTTGTAAAGCCGTTGTCATGGACTGTGTTTTCATGCACAGTAGTGTCGCTGTTATGAGGTGTGTCCTGGTTTTGCTCATCTTCAGAATGTGACTTTACATGACATGTAGATAAGTCTGGATACTCATATTCTTGAAAACTGACTCTATCACCACTTAACCCTTTGATGCATCAATTATGGGAATCTTAGTTAAAAATTGTTTTCCTAAGTGTTTTTATTCCGCTTTAGGGATGAAAAAAGCAATGGAATTTAAATCTTTTTAATGAACCTATTATATTTGGTGTTACAAAAATGTCTACTCAGCTGGACATGTGTTAAAGCTTTGAAGCAAAGAAATGTGTATTTAAAACACAATATGAAATAAAACAATTTTAATGCGGTTTTTGTTTAAGAAGAGACTTTTAATTACAGTCTAATAACAAGCAATTAATTTACATATAAACATGTTAGTGCAGATCAGGTATTAAGAACAGCTGAGTTACAGTGATGATATGAACTGACTGATAAGGAACTAAAACAACAAAACCCATGAATATACAGAATGCTTCAAAGGGTTAATCATCATCGGTCACTGTGTAACTGACATACTAACCTTTTTGCTCCTGTGTGTCTATGCTAATCCCACATTCACTAAAAAAATACACACATACAATCACATGTAACAGTATATGATGCATTATAATGCCTGGTTGTTATGAGAGTATTCCAGGTACTCCAGGGTTTCTCCAGATTAGGGAGAGTGAAATTCATAAAAAAGAATCTTGGCCCATCACTGAGCCTCATTAATCGGTTGAAGTCGGTCACAGAGAAAAGAAAACACTTGCTTTGTCAGCTCACACACACAGAGGATTCCCTCAGTGGGTCTGGGTCAGCTGCTTGGTGCTGGGAGGATCCCTTCACAGGACCTCCCCCCAGGTTTGGCTTGTGCTCCTGCTGGGTACCTTTTTCTCCATGGCAAAGCACTGCAACCAGCTCATGGTGGACCAGGAAGGGACAGGGGAGAAGGTGACTTGCGGGTCCGGCTGCGAGCTTTACAGCCCCCCTGTGAAGTGCTGTCCGCAGTTCGCTGCATGTGAAGTTCCTCTCTCAGTCATTTTGTGTTGACACTATCAGAAAGGCTCATAGACCACAGGACCCTATTGGTGATGTCCAAAACCAGAGGTGGGGGGCAAATAGCACCCAGTCTATGTGCAAACACAAAGACAGGACACTTCAAAAACCCAATTGTAACTCAGACACTGATGTGCATATAAACACTGCGCATACAAATATGCATCATGTGTAGGTGTCAGGTTTTCTAAAAGTACCATCTACTGCAGCAGCAGTAGCATGCATGTTTTATTGTAAGTTTTTTGGGTTTTTTTAGTGTATGAACACACATTGTGTTGTGTGTCCTGACTGGCTAAAGAACTGTAGATCATTGTCAATCAATCTCTTCCGTGCTGTGTCTCCTGTACAGTTCAGCTTTGCTTACTTTACATAAAAGTTCAGAGTCACTCTGCTAGTGATTGAAGTTTTCTCCCAGACAAAACCCACAATGTCAACAAAATATTCTGCACTGACAAAAGCACCTGCAGTTGCACCCAAAAGGCAGAGGAAGATGCTAACATCACACAAAAATTCAGTTTCATTCTATAATACTGTACTTTTTAATGTACTTTTAAATCTACAAAGGTTTGAACTTTGAGAAAGAAATGTGAGAAAATGTTCATGCCTGTCTGAGAAAAGTCTATAACGTTTGTGTGGTGAGGCGTTTTATAGCTTTAAAACATATATAATAATTGTAAAAATAATAATAAAGCTGACCATTTTGTGGCTTTTACCTATTGTGGGTTATTTTTGAACATAACCCCCATGATAAACGAGTAACTAATGCAATCTGTATAGAAATATATGAAACACATAATGATGGGTCATTTCAAATCACTCCTGTGTAACATAGTATATCTGTGTGTTCCTGTCTCTTCATATTTTCAGAACTACTCTGTCCTGGATGTGAGACCTCCTCACACTGTCATCACTTTAAACAACTCCATGTACTGGCAGGACTTTGAGGATGCTTGTGTTTACGAGTGTCTTGATGGAAAAGACTGCCAGAGCTTCTTCTGCTGCTATGAGGAGTGTAAAGGAGGCGCTTGGAGAAAAGGACGTGTCCACATAGATCTACTTGAACTGGATGCTTACTCGCGTGTCTTTTTTCCCACCTCATTTTTGCTGTTTAACATTGTCTACTGGGTGGGATATCTCTACCTTTAGCACAATTGAAGAGTTTGCAAAAGGAGGACAGCACAGTTCAACACAAGACATTTGAGAGCATTGAAAGGCAACCAAATGAAGTCTTTCTGGTGAAGCCGATACCCGGAGATAAAAGCAGAGAACAGGCCTGTGCTTCACAGAAATGCTGCCTCTGTGACTTCAGGTATGAAAAAAAAACAACACATTTAGCAACTCCCTTCATATGCTGGTCACTGAGGAAAGGACTATCTGTCACACAGTGACAACATGAACATAAAGGGAATGTGCTCTGCACTGCTACACAAACTTCTCAGTCAGGAAGATGACTTGTATTGTAGTAGTGAATGTACCGACACATTATTATCCAGCCATCAGTCAAACCCAGTTGATGAAAATCCAAGGACATTCAAACCATTCATAGTGCCTTCCATTGGAGGGGTAGATACAATCTGCTACAATAATCAGGGAATAATGATTTATTAAAAAAAAAAAAAAAAAGAAAAAAAAAAAAAGAGCCTGGCTTTGACTGATTATGGCTGTTCTCATTCAGAGCTGTGAGTTCCGTTTATGAAACAGTCATTAGTTGAAACAACATGAAGACTCCACTTCTTATCTTGATGATACTGACTTTCAGCATTTTATATTGACTTATTACTCCTGCTTGCAACTCCATTTTGTCTCCTTACGTAAGAGTATCCCTGTGCCCCTGACAGCTTTATTAGCACAATAAAAGTAATTTATTCATATTTGTGTCCATACATGACAGCAATAGAGTGCTGCAGGGAGGATATATTTTTTAGGTTAAACTGAAACTTAGCATCTTGACAAAAAACCACTGGGAGTATTCCACCGCAAACAAATATTTATACCTGTTCAGCAATACAAGGTTAACAAACCACCCACATCATTTTTTAAAGGTTCAATTTGTAAGTTTTTCATGGGCTTCTGTAACCATGAATTTTAGTAAACAAGTCTTGTTTTTCCTCAGAAATAATATGAGCTAAACTCACTTCTAAGCTAACAATGTCCTTAGTATCCATGATAACAGCTTATGGAATGATTTATGTATTTAGAAGACTGGTCTGCTCCTCTAAAGGAGCAACAATAAGCGCTGTTGAGTTAGAAATACACTTGCCTTAAGTCAACAAAAATTGAAAAACATCTGGCTCCCAGTCATAAACACAAAATTCATGTGAGCACACAATGACAAATCTTACATATTAACCCATAAAGAGCCAAACAGTCCCTGGAAACCAAGACCAACTCCTGATGTAAACTGCTAAATACATACTGATCCATTAATCAATCAAGACATGTAAATAATTGGTGTAAAATGCAATTATTTATCTTTGCATGGTCACCATCTATGACCCATTTGGACTCTCAAACTTTGTAGTTACTGTGGAAATGCTGTCATCTCTAGAAAATTTAATTACTAATAAAACCCATGGAGTTTCACAGTGGATAGACACTGGGTTTATGTTTAGTTTATGATAAATTTTACTGGAAAAAGTCACTAACATCTACATTACCAACAAATTAAATAAAGAAAAAAATAGATGATTAACACTGAAAAATAAAATTTAAATAAATGGTGATAAATCATTTAAGAAACTGTCACTTAAGTATGACTGGGTCTTTATGGGTTAAAGGTGTCATTCTGCTGAAAACCACTTTTCCATGCCCCTTTTGGAATCTGATGGGTCACCCTGAGTTACCAACACATGCTGCCTTTACTGGCTGTATTTACCATTCATAGAAAACAACACAGAGAAATGAGCGACTCAGAAAAGCCTGTCCACTACATGCCACAAGGACATTGGCATCACCCACATGGGGTTAAGCCCGTCCCCCATTGCAGTGAATCTGAAGTAGCATTAGCATTAGCATCTACAAGAGAAGTTGGTGCCACAGTTACTGCACAAACTTGAAAAAAATGGTGGAGGAAACTGGTTCATGTGCTCTCTGTGGAAATAAAGCATCATTTTTCCCCCTTGACATTTTCAAAACAAGCGACGGCACGAAACCTAGCTGGATGCTACTCTGGGATGGTAAACACACACAGAGCCAGAGGGGAGGGTGGAGCGTTCCTTCACGCATTCTGAGCCAATCAGAGACGCCTCATCACCACATCATGGACATGTATAAGGAAGTACTGATAAACTCTGTTGTTTGACCTCAAGTCATTTTTCTACTGTGAAAAAACAGCTGGAAACAAAACAATCCGGATGTTTTTTTTTAAATAGAACCAACACACAATGTATTCAATAACATTGGCCACAGCAATATTAATACAATAACTATGGAATGACTCCTTTAAATATAAATCCCAAAGGTAAAATCCCAATGCTAAAGTCACCGTCACCAAACCACACTTTGGTAGCATGGCTTCAGCGTCATGGAGATTGAGAACAGGAAGTGACCTTATTTCAGGCATGTAACCGAAAACCTTTTCAAATATCCATGAAATATCTCACTCATACCAACTCATTTCCAGATTGTTTGCCCCATTTCTGCAGTAACTCCATCTATGATTTTTGATATGGCTTACATACAGCATCAGTGTTTCTCATGTCACACAGAAAGTCAAATGTTGTGAGAGCTTTAGACGTTCTAAATCAACTTAATCTAACCACTGAAAGTCCATCAAGCAAACCTGAAAACAAACATTATGTCTATCACACATACAGAACCCTTGAGTTGAAACACCCTGGGAACAAAAGGCAGCCATGTGTGAAATTTAAATGTTTCCTTCAGTTTCAGCGTAGTGTAACATACTTTTCCAACAGATATTAATGTTGGATAGCAGCCACTTCTCACTGCACATAAGACAAAGCAAACTGGAATGTGTTATTTATTTTATTCAGTTATTTATTTATTATGTGTAGCTGTTTAACTAACAACAACCCTGCAGTTCTTTTCCTAACACTGTTGATTCATAAATTTAATATAGTGGTTATCATTTGTAGATTACTTGGGGCACAAATATGATAATCCCACTCATTAGGATGACTCGTTTGTTTGTACGTTGACTCTTGTTTGCATGTAATAGATGATTAAGCATTACCCTCAATAAGCTGTAATGCATTTGGAGATAGAATTGTAGTTTCAATAAGGACTGTTTGTATCATAATTTGATTTCCCCCATGTTTAGACTCGGCATTAGCTACCGTTGAATTGCCTTAGTGTAGCCCGCCCAGAGCTGAGATGAAGACCAGAAATACATATTTACCTCTGATAATAACCTCAGCATGGTGAAGACCTCACTTCAGCAAAGGCTACTTATTTGCCTTGGGTAGTAGTGGAACTTTAAGTGTATACTTATATATAGTATACTTTAAGTATAAGTGGAACTTTTTTATATCCCTGACGAAGCTGTTTTCTTTTTATTATATTTGCAATGTATGTGCCAAATATTTCACATATGTGCCCAGTTTAGTTATGTTTTCAGGCAACAACTACTGTAAAATGGTTACAATTGTGTGCTATGATTCTACACATGTAGTACAGTATTGTTGTAGTCAAGACTATGTCAAAAGAGACCAAGTAATGATCAAAACCAGTGTACTGAGACCCAGAAAACACCAAGACCAGACCAGGTTCACTGCAAGGGCATTATGTCAAGTATGGTATATATCTATAACAATATGAGTGATTTGGTGTGATGTTAATTTTGTTAATACTTAAATAATAACAGTCCTTCTATTATGTGCAGTACTTCTACTCTCCAAGGTCATGTTATGTAAAGGAATATCAATGTAATATTTATTTAGAGGTCCTAACCAACATTTTACATTGAAAATATATGTAATCTGTAGAGGGAATTGTGAATGATTCTGCTTCTCCATTGGCCATGAATACAATACTAAACCCAAGGATAAATTGAGGATCAGAACCAGTTAAAAAAAACACACAGCCTGTCAAAGAGACCACAGGACACCACTATAAATTAAAAACATCCCCTGAAATTGCAGTATTTTCATATATGTCGGTGAGTTTGATTATGATGTCATTAAAGCCCATCTGTGGGCAGCTATTGACAACACACATGGTAGTTGATTGTAGTAGTAGCTTTCTGTCCATAAACAGTGCTAAACTAACAAAGCTATAATGTAAATGACCTACTACTGTCTTCTTTTTTTTTTTGGGGGGGGGGGGTAATTAGTATTAGTATCTAATAATATCATCCAATGCCAATGAAATTCAGTGTGTATTCCAACTGTTTTGAAAATAACCATTAAGTATATTCCTGCCAAATTAGGTAGTTTTCACTGATAGAGTCTATATACAAGATAGATGTAAGTAGCTAGGCTATTTTACACACATTGGCACAATCTCCCCCCAAAAAAAAGAATTAGGTCGGTCGTGAATTTGAACAAAGTACCAAATAGTTGACAAAGCACTTATACCCAATACATGCCTAGCTGTCTACAATGAAAAACTGTTTGCTTTGAGTGACTAAATTAGAGATGTTCAAGAGTTTTGGTACATTCAGCATGTCTAATAGTGTGACAAGGCCCTAAATGTGTCATTGGTTGTAACCTTTATACGTACAGTAGAAGTCAGTCTTCTACCAACAGATAAAATAGACAGATGTCAAATGGTATTGTAAAGCATTTGAATACTGTCTCCTCTAGACAAACAAAGCATCCTTCCACAAATTCACCATGTAAAATAAGTCAAGTTGTTGTTTTGAAGGAGGACATTTCATATCAAATCACAGTAATGATGTTAAATAAATAAGACAATGATCTGACAGTAATGTCCTTGCAGTCGTGGTCTTAACTGGTCTTGAATGAGTTCTCTTTGAGATAAGGTGTAGTAAATATATCAAGTAGAAGAGTGCTTTCAAGCACTGCAACACTACAGTACAGTATAACATGTGTTGGTGTGTATGTGTAGACCCCAAATGTTGGAAAAAGCTGTATAGTTTATATAATGCTGGTTATCAAGTACTGCAGTATTTTGTGAGTACTGGCTTAATGATGCGTTCACATTGTGGCAGTATGTAGTCAAGTGGATGTTTGTTACCAGTAGAAGAAAGGGTAAATGCCTACTGTGCCTGCAGATGAACATGAAAGAGAATGGATGCAGCCACAGACATGGGTCCACCTGCTCACTGCATGACCACATCAGTAACCAAGCACTGACAGCTGTTCTACAGACTGACAGTTCTGCTGGTAATGTAGCCATTTAATCTAGTAATCATGTATGACAGTAAATACAAATTTACCCTGCCACATGTGACATTTTGTTTACCACAATGTGAATGCAAAACCATTGTTTTATTATTGTTTATATATTTGGTGATAAGTGTTTGCTTGTGTGTCCATTTTTCTGTGCAGCCCAAACACTACAGTGTTCTTACTCCCTTCTGCCAACAGATGAAGGGGGCGCAATAAGGTATTCAGAGTGGTGCTATACTTTACAATAACTCTTGC
Organism: Siphamia tubifer; assembly: GCA_020466265.1. Taxonomy (NCBI): domain Eukaryota; kingdom Metazoa; phylum Chordata; class Actinopteri; order Kurtiformes; family Apogonidae; genus Siphamia; species Siphamia tubifer. The sequence continues at coordinate 26,602,158 of CM035786.1, read as the reverse complement.
ATTTCCATGTTGGGATAAAAAAAAAAAAAAAAAAGTTATTAATGTCACACAAACATACCTTTGGCCTCTTTGCAGATTTTATTCTTTCAGGATGCACAATTTGTAAGTTTGTATTCTGTCAAATGGGCCCTGACTGTTACGATTGTTTTGTTCAATAACTCATTCTTGTGTCATATAATAGTATAGTATCTAAATGGTATCAAAAACACTAAGCATCCACAGATATAAGACAGCTTTCACAACATTAAATCAGTATTTTTCTTTGAGTTACATGCAAATGATGAGGTCAAGAGTTATTGTGAACATGGCTCAGGATGGTTTCTATGATCTGATCACAGGCACCGCAGGTTGTAGTTGTATACTAAGGGTTGACAGATTGTAATATATTTATTTATTTAAAACAATATCTATATATAACATGTTGATTGCTGTAAATCAGACACAGACATTTGGATCTGAATATACATTAGCAAACTAAAAACAAACCACAGACTTTGTTGAAATGCCTTTTCTGCTGATTGTAATGATTCAAGTCAATAAGATTTCAGCGTCATTTATTGGTTGTTTTCACATTGAACATAAGGCATCATAAACTTGTACAATAAAATGAATCTGTTTTGTTTACCCATTTCATTATTGATTGGCTATTACTTGTGACCTGTCAGTAGTGACCACAAAGACAGACTTCAGACCAATCTAAACATTCTTGGCTGATAACAATGGTTAAAGTAACAATTTCATATCTATATTTACTTTGTTTTCATGCTGTTTTCTACAGTATCTATACCAGTGTCATACTAACCACTAGCATGCTAACTGTACTAGTGGCTGGCAGGCTAATGCTGTTATCATCAAAGAACTGGATTTAGATTAATGATTATTTTGTGTCCACTCGATCAGTGATGAACATAGCTGACATGACCTCATTAACACTATATTGAACACAACACTACTAACCCTGATCTGAATGGACTATAGGACGCTGAGGCTTGGCAACTGTCAGGACAGGGAACCTGCGCAGACATAAACATCAGCTAATGACATCGATGAATATCATGTTATTAGTAATTACCAGTGGATATTGTCTAATACTGATGTCTGGCCAATTGATCAGTGCATCACTGGGACATTAAGACTAAATTACTGAATATCAGCTCCAATAATTGGCTATTAATTGGTAGCTTTAGATATTCACATATCCAGCTTTGACTAAAACTGTGTTAACATTGTGTTTACATGTGTAGGGTAGCAAAACTTAAGCATCTTTTTTATAATCTCCTGTGGTTTTTAGTCGTCCTTTTGCTCAGATGGTGTGTTGTGACATCACTGCTGAATGTAGATTAAAGTGCAACAGAACACTTATAAATTCTTGCCCAGATTATTACATTTGGTTCAGAGTTGAAACTGCCAGAGGAAATACCTTCTGCATTTAAAAAACACACACAAACACACACACACACACTCGCTTTGTGTTGACTTCTGGGGGATCTTGTATGTGGAAGTGGCATGTAATATTGATCATATGGTGTCCTACCCTCCTAAGCATTATCTATAAATGAGATGTTTATATTCACATTGGAGATTGGTTGTTTCTCTTCCTTCGCTTCAGCTGAATTTATTTATACAGGGTCTCCCATAAGTCTCCATACATAGGAAAAATAAATGTTTCTTGACATAAACCAATTTTATTTATATAATATGCTCCACATGACTACCATTTCAATGTGTTGCTCTTTATTCAAATGCATTATTTGGGTTATCTGAAATCTAAAGAAAATAATAAAGAATACTTGAACCATGTATTTATGGGTGTATTATGTCTCCTATGTATGGAGACTTATGGCACACCCTGTACGATGTAGGACATATCATACAAAATGCCACCCAAGGCAAAGCACATTTCCTTGTATAGTATATTTCATGCACAGGGCACATTGGTTTACAAAAATGGAAATGAAAACTAAATAATTAAAAGAAATTAAAAGAAAAGAGTGAAAATAGAACCCTTTTAGTTGTTCTATGTACAGTTGAACAGAGCCATTTTCAGCCTGGACTTAAACAATATCAGACTAAAAACCTGTCTCATGTTTCACCATGTTTAGTTCTGACTCTGAGCTTCACAAGGTCTGAGATGGTTCATATGGAACTGACATGTCAGAGATGTGCTTTGGTGCTAGACCATAGACAGACATACAGCCTATACTAGCACAGCTGTTACCTGCTAGAGATAAATGCATAGATTAGTGTCTCTAAATGTAGCTTAGAATGTAAACTTATAATTCTGGCAATTTTTTGAGATGGCTATTAATTTAAGCCCAGACCAACATCAATAGAAAACACACATGACATATGAATATACTGTCTAAAAAGACACAACAGTGGAATAAAATTGAAAAATAAATAAATTAAAATTGATAAATACAAGCTCATCAAAGTTAAAAGCGAGGATGAAACAGTATCTTAATCAAAAGCAAGAGCTTGGGAGATACAGTATATCTTGAGGTTTCTTTCAACAATCTCCACAGAAGTGGCTTCGCTTACATTCTCAGACAGAGACTGAGGCAACAGAGCCTAAAAGCTGACTCCCCGAATGTTTTACATCTCATAACTTGCCTAAAAGATGTTGATATGAGGCCATTCAGTAATTTTAAAACTACAAAAAGGATTTTGCAGTGAGTTTAAAGCAGGAGTTTCACAGCAACCATCGCTATGTTTGAATGTGGACCAGTTAATATCTCCTTAATTACAGACCCAGAACAAACACTAGTACTCATGACAGGCTCTTGCATTATTCTGTGTATGTAGTGTACATTGTTGTCTCTCCAAACCACTTGAAAATATTAGAAAGAGGTAAGGCCTGTTTGGTTTTTGGAAAATGCCACCTTGCTACAGACCAGAGATTTATGACAAAACAAAACCTGGTCAGGACATTTTAGTCATTTTAGGGTTATATACTGAGTATTTTTCCTCACTATTAATCCACTGTAACTCTATTTACACCAAATTTGTTGCATTTTCACTGTATGTGTTGTTATTATGTGACTGTTCTATATAGTGCAGCTCCAGTACGGTGGCTGACACGTTGCAACGGTCCAATGCAACTCAGTTAAATGAAAAAAGCTGCAAGGACAGAAATGATGCAAATTCATAAACTCAAACACAAGTGGAAACAAGGTGTAAAAATAGGAATATGGCGCAAATAAAAAAATATGCTGCAAGAAAAACAAACACATGCATAATCATCAAATGTTCTACAAACTCAGAATGTTGCATAACCAGTCATAACATACAAGTGCTCCAAACCTGCAGTCAGAGATGTTAGTTTAGTGTCAAATCTTATCAAATAAAAATCATAATACCACACTACATGCATTTCCTCTCACTGTAGTTTGAAACACTATCAGTCAGCTGTTCTCCACATTTTGTGTTTTTGCTTTTTGTGCTACTTTTTTCCCCCATGTTTTGCCCCTGGTTTACACTTGTACTTGATGTTGTGAACTTGCATCATTTCTGTAACTGCAGCTGTTTTCTCTAACTGAGACACATTGGGCTGTTATAATGTGTCTGGTTCTTGTCGACCCCATACTCCAGGGATAGACAGGAGAAATTAATATGTTGTCAATACTAAAGATTGAACTGCAATTGGATGACTCTTCAACAGGGGTCTCAAACTTATTTTCTTCATGGGCCACATTCAGCCTGATTAGATCTCCTATGGGCCAGAGCAGTAAAATGAAAACATACAAGACAACACACAAGTTTTGTCATTATTTTAGTGCAAAAAAACCAACAACATTAAATTATGAAAATACTTTAATAAATTATCCAAATCCAAAAAAAAGGTTAAATTTCATAAGGAAAATGAGAGCAATTTTAATGACATTCTGCCTCAATTTATCATTTCTCCATGTGTATTATGAATCACTTCTACAAAGACACTAAACTCTTAGTAACAGAAGCAGAAAATGGGTCATTTGTAGAATTTTCTATTTCAGGTTATTCAAATTTTTTTTACAGGATAGTTTGTAAATGAAAATAATTTAATAATTTAATATTTTTGCAGTCAAACAATGGCAAAAAGTTGAAGTTGTCATCATTTATTGGTAAAAGAAAAAAACTGAGAAGAAAATATGAAGTCATTTAATAGGCTATTATGCTCTTCATCCCACGGGCCGCATTGGAACCATTGGTGGGCCGCATTTGGCCCCCGGGCCACATGTTTGAGACCCCTGCTCTACAAGGTCCTCATTCATATTTTAAGATCATTGTTGCGATTGAAACTCTGTAAAACCTTGTCTTCTGTTGATGTAGATGTTTAAGCACTGAGGAATAGCTTTTCCAAGTGACTACAAGTTGTCAACTCATCTCTTCATGAATCTTTGGATTGAAGTGTGTCTAACAAACTTGAGGGATTTACATTTTGTCAATCCAATGTCTTTGCATGACTGCTCCATTATTTGAACAGGTGTATTTAAACATGACACAGTACATTTGAATTTGCTGCTTTAGTTTTCAAAAGTTCTCCTCCTTCCCTGTTGTATTTCAGTCTGACATTGCATCATATTTTTCCGACTGGAATGTCCACATTCACTGCCATCTCTCCAGACACTGGGAAAGCATAGAGGGTAAATATTGGGATGGAGTACGGCAGAGATTTGATCCCAGGCCAATATGAGCATGTGTGAGGCTCCAGACTGAACTACTGAACCAGCTCTAGGCAGCACGTCATCTGTGCTGAGGATCAGCAGGACTTATGCAGATGGGCCATCTGAGGGACTGAGCCAGTGACAGACATTTAGAAATGAAATATGTCTGACTGACACTAGTCTGCTATGTAAACCCATATAAAAAGCTGTGTGTCTTTATGATTGGAACAGTTAGCCACATAAACTGCCAGAATGTAAGAGTATTAGTTAAGTTCTGGTGACACAAAGTCCAACAAAAACAACCTGATCACTGTATTGTTTCAAGTATTGTGATGAACAAGCCAAAGAGATTTGTGTTTATTCTCAATACTTGGAAATCATTCTGTTTATTTGGCAGAGTTTAAGTTTTTATGTTTTTAGTGCGGTGCTGTGAGACTGTTTTATTTGGATGTTATTGGACACTTATACTGTATATTTTTTCTGCTTTGTGTTGATGTATTTGTGGCTTCAGTGTGACATAATCCTCTCATTACTCAGTGGTACCTTCAGTGAAAGTGTTGAGATTACAGTGTGGTGTCCTGTGAGTGAGGTCGTTTTGATAATATTGCTCGTTGGCTTCAACATTGTTCATCCATTTCTGACGCCCATGCTATTTTCATACATATGGTTCTTTTTATATTTCAAATGTGCATTACTAAGGGTAACTAAGGGTAATAAATTATAGAATAAAGTTTTTATCAAATATCTACCAGTACAACTGCCTTATGTGTTTTGTTTAAATGTTTTAACTCACAAAATTAATTTTTTGTACATCTCACTAACTTCTATGTGTAGGGTCAGTGGCATTATTGAGTCCGATGTTTGTTTATAACTACTATTTTTCCACAATAATTTGCAAATAATTAAAACACATACTGGTAAGCCCAATGGGAGCTACTGAAGCTACTGCATTTGTGCATTGTTTAAACCATCAAAAGAAAAGAGACTCAATCCCAGGAAATGTTCTAACGTCAGTCCTATGCAAATGTAAAAATAGAAATGTCTCTTCCAACATAAGTGTGTGACCATATCAGTGCAAAGTCCCACTCGTGAACAATTTGTAGAACTGCTCTTGCTTACAGCTGAAATATTTGCTTAACTTGATGGAAGTCAGATGGACCAAAACGCTGAAATCAAATATAAGGAGACATTGTGCAGAAGTTCTTCTCATAACTCTAATAGTGTTCCTCTTACAAAAAAAAAAAAACATGTCTCAGGAGGAAAAAAATTTTTTTAGGGAGGAAATAGCACATGTTTCTTTCTTCAGATTCAATTGTATGTGTCTGAAATCCAATATGGGTTTTTAAACTGAAGACTAACAGTATTGTGTGTCCCTTTGATACAGTTTGGTTTTTCATCCACCAAAAAAAAAAAACATCCTTGGGAATAAAATATAAATCTGATCATCAAAACGTATGTTACGCTGAGTTTCCTCTACTGCCACCAGAACCAAAAACCAAGATAAAAACATTAAATTATTGGATATTTCAGAATACTACATTATGTGGAAGTTGTCCTGCAATGAATGTAAGAGTTCACCTTTGGTAAAAACCTGTCCCTCAAAAGACTGTTGTTCAATCTTAGAACAATGAGAACAGATGAAAGCCAAAGCTGTGTGTCTATGATAAACATTAATATACTTATGGCAGCTGGGATGGTTCTAGCTTATTGGTTGCCCTAGGTGACTTATATTTAAACATTCACTGTCAGACACTGTTAATTTACCAGTCAACAGACATTTTATCTGTACAATCTTTGTGTGAAAACAGTTTTCAGTAGAAGCACTAGGGTTGGTCTTTAATAAACAAGCCAGCTCCTCTTGATTTTCTCTCCTTTCACTAATTCCCTGAAGAAACAGTGATGATGGCAACCTTTCCCATTCTGTCTTTTCGGAAATGAAAACTCAGCATGTACCCGATATGGTCTACAATGACTACTACTACTACTACTACTACTACTACTACTACTACTACTACTACTACTACTACTACTACTACTAATAATAATAATAATAATAATAATAATAATAATAATAATAATAATAATAATAATAATAATAATAATAATAATAATAATAATAATAATAATAATAATAATAATAATAATATATCAAATGGAAAGAGAAAGGCAAATCTGGAATATAAGGGGTGTTCTGTCCAGCAGATGAAGGTCAATATGTATTTCCTGAGTACATCTATACAGTTTAAAATATTTTAAAAAGTCCACATTTTAAAAACACCAATACATTTACATCTGTGTTAAATTCACTTAGTTTACTTTAATTTACATGCAATTATAATCACTGTTTTTCTGTTTACACAACTTTACTTTCTGTGAATAATACTGTAATTAGGCCAGGGACGCAGTCGCTAGGGACGACTTGCACCACTCACGCACATTCACGGTAGCGAGCCGTGTCCGAGCATGTGCACGTCACACGCACACACCGCATATTTGCTCCTGCTCAGAATGAATGGGAGTCTATGGGCCACGGCCAATCAGGGTCACTGACATGAGTGGAGGTTTGTCAAATGTGACCTTTGACCCCCCAGGGACATGGGGAAGGTCGAAAGATTTTATTTGAGGGCGAGTTTGGGGGGGTCAGAAAAAGGCTATATTGCTCCTGCTTGGTTTCTGAATTTGTATTTCTTTCTTATTAGGCCTTCGCCGCATACCACGTCGGGCGCAAGGCCTATCGATACTGCTTGCAGTTTAATCTGATTCAGCCCTTTGACCTCTAATTTGACCCCCTGAACATGCACGAAAACTCACAGAATTTTGCACACACTTCAGAAGTCTGAAAAATTGCAAGTATTTAATGGTTTCGTAAAAGTCGGTTAAGAAATGTGTCTACAGCGCCTCCTAGAAAAGGTGAAATAGTTTGTATTAGGCCAGATCATGCTATAGTGAAGTTAGAGCAGTACATGTATTTGTCATATGATGATGAACAAAAAACCTTAAACCGCATAAACCAACAGGAAGTCCGCCATCGTCATTTTTGCTGTATATTGGAATTAATCTATCTTCTCCTTGGCCATTGGGCCAAATGGGCTCAAAATCGGTGAATATGATCTAGACAAGTGGAACATCAAAAGTTATCTTTCCAAGCTGTCAATCATCTGAGTTTCCCTGTGGGTGGGCGGGGTTATCACTTGTTTGTCATCTTTAATCGCATCTTTCCAACCGTTAACCTGCTTCAAGTAAGATGTTATTTGTTTTTGTCTGATAACTTCATTGCTGTCTAATACCTTTGTCAAATAAGTTAGCATCAATGCGAACCGTTGTTTCATCTAGCTTGACTCGAAATGAATGGGCTTCCAGCTGTTCCTTATAGTGTGATGCCACGTATGATTTGTAAAGTTGTATTAAATGCATTATAACGTATTGACCCTCTTATGAGAACAACCCGATTACAAGATTACCCCACTTCTTCCAGATTATTTTGAACGAAAACCTGCACTACATTGAACTTTTCACTTATATTCAGGTCAATGCTGTGTGTATATTGGTATATGGTGGTTGGCTTGACAAAACCATTATTCATTTTGCGTCAAGTATTTTAATTGTTACTGCTGTAGTCATTTGTGACTATCAGCAAATTCCATGTACTTTGTTGTATATTTATATGTTCTTTTCAAAAAACACAGTTCTTACTTCATGAAAAAACATTTTTAGAATTATTATTACGATATTTCTTCAGGTGTGCTGATAGGCATAAAAAGATAGCTATCCCTTTGTTTTTGTCCTGGTCTGGATTCAAACCCGTGACTTGCCACAGTTACTTCACCAACCTCTGTGGCTCAGCCTGGTAGAATGCTTCATATGTAACTGAAGAATGTGGGTTCAAGTCTCCTTTGTGTCGCACTATTTTGAAGGCCAAAACCCAAACAGTAGATTTAAAGTCTTTAAAATAAATACCTCATTCACCAGCCTTGGTGGCACAGGCTGGTAGAATCCTTGATAGCTAACAGAAGAATGTGGTTTCAAATCCTGTCTGAGTTGCTGTTTTTTGAAGGGCACAACCCAGATAGTAGATTTAAAGTGTTTAAAATAAACAGCTCAGCCACCATCTGCGGTGGCGCAGGCTGGTAGAGCGCTCGGCAGGAAACAGAAGGATCTGAGTTCAAGTCCTGTGAGGTTCTGGAGTGAAATTGGTTCCCTGTGAAGGGGTCGGAGGGGCTTGTGGTCTGCCCCTCTGAAAAATGAGGAGGTGAATGCTGGGGGTTATTGAAAAGAAAATTAGAACCCACTGAAAATTTACATTACTTTGAATTATTTAAATTCCTAAACACTTAGTAACCATATTCATACATATTGTTCACATATAGTGTAGTATGAGGGACCCGTGAGCCAGGGGGTTCTCATCGTGAGAGAGGCCGATGGCCCCCTACAGATTCGCCAAATACACTTAAGACCTTAGAGACTGCTTGCTGTTTTTTTATGTGAATGTTGCTGCTCTTACAAAGTAATTTCCCAAATATAGAAATACTAACTTACTTCTATTCTAAGGGAAACAGCCAACATTAAATGGAAAACCTTGACCCTGCAAATTGTTTGAAAGTAGGCTCTTAACAAAATTTCTTAGTAGTGCTAATGGGTTTTTTTTGTTGTTGTATTTTTCTTGGCCGGAAGGTTGGAGAAAATACTTAATATCAAGAGGAACCAGTGCTTGTGCTCCTGCCATCACACATTAGGTTTAAAAGTTGTGGAGCTATGTCCATTTATTTACAACCAAACTCACAGCTAGTAATCATAGTTTATCTAGCTAGCTGACACTAAATAGATGTAAAAAATAAATAAATAAATAAAAAAATGGCATGTTCCAACAGAATCCTACTTATGACATCCTTGAAATGATGTTACCTAACCATTTTTTCAAACTGTTATTAGCTTACTGTATAGTTTAGTAAGCCTATGTTAGCTTGATGCAGTGTTGCCTTCTGCCAGAGGGCAGGGGGGTGAACAGATTTTCGGCAGGGTGGGTGGGGTCATGGAGGATGCAGGTGGCTCTCACCCTAGTGGTAATGGGCCTGGTGGGTGCTAAGCTGCACCCGATGGTCCGGACTTTACCACCCTCTGCAGTGCAGGTCACCAATCCCCACCACACAGCTGTAGAAGGTCCTGAGGATGTCACCACCTCACTGTCGCTACCACCAAGAGCTACAGACACCATTGCTGGTAACATTCATGCTTCACTTGTGTTAATCATAATATAATCTTTACAATCAAGGACAAGTTTTCTGTGTATTATTTGTGTGAAAGGGGAAAGTTCTTCTACATGTTTTATTGTAGAAATCAGAGTATCTTTGGAGGAAGTTGACCACATCTCGGGCCTCACATTTCCAGTCCTTGGATTGAAATCCTAAAAGAAATAAAAGGTGGAGAGGTCGGCAGAGCACCTTTAGAGTTGGAGACATTGTGATTGAGATGGCATCTGCCGATTCCTCTGCTCGCGAGCAAACTATACAGTACTCACCTTCTGTGTGTTCTTTGTGTTTTTCTCTGAGTCTAGATAATTTGAACCTGACCCTGCACTGTTGCACACCTCCATCTTCTACCATATTTGTGGGTTCCTGTAAGTGAAGCCATTTCTAAAAAAAAAGAACCTGATGTGTACGGTGTTAATTTTGAAAATGTAGGAGGTGAAATATCCATTTCTATAAATACTTACCTCTGTGTACACATGGCCTCAGTTATTTAACATTTGCTAACAACAACTAATTAGATAGAACTAGAAATTCTGCTAACATTAGCATTTTACCTAACATAGTTCTAACTATGTATACCAAACCAGATCTATATGAGGTACCATGATTTAGAATAATGATAGGTTCACATCTTTCGCATCTTTAAACCTTGTGTTTCATTTGCTGCTAGCTTGAAGGCTACATGGCAAGCTTGGAAAACTAGCTGTGTTGTTATTGTGCATGCAACCTGTGGTGAGTCTACTGACTTTTGTATAGATTAATGAAAAGTAATGATTGAGATTCTTGAGTCTTGTTTTGTCCATTGTGTTGTCCAGTTGCATGTTTGGCCATAGTTGCTAACGTCGAGTGTTGTGGCTGCAGCTTGTCCCTCCCTCTGGTATCACACATCAACCAATTGAAAATAACCATCATGTTCATTGCATGTTTGCGCCCCTGTGCCCTCAGATTTTATTATTTTATTTTTACTCAACATGCCTACTACTTTCTAATGATGAAATAATTCTATATAAGTGATATTTCCAACATTTACTGTAAAAGCATTTTGATTTTAGAGGGGATCCACCCTCAACTCGAGGGATGTGTATTTGGAACACTGTATGGGATTTCCAATGGACTCAATAGGTTGATTAGACAGATAACTCAGGTAATTGTCAGTACAGCCTCACTGAATGTGTTTCCAGGTCCTTTCATAGATCCACTCAGGAACTCCCATGGCTATGGAGTCATTAGAGGTCTGTCTTTGCAGAGCACAATGCAGCCATACTCACTCTGATAAACCAAAACAACAGTCGCCTCTCATTCATAGATCAGTATTGTGACATTTTATTGCAAATTGTCAGTTACTATTGTAAGTTTTTGTTCCAGAAACCATTAAATTTTACTACAGATTCAGGCTTTGACAAGATTTTATGTTATTTGTACTATAATGGCTGTTTGTAAAGGAGGTTTGTGTAAGTAATTCACACTGACTTCTGTTCAGATTATAGCCCTAATGTACTCAGTAACTTTTTAATGATCTCTGTGAATAAAGTTGTGGCATTATCTTCTTACTAACATTTTCATATCCATTAATTTCCATACATCAGTTGTAGTTTCCCCAATACGCCACTTAAACAGAGTTCTATTAAATGCTGAACAGGAGGTTCAGTCAAAATGATGGTGTTCAGGTCCGGGAAGAAGTGAATGTGTAATGAACAGTTTAAACAAAGGAATGGTTACCAGGCATGAATCCCCCAAATATCAATTTACAAATTACTTTCCCTAAAATAAAAATAAATATAACATTAGTATTTAATGAAAATACAAGTAACTTGTATTTTGGGATTGGAAAACACTGTAATTAATTTCAGTTTAAGTCTTCCACATCAAGATACATATTTTTCTAAACTGATATTTTCTTTCACAGTTTTTGAAAAAGTCTGCCAATATGACAAAATACAAAATTATTTAGGTCCACACAACAATTCAACAACTCCAAACAGTCAGAAACAGAACCATTTATGTTGGACTCAAAACTGTAGGAACCATATAAAACTGAATGTTTGTTTACAACACAAATATGTGTTGTCTGTGTGTGAGGAGACCCTTAAATTAGGAAAAAAAAATGATTCACTTCTTTTCTCCTGATCGATTTCTTGTTGGAGGGGGATGGTCCGGACCTTTAAATAAATTCCCTTTTAGTCAGCACTCAGATTGAGTGTTGAGAGTTACTTATCCCTGGTAACATTCTCAATTAAAATATAATGTAAATATGTAAATATCCACTTAACTATTATTTAATAGTTATTGACATGTTTCTGTTTACAATGTGGTCAGATCCTAAATGTCTAAATGCTCTCAACTAGGCTATTTCTTTTTAATATGGATTTAGTAAGTGCACATGAGTTGTAGAGGCTGCACATTTAGAAAATCTGACATTCTGTAGTTTAATAATATTTAAAGACTGATAAATAAATATATATTTTCTTCTTTTAAAACTGTTCCCTTTCTTAAGTTGTTTTTGAACATTGCTTTTCTAAAGACATCCTTGGCTATTTTATATTACACAATTTTGAAATAATGTAAATAGTGTGGTATTGGAATTGGTTATTGCAGAGTCAAACTATTCCTCAAGTATGACTGTTGTTCACAACCTTACACCATTATGTATTATAAACTAGCTAGCTACAAGGTAAAGATTTCTGTAATGTGATGCCATCTACTGGACTAAAGTGGCATCGCAATTTTTTGCAATTTCCGGAGAGAGAAAAAAATAGTGTCAATAATGTCTATAATAATGACTACTTATTAACGCACCAGTTGAATGAGTCACCTCAGACATTATCAGATCATTTGCCCCTCCTGTGAACATTTTCAGGATCTGCCACTGGTCACGTGCATAGATCCATTTGAATACCCCACCCCATCCCCCATGGTACCTCATATAGATCTGGTTTGGTATACGTTGATTGGACGGGCTGGTCTATGGGTGGCACCACCACCGTGGTGTCATGACATATCTGATCGGCCCAGGTCCAAACGAACCAGACCCGAAGGCACCGGGGCTGTAAAACTCGGCACTTGGTCCCTGATATTATCCATCAGTGTCTTTGTCTCTTTTTCATTGCCTCAACTTTCTCAGATTCCATTTCTTTCTCCTCTTCCTCTCGGTAAAATGTGAAAGAGAGGAGTCAGCTGTGACTCATTTGCATGAAAGCATGAGGTACTAATTCTGATTCTGTATCTCATCATCAATGTGGTATTTTGACCAAAGCATGTCACAGACAGGTCACTGAGACACCAGGGAACTGTGTTCACTTGTAGAAAATGGACATAATATGTCCCCTTTAATATGTTGTGAAGATGAGCAGCAACAACAAGTTAAGTTATAAACTTAAGCGAAGTTTTTTAACATGTTGTGTATTTATCCATAATGCTGCACTGGTCCATCCCCAGAGGGATTTTGCTGACCTCCTTCTACATCAGGTCACACACTGATTTGCACAGTGGTGGTACAAGTTTTTCTTCTCTTCATGTATTTGTGATATGTTGCATTAAGAATTACTCTTAACTCGTTGAACTCTTCCATGTATTGTTCCGTTCTCCAAACCCATATGCTCCATTCTGCACATATTCTGTTACACTGAGGTCAAAGCTGGATGTTTCAACAAATGAATGAAACACATCCAAGCCATGAAATGTTGAAACTATTAAGAATTTAGTTGCATTATTTTTTTTCTTGTCAACAATAAACAGGAAATCATCTGCATTTGTTTATGTCTCTTTGGTTCAGCACTGGAAACAAATCTAAATCCTACAAGTGTATTTTTGTCATTTCTAGTCAAAATATAGGCTATCATCACACTTAAAATAAGACCTAATCACCTAACGATTAACTTTTCAGTTAGCTATAAAGACTTATATTTAGACAATAGATCTTAAAATCTTTAAGAAACCTCAGCGAGATCATTTTCACTTGCTCTATTTCTCCAAGTCTATTTTTTTTAAATTTGCTTAATTCAAGGAAACCAACATATCAATGGAACAAGTGAAAATTATGTTGGTAAAAAAAAATGTAAATAACATTAAGTAGAGTTCTTATAATTCAGTGAAGTTACTCTTTAGGTGACTATCTTATTACTGAATAGATATAATTAAACAAACAATTAAGCTGTGCAGGCTTTCTAATAGACATTAAAATAACCTGGTAAATGCACTTTATTAACTGAATTTCCGCCGTCAGTATCCTACAGTACGGAGGGAGCAAGAGAGAAAGTCAAGTTGGAAGAGTGGAAGTTCTGGAAACATACAAACTAAACTCAATTTAATTTCTGTGAAGTCAAATATTTTAGATGTGATCTCTGAACTCTGTTTTAGTTTAAGCAGGGTTATACTTTTTTCAGTGTAGATCCAGTATAAGTCTCCTGTCACCAAAACAAAGGTGATGCAGTGAAATATTGCATGTGCAACTTTTTCTTTGGCCAGACACTATAATGTCAGCTAAATCACATAGTTGAATATCTGTAATTATATTATAGATATAATTATAATCATGTGCTATTTCAATATAAAAGGCACCATTCTGCTCCTGTTAAATCTTCCAAACTTTAAAGTCATATGAAGAAAGTATGTGTAGGCTCTTATCTACAGACATATGCAGCCTGTATGTTTGTCCCTGTACCAGTATTTCTGTCAGTCCCCTCTGTCCAACAAGCTTCCAGCTCAATCCTCAGCTGCTGCATTAAGGAGTGAGGGGGCGTTGCTGTTCTCTAGAGTGACTTCACATCGTATCCTTGGGCCCAGTCAGCTGGGAGCAGGTGTGGAGGAGGAGGCGAATGCTGAAGGATGTAAACGTTCAGCCGCTGGAATAATCCCCTTCTTCCTAGTGCTGTTTTCTCACAGTTGATCTAATCACCCCACATTAGACTGGAGATGTGTGAACAGAAGCTCCCGGAAAGCTCAGCTCTCGAAAGCACAGAGCATGGTTATATTTCTCTAAGTGTTCATGTGTAAAAACCAGTACTTAGAATGTTTACTACTGTGCAATGCTTTGAACTGGTAACAGGTTTTACTGTGTGAACTGTTATTTTCTGCCACATTAAAGTGGAAGAAACACAGGCTGACACTCTGTCCCACTGAGATGTCAGATCATCAGAAGACATATCTGCCCTCTCAGCAGGGTCCAAACTGCTCTAAGCTCCAGAATCAAAGAATAGTGGGAAACATCCTTTTGCATCGACATAAAATTAACTTTTTTTTTTTTTTTAAATCTGTGTGCAAACAAGAAGCTACAGAATATTTTACACTCAGATATTAACTACAGAATAAAATGAAATATTCACATTTTCACATATTTTATAATTATGATTATATTACAAAAGTGGCATGAATTACATTAGCTAAAAAGTAGTAATGTGTTGTTACAAATGAGCAATTCTCAGGGGTAGTTGGAGTATGGATGAAAAATAACTCCCTAGTCATTGAGCCATTGTTTATACAATCAATGAAAAATTATTCCACCACATAATCAATGTTATCTATCAGTGCATAGTCCATCAGAATGTGATCAACATCCATTCAAATGTCACAACGAAGGTCATTAAGGTAAATATTAAAACAGCTGCCATCCATCATAAAAGCATGTCTGCACTGTGTAGCAGCCATTTCATTTATTTTCACTCTTTAATTTATTTAGGCCTACCTATTTTGGCGACAGGTCAAAGGTGATTACATTTGAGGGCTAAAAACTTAAATGTCTAAATGAAAAAAAATGAGGCAGCATTTTAAATCATGATGCTGCTGCCTACAATTCAACTGGTCTGTTACAACTGAAGTAATAAGGGTTAAAATGGGGGAAATTATATATATATACATATATATGAAAACACAGTTTACAGTTGATGCAGAAGTCTTGTGTTCCTTCATACCTCTTCATTTCCATAATTCTGAAAGGCAATTATGGAATTTTCATCTAATGACACACAAAGCTATCAGGAGCTGTCGCTTAGATATCTTCTTTTAAAGACAAACTAAATATCGGTAATTTCATTTTTGTGTGTAGGGCAAAGTAAAGAGCTGTAATTTCACCAGTAGATGCCACTAAATAATATTCCACACTGAAACTCTAAATGTGTTTTGGGACATTGCTGTCAGAGTCTTTTGCTTGTGTTTTAAAAGCAAATACTTCAAAGTTTTTGCAAAGCAGCTGATGAAAGTTGAACCTTGAATCACAACATTCACACCCAGAGTCTGTTTCATCATGCACACGACGCTTAGATAAGAAATCCAATTAAGCCGATGCTACACAGTCTTATTTCCTATTTCTGCAATCATCCCGTACATGTCTATAAACAATACACTATTGAAGCTCTAATGCATTTTTGTCATAGATATGCAAATACACTATTATTAAAGGGTGGAGTGGTAACAAGGGGAGAGTTTGATCAACTGTGATCATAACTGGAGTTCAAACAGGAACAGACACTGCAGAGTTTACTTTATGAAACCTCTTGAAAAGGTTTTAGAAGAAAATAATAGAGCTTTGATGGCGACTGTAGGAATGGTATGTGCTGTGACAGATAATTAACACATGTAAGTCCAACAAAGAAAATAGAGGACAGTAAGGTTACCTCTTTGACCTGTACACTTCAAGTTGTGATTTACAAAGTGATCAGATTATTTCTTTGTCACATCTGTGTTAATCAGTGAAAGCTGCTTCTTCAGTACCTGGTACCTGCAGCGTTCTGACCCTCAGTCACAACATCATGTGTTCATTCACTGCACCCGGAATTAGCTACGTTTTTAAAGCAACACGCCACAATTTTCCCAAATTGAATTATGTTTTTCCTTGATCTTAGATGAGTTGTTGCATACCTCTCTACAGTGGCCAGGAAAGCTTACAACAAAAACAAAAGCCACAACACAAATTTAAACTCCACAACACACTAAAAAGCCACAACGCAACACAGAAAGAAGCAATGGAAGTGAAGGTTTTTTTCTGATGGACTATCTATTTTCTAACAACCCACCAGAAGCAGAATTACCATAGTGGCCGTTAAGCAGTCCTTTCTTGTAAACTTTTAAAAGAATGTAGAAGTGAAAAGGTTAGAAAAAGTAAATGAAAGTATTTATATGTTTTTAACATTCTTTTTTCACCCGTAAATGTCAGGTTTGCTGCTGACTTTGTAATGCTTAATGGCGACTATGGTAATTATGCTTCCAGTGGTCATTTCTGTTGTGGCTTTTTGCTGTGTTGTGACATTTGCATTTGTGTTGTGGGTTTTGTTTTTGTTCTGAGCCTTCCTGGCCACTGCATCTTTCTCATAAAAAAAAAAATTATCAAAATAATCAATCAACATAATAATAATAAAGTATATCAAACTATTGATTTAATATCACACCATAAAGTTGTTTTGATTTCCTGCTTCTCATCACAATATGTTTCCTACATCAAACTACTTTTATATAAGTATTAACTCTCACATTAACATTAATCATATTCATTTACATTGTGTTTTTTTCTTTAGTAATGCTCATCAAAGACCAGAAAGCCTTTTACCAGTATATGTGGAGAAATTAATATTTGGTCAATTGGATCTGAAAGATTGGGATTTACTTGATTAAAAAGCAATTAAAGATTAAAGATTGTATTTATCATTGTCAAGACAATGAAATGAAGTTGGAGCAACGGCACTGCTTAGTCTGTACCTATATATATGATCCCTGTTAATGAAGCCTATATTGACTTTTTGAGATAACTTTTGAGATAACAGACAATGGTTCATCAAATACTTTTGGAGACAGACTTTGAGATAATAAGATAAATGTAATTCACCTGCTGAAATGTAATTGAACTGAACACTAAGCTGTGGGGCTTTAAGAAGTGAATACCAGCAATCTACTGTTCTCAGAAGCATTTTGGAACAAATCCACAAAAACAATCCTACTTCAATGAGATTGAATGCCTTTTCACAGCAACCAGCAGGATTCCTATCATGATAGCAAAGCTGTGTAGAGCATGGGACTGTTGCATAGTAGTAATCATCTTGTTTCCTTTCACAAATGTCTGCCAGGGATGTTCAAAACCATCTGTAACTAAAGCAACACAGACATTCATTTACTCAGTGGTAGTGTGGATCTTCAGTCAGCCATGACAACACTGACATAAACACTAAGACACTGGGTGGATGACTTAGTTTATCTCTAAAACTGCTCAATGTGCCATTTAATGCCACGTTGAGAAAAGAATATGAACTGTGTGCAAAGTGTGTTTAAGCCAATAATCACTGACTTAAGTGAGTTAAGCCTTGAGCTTGAATATTATTTCACACCTAGATATTAAAACTGCTTATGTATTTCCTGCAGATGCGTGTTTGAACTTTACATTAAGTGAATGGAAAATGAAGTCAAGGAAATTCACATTTTTGCAGAACATTCACTCTAGAAACAGTTGAATGAGTCTGCTTTTATGTTTTATATCATTGTATTAAACCAAAAATGTTTGATGTAAGGTCACAGACGTAAAGACATGTTTCCCCTTAATGCCCTGTTTTTAACGCACACACAGCTTTAACATTACGATTTAACCTTTAATCTTCACTAGAGTGTTTGTCTACCGACATGGTTGGCTGTAAAATAGCATTTTATAACACACTGTGCTTTTTTATTTCTCAGATTCATTAAAACCAGACTTTCTATTAGGTTAGTGCTCAATATTAGAGTGATCAAAGAAAGAAATATTTATTTGGGTCTGTATCACATTAACAGAAAACTCAGGGTTTTTCTCCCCAAAAGCCTCTAAAGGGAATCCTCTTAAGCTCCTTCACTCCTCCTCTTAATTACAGAGGGTAGAACACATTTAATCCCTTCTTGATGAATAAGAGCATTAGTTGGATAGAAGAAACTCCTTAAAGGAAATTGAATGAATTTTCATTGAACCAGTGTAATTAATTAGTTTATATGGTTAGAGGAACAAAAGCATGTCTCTAAACTGCAGTTCAAACAATAGGCACGTTGCTATGTTACCTGTTGGCATGACAGCTCTGATTGGGTGAATATATACTGCATGTATGCTGGGTGCGATTTGGCAAAAAAACAAGAGGGTTGATTTTTTTAAATAATTTTTTTATTCATGAAAAAAACAAGCAATCAATAGACCTAATTCTTTTTTTTAAGTGAACAGTCGGCTGTATTATATGTTGAACAGTTGAACATTCATCTTTAATATAAACTAAAAATGCATCAACCATTTTGTTTTCTGCAATGGGAACACCTGCAATGTGGGAGTGAAGTAAAGTTTCAGGGCCATGTTTAAGGGCTGATCACATGAACATGGTCGAGGATTTATGGTGAAGGAGTAGAACACCTAAGATTTCACATCATGTCAAAATAATTTGGCTAATTAGACAAAGTAAATAGTTTTCTCTGATGTCAGACTTCATGTGGCCTTTTATTTCTTTCTGTTGGTGTATCATCTGCAGTGTTTTGACACTGTCACATTTCTGAACTTCTGAGCAGGTAATAAAGGCATAAAAAAGTGTGGACACGTGCATTCTGTTGTCCTCAGTGGGGACGTGATTCATGCACTTAATCCACATGTGCACTATGTGGTTGACATGGGGGCATGGAGACGGCAGACAACACTTTGCAGGAATTGTCTACTTCTACTCTGTGGCGTTTATATTCTCCAAACTCTTTCAGAAGCAAAGATATGTCTGATATCTGAGCAGCAAGACTTTTTTGAATGGTGACACTTTGTCATCCCCAAACACCATGTGCTCATTTTCATCTGATGTCCAGCAGGAGGGGTATTAGAAAAATATTAGAAATATATATTAGAAAAAATGGACATTGCTATTTTTTTTTTTAACCCTACGTACTAAAAATAAAATACTCAGGAGTATATAACAGCTGTGTGGTGCTGACGTTGAACAGTCAAACAGATTAGAAGTCGACACAGAGCACATGTTTCTGTATCATCCTTATATTAGGCAAAAAAAAATGACTAAAATGAATAATTAAAATAATAAATAAATGACTAAATAAAGACAAATACATAAAAAATTAACAATACAAATAAAATAATGAATATAAATAAATAAATAAACTTAAAAAAAAAATATTTTTTTTATTAAATAAAAAAACTACAAAAGCACTCCGAGAGTGCAGACCTGCGCCAGGGCAGACCTCCTCCCTCCGAAAGAAGATGTTATGTTAGATGTGTGACGGCCCCAGGCCTGCGGGGGTCTCTGCTGCTGCTGCTTCTCTCTCTCTCTCTCTCCCTGTGTGCAGGTGGGCAGCTCCTTATTGGGTGTGGCCCTGGCCCCTCCTCTAGACCTGGGCTATTTAAACAGATCAAAGCCACCTGGTCTCTCTCTGTTCCTGCTCCCTGGCCACCATGCTGCTGCCTTCATTAGTTTAGTTTGATTTATTTACACATCCACTCACCACACATACTACAACACATTTGCATCCACACTGACTCACACATACATATTTATATTGTTTAAATAAACTTTGTTAAATCTTTTACTTTTGTGTGGTCTCCCCTCTTTGTTACCACTCCTTGAGCCAGGGTGGTGACAGATATGTCAGATGTTTGTCTGTCTGTCAGTTAGCAAGATAACTCAGTTATCTCAGTTATGGATGCCCCCCCCCCCCCGGATCACCACCAAAATCTAATCATTTCCAGATCCACCCATTACCAACCCTGTAAATTTCATCAAGATTCGTCCACAACTTTTTGCGTTATCTTGTTAACTAACAGACAGAAAAACACACTCAGGCAAAAACATAACGTCGTTGGCGGAGGTAATAAATATATACAAATAATTAAAATAATTGCAGGACCTGTGCTGTGTCTATTGCACATACGTACATTGTGATGTCAATGCTCAAACAATACGTCATGCAGCTGTAATATAATGTATTTATGTGCATGAGGATGTTCATGAATTCTGAAACTGTTCAGTTCAGGTGAAAGTTACTGACAGCAATATAGACCAATATAGACCAGTGTTTCCCAACCAACAGTCATTATCCAGTTTCACTTTATTACCTCCGCCAAGGAGGTTATGTTTTCTCTGGAATTTGTCTGTCTGTCTGTCTGTCAGCAACATTACTTGTGGATGGATAATGATTAAAAAATGTTTTCGGGATGTTTTGGTAGTGTCACAAAGAACAAATTATTACATTTTGGTGGTGATCTGGAAGAGATGCTGGATTCTGGACTTTGAAACAGAGGTGAGTATTTCCAGGTCCATCAAGTCAAATTCCTGCCATGTATTGGTTCAAACCTGTTCATTGAACCAGCCCATTTTGATGAGCACAATGCCTCATCCAGGTAAATGGGATAATTAGTGGAATCACCTGTGTTCAGTGAACAGGTTTGAAGTAATACATGGTAGGACTTTGACTTGATGGACCAGGAATTTCCCACCTCTGCTTTGAAATGATTGTAATTGTAAATGTAATTTTATCAAAATCTACCCATAACTTTTTTTTGAGTAATGATGCTGACAAACAGACAGACAAACTACAGCGAAAACATAGCCTCCTTAGCTAACCTCTCTTCATTCCAAGGAGGGAGGTCTGCCTTGTCAAGTCTAGATTTTCATTATTCATTATAGTCCAATAAATATACTTTTTGTCAGATTTTTGTTTGGTGGTAAAATATGTGCCATGTCTCAAAAACCTTTGGAAACACTAATGTAGACTATAGGTGTAAGAAACTGTCCCTGTCTGTTCATTTTTCATTGAGGGGTGAATTCTAACATATTTAAGGTAAGATGTGATTTTTGCAACAGATGGATGAATATGTTCCCCCTTTTACTGCATGAAGCCATGAGACCAACAGATCCTGAGCACAAGCCTTCAATATTTGCCAGTGCGACAGACTGTTGTCTTGAGCACAGGTTGTTTATTCAGGCCAACATGTGCCAAAGAGCAGAAAGTGTCCATCCAACAACAACAAGCATGGTTTAGAACAGGATCTGATGCCCCTCTGTTCACATGTCCTTCTGTTCAAACTACAACTCAGGCATTTTTTGAAGTAACTTTATGTTGAAAGGCTAACCTCACCTACTTAAACTATTATATATTCTTTCAATTTCCCAGTTGTGGGATCAGTAAAGTACTTTTATTTTATTCTATTAACCTAAAATAGAACCAGTGGTACTTCTGTGGGAGGCCCTTAAATTAATTTCACACTCCATTTAACCTTTCTTAAGTGATTTGTCCACATTTATTATATTATATTTTGTACTTTTCCATTTTTTCATTGAAAATCAGGTATTTTCCTGAGTAAATTCAAATGATATTAAATCAAAGAAGACAAAATTGTTTTTAAAAAAAGGCCTTTTCCCAGCAAAAATATATAATATATAAAAAATATTGTTAACTTAACATAAACCCAGTATTTTCATCCACTGTCATTGATATTACTCTATGGGTTTTACTGGTGAATCAATGCTGTAGAACAGGCATGTCCAAACTATTCCACAAAGGGCCAGTGTGGCTGCAGGTTTTTGTTCCAACTAACCAAAAGTACACAGTTTGACCGATCAACTCTATGAAGACTGAGAAAAAAAAAGGGAAAAAAAGGGAAAAAAAGGAAAAGAGGAGGAAAGGAAAAAAAAAAAGACTTCAATGTTGTGTTCCTTTTGGACAGTAGTTTTTGTGTTTGACTCTTGCATTGTGGGTATTTGATCATTGTTATTGTTGTTTTGTTGTTTTTTTTCCTGCAGAAACATATTGCAGTAAGGTATTGGTAATGGTGGGCTAAATAAGCTTCGGCTTCAGCCCTAAACCTTTTCGGCCAAGCAGTATATTCATTATGTGTGAAAATGTGCTTGTTTTTTGTTTTGTATTTTGACCGAGATAAAAAAAAAAAAAAAAAAAAGATTAGTTGATTAATTGAATCAATGGTGTGCTGCTGCTTGGTTGGAACAAAAACCTGCAGCCACACCAACCCTTTGTGGAATAGTTTGCCCATGCCTGCTATAGAAGATGACAGTGTTCCCATGGCAACTATTGTTATGGAGCCTCTGAACATCTAAATAGGTCATATCTGATAACCATGAAAAGATGACAAACTGCATTTTACCTGAAATATTTAAACACATTGATTAGTTTAGTGGTTCACAAATGATCAGTAGATGATTTTGGTCACAAGTAGCTGTTTTTTTTATGGGTTAAAACTACTGCAGGCTCACGTATGTGTAAGAGAAATACATTATATTAATGTCTCATGATGATGTTGCAGGTTTCAATGATCAACTGTTACTGTACTTTCACCTCCTTATTAAATAATGCTGAATGGTCAAACAGCAGTGGAAGTTTCCACTTTGCTGCAGTTCTTTGTTTTATTAATAAAAACCTGGTCTTGCATGGAGTCTTTACTTTCTGAAACAAGACTTGAATATTCTGTCTTTGGAGAAGCACCTGGGTCAGTGACCACAATAAAAAACTCTCAGTGGTTTGTTTGTGGGACATATTTTACTGAATGCATGGCCAAACCTAACACCAGATAAGCGGCTCACAGCATTGCTGGATTAGCTCCAGCTCCAACAAAATGTCAGCAGTTATGCAAAGGAGCAATGCAAATTAAAACTCCAAGCAGTCTCAAAGGCCCTCGCTGTCCATTGCGACTGCTTCCCAATGTGACCACCGACTGACAGTGAGATGACATCGTACCACGTTCTGCCAGAAACACACACTTCTGTAGAAATATTTAGGGGCCACTATAGAGTGACTTGTTTGATATTTTGTCTATTGAATGGATGTAGAACTGTGACTCTGACAACTGAGTCAAATCTGTGTTTTTATGTCTGAACTACAGCTATTTTAGTAGAGGTGAATTTGTAAGGGGGCGCTATAGAGCAAAATCACAATTTATATTGATAAACAGGTGTAGGCCTGTGAGATAGACGTCTGTCTAACCTTTATGTCACTGAAATGCAACAGAGGAGGTGATGACCTGGCCAGGTCCATATTTACTTACATAAACATAGTGTATTTTAGGTGTCAGCTCATTTTCTTCTGTAATGCAGGTCCAGTGTTGGGAAAGTTCACCTTGATGGAACTAGTTCAAAGTTCAGTTCAAGTTACTCAATATGAATTAGTTCAGTTCATCGTTCATTCTTCTAAATTATGAACTAGAAGTTCATGGATCCCAAAAAGAACTTTTTCGTTCTTTTTTTGTGTTATTATTGTAAACTTATTATTAACCGTTCCTAATGTTATGCTGACCGTAGTCAGGAAATCAAGGGAAAATGCCGTCCTCCTCTCATACAAATTCTCCAGGGCAGAAGTAAGTACCTTACCCCGGGGTTAACTTCCCTCTGCAGGTTCTTAGAACACAAAGAGTGGTTTCAGTGAGCTTCGTTTTCAATAATTATTTCCAAGAACGGGACAACACCTGCTCCAGTCGCAGGTCACACTCTGTACATTTAACTCTTTTTCTCTGCACCCACCCCCCACCCCCCCTCTCTCTGCCCCGCCCACAACACTTCTCATTGGCTATTCCACATTATGTTGCCAAAATTTGTTCAGAATAATACAAAAATGACATCTATGATAATGCTGTGTTTTGATCCCATTTTATGCCTTATAGGACTCAATAATTACGTGATAAGAACGAAATATGAACTACATAAAAGCGCAGTTCAATAAATGCCAGAATAACCACGTTCACAACTTCCTGTTCATTTGGCAAAAGTGAACAAGTCGTTCATGTTCGTCAAAAATATATCGTTCGTGAACGATCGTTCAATGAACTCGTTCAGGTACAACACTGTCAATATGTTACTGATGAAGTGATGGAAATAAAAGGACACATTTTTAAACCTGTACCAAATGTGAGTATTTTTAAGCACACAGTATTAAAATGACCCAGTTTGGTGCAGATGAAACATTAGCATTTGATCCTGCAGGAAAGGAATTACTCAAACTCTTGGAATGCATTAAATACATTAATGATCTATAACAATATAGAGTTGAGAGTGAAACCATCTTTAATTAATTGGCTGATAATTAATGCTGTGAACTGGAGCACAGCTCTGTAATGCGACGTGGACAACACAAACAGATTAACAAGTGTAACACCCTGGGAGTTCTACAGTTAAAGCTGTACTGCTCCTCTGGGTGCAGTGTTTTAAAGTGAAGTAACAGACGTACAGTTTATATACATCGATCTGTGCACTCAGGTTTTAGGTAGCTCAGAGGCCGACTCATTAAAGGCAACAGCACAAAAATCTGATTTACTGTCACTGACAATAAACTGAATATGTGAAAGTACCTCCTTTACCTACCTTTAAATGGAGAAATTCCCTTATAGTATTGTACAGACACTGCCACAGTTTAGTTTTGTTGAGTTCCAGCAGTTTTCTGTCAGGGAGGTCCACAGTGATTAAAAAAAAATCATTGACCAAAGAAGATGGGGTCCTCCAGAGGTTTAAAGACACATATTAAACATTGTTAAAACAAGAAAAATGCAAATAAAATAATAATTTAAAAAAATATTCACACTAAGATCCCAAAGATATATGATTTGTCTATGAAAAAAGTAGTAAGCATAACATCTATATTTACACACTAGCAAAGAAAACAATAAACCATGAATGAAATAGTTCAATTACATGCATGTATGTCATTACAAAATTAAACCACTGAAATATCTACATTTGCTGAGTGTACTTTGTTACTCACGATCTCAAAACCAACTGTAACTGAAAATTAGGACCATTTTCCAAACAAAATGTTTCTACATTTTATTTTATTTTTTTACCTTCAAGCCAAACATTCAGATGAAAACCCCACCAACAAAAATGTGTTCCTGTTGAGATGATGTTCGTACTTATTTTGAAATGCTTCCAAAAATAACTCAATATTGGAAAAAATGAATTAAAACGACATATGTTGGATAAGAGTACTGTATATCTACTAATGAATGGGAGTTTAAGATCTTACCATCTGATTATTGAGATGCTAAAAGATAAAACAAACTAAAAATCCTGAAAAAACTTGAAACTTCTTAATTTAAGCAACCTTTGAGTATATATTTCTCTTTTTTTAAGTGTGCTTGAATGCATCAAGACTGTGTGTGTGACTGACAGAGAATGCTGGGAAATATACTAAATGTATCCACATGTTGCAGTGTCATTTTTGTCATTTCATTCAACCGTAACTTCAGCTCCTTAAGTAATTCACATGTCAAAATGTAAATCCAGATGTAAATAAAGGATGACAGCAGATGATATCAACAGACATCAAACTTTATTGTCAATGTCATTTTCCTGTCTTAAAGAACTGAAGATCTGAATCATGGAGCAGATATTCTGTTCATGTCGCTGGGTTGTTTAATAAATACTGGTACTCATCTGGACAGAGGTAACAAGAGGCTGTCCATGCCATAAGAGCATTTACATGACTACATCTCTTTATTTAAATATACTTAACTGATCTAAATCAATGAGTTTACATGAGATCATTATGTTCACAGCATAGGAAAAATAAAATACCATGCGTAAGTAAACTATTGTAATTACTTTATTATTTGATTTAAATGTTCAATTAGATTTGCCCATGTGCTTCATGAAGTTTGTGAAGGAGTGTTACATGTTGTTTATTAGATGATGATAACTAACTACATTTATAAGTTAATTATAGACCAGGAGCCCGGGGGGGGGGGGGTCAGCATATTTGGGAAGGTTACACATTTTTATGGGTAGTATGATGTCTGGCATGGTCCCCAGGAAGAAGAACTGCACATCTGCTGGGTTCCCTCTGGGTGGGCGTGTCAGTGAGGGGGGTAAAATTGGCACCCAAAAATTGGGCTAGATTAGCTGGTGAGGTTACCACTTGAAACCTGTTAGAAATGGTTCATCATGGTCCTGTGATAAAGGAATGACCACTGCCAGACATTTACCCCCTTATGATGACACCATCTTATGAAGTCACCTGCAACTGTCAGAGGTATATCCACGAAAAGCCCCAAACTTTGGTGCTATGGTATACGTGTTTTGTACCTTGACAGTGGCAGTAGGTAAGTAGCACTGACTAAAATTAGCTTAGACATACAGTTAGCTGACAAATGAGCAGCTCTGAGCACAAAATAAACTGCCAAATTCATTTCATGTGAGCACAAAAGCAAACCAAACAAGTGTTTGTTATTTTAGATTCAGCTACAGGGCATCTGACAAACATTATATGACATTATAAAATCCCTTTCACTGGATTTAACGGTTCCTTTAACATAGTAACAGAAGTTAAGTAACCCGTGGGAGGCTAGTTTGTCTAAAACAAATGTATTAACAACGTAAATGTCTCTAATTACAAAACAGTGTCAGACATGTCTAGAAGTTTAACTGCTTTTGTAAACGGACCACAATGATTTCCAAAATGATGAAAAGTCTGACATTAGGTTACGTTTATTATCATTTTTGCCATATATACACATTGAAGTAGTAGCACCATGTACAGGACAAAGACAAGGGCACTTTTTTGTTTTATTTAATAAAGACACATTTCCTTCCCTTGGATTTGTTGAGGACAAAATGTTCAAGTTTTGAAAGAACTGCTAAACTCACCAGTGTGACAAGGGACGGAGAACAGGCACACAACCATCACGCTCTTATTGTCAAGTATTCCAGTTGCAGCCCTGTAATTTAGCTCCCTGCTGGTCTGCACTTTAGTCAAACGCACTTTAGTTTAAAATAATATGACTGCTGTGCTTTCCATTGTGCCTGTAATCTGACGTGTCAATCAGGTTACTTCTGAGCAGAGGGTGAAGGAGTGTTCGGGTGCATTCACACATACACACAGTCTCTTTGGTGCTACACAGTAGCTGTGCGTTACATGTTCCATCCGAGTCCGATGTGAGTGGCCAGCAGGTAACACATGCCGATCATGCAGGTCATGATCATCATGGGGAATCCTAGCCTGTGAGAGAAGGACAGAAGACAAATGGTGATTGAAATGTTATTTTAGTGATGCATTTGTAGATCAATGATGATGAATTTAATGTTATTTCATAGTATCCATTGTACAAGAACCACTATGAATAATGCATTTAAAAGCTCAAATAGTCTCTTTATGGAGGTGGAGCTGTCAGTCATCAACCACTATGTCAACCTTATCTATACTTCGAGTTTAATGCAACATCAGTGCTATAAGAGACATAGAACTTTATGCAAGTTAAATAGAAAAATTCTGGAAAATGTATTAATAATCTGTTAATATACAACTATTTACTGAAGGTTTCAGTTCTATAACAGTCAGATATCTTATCAATCCGTAGGCTGGTAAATTACAATACGTACAAAGTAATAAACAAATTAAAAAGATCTGTGATTCAATCCGTGTATCATTCGTTTTTCAAAATAAATCCACAAATAAGACAACAAAAAAACAACTTGTTTCTTCATTATTTGTTTCCAAAACCAAAATGAAAAAAAAACCAAAACAACAGATAGTGATGGGTTTTGTCACTTTTCCTTTTTGTGTTTAAATCAATAGAAAAAACGGATAACGGCCGTTTCCCGTTTTATCCAATTTTGATTTGAAGCAACTTGAGTAAACTGGAAATTAATCTTAACAACCGAAAGAAACATGTCCACCGGACTTGAAGATCATTATGGTATGATATGACACCAATTTTCTCCATGGTCATATCTTCAGGTCTTAGGGTGACACTCTTAGTTTCGCCAAATAGGACGTAGGTTTACATATTTGTCACTGCGGGTCACGGTCACATCCAGTTTAGTCAACTTGCTTCAGGTCAAAATTGGATAAAATGGAAAATGGCTGTTATCTGTTTTTTCCACGATTCATTTAAACACGAGAAGGAAAACTGGAAACTGCATGGTTATCGTTTTTTTTATTTTGGTTTTGGAAACAAATAATGAAAAAAAAAAAGACTTTTGTTTTTGGTTTTATTTTGAAAAGTGAATGAATGAATGATACATGGATTTGATTCACACAATGAGTGTTATGAATGAAGGTCGGAGGAGCTGTGATCAGTGCACCCTATATCCAACAGACCAGCAGTCTATTGTGAAGTAAATACACATTACAACTCTTCTTTAAATTTTTTATGTATTGTCCACGCGTTACTATTGAAAACAGTAACGCGAAAATATTGAATATTTTTCTGATAGTAACACGTAGGCAATACATTATCCCTTGCTAAAACCATTTGTCCCTCTGTGTCTACATTAGACAAAGCAACTTTATGCTGTTTCTGAGTAAATGTTTGCTAAGGCTGTGGGTGCTTCAGTTAATGCCACAGCTACAACTATTTAGCACCCATCCTCATTACAGTCCAAATGGACAATACAATACCTCATGCTGCACCATAAAACTCACTATGACCAGTGTAAGTACCTGACAGAACTATTTACCGTTTGATTTGCAGTCTGGTATATTTTCTCTAGACATGTTCAAAAGGCAGATAGTATGATAATTACTCTGGCTTAAAGTACAAAGGTTCATTATTGGTTTTTCACCTCGTATTGTGAAGCAATTAGCTGTCTGCACAAAGCTGCCTTTAATAAATGGTTCTTTTTTCCCCCTACTGTCTTATTCAGAGCAGGCTTCTGTCAGGTCAGTACTGAAAATCAGAGCAAAAGTATACTTATGTGGGAAATACAAGGTCAATAAAGAGAACAAGGAATACTTTTTATGTTTATCCTTATTATATACACACACACACACACACACACACACACACACACACACACACTCTTTTCCATATCTCATGAGGACCAAGTTTGTAATCAAGTAGACATTAGGTAATGAGTGAAAACACATCTTTTTTTATTATTATTTTAAAATAAAATCCAAATTTAAAAAAAGATAAAACAATTTTGGAAATTAAATTAAAAAAGCTAATTTAAAAATAAAATTAATTATTAAAAATAATGAAAAATACATGAATGAAATAAATAAAAACCATAAAAGTAAATAATTTTTTAATATTTTTTTTTAAAGCAAACACATCTTCAAACCTTTGAAAAATCCATGTTTCACTTTGCACCTGTTTCCTCCCATGCTTTATGAGGACTTCCAGAAAAATACCATTTAATGTATGTATAGGGCCACATCATTTCTATTTTACTAGCGGTCCCCATAATGTCAGAGGTCCCCATGGTATGACTGTGTAAACATATTCATGTCCCCATAAAGACAAACACACACATACATGTTTAAATACACAGTAATATTTTAGAGGGTTTGCAAAGGTTCAGTAAGGTTCTTTCTTTTGTGTAAAGTCTTCTGTTCAAAGTCACTGTATTTTAGACCTTGGTGAGTATTTCTGTTTTTTCAGAAACTGTAAGAGCCCTTTTGCACCTGGTATGATTCAGTGTCTTGCTCAGAGATGCCTCGGCCTTCAGGTGAAGGTTTGTCCTTCTGCTAAATCATTACGTGGCTGCTCAGACGAATAGAAAAAGGAAAAAGATGAACCCAAGGAAATAAAAAGGGGTCAAACTTAGAAAGAGTCAGCTACACTGTAAACCCCAATATTCAGTGTAATTGAATACATTAAAGCTGTGAATACTCAGTTTCAGAAATAGTACTACTAACTCAAATGTATTTAGTTGCTGTAACATGTTCTTCTTTTTAAGTGCTTCCAACTAATATTTTTTTAATTAAGGGGAACTATTGTGGATATGAGGGGAATTAAGTCATTAAATGCTGGGAATGATATTGTACTGTTATTTCTATTGTTTCAAATAAGGATGATTGAAAAAAAATTAACTTAACTGATGTAGTAGATGACGAAATACAATTTCAGAGCACTCCAAATAACTACCAATATCTATTACACCAAAAAAATGACAATCAAAAAACACAGTTATAGTAAAGGGTTGGGACGTTACTGGGTCCCAACTGTCGTCCCAACTGTCGTCCCGACCCTCAAGGATGAAAAACAATGAATTTATACATGAAACGGGAAAACCTTGACTCAACTTGGAAAGGCAGTACAAGGGCAGTACTTCTACGACATGTGCCAAATTGAAGCAGAAGGAGTCGATAAAGGCTGTAACACCAGCCAAGGGCCTTGAAATAATTTCTAAGCTGCAGGTTTCTATCCATGAAAAGATTAAATTACTGTGGATGTGGTTGACAGAGAAGGAGCTCAGAGGAGATACCGTGACAAGGGGTATCATCTGCAAGAACACAAGAGCTATTTAGGCTGATTTGCTGCAGCGGACCCCAAGCACTTGAACACACGAAGCAATGGAAGAGCCATTCAAAGCCAGTTAGGGCTGGTTCAGAATGAAAAAGCACGAAACAAAACTTCAATCTGCTCTGCATATCTCTTCCACCCACTACTTCTGCCAGCATATTTCGTTAGTTACAATCCCTATTTTCAATCATATTCCAACCCTCTGAGTAATCTACAATGTATAATTTACAATAAATCATGCTTTATGTTTTGGACATCTTGGATGTATAGTCCGGCATCTTTGCTTAGCTCCCATAGTTGTCAAAAAGTAAAATAGTGTAGGACAGAAAAGGAAACGTAACAACAACAAGGGTAACTAATCTGCAACTTTCTATATCTCATACTCAGAACTAAAGAGCCAAACACTGCAACTAAGTCCAAAGGTGGGCAAGTATGACAGATGTGCTATGAGGAAACTGTGATATAACCTGGTATTTACAAAGGTCAGATCCATTCTCTTTTTTTAGGTGACTAAAATTCAATTTGTTTAATGATGATTTTCCTTTAAAAAAAATTGCAGTTTCCATGTGAAACTATATTAATCAGACCATAAGTTAGACTGTTTTCTCTTCTTTCTTCAGTCCTCAGATTTTAACACTGATTGTCCTTATGTGACTGAAGCACTGCACACGGTTGGATGTCTGCCATGTCCTATATGGACACATGGACACTCTAGAGGCTAAATATTTTTGCTGCCAGACCAAAACAGAAGAGAAACTGCGTGTATATTCATATGATTATTTTGAAAGCAGGAAAGAAGTAATTAAAACAATAGTAATTCCAGTAGAATATTAAGAGAAGTCATATCATTAAAATACCATTAAGAGCAGATGTTGCTTATTATGAGACGGGACTCAGTGATGGACTCATTAAATAAGTCATGACCACATAAAGCAGAACATGACCATAAACCTTCTGCCTCTGTATGTCACATTCATAATGCTACACATCAGTTCGTATTAACCGTGATAATCTGAATATTGAGATTAATTGCAAAATTATAACAGCATGTTATTGTTAATGCACAGCCAATTATTATGATTATGACATATGATAACAATAAGGGAAGGTAATGAGCTGTGTGTATGTGTGATCTTTGGCCAGAATCGCACAGAAACACAGCTTGATATTTCAGTTGGGTCTCTTTTATTTTAGTAGGAATCATTCTACTTACTCAACAGGGCAGATGATATTATTGATTAAATGACTTGTATGTCGTCAATTCAGAGAGGACCACATAGAAAATTAATGCAATGGGTAAATCATACAGCGTCAAACTGTCGAATAGACTGACTTTCTTTTCTTTAAATTCACTTATCACTGACTGTTACACACGATTGTGGTTGGTTTCAGCTTTGCCATGTGGACGTGCGGTTTTTTTTTTATTCTTGTATGCAAAACAATTCCTATTTTTCCTAAATTTGATTTTATGTTAACAGTGAAGGCAGAGAAAGGAAAGTCACCTAGTTAAAAGTGAATTTAAATTAAGAAGTGTCAGTTACTGCACCTGTTACTCAAATCTTTTGTTAGAACCCCCCCATCAAAAAAAAAGAAGACTTGTTTTTTTGACAGTTTGTTAAACTAACATTATGATTATAGCAATTGATAGTTTATGTTTTAGCTCTGGTAACAACAAAATGGTAAAACCCCAAATCACTGGTATTTTCCATACACTTTACATTGTCAGTAATTGCAAGTAAAGAGCAACAAACAAGATCAACCTAACCTTTGACAAAATGCCGCACTATAAAAAATGATTGTATATTTAACAGCAAAAACAAAAACAGCAAAAAATAAACTGTAACCAAGTGAAAACATTCAATGCAAAGTTGTTTGAGATGATGTTTGCATTAAAGATTAAATCAAATGTAGCTGTAGTTTTTACATAAGGAGTATGTGAACAAAACCAGATTTGTATGTTGAAATTCTGTATTTCTATTGTTTTGAGAAAATAAAACTAAATTCTTAAACAATGTGGTGCTGTCTAAATTGCAAAACCACCATGATAAAATAACAGCATATTTGCTTGTAACTTCACTAAGGAAGTCAACTTTCAACAAGTTTGAATTTTAAATGGTTCAGTTAGTAGAACATGTGTCTGATGTCCAAAGAGTCGGTAGTTTGAATCCTAACTCCAATTGTCCTTACAAAACACTGAAGACTGAATATCTCCCAGTTTAGAACTGGTGGATTTAGAAAAACACTGCAGGTCTGTGTGAGGTACTGTCCATTTACTCATATTTTAACTGTTAAATCTACATGGTACTCTGGGTGGCACGGTGGTTAGCACTCACAGCAAGAAGGACGCTGGTTCTATTCCCACACCAGACCTTTCTGTGTGGAGTTTACATGTTCTCCTCGTGTCTGCGTGGGTTTTCTCCAGGTACTCCAGTTTCCTCCCACCATCCAAACACATGCACTGATAGGTTCATTAGTTAATCTAAATTGTCCATAGGTGTGAATGTGAGAGTGATTGTTTGTTTATATATGTTCAGCCCTGAGATGAACTGGAGACTCATACAGGGTGTGCCCTGCCTTCACCCATTGCAGCTGGATTAGGCCCCCAGTGACCCCAGTGACCCCTGTGACCCTAATGAGGATTAAACAGGTCCAGAAACATGTTACTCTGAAAATGTGTTTTACAGAATTATTCTGAAAACCACAGCTGCCAGTTTTTCTTCATAAAAACAGGATTCTTTTCAGTGTTTAAAAAGAATTGTTTTTTAAACTATCATTTAGAACTGTGTACAACAGTTCTTGTAGCTTTTATCCTTTTGTCAGTCCGTTTCAGTCAAAGTGGTTTCTTAATGGTTGTCATCGCTTTCCAAAACTATAGTCAACAAACACTGTGTGGTTCATTTTCCTCACCATCATAGAACAGAGTGACCAGAGGTCACATAAGTAAATGTATTCTGTTCATATTACTACAATACCATCTAGAGCTCTTTATTCTATGAACCATTGTGGTCATTTTAGGTTATTTTTAATATTTGACAGGACCCCTTCAGATTTTTATGATCCAGTAAATTAGGCAGTTCTTCTCACAAAGTTTTAGTTAATGCTATTGGTAACTTCAGTCCCACCTCAAGGCCCTGGTGAAAGTGACTCTAGATTATAACCAGTTCCTTGTCAGAACGACACATTTGAGAGTAAAAATACAAATAATTGCTGTGAGATAAAGCACTATCACTGGAGTAGACCCAGAATATTTAAAAAAGCAGAGCTAATGTACTAGCATAGGCTCTTTAGTGAGCTGCCAATCTTTGTATTTATCTCCATAAATACTTAAGTGTCTTTCACACACTGCTACCTGTATTCTGTTCTCTGACCTGTTTATTCTGTCCTCACTTCCTGGTTCATCAGTTCCACCAATCCAACCTCCTGGTTTTAACGCTGCGACACTGTAACATCATCTACATCATACTTCCTGCCTCATCAGTCTGCCATCCTCCAGACTCCATGTCTCTAGGACCAGCCACCCCTCTTTTTCCTCTCTAAGGTCCTTCACCTCTCTGTCCTACCAGACTCTCTGCTCTCCATAGATGCTCTGGCTCCTTCATTTCCTCCCAATTTACCTCAAAATGTCTTGTTTTGTCTCCTCTTTGAGTCCATACAAAAACACATTACACTTAGTGATCTGTAGAAACACTATTTCCATCATTTGAAAAGATTTTGATTCTATTCCTAAAAGTTAAAACAATTACTTCTTCCTGTCTTGGCATATATTTTCTTCCTCTAAATCAGAAGGCATTTCAAATCCTTATTTTAAGGTTAAGCTTTAAATAGACACTTTCTATTGCATCTTCTGGCACCCAAAAGAGAGTGTGTGTGTATCTACATGTATTCATGACCGACTGCATGTCTGTAATTGTGTGTCCTTGTATTACACTTCATTGCTACAACTATTGCATCACTCTGATAAAGAAAAAAGATGCCATTTTCATTTAAAATACATATGGAAATCTTAAATTAGTGCTTGAACTGAGGACTAATGAAGATGGCCAAGCACTTCAGCTCATTAATGATGATTTCAATTCAGTGTGGTGGTGCATGTAATATGTGACCCAGTCAAAATTCTTAGCGGCAAATTTAACTTAATTACAAAGGATAATTATGTAGTATTTGTACATCTGACGTTTGAGTGGGGGAAATGATCAACATAAAAGTACAAATAATGTCCGTTCATCAACACAAACCTTAGCTACGATCTCTCTTTTACCTGTTCTGACATCTGTTCCAGCTGCTGATATTTAGATGGGGTTTTTCTTTCAGCAGACTAGAGAGTGTTGCACCAGAACAGAAAACTTCAGATGACTACACCTCAGTGCTCTGCCTCAGGCTAAAGAATCAATGCTAAACTCTTAAAAAAAAAAAAAAAAAAAAACCTAGATAGTTATGCCGCATTTGGCAATGTATCAGACCAGCTCACTGATTTATATATTGATCTGTAGTGAGAGAATACAGCTCACCCAATAGAGGGATGCTTAGCTTATGATCCAGTCTGTATATAACATATGGTCAAACCCTTTAAAGCAACCTGCTATGATTAACTAGTTTTTCAAATACTGCTTAATATTTAATTTATTTCATTAATTAAAACTCCTATTGTTTCATAATTAGTTTAGAAACTACTTTACTAATTAGAATGCAAGTGATTTGTGTAATAGTTATCAATACTTATTCACATGTTCAGGTAGGGAAACCACACAGCTCATAGTGTACCTGCTTCAGAATGAGTATCTACATATACATGCACATTCCTGGGTTACTGAATAGATGGCAGGCCAGTATTTAATTCACACATATAAACTGAAAATATATACTTTCAATTTTGTAAAAATCTTTTTTTCAATGAATCAATTTAGTTACATTTATTTCACAATCTATAAACTATTACAGTCAAACAAGCTCTCACCTCTACACGGGTAAATCCTTTATTTTTCTGCTGAGTTATAACAATTCCCCCCATGACAGGCACAGCATGAAGGGACAGAGGGCAGATGCAAACATTTCCACAACGAAGCGTAGAGAGGAACAAGGTTCACCTTGTCAAAAAGTTGCCATCGTACCTTGTGATCTTGCACATTGATTTAATTGCATATGATGGAAGCTCTTTGAAAAGTCCTGATGCAATCTCAAAGCCTCTCTGTAGATAAACTCCTATGACTGGGGAGGCTAAATGCTCCAAAGAAAACAGTGCTGCTCCCTATGACAATGCTTGTCCTGCTCAATTCAATAAGCAGTATGACTTGCAAAAAGCAAAAGCTGTATGTTCAACAGCAATGCAGAAATTCTTACTTCTGTTCCTGCTCCTGCTATCCCACATACATCTATAGATATAATTTATCTTTTTGTGTAGGTTTTTGTCCTCATCTGCTCTACATGAGAGCTTTCTTGCAAAAGAATGTAGCACACCTGCAATCTCTTGTGCAGAGCACAAGCAGTCTGTAGCTTAGAATAATAATTGTATCACATAATGCAAGAAGCACACAGAACAAAGACGGCACTGAATAATGCTCTCCTTTCTGTAAATCAGCTTGCATTGGTTGATATGAGGCTTGGAGCTTGTTTTACTGTCTAATAAGATTACCCTCTAATAAGATTCAATTATAGAGCAGATTAATTCAAAATCAAATGCTGAAAAGTAGTTTAAGGCCTGTGATGTTTGACCAGAATCCTGTAATCATTTGTCTCATCATTGCCTGATGAATTTTTCAAGGCCACACTTAGTCATGCTCCTAAAATAATCCCAATTAATGGTGCTTTTGATTTGTTCATTGTGTGTTTTTAATGCACCATGGCCCTTTTCACTTTTACTTGAATAAAGAGGCTAAATTATTATTTATACTTTTACTAGTCTTTTTCCACGTATTTCTGGTTGAGTGTTCACCACCTCTGACAGTTTAATGAGCCTTTAATATTGACAGAGAACATGTTTGACAAAAATACATAACAGTTTTGCAAAGACAAGTGACAAATATGAAATAAGAAAAATATTTCTGACCAAATAAAGGTCTCTTATTAAAATAAAATTCAGTTTTCATTCTTTCAATTTGTCCCTGAAAATATAGAACTACATATGCTACAAATTTATAAAACAGTTATATAGTATAGAGTATAGTATTTGATTTAGTTCATAGTATTTATCTTTTTTACTAAGAAACATGCATGAACCACAAACAAATAACAGCCTAATTCACATGAGCTGTGATGAAGATGCAGAAAAATATGAGTGCAGGGCCACAGTGCATTTTAAGACATTTTGAGACCCCCAAGATTTCATAGAACATGTTTGAATGTTGTTTGGTTTATATAGTTTAACTTGTTTCAGTAGCATACAACTAACAAATCCACTGCCACGGTGATGTCTGATTTAAGCAGACAATGGTTATAGTTTTGGACAAAGTATTTTACTGGATTGAAAAGAAAAATATGCACAGCTTTTGCAGTCTGTAGTTTTCACTCTATTGTTCTGAGAATATTTTCTATGTAAAATGGTGTCATTGCAGCCTTTAATACGGACCAAATATTCATCTTTGTGACCAAACATACTGTTCTAAAAATAAATATAACTATTGTTATACATAAAAATATGAAATAACCAATTATGATTTTGTATTTGGAAAAGTATTGGCTCAGGAAGCAGACTCGTTGAATCTATTTGTATTGTTCAAGCAAATAATTAAGATGTTTAGAATTTGCATAATAAAGTATTCAAAGAAAAAGGAGAAGGGTGATAATACTGATGGATTTTTCAATCAAACTTATTTAGGATTGCTGGAAATGAGGAGACACCTGGAAAGCTTTCCTTCCTCTAAAGGTCGAAGAACCAGTGATTAAAAGGAAAAGGAAAATGTAACAGAAATAAACAATAAATGATCTGTAATGAAGTGTTCCTACTCTGTAAAGTACTTTATAACTGGAGTCATAAAACTAATATCAGGTGTTGCTGGTGTTTTTGCTGTGGTCCTCAGGACAATGAGTAGAAAAGAAGACACATGAAGGAAGCAACAAGTACCACAATAACTGACTGGTGAACTATTCACAGCCACTGGAACTATCAAAAACACATACACATCCTCGCAGGTTCATCTGGATTTAAGCAGCTGATGCAGCAGCAGTCAGTGCCAGCTGCCTGGAGCTGCTCACTGACGTCATTCCCTCTTACCTGGCTCTGAGAGCAGCTGTGACCCCTACCACAGACCCCTACCACAGACACCCAATTAGAAAGAGTATCAGCCCAAAGTAATATTTTACTATTTTCTAAACACAGCTCCACCACCAACCAGGTGAGGATCCAAGGGTTCAACATTCTGATCTATTTCAATATACTCCACAGTCTTTCCAACACACTCCATAATACTGTATACAAAACTGTACAAAAGTCTCTGGCTACAATTAAACTAAAACAAAATCCAGATTTTTGCAGTGTAAATGATCATCTGATGCTACACTGTGAAGATTATATGACAGTGTTATTCTGAACAACATTAAAATAACTGGCTCTAAGAAAACTTGATGATATTGTAATACAGATAAATGTATGTGAACCATGAGATTTATTCAGTGAATGATACGTTCTGTGTGTTCTGGTACATGACTTAACTAGCCTGGTGAGAATTTGGCATATCAATTGAGCATATAATATTACTGGCAAGCAAGAAAACACTAACAAAAAAAAAAAAAACTGCAATGGAAACCATTGGAGCCCAGTTTATCTTTTCCTTTAAAACTAAGACGTACATAAAAGCTGTTGGGAATGTAGCATCAATATTTAATTTGTTTGTAAAATGTTTATTTCATAAATAAATATGGCAGCACTGACAGTTCTTGCTCAGTCCCTGAAGTAGGGCTGATGAACAGGACTGTGACATTTGAAAGGATATGAATTTAATGCAGTGCTTTGGGCTGTTCTTGTAAATGTTCTGAGGCAACTTGTTACACTATGCTGGCACTCCATGGTAACATATGATAGACATTAATATGCAAGTGGCCTTTGAGGCAGGGCAGCCTATACAGGATACAGACAAATATTTGTGGCAGACATTCACCCACAAAACAACAGTCTTTTGAAAATGTTCACATAACATGTTAGGGTGTTTCTTGTGGTGTTAAGGAGAGAGTGTTTACCTGAAGAACTCCACAAAGGAGAAGCCGTAACCGTGTTGCTCAGCGATTCCTGCACACACAACGTTGGCTGAAGCTCCTATCAATGTTCCATTTCCTTAACACACACACAAAAAATAAATAAATATATGTGTGTATATATATATATATATATATATATATATCTGTCAATGGAACCTGAAGTTTAGATTCTTCCCTGGTAGCAGTTCAGAAAGAAAAATGTATAATATAATATCAGTTTGGAGAGCACAAAGTTATGATAGTTCCTTTCATCCAACGCTATCTCACTCAAGTTTGAGTTTAGTATCCCAATAATTACATTATTCACTGTGTGAAGAGCATGGGCAAATGCACTATAATTTGATGTAGAGAGTATTTTAAATAGATTTTTTAAATATATTATCACAATTATTACTGCATGTAACCATGCAGCTTTGTTCATTTGTTAATTTTCACATTTTATGGCCTGTTATTTTCAATTACATTCAGCTTTATTTGTAGTGCCTCATATCCCACCAAGGTTGTCTCACAGGTCTTTACAGAATTAGTTGGATATGAAAACGAACAACAAATAGTAGATGGACATTTTCTCTATAACATGGCTAAAACTTTTGTCTCAGTAGAAATAGGATTTATCCACCTTATAAAAGGCCTACACTTGTTGTTCAGCATACATAGGAAAAAAAAATCTTTCTGACACAAAAGTTTGAGTAAAACTACAGGTATATAGGTAGTCAGGTTCAGCCACAGATTATACGTTTTGGCAGAAGCAATAAAACATTTTCAAATTAACCAGTGATTTGACTTTTTAAAAGGATTGATTTCACTGTGCGTAAGTCTGAAGTGATGAATGGAACTTTATAATTTTTGACATTTAGGAGCGTACTCAGAAGTGCATGTTGCAAGTAATTTGATGATTTGATTTCTTTAGTTTGGCTGAGAGGCGAGTGTTGGCAGGGAGAGGAATGTACTGTGGTCCAGTGTTTGAGACAGACCATGGTGTCACTTGGAACTGACCACTCTATTACAACCTGAAGTGGTTTATTGGCAGTACCAGCCCAAACACTATAATAATAAACATCTGTATTCATTAAACGGAAGTACAATCTATTTTTGTCAAGGTTCCACATGGACTTGTATTTCTGGAGAACGTGTAGATTTGAATCAAAACACCAACCTTGGTTTGTAAACCACCAACTCTAACTGTCCATTCTATATTTACAGAAATATTTATACAAACACCAAATGCATTAGTTTTATATTTATATGGTATGTTTGACTGTCTTGTGGTTTTTCTAGCCATCTTTCCCTACATTGCCATACCATCTTAACTTACCTTCGTACCATAACACACACACATATATATATATATATATATATATATATATATATATATATATGTGTATATATACATGATTGTTTTATTGTGCATTTGTATGTATGCATATATATTTTATACATATTGTACTGCTGCTGGAACAGTAATTTCCCAGAGGAACCTTCCTGAGGGATTAATAAAGTTTTTATCTATCTATCTATCTATCTATCTATCTATCTATCTATCTATCATACCATACCAAACCATAAGA
Organism: Siphamia tubifer; assembly: GCA_020466265.1. Taxonomy (NCBI): domain Eukaryota; kingdom Metazoa; phylum Chordata; class Actinopteri; order Kurtiformes; family Apogonidae; genus Siphamia; species Siphamia tubifer. The sequence goes on along the minus strand of CM035786.1, from coordinate 26,561,345 downwards.
ACCTCCAGAGCTGTAGAGTAGAAACTTGGTGTGACTAATCCCTCATTAATCCCCAGCTCCAGCCTTCTGTCTAAATTTGAGCAATTCTGTTTCCAAAAACCAAAGTGGAGCTAAAACTCCAAACAAAAAAGCTTGAGGATAATATCATGCAGGTTTCATACACCACAAACGTAGCCAAACCCTTATAAACAATGTGTGGTTTAAAGAATAACTTGTACATTTGTACTCATAGTTTGTCTTTTTTTTTTTTTTTGGACTCACGCTAACTAACAAATAAACTATACTAAGAAGCCACACCCTCCTTTACAAAAGTAATAGTTGTATTCCATCTCGCATTTGTCAGTATTGGAAACATTTGGAATCTAAAGTTTTATTATTTTTAATCTACAGCAGGCAGCGTTTTGACAGTTTTGGTGCGGTATCCATTCTGTCATTCGATACTGCTCACATCTCCAAAGGTGTCAGTGTGGGGACAGAGCTGGGCGGTGGCAACATCATCCTGCCAATCGATAAGAACCTGTCACAGCACAGTTGATTAAACTGAAATACTATGACAGCTCTCTCGCCTCTCTCTCCATGTCCTTCCCACACAAACAGAGACACAGTCTGTGTAAAGGCCCGTCTGTTGGACTGTTGCAGGGCCTGAATAAGACACTTTTAGAGCCTTGGACTACATTCTCAAAAAGCACATCCAACCCCCCCAGGGAGTGACCCAGATGCACACAGTGTGGCTGTCACCTGGAGCAGATGATGTGTACTTCTGACAGAGGCCATTTGAAAAGATCCACACCTTTCAGGAATAAACTGTGACATCCCTGGTGTCTGTAAGGAACTCTAAAGGCTTCTTCAGGAGAAAATAAAACCCCATAACCTATTGTCTCATGAATGGAGAGTAAAGGTGGAGGCTGTGTAGTGATATGACTCACCCCCCAGACACGCCCCCATGGCCAGAGCAAAGATGAGAGGTTTCACGGGCAGGTTTACATCTGCATCCTGACTCAGGTTAATGAGAACTGGGATCTGGGAACGACACAGAGAACAAGAGGCATGCTGTTCAAACATAGAGCTCTCAATATCATTTGCTCTTTTTATTTACATTAAATGTCAAAGAATTGTTAGTTTAGGTTCCATTCTAATATAGTGCACATTTTCAGAAAATGCTTTGTCATTTAAGTTTGCATGCATTTTTTAATTTTTCCTAAATTTCCTGCCCATAGCCACAAAACTGAGTAACTGTGACCTGATCAAACACATTATCTACACACTAACTCAGTTTTAAAGGGTTTAATTTGGATACTTTTGAAACTTTTCAGATTTTTCCTGGTTAAATAAGTATTATTGCATTCATGGCAAAAAAATAAATTACTTTTGTAGTTTATTAGAATTGAGAAATTGTACTTTTTTACTTTTACTTAAGTAAAGGACCTGAATCAGTACTTCTACAGTAATTTTACCAGAGTATGTTTTCACATAAGTAGCTGTACTTCTACTTAAGTATAGAATGTGAGTACTTTTAACACCTCTGCTGGATACTGCCTTCAGAAATTAATCAAAATCGAGTCAAAGTAAACCCTCACAGAGCATATAAAAGCTACGAACAAATAGTAAACACTATATCCAAATGACTTGTATTTGCTTTGCTGCAATCTTTCAGTCTACTGTGACAAACAGAACATGCTTTCCTTTTAGCGGTGTGCTGAATTGAAAATCGATGCGGTTTGATGTCCCTTGTTAAGCAGAACGACACTTGTATGGGCCAGAAAATGTGGAAAACCTATCAGAGAAAAGCACATCTTCAAACCCCTATGGATACGCTGGTGGGAGGCCTGACGAGTCAGGAATCTGATGGTTTGATTCAACAAGCAACATCTCATTTTGTCAGTAGGAAAAAGTCTTTTCCTTTTCTCACTGTCATTTTAATTAAGCTGGCTGGTGCCCCTCGGAAACATTTATATCTGTGCTAATCTATTAATTTCCAGCAAAACAGACAGCTGACAACAGAAGTAGTGAGCATACAGCTGCTTTGATATCTGCAACAAAATTAACTGTAAAATATTGCATCCATAGTAGATACTGAAAGATGAGATATTCTTTTGCAACCGGCATACTGTAATGAAAATTACATTTGCCAATGATCTTATGTTTTAATTATAAATCACACTTTCTCACTGGCTTCAAAGTCGATTCATCTGAGAGTTTCCTCTTTTCCAGTCTTAACATTTTTATTCTAACATCTATTTGTAAAGAATGACGTGACCTTGTGAATAGGCTTCGCAGTCAAAAAAAAAAAAAAAAACAAGTTTAGGAGGACTATCATTTTTCATGACTTTCATATCACATTCATTCAGCGGCCACAGTTTTCATAAGGTATGAACTCTTTCCTCTTTTATTCTACACATCTTCCAAATACTGATATACTATTCAAATAAGTACAATGCATTAGTGAACATTTGCAATAATCTGAAATATTTTGTAGAAAAAATACATTAAAATTTCGGTTTCTTTGCTGAAAGCCTACACTAGTGTATGTGTTGTTTTTTCGTTACTTTAGATGTGTCATTGAATCCAAGGAAATTATTTTGTTGAGAAATTCAGATCAAGCAAGACTGGTATTTAGAAAGTAGAGGGCACAAGAGAGAGCTTCTGTATTTGTGGTAATACATCTAATATATGCAAAGAAAAAGAAGAAAAGAGGGGATACTTATGCAAATTTCTGTAGCTTTGATGATGCACTGATACAGTATATGTTAGTTAAAAAGGTCTCATAATGAAAAGATGAGGTTCACTTAGTTTTGTTCATATCTTCAGATTGTGTCCATTGTTATGGTGATATTTATTTTAGAGTACATTTTAGTTTGTGAAAATACAGGATGTTTGTTAATCAAAACATACATTTCAAATGTGCCTTATTAGTTGGTTAAATGATGACGCACAGTTTGTCAGACTACTTTTATGGACGAGGCATATTAATATAGATGTAATAAAACTGTTCTCATAAATAGAGGAAATGCCTTTATTAGGCTCTCATCAGGGAAATTAAATTTTTTCCCACTCAGGAAGAGAGATCTCAGAGTGAGCAGATTACCATGTGGTTAGGCGTGGGGTGGGATGGGATGGGGGGTCTGTTTGCTCAAGGGCACCTTGGCATTGCCCGAGCAGTGAACTGGAATCTCTCCAGCCCATATCTATTTAAACCAAGGCATGGATGAACAAAGTACAACAAACTATTCCTGTAAAACTTTTAATTGTTTTGTAAGGTTAATGCAATGTACACTTGTACACTGCAAACATCGAAATCTGTATTTTTCTCATTTCTACTCAAAATGTCTCATCATACTTAAAATAAGACACTTAAAAAAAAGAACCTAAAAAGTTACTTTTCCGTTAGATAAATTGTCTGTTTTTAGACAATAGATATGGACATTTGGATTTTTACAATTTTACCAAGATAGTTTTCACTTGTTCCACTTGCAGAATTTTTTTTTCAATCTTTTATTTTTGCTTAATTCAAGCAAAAAAAAAAAAAACATGGCAATGGAATTACTCAAAATGATCTTGGTAAAATATTGCAAACTATGGTTTTTGATATCTGTTGTCTAAAAATAACTTGTTAAATGTCACCAAAAAGTGCTGTTTAGGTGTTTACAGTAATACCCAATAGCTACCTAATAATTAGGTATCTAATTTATTACATGCATTTATTCCTCTTTAAGTACAAAAAGAAGCAATTCAATTGAGTTTGTATATTTTTTAAGGAGTTAAGAAAATGTCCACTCACTTGGACACCATACATTTAATTTTTAGAACAAAGAAACATGTATTTAAAACCAAATATTAGAAAGTGATATGGAAAATTGCAATAAGAACATTTGTAATGCTGTTTTCATACATTTTAACATACTTCTTGGAGACTACTATTTGTTTTGTTGAGTTAAACTAAAACATGTCACTGCAGATCAGGTTTCTGAAGAGCAGCATATTTACAGCAATAGTATGAATAACAGTGTATGGGATGATAAACATAAGTGTACACTGACATTCTGGCTGATATGCAACTAAAGCAACACAAATCATGAATATACAAGAGAACAGCTGTAGAATCATTGTCCACTGTAGTGAGTAGGGATTACATAAAAGGGATAGTATAAAGAATTTTGCTGAAGCCTCTCACCATGGTGGCAGTGAAAGGGATGTTGTCAATAAGAGATGAAGCCAGAGCAGAAACCCACATCACCAAGATAATGGCTATGGCTAAACGCTGGTCTTCTGGCACAGCCTGAGAGAGGAGATAATAGAAGTGTTAGATAACTGTCGCTTTCATTGCCACTCACAAGCACACGCCCCCTTCAGCCTTACACTGATTTGTATCAAACACCAATTATGTTCATTCTTTGGTGGGGAGACTCTCACTGAGAAGAGAGGATGAAGCTGTTTGAGTGTGTGACCACAGGTGGCAGTGTGTCTAAGCTTTATTTCTGCTGTGCACAAACTATAGCCAATTCTTGTAGTGTCATGCACGATGATGTCTGAGGCCCGCTGTTATTCTTTCGGTATGCATGGCCGGGTTAAACGAGACGACACAGCCCCTTTCACCTGTCCTCAGTGAAAGGTTGCTCCCAGCATGCCGTCCATTGTTTAGGCACACTGAGCAGGTCAGAAACCATGAATAGCACACCACCTGTCAAGTCTGATTATGAGACTTATAAAGGCACAGGCTCCAGACAAAAGCTGACGTACCCATTACGGTTGCAATTTTCTACCGAGAAACGCTTCGCTTGCATGGTTCACACAGGCAAGAATATGGGAGAAAATTACCTCAGACCCTTTCAACCACTGACAACAGTCAGATGTAAACACAATAATTGAATTCAGAGCTGTGGACAATACAGGTTCAATATGCATGAAATTCAATATCATGTCACCTGTGCCGAAATTGTTATCTGTGCCAGTGGGACGGAGACCTGAGAGGTGATATGTTTAACCCTCAAGGTACTGGACTGGAAACCATTTTGAATATATCTCAATCTAACTGAGCTCTCGTCATTCAGTTCATGTCACTTTCACATTAATGCCAAAATGTGTATTTCATTTACACAAATGAATGGAAAAAGCACTGCATTCAACAATATTGTCTTTGCCAAGGACTGTACAGTATATACAAAAAGTGTCATCCAAGGGTTTTCCAATTTAATTTTTTTGCTTGAATAATAGAAATAAACTCAAACATTGCTGCATTATTTTTCCAAATCAAAAATGACATTTTATTACCAAAAATGAATAAGCTTTTGTTGTTTTGTTTGCTACATGTCTTGACCTGAAGAAAAACTCCACTCAGATGTCATCTCCCCCAGTTAACCTCCACACCTCCCCTAGGGGGCCCAGTCCACAGTTTGACACCTGCGACAGCTGGGCAACTGAGCCAGCTCTCATACACACCCATCAATCAGTGCAGACATTAACACATGCTATTCAACAGATTTATAGATTAACCATTATTCAAAGGTTCAAATCAAACTAATAAAACCAGAATAACTCCTGAAAAAAGTGAAAGAATTTTAATACAAGTCTAAGGGTGGCTTTCAACAGTCTTACAACTGTAAGACACCCATGGTCTTGGAATATGTCTTAGCGGGGAATTCATGTGGAGAAGAAATGCATTGTATTAAAATGTCTAAAGCCTCAGACAAAAACGACACTGTGCCATGTAGCTGTAGGCTGGAAAGTTTCCTTCATTTCAGTAATAGTTCTAGCGTTGAAAAACATGCTCTATCAATTGTTTTATTTTAAGATAAATGCAGTGATACCAAGGCAAAACATTTTTTTTTTCTGAAAATAAACATTCAAAGTTTACAATTTTTTTTTTAGCAACAAATTAATATTAGATGAAATCTGGTGTAATACTGTTATTATTTAGATGGAATAATACAATAAGGGGAAACTGAACACATTACAATAACATTCTTATAATGTTATTGCCTTAAAAGGTGGGGTGGAAGATCTTTTTTTGGAAAATGTTTTACCATATTGCTTAAAAACCTCTTCATGATCCCATATCACTCACTGTATTAGAATGTTTGCAAAAAAAAAAAACACTAAATGTTTTAGTCCAGTCTAGAGGATGGAGCCAGAGGAAAACTGATTGATTTGCTGAAACAGCTATGGTGTAAAAGACAACAGCCGGCAGCAAAACCAAAGTATGAGGAAGCTGTGTGCAGAACAGAACAGGACAAGGGTGGTAATTGCTACCAGCGCTGGCATCAACTGAAAAAGGAAAACAAGCTCAAAACTGATGCTAAGGTGACCATGTTTGTACTCCATACTGTAGGTAAGATGATACTGTTATAATTCTATAATATTTGGACATAATAATCACTTATGGGTATTGTATTCGCTCTGTCAGGACAAAATGTCAGATATTGACCAAACAGAATGTTCCAGCAGGTTTTGCTAAGTTACCAACACTGTGTGTAAACTGCTGGTGTAACACCATAAACTATTGTCCTTATCCATTAGTTTTCCTATGGTGTTTATTTCATGCTTCTAAACCTTTTGTTAGCGAAGCTTCATGTGACACAAACTGATAAATGTTGCTTATTGTTTTGTCATCGAGTTCTGGTGAATGCTCGTGAATGTCCGTGGTCACTCCAGACAGCATGCGCCTTGATGTATTTTTGAAGGCGTGGTTTCGACCTTTAAGTAATTAGAAAACTGCAAGAAACATTTTTCCACATTTTTCTGCCTACGGAAGTTAAATGAGAAAAGTGGAGAATCGAAAGAAAAAACTCACTTTAATAAGCAGGGCTGTCTGTTCTCCAATATAGTCGATTAGCTGTAACTGGGCTAAAGCCTGAAAAATGAAGAAGGGAAGATTAAACCAAGAAAATAAAAGCAGTTAGATTTTTTTTTTTTTTATTTAGGGACCATTAAAGACAGGGAAAAATATCTATCTTTGTTATCACTGTTGACAGTAAAACAAAAAGTAACATTCATCTACAACAGATGGTTCCTCATGGGAGATGCACAACATTTGATACATTCTACAACAAACACTTTTCTATCAAACATCAATACAAAAGGCTCAAAGGCAGGACACAACAAAGCAACTATTGTGCTGACATGATGCTTTCTTTTCTTCATTTCTGTAGAAAGCTCATGGGTAAGGAAAAGGATAATTACTTTTCAGACTTTAAACCCACTGACTGACTGAATTTGTGTCACAGCGCAGCATCTTGTCAATACATCTGAAGACAGATACTGTGCTTTTCTGTAACTTGTAAAGATGTTTGTCCCAAGGGAGCCTGTCATTCATACAAATCTCTAAATACTCTAGAAAACAGACAGTCCAAAGTAAAAGTCAATTCAGAGTCAGCTCATAGCCCAAAAAAACCCAAACATCTAAGAATATAAATAGGCTAATCCCAATAATAAAAAAACCCAAAACCTCCATTACCTCCATTAAAACAAAAAGGCCGGCAAAGAACAGTAATGTGGCCCACTCCACCCGGTGTAAGATGATTTCAAAATCCTGGATGTCGGCCAGAACCAGGAGCCACAGTGCACCCAGGATAGCAATCCAACCTGAAAGAGAGAAACACCAGAAACACCAGCTGACATATGTCTCCCTTTATGGCCACAAAACACTCGCACACATAGAAACACTTCCACAGTTTCCTTCAGTCATTTATGATATGCAGCACACGGGCATAATTAAGAGACTTTTCATGAAAAAACTGAGAAATTAACTGTAAAAGAAAAAAAGAACAACTTCTTTAAAGAACAACATAATTAAATGGTAAATGGACTGCGCTTATATAGCGCTTTTCCACCTTCATGGTGCTCAAAGCACTTTACATTAGCCTCACATTCACCCATTCACACACTCATACACCAGTAGGTTTCTAAGGTCTAAGGTCAGTCCTACTGGGGGCCTAAGTCAGGGTTCAGTGTCTTGCCCAAGGACACTTTGACATGTGGACAGCCAGAGCTGGGACGCGAACCCCCAACCTCTCGGTCATTGTGCGACCCACTCTACCAGCTTAGCCACAGCCGCCCACTGTGGATTTACATGTAGGTCTATTGCCATTGAACTGTGGAAAAGGAAAGGTTCAACTGAGATTAATGTAATAAATAGATGTAATTCATCTAAATCAAAGTGACTGTTCTGCCTTTGTTAACCATAGGTAGTTAAAGGCAGGTATTATCAGCAAAATGTGATTAAAAACAAAAAACACCATTCATTGTGCACTAAATGCACATTTTCATTTCTTCTTCAGATATAATTTGATTTACCAGTGTTACAGGCAATGCAGGATTTTATTATTAAGACATTTATAAAATAAACTGAAATATGCAATGTGTCAGTCAAAAAAAATATCTCAACATTTCATCTATATGCTGCCCCTGGCTCAGATCATAGAGCACTTCAACATTTCTTACCACACATACGCAGATGACACAACTTTATATTTCTGTGTCATCACATGACTACAGACCCTCACTTATACGGAGTAAATACATTCATCAAATCACTGAGCGGATGTGCCAGAACTTTCTCCAGTTTAATGCAGACAAAACAGAAGTGATCATTTTTCGCACCCACCAACTAAAAGGTCAAAGGTCAGTGCTCACCTTGAGTCCATGTCACTGAACTCTACAAACCAAGCCAGAAATCTGGATGTCATTATTAACACAGACTTGAAATTTAACAATCATTTAAAAGCTCTTACCCACTCTGTCTATTACCACCTGAAGAACATAACTAGAATTAAGGGTTTTCTGTCCAAACCAAACACAGAAAAACTTATTCATTCATTTTCAGTAAATTTGATGATTGTAATGGTGTCTTCACTGGTCTAAACAAAAAAAAAATCAACATGGCAGCTACAGCTGATCCAAAATGCTGCTGTCAGAGTCCTAACCAGTACCAGGAAACTGGACCACATCACACCGGTCCTCAAATCCTTACATTGTCTTCCTGTGGGTCAAAGGATAGAATTCTAAATCTTACTCCTGGTCTATAAAGCACTAAACGGCCTTGGACCCAAATACATCCTAGACCTGCTGGTTCCATATGAAGCATCCAGAGCCCTGAGGTCATAGGTCATCAGGAACAGGTCTACTGTGTGTTCCCAAAATCAGAACCAAACAAAGTGAAGTATCATTCAGTTGTTCTGCTCCTCACCTGTGGAACTGTCATGACCTTTCCTCCAGTGACCTTTCCCCCAGTGCTCTCCAGATACACCTGGCCCCGCACTGTGCAGCTGCAAGTCGTTGCTGATCTCCAATATATAAGCACTGAAGCTTGCAGTTGCCGATGCGGGATCATTCAGCTTTGTTGCCTCCATAACGCGGACACTCTGCCTATTTCCCCTGTCACCATAACATGGACGGTCCATCCACCATGGGCTCTGGCTGATCTCCCCCAGGTGTTTGTGTTCAGTCTGTGTCTTGTCTTTATTTTGGTTTTGTTATTGAATCTGTTTTCCCTTCAGCACTGAGGATATGACTCCTCTCTTCACCTCACCTCCTCATAACAGAAACAATCTACCTGAATACCTGAGGTTTGAGAAAAACTGTCACTTCATTTAAATCAGGCCTGAAATCATTACTGTTCACTGGAGCTTTTACTGAAATTGTCTTTTTATATGTATTGTCTTATTTTAATTGTCTTTTAATGCATTTAATTTTTTTTTTTCATTTTAACTTTGTTTTATGTAAAGCACCTTGAATTGTCCTGTACATATGTGCTATGAAAATACATTTGCCTTCCCTAATAGTTCACAATATTGAAGTATCTACTATAAGTGACCTAGAAAATATAGTGCTATTTAAGGAAAATAGAGAAAAGCACTATAAACCTGCAACTATGTTAACAGCAAAAGTAAATTTAATGACTTTATGTATTTTTTGTAGTTTTCATTCGTGCAGAAATATCAAAATCACTCAAATGGAGGGAGTGTACTCCTTTGATAACTATCACCACATTTAGAGAACTCAAGGAAGTGAATGTCACTCAGTAGTGTACTGTATGTGATAAATCATTTTAGTCTTTCTAAAAAGGAATCTCGGCCTAAAAAAGTTATTATAAGAACGGCCTTATCAGTTGTATCTTCATACACAGAAGTAACAAAGCAGTCCCATAATTTACCCCTGTGAATGTATTCATTTGCAGAATTATTACTTTTCCATATGACCTCAGTACAACATAATAAAGAGTCATACTTGTTGGAAATAATGAATAAAGTACAGTGATATACCTTTCTAGGGTTTATAAAGTATTATCACAAAAAATGCAATTTCAACATGTTCTAGACTGGACAAAAGTTGGCACCAGGCTGCTGATATTTGCCATTAGAGATTGTTTTTGAAAGAGTGAAGAGAGTGCAACCACTTGGAGAAAATTTGATTAAACAGGTGAGCATCAGTAATTGCCTTGGCCGAGGCCTTTGGGGAAATAATTTCCCAACTGATGAGAATTAGTGAAGAAAGAAGAGGAATGGAAGGGCACAAAAAGGCAGAAATAGATAAAGAATGAAGACAGGAGAAGGAAAACAGACTCAAAGCAATGTCAAAGCTCTGCAGCAGGTTTGCATTTCTAGAAACCTGCTGAGCTGTTCCTGTTCATGTTGGCCAGTCTTGCACAGATCTGGCACTTTACAGCAGACACTGACTGATTAATCAGTCAGATCCTGCTGCGCCACAGTTTACAAATGACAACAGGACAACACTAAAGCCCCTGAGAAATGAGTAACAACAAATCTGTCTGTCAAAAATCTGAGTAAAAACCTATTCCATACCTCCATCTTTGGGATTTTGCCTCATGACAACCCATTTTCCATTATTTTCTATTAATACACTTATTATTGTGTCTGTGTGTCTGTGTCAGCAGTCATATCATGCTATAACTCAATGAATACTTGAGATATCATCAGGAAATTACTTGGGCATATACATATAGCTAATGTACATCAGATGCAATGATCCATTTGAGTAAAGGTCAAAGGTCAAGGTCACAATTAACTAAAAGGTCAAAATCATATCATTGGTTGTAACTCAAATACGGAGGGTCACAGAACTTTCAGATTGGTACCAAACAATGTGGAATGAAGATTTGGACAATTCTCATAATTGGTGATATTGGTTACAACCAATAGCTTTTGAGATCTCTGGCGGTCAAAGGTGACAAAATTAACTTCTGTAACACTGTTTGTGTGTATCATAGACATATCACGCTACAACTTAATCAATACTGATTATATTATAATATTACACACACTGACGCATATATGCATAATGAAATTGTCAATATTGCAAAAGGTCAAGAGTAAAGGTCGCATTTAGCAGAAAGGTCAAAATCACATTATTGGCTCTAATTCAACAACGGGTTGTCATAAAAACTTGAGATTGGTACAAAATAGGGGCGAGATTAGGCATTCTCTGAACACTTGTTAAGCAACTGCAGATTGATAAAAAGGGGGAAATGTGTCCAAGTTTCTTTAAAAAATTATTTATAAAATATAATGTAGGTTCCAGCATTTGTGGTGCCATATAAGCATCATTGTTTTTTTGGTTTTTTTTTCTGGGGTGGGGTGGGGTGGGGGGTTAGTTTCTGACAGTATCCTATTCCGGTTTAGGTTTTTGAAATCTTGTTAAAATGTGTGATCTTTGGACCCCTTTCCAATATTTTGAGTGGCTGTCTTTTACTTTAGCATGTTTTAAAATCCTCAACTTCATAATACTCCATATTCTGACTGTTATATTATATCAACCCTCATTAATTGAATATATTTTAATTCTATATTACTACAAAGATAATTTTCACTTGTTCTATTGGCAGATAATTGTTAATGCTTAATTCAATATTTTTTTTGCTTAATTATATTTTTTGCTTGAATTAAGCAAATAATTATAATAGAGCAGGGGGAAATTATCTTGATACGATTTCTTGAAATAAGTTTTTCCAGATCTGTTGTCTAAATATCAGTTCTTATATCTGACTGATAAGTTACTCTTTAGGTGATTGTGTCTTATTTGAAGTGTGATGAGATATTTTGACAAGAAGCTACAAAAATACACTTGATAAGATTTGGATTTTTGCTGTGTATTATATATAGGAACGCAAAAAATCCATCTTCGCAGCATTAGCATGACCCCTCAAAATATCCTGCACATAAAAAGAAACTTCTTTGCAAATAGTTCATCATTCTAAGAGCAAAGCCAACTCTGCTTGTGAGTTTATGTTATATTAAAAAAGGGGGAAAAAAACCTCCCATCAACCATTCCAACCTTCCTACTGAAGCCCCAGAGAACAAATGGTATAAGGTATCTCCGATTTGCTACATCAGTGTCACTACATTGATGTTCCCTGAAAGCAAACAGTGCACAACTAACCTGAAGAGCTTCCCAATTAAAAAGAGCTTTTTGTCAAGTCTGAGCAGTTTAAGATAGACTCATCTATCATATACAAGACAACAGTGTCTGAGACAGGGAACGTGCTGTGAAGAATATCTGAGAGCAGCTGTCGGTAAATACACATACTATAGAACAAAGTAAATAAACATGAGACCAAAGCTGCAAGATAAACAGATGCTCCGGCACGTTCTCTTGAACACATGCTAACATCACAAACAGATGGTTTATGCTTTCACGTCATTTCAGAGTCATTTAGATCAATAAGGGTGGATTTCTACAACAAGAGGAATCGACATATCATAATCTAAGTTTGGACACTACATAAGGCCTTTTGACCTTTGACTTACATCCAAAAATTTTAATCAGTTAATTGATGTTTCTTTATGAAATAATGCCCTGTAAATACTAATGGTGACATTTTCTCACTTATTTTTCTGTACATTTCTGCCTCCTATTCGCATGTAAGCGTTATTTTAGAGAGGGATTGGGAAAACGATGGCATCTCACCCCACTTTGTTCATATCTGTTCTTGCTTTGTGTGACAAATGTGTGCCTGAAACATCTAATCCAGGTGTGTGAATCAGTGTATGACCTGCAGTAGAGATTAGCATGAATACCTTCAGGAAACAGAGCAACCACATAATGTAAAGAATGTACTTCAACACACCCTAAACCAACACTTAAAGTAATATAACTTAATAAAAGTCTCCGTCTGCTATATCCACTATAATCCACAGTGTCATCTGTGTTATAGACCCATTCATGACCCATGTTACTGTGACATCACGATATGAACTGGAGGCAAAACAGTGGGCAGCTGGAGGCAAACACAGATCACGGTTACACTGAAACTGTAAAACAAAAACAAAAATCACACTTAAAAACAAACACAGGCAGCTTTGGATGGATGCAACCAGACAAAACAATTGGACCAAAACAAAAAAATAATACAAAATAATTTTGCATAAATAAAGCAAAAAAAAAAACCAAAACCTAAATCTGCCAATGGAACAAATGGAAATGATCTTGGTCAAATATGTTAAATCAGATTTTCTAGATCTATTGCCTATTAACCAGTTCTTATATCTCACTGAGGAGTTACTCTGTAGGTGATCATGTCTCATTTTAAGTGTGATGAGATATTTGGTCAAGAAATTAAATTATATATTTTTTTTTTTTCTCCAGTGTATAATGTATGTATTTAGACATATGTCATGCCTATGTCAGGTTCTGCATGGAGATGACTAAAGTTTCCTTGAACCACAGCTATAACTCTAATAACCATTAGAGGGTTCAAATGATCGGGCAGTAATCACACTCAAATTAAATCTTACTGTGTGAAGTTAATGAAATTTTAATGAGGCTCAATTTTTTTTTAAACATGTGAGGGGTTTGCTGCGATAGTCAACCCTGACTGAAATCTACTCGCTGTAATGAGAGTCATATGAGAGTCATGTTTGGACAGACGCCTATCTCCTCAGAGGGACAGAAAACACATTGATATGGGGTCATTCCCATTAAATAAATGTCACTGTGAGGTAGCCTGAGCAGCACCTGTAATTAACTGAGCATGTGTGGTGACTGAGTGACCTCGGCAATGAGAAGAGTTGGGACGACATCTGTATGAAGACAACCATCTTCATTTAGGGACAGTGTTAGCGTTAATGAGATCCTATTAAGGTCATCCACACAGTGCACATGACATGTCACCACAGTCAGAAGCATCAAAAAGACCAGTCGCCTTCACCCTCACCTTCTCCTTACACCTCCTGTCTATGGAACCTGCACAGAACTTGTTTGGGTGATACAAGTACAGTGGTACCTCTACTTAGACCCAGCTAACGAATAATTCAAGTCACGAAAAACCTTTAATAATAATAATAATAATCTTTATTTGTAATGCACCTTTCATACAAAACTGTAGCCCAAAGTGCTTCACATTGATTAAACCTCAATTTTTCCTCTCTGAATACGAAAGAAAATTTAATTTACAAAATGAAAACAAAACCCCAGAGAGTTAAATACTATGTACAGCTTGCGTAGGCTGTGCTGCGCCCGGAAACTAGAGCCCAAAGTCTCTAAACCAAATATCATTCAAATTATTGTGTTAGCACGAAGGATATCCAGCAGTGGTGGAGCAGTGGCCAAAAGTCCATATGGGGGAAATAATTAAAAGCATCATAATTAATAGTAAAACATTGCTAGGAACCATTTTATTGCACAATGAACACTTACTTTTCATATTTTAAGTACATGCTGTTGAGGATGCTTTAATACTTGTACTCAATTACAGGTTTGAATTCAGTTATTTTATATCTAATTTATTATTTCCAGTGTCAAAATAACACTTTTATTTAAATAAAGGATCTGAAAACTTCTTCCATCATTTGTATGCAGTGTTAGGATTCTATTATCATTGAGCCTTTTGTGTGATTTATATTAAACCATTTCCTGTTCAGATCTTGTAATTTGTGCTTTGTTTTGTCTTTCTATGACTCGAACGGTTGTTACAGAAATATGATTCTAAACAAAGTATTTACTCAAAGTTCTTTTTGTTTATCTGAACAATATTCATGGTAGAAATTGCAGTGCATGACCAAATGGGATGTGGGGGGTCTAAATGCAGCCCAGCTTCCTTATAATTTGTTGGTGGAATTTGCTCGTCAGCCCATTATTTGGCCTCATTTCAGATGCAAGGTCAAAGGAAGCTGCAGCTTATAATTACATGACAAAACCTATAACCACCCTGGAGTCTCTGAAAAAACAATACAATAATGAGACAGCGCTGCACTTACCCAGATCAAGATGAATGCCGGGAACGAAGGAGTTCAGGAAGAACATGAAGATCACCACGGAAAGGACAGATATGCACTTCACCAAGAGAACCTTGTCAGTTATTTTATGCTGTGAAGGAGAAAAAAAAAAATGCACTTTTTTTCTGAATGGAAGAAAAAAAACGATTTTATCACACAACTGACAGTATTTGTCTTAAGTGAACTTTCAAAGACTTGGCCAACTTCATTATTGAGATAACATCACTGCACCACCGTCACAGTGGATGAGAAATTTGTCTGAGGTGAAGTATGAAAGCATACCTTCTTTTGCAATTCTTGAATGTTTTGCTCCCAGTTCTTATCCTCTTGAGATATTTCTCTGTGCGAAAAGGACACATTTTCAGGGTAGTGTTAATAAACAAGAAACATCCACGTTAAATTACATGCTAATCACTATCTTTAAAATATTACCTTGAAGCAGCTGCATGAACATGTGAAATGGTAATGGAATAAAGAGCACATTAATTAACACTGGTGCACTCACACAGAAATAACTAATGTGTCTGTTGATAATTTACCAGTGGTGTTTATGTTAACTAATGTACCCACTGTATGTTACTGCATTAACAGCTCTTTCAATTCGAAGCAGAAATAAAGCACAATAAAAACATTTAATTGTAACCTAATGTGTCTAATAATAACACACACTGTGGCTCGATAAGTTCACATAATTATCTTTATATAAATGAAAGAAAAGCTGATCAAATATTTTGTTGTTTTCACTTGAGTCTTGTGTAAACTGGGCATCAATGTCTCAATGCCGAGACTTAAAAAAATTGCTTCACTTTCCAACAACAACATGAAATTACATTTATATTTAGTGTTTTGACTTGGACCAAGAGGAGAGAGTTGCTAAATATTATATCTTAATGTTTTTCAGCCTTATATCAGCTCCTGCAGCTGTAACATCCATGACTGCACCAATTAACAGTTTATTGATGCTTATCAGTTAATATTTGCCTTTTAATAACTTCATTGTAACTCTACAGTTAACATGAACACATTAGGGAATTATTTCTATTCACTAGCTGTTAAATAACTGTTGGTATTGCCGATGACTTAAGTAACGGATACTAATTAATTTTAGTGTAGAAGATTTTTTGTATATGCATAAGTGTTGTTTCATGTTTACTGTACTGTTTTAGGGTTACAAAACTGACTTCATAGATTTGGATTATAATTGCAAAGTGCATCTGGAAGCCTGGGCAGGAGGCCAAAACAAAAATTACTTGACTTTCCGTCCTGAATCATTTGTCCTACAATATACACTGATATGCTTTTATCTTACATAGAAGTGGCAGGAAATGTGAATCAGATTATGAAAGGCCAAACATAAAATGTGTTTCCGAGTGTAGTGATAAAAGTGCTCTTTATATTGACTGATATTTCCCTGTGTTCAGTGCCTTTTTTCTAACCTTTGGAAGGTTTTCATCATCTTGCGGAGCAGACTTTCCAGGTTGAGGACTTTTTGCATCAGGAGGCATTTCACAGCTGTCTCCTCTCGGCTGGCGGGGTTAATGCGCTGAGCCGTCTGCCTCCACACCAGGATCTCATGCTTGAGTTCTGGAGGAAAAGGATAAATATGCTAAAAGAGAGGGAAACCGGTTCACTGTATGCTCAACACATGACTTACACAACCAGTTTTGCTTTGTGTTTTTGAATGTAACATGTGGTTTTGAGCTCTGCTTTTAGACAAAAACAACCACAGTAAAACTACAAATCAGCTCCATTTTCTGTGCAGTTTGTGTTGTCAGTAGCTGCAATAAAAATCTGTTTGGAATCAAACAAACAAGGTCAGACTGTCACAGTTTAGTCTGAATTGTGGATCAACAAACAATGAGCTCATAAGGTATGAGAACAGAACATTATTAGTTTATACAATACATTCATAACCTCAATGATAAAACTCACCCATGTAGAAGAAACACTGCTATTTCAGTTTTAAACTCCATCTTTTCACCAATAATAATAATGGATGAGATTTTTAGAGTGCTTTTCAAGGCACCCAAAGTGCTTTACATTATTGATCCATTATTCATTCACTCTCACATTCTCTCTTTGTTGGTGGTAAACTACACTTGTTTCCACAGCTGCCCTGGGGCATACTAATGGAAGTGTGGCTACCAATTCGTGCCTACGGCCTCCACCACCGATCATTCATACAGTCATACACCAGAGTGAGTAACACTGGAGGCAAGGAGGGTCAAGTGTCTTGCCCAAAGAGACAATGGACAGACAAGGATTCAAACCGCCAGTCCTTTGGTTATTAGATGATTTGCTCTACCTCCTGATTCATGGCCATCCGTAATTCTATTCTATTCTATATCTGACGTTTTTAGCCACCGTCTTTATCTCTGAAACACAACCATGATGTTGTTTTTCGTCACCACTGGAGATCATCACAGTGACTCACTACTCCCTCTAGTGGTGAAATACTGCAGGGACATGTGGCTGTGGACAAATTCAGCTCATATCTCTATCTTAAAAATACAACAACTTTCATAGTTTTTTTGTTTTATCTGTTTAAGTAGAAATATGACAAACTGCTCAGTTAAAAGCCTATGGGAGTTGTGCTGTAAAGTTTAATGATAAAATCGATAACCCACCCTCAATAGAGCCGAGATATTGATAGAACAAAAAACTGAAGATCTTTCAGAGATAAATGTCGTTCATATAATCTGGTCACTGGGCTAACAGCACTGACATCTGGAGCTAACTCAAAGGATATAAAGATATTTGCCATCAATATATTGTGAGCCCACACACCGGGACTAATGCAGCCAGGCGATGGGCCCATTGACCGTCTCAGAGACCGCCAGTATGAAGGCAGAGAACCAGCCAGAGGGGGTTGGACGCCTGGGTAGTTATCAGTGGGAGCCATCCTTTATCAGGAAGGTTGCTAGGTGACCTTAATAGGATATAACTGGTAAAAGGAAAAAAACATTCCTGTGAGCAAATCTGTGCAATTAAAGTCACGGCAGGGGCCTTGAGTTGATAGAGCTGCGTGGGCTCCTCAGTGGGTCAGGTTTGTGAGAGAAGAGGAAACTCCACAGGATAAAATTTACAGATGAGCTATCAGGCCGGCATTGAACAGTAGGTGTGAATATCAGCAGTGTCTTCCCACAACTGCCTGGGGTTCAGTGTGGACATGCGACTCCTAACATTCAGCCTCCCTCGCTTCGTAAACTAGTACACATGTGGTGAGAACTGCAGAGCCTGGTGGTCTCTACTTTAATGATCCCATGTGCTGTACTCTCAGAGGTGAAACACTGTTGTATTGTGCATAAACAATGATAAGAGGTGAATGTGTTTTGGGATGAACTGTAAATAATTTCCCACAAATAGGCTCGTTGTCCATATTTATCTCCATTATCTATATCTCGGGGGCCTCGTGTGCATCAGCGGAGTTGCACTAAATTGATTCTAGGATTAAAGACACTGTTACTATCAGACCCAAACAGACTACAGGATTTTTATTCTTCTAATATCACACTAGAAGAGTCTGAAAAGATTGAAAGATTACAATACATCATAAAAATAACATATCATTAGCTAGAGAGTGTTTGTTTTAACAGAGGAAAAGTTTATCGTATTCATCTCAAGTCTCCAGCAAAGCAAATGAAAACCTCTTGCAATGCAACTAGATATTTACATGACAAAGGGATGTCACAAGTGGACTGCCAAGGTGGAAAAATGATGCTAACAGTACCAAAACCTGCAGTTCCTCAAACCACCACTTGAGGTTGGATCTAAAAGTGACTCCATTGTCACTGATCTCCATCTTAAATGCCTAACACTAAAGCTGAAATAAATGTTTAAACTGTGTAAATAGGTTTACCTTAAATACTGTTTACCTTTCATCACATGTGTTTATGAAGAAAGTGTTGTTGTTTTTTTTGTTTTTCCTGATTGCTGAGTTAAAGTGAGTGGTAATTATGATATTGCACTTCAGAGGAGACAGAAAAGGCTGAATCACATTAAATTACTAATAACTAATTGCTCACTTCATCATGTGTTTATGGCACCTCTAGCTTATATTTATATATTAGCATCTTTTAATGTATAATGTAGCTACACTAGCTAATGTTAGCATTCATTTAGTATTGCATTATATGGCATGTATAAGAGAATGGTAAATGGACTGTACTTATATAGCGCATTTTATACACCAGTGGGTGCCCAAAGCGCTTTAAAATTCACATTCACACACACACACGCTGTTATACACCAGTAGACGCTGCCTGACGCTACTGGGAGGAACTTAGGGTTCAGTGTCATGCCCAAGGACATGTGGACAACCAGAGGCGGGACGCAAACCGCCAACCCCTCGATCATTGCACAACCTACTCTACCAAGTGAGCCACAGCCACCCCATGGTAAAGACAGTGTATGTATTAAAAAGTTAGTCATCATAACAGCACGCCAGTCAAAGAATGATTTGCAACGCTCAGCAGTCCACTAGACGCCTACCATGAATAACTACTGTCTGATTGCTGCAGGTAGTGTATGTTTTTAAGTTGACATTTACAATCATTGTGATGGAAATTTACCTTGACTGGGTCATTAATGTCACTGATCACCATGAACCATAAACATTAAGTTTATTATGTGTTATTAACTGAATCAACAATATATCATCTTAATAGCAAAGTTGTAGAATAAGAATGAAGTGGGGAAAAGGTATTGAAATGTCCAAGGACATGTTGTGAGTACAGATTTCTGGAGAGAGTAGGTGTTTCTGTAAACATTATGGCTCCAGAGACATTGTTTTGAATCCTGGTCTCCACCTGTGAATGTTGTACGACATGTTGTAACTAAGCAAAAGGTTGTCAATTCGCTATAAAATGTATGTGTTTTCACTCTGTGGCAGAACACCTGATAACAGCTTGTTCTGTTTATTTTCTCACTTGCATGCAGGTTACAGATTGATTGTTTGTCTAATCAATAAATGATTGTTCTGATTTGAACATTTTCTCTCTTTGTTGTGATTGGAAAACTTCCACGACACCATCATTACCTCTCGACATACAGATCACAAATCAAACTGGATTCTGTTGTTTTGTATCTGCGTAAATATAAAACTTGACATCAAGTCTTAAGTTGTAACAAGTGTTTCATTCTCACCTTACATCAAATTGTCAACACACATGCATTTCACCTCAATTTTAAAACAAATATCTTTATTATTTACTCCAAAACTGGAAGTTGGTCTACACCGCTGAAATCAGTTCAGTTATTTGGTTGAAAATATTTTTGCATTGATTCTATACACACGTATATATATAAATATAAATATATATATATATGTGTGTGTATAGAATCAATGCAAAAATATTGTCAATATAAAATTTTATTATTATGTTTGGACAGAAAAGAATAGAACATTGTGCTTGACTTGAGGCTGTTGTCTGGAGGGGTGGAGTCATTTGTCACTGCCAGCCTGCAAAAGCCAACAGCTGAACATCAGAGGAAAGGGCTTTTTCCTGGATGAGCCATGTGGTGTCTGGGACACTGGGTGAATCACTAGACTCTCATGGGAGTGGACTGAGTTAAAGAAGCAAAAGGTAAAAACGTTCAA
This sequence comes from Siphamia tubifer, assembly GCA_020466265.1. Lineage (NCBI taxonomy): Eukaryota > Metazoa > Chordata > Actinopteri > Kurtiformes > Apogonidae > Siphamia > Siphamia tubifer. Next base: position 26,540,522 of record CM035786.1, on the reverse strand, counting down.
CCCACTAAATGAGGCTGAACTCAGGTGAGAACTGCTTCCCAGAGATCACACCAGCCCAGAAATATTACATCAATGATGACAGGGCTGTCCGATGAGAGCAGCATAAATTGGAAAACTATAAATTATTTGTGACAGATAAAAAAAAAAAAACATCCTTCACCTCAGAATATACATCATATATGGGAGTTAGAGGATGAAAGATCATAACACTGAGATAATTACATTTCCGTGAGGTCATTTGATAGAATGAGAAAGATTGTAGCTGAAGTGTAGTACAATACATAATAATAAAATGGCCTATGTTGTGTTAATCAACGTAACATTGATACTAACCAACTATTTCAATGGACTCTTTGTTGTAGAGTTTTTTGTTCCAGTACAGCATCCGCAGGAACGGAAAAGAGGTCAAAAGTACGAGGCATATTCCAAGGAACATGTAGCCTGTGAAACTGGCAAAATCAATCCCCTGTAAGACACATAAGGAGAATCTGTTAAAAAACATAAACCTCAGGGCTGATCCACCATAAGAAATAAAAATTAACAAAAGCTAATTTTAAATAAGATTCTTTACTTTATGTAACAACAACAGTGGGGTCTATAATTGCATTTATCACAGTTCCTTCAACACCAGGGCTTTAAACACAGCACACAATGAAACACATTCTGACATGTGTGTTTAACTTAGTGATTAGTTAAGTGCTTTTTAGAACTCCCATAATGTCACAAAATGTAATAATTTGATACTGAAGCACATACACTTAACACCCCTAGCATTAATTAGAAGTGTAAAAAAAATAAATAAATAAATAAATTTAAAAAAAAATAACTTTTTTGCACACAGCAGCTGCATTTAACACCAGAATGTAATATATTAATCTAATGCAATGGTAGATTTATGTAATTTAATTATTATTATTATTATTATAGAAAACAACTGATAATTTGGTTATTTCACACAAATGAGCATAAAATATGTAGGTGAGGGTTTGTCAGACACTACTGTTACATTGTCCTTCCTACATGAGAAGAAAACAACAGGCTATGGACAGGATTATCTTCAAAACAAAGAGCATCAGATAGTATAAAACTACTGGAAGTTGTTTAATTGGGCTCTTATATAACATCATCATCATAACCCCTCAATTAAAAAAATTATTTTAATCTCATTCTGGGTTGTGACTTATTCATTTTGTCGACATATTTCTTCATCTTGCACAGGCTGATGAATTAAACTACATGTACACTAATGCAGTGACAAAACTGGTTAACAGTGACCCCTACAGGATTTATCATTTAAAGATACAAATCTTGGGAGGAGGGGTTAAAAAAAGGGCTGCAGGATAAACCAGCACATGAATAGAGACAGACATCAGAAAATTTAATCTCTGAGTTTAATTAAGATATTTTAGATTCTACATGACCTGAAATATCTGACATTTGGAACACACATCTAATAAAATGCTTCTTTACACACAAGGCGTCAATACATCACTCCTCTCTATCCCCACTGAAATACAAAATCATAAACATCACATAGGTTCATCTGACCAATATCACTGATTATCTTCTCATCATATTCTACTTCTTTTTTTTTTTACTGATCGTTCTATTTTTCCACAATGATTCACATCCTGGTTCTAATTCACTGACTTGTCTCATCCTTTAGACATTGGTTTGTAATAGTTTGTTTGATTTACTGTAACTGTTGTGGATGCTATTTAATACCAAATTATTATGGCAGTGATTTACATGTATATGTTTGGGAGTACTTCTTTCTCAGTCAGAAAAACATAACTTTCTTTCTGCCATCTGCCATGAAACAAAACAGATGAAGAACAAACTTCCAAAATCAGTCTGCATACCCATTCCTTATTCATTATTATTTCTGTAGTTTTGTTGTCGTTCAGTTCAGTTCAGTTCAGTTTTATTTCAAGCACAATAATCATCAAAAGATCATTGAAAATGATCAACTTTTTTTCTTGTCCTCAAAAAGTAGTGGGAAGAAGTGAAACATATAAACTCCCACCCCCTTCATACAGATATGCCAGAAAGAAAGTAAGGCAGCTTACTAACAAACATTTGATTAGCCAAAAAAATCAGAGCCAATCCATGGTTCATCAAAATGCACAAGCAGCAGCTGGTTTTGTTTTAATTTACTTTATTTCTCCATCTGTCTTTCTTCTTTCTGTATAGTCTAATTAATATGAATAGTGACTGATATAGTGCATGTACTTACTGTGTAAAAACTGTTTCTTTAAAAGCTATTCTATGCAAAAAAAAAAAAAAAAACATTACACTGACTGGATTTATAGTTTGAAATATACCTGGTGTCCTGTATCCCACAATGCATTATGGCCATCTTCTTGGGTTTAATGGCAGGTGGAAATTAATGTTTGATGGGCATTACCACCACCTGCTCCACTGGACTGTAGCCTGGACCTGACTTACCTATTTTCATTGAATATTGATTGAAAGCTCAAGCTGCATTCTGCAGGGGAGATGGCCAACTACATGTATGTATGAATAAACTACGTAATAATCAAATTGTTTACTATGATACATTTTCATACAATCGTTGATTGTTGTACTTTTTGTTCAACAAATAGTGCAACATTGTGGTTTGACTTATGAAAATGAGCAAATAGGCCGTCCTCCAGGTCTGTGAGATGGGGCTAATGCAGACGTATCTGAAGCAGAAATCTGCAGTCAGATGAACGTCCACTGGGGATTGGCTCCAAATGAAAAGCAGTCCCCATAGACGCCCGTGTTTAAAAAGCCAGTTTAAAACTGAAATAAACACTTCTGATGTAAAGATGTCCTTATAGCATACAGTTTAATTTGTTCACTATACACCTGCAGCTCTACTGCATATATATATATAAACAAGTAGAAAAATAGAAAAAACAAACAAACAAGTAGTAGCTGTAGCACATGTCCAGTTGTTGCTGGAATGTTATTTTAAACCAGTTTAGCAGCAAGACATAACTGACCACAAAGAATCTAAATGGAAGCGTTTTGCTGGTGAAATGTGTCTCTGTTTGCTGCCTAAACTATGGCCCTGGTGTGGTCATATTTAGGAGGCAATGTCAACATGTCTTCTGATTGTTTGGAGGGGATTCATTTGGCACGGACATTCCAAAGAGTCACACATTGAAATGATACCAAAAGGCAGAGATTTGTATGGGCTATGCTCCCCACTCTGTGACAAACCAAACACAAGGACACTGTGATGAGGGTCTGAATCACTTTTACACACACTTCACAGCTGGGCTGTTCTTCCTATCTCTGGATTTCTCTCGTAAAATCCCCTCAACACAAACAAATAGGCATGCAAACAGACAAACAGCCAGGGAGCCCATGCATGTACACACAAGCTGTCCTTATCAGAGGCCAGACATGACTAAATGACTGCACCGCTGTGTTCCTGTGGTTCTGTCACCTGGGAAACAGAGCCAAGACAAACTGGACAAGGGGCCATGGGAGCCTTGTGTGGTTGGAGCTACTGTACAGTACACTGAAGGAGACATTCTGCTGCACTGTAAGGCCAAAATGTTACACACAGGGTCTGCTGGAGATACAGCATCACACCTCTGTGATTAGGAGAATGATTAGGAAAAGAACTGAAATAGCATCATATTTGCTTTTATTATTTTTGGCCACTCACTTTACATTAATGATGCATTATTCATTCACTCTCACATTCTCCTTCTGGTGGTGGGAAACTACATTTGTATCCACAGATACCCTGGGGCAGACAGACAGAAGTCTGGCTGACATTTGGCACCTACGACCCCTCTGACCACCCCAAACCTCCATACACCAGGAAGTGGCACTGGAGGCAAGGAGGGTGAAGTGTCTTTGCCCAAGGACACAACAGACTGACTAAGACAGAGCAGGATTCAACCCACCAACCCTTCGGTTATTAAAAAAAAAAAAAAAAAACTAAAACATTTAACAATGTAAGATTTTAAATATGTAGAATAAAAGGGGTGACTGTGGTTCAGTTAGTAGACCAAAGGTGTGACCAAAGGTGTGGCAGTTTGAATCCTAGCTCTGACTCTTCACATGTCCAAGTGTCCTTATAAAACTCTCCCAGTTTAATGACTTTATAAAATGATGTGTAAGGTGCAGTTCAGTTACCTTTTACATTTCATGTTTAATATACATGTTTAAATTTGTAAATCTAAATTGCTCCATTGCTCTGGTGACCACAGCTGCCCCTTTTTTTGTAAAAACAACAGTATTTTTCTTTTACACTTGGTGGATGACAGACTTATGATCTTACAATGGCCTCAGCCAAGCATGATGTACATCACACATCAGTGGAATTGATGGGTTACATGATTTCTCATGTTATTTCACCAGGAGTGATACTGGTCACCTCCACTAGTTTAATCAGTGTCACGTCTCCAAGAAAGGGTCTGTCTATGAATCATGTACAATCCATCTTGTGGCCATGGACTCTATAGACACACCAAGAGAAGCTCCTCTCAGGGATAGGTAAGTATATTGAAGAGGTTTTTTGCATTAAAAATACAAAAAAATGATTTCTTGAGGAGCTAAGCTGTTTCTAATGACCTCTATTTTTAATAGCAGTGACCAGAATAATTTGTGTGCTTAAAATAAAAATGTGGAGGTACATTCAAAGAGTCAACTATTACAAATTCATGACCATAACCTACTGGAGCAACAGTGTGTAAAATTGATCAGGTGCCTTGAAATGGGAAGGACTTACAGTTTCTTTTCACACTGTTTTGGCATTTGTCATTTCTGTGATTTATGATAGCAGCAGAAAAAATCTAAATTGCTTTCACTGCTACTACATCTCCATTCATCACTCGTGCATCAACATAAATAACAGTCATGACTTAATTTGTCTAAATATTGTACGTCGATGCAGTACTAAATAGATACCAATACATGTACAACCCAGCAAACGGAGCTAATTAAATTAACAGCTCCGAATCAAAATACTTATGCAAAATATCCACTGTAAATCCTATTTTAGGCTATAGTTATCAGTAATAATATATAGATTATAAATGCAAATATGTCATTGAAAGGTAAATTCTCATCTTCAATTAACAGAATGAGAGTCATAGCACTCACCTACGGTAAAGCATGAGTATCAGAATATCTTTCACATTACAAGGGTAAAGGCTTTTTATCTGTTGGTAATACACATGCCTTGTTTAATGATGCTTTAAAGTGGTCCTGCAGCTCCTATCTGTCACTGTAATGTTACTAAGAATAACTTTTGTCATTTACATTTTTCGATGGGCATTCATTATTACCATTGCGGTGATACTGCTTTCATATTATCCAACCTTCTATTCACAGCAGGGGAATTTCTGACAACTGCACTCCCAGAAATGTTTATCTAGTCAGAGTAGGCAATGTGGAGGGTCAAACCTGGGTGTTTCCACTCAGTAGTATTGGCTTTGTAAAATATGATTAGTTTTTCTACCAAGAAATCCTTCACTGCCTGGAGGGCAAAGAAACTAATCAATGCAGTCAAAATTACTCATGAGAAAAAGTCTTGATCATTCATCTTTTGATCATGATGCTGAATTTAATGTTTCCTCATTTCAGATTCGACTACTACTGTCTCATATTTATTATAACCACCATGTAAAACTACAGAGAAGTAGCTACAGTAACATCTGTCTTCAATTTTTTTTGGTTTTCAACATTTTGTTTCACTGTAGATGCACAAATATTGAGTGTTCTTGTTCCAAAATGAAGCACATAGATGTAGATATTTCTTTTTGGCAATCTTCTTTATAAATTAATAAAGTCGCTGTTACGCATCTGTTGTAATACATCTGTCATGTCCCTTAAAATCATCATTTTTTTATGTGCAGCTCTCCATGCAGATACAGGCTTTTCTTTAACCTCATCAAAGTGCTTTTATCATAAACTTAAACACATTAGAGTCTGTACATGGAGGCAAACTACTGGGTCCATTACCCGCTGACCTGCTACCCCTGACCCCACTGTTGTTATATGAAGGAGTTGCTTTTTGACTTCTTTAAAGATGCATTATCAAAATATAGACATGTTTATCATAATTCCCTCTATATTCTCTTTTATTCTATTTTATCCAAATGTATGAAGTGGTGGTAAGTACTCAGTTTCTATTGTTGACAGATAAGAAACTATATGCTCCAAAATGGCATCATGACCTTTGACCTTGAACAACCTTGAAAGGTCAAACCCATAGTCTCACATTTTGAGAGGGACATGATACATCCATTAATAGCTTAAATGTTTGTTGTGCCTGTCTTTTTTGTGGGGGGAGGAGGCATTACACTAAATTTTAATCGTTTTACAGATCTCCAACATATTTTATGTATCTCTATTACTGTTGGGCATCTTGGTTTGATATAACTAACCAAAAATACATTGTTGTCCATGAAGCTGGAATAAAGTTGGAGTTAAATTAGCTGGAGTTTAAGATTAAAATCACTCTACACTGTAGATTTTGCAGTGTTAATTTGGAGACAATGGGACCAAATACACTCTAGAAGAAGTTAAATAAACTCTCTAAGTGTTGATTTAACACTGCAAAATTTACTGTGTATTATTCTTGTATGGAAATTCAGGCTCTGGATTTTACCCACTGTAGTACACACAGTACCAAGCATTAACATTAGAATTAGCATTAGTATTAGAACTGCTGTTTTTGAAGGTTGCTTAGGGATGAGGAGAGAACAGGCAAACTCAACACAAAGGCTCTAGAGTGTAAAAAGATCAATACTAGAAAAATAAGAATTGCCCATGTCACAGTCAAAGATCAAGGAAGTCACTGGGATGACCACGAGAACAAATCTATTCTACACTTAACCTATAAGTGATTGAATGAAAGGCTGCTCTCCTGTCATGAAAATGATTCTTGTTCTATCCAATAGAAACTGAAAAGTTTCTAGCAAAGCAAACACAATTTTCATTCTAGTCACAAATTAATTTTATTCCTATGAAATGTGGGTGGGTGTAAAAGAAATAAAAAAGTGCATCTGACATCTACAGTCTGGCAGATGTCTGATATCGAATCTGTTTCAGAATGAAGTATGAACCATCTGTAATATCCCCTTCATCATATTTTTAACTCTTCTACTGGTCTGTGTCAAATTAAAGTCCATTAGTATATTGTATCTCATTACATGTTGGGAACAGTAGGTCAAAGTTTATATTTTTATGAATTTTTTAAAAAATATTTTTTTTTCCCTCATTTACTTATAATGGGTGGAATTTCTGTATGTACAAGTATTAGTGCGACTTTATTCATAAAACAGTGAAAGGCCTTACTTCTCTGCGTAGGTCCTGATTTGACACGATGATAACATTGGGTGGATCTCCGACAGCTGTGGCAGCCCCTCCAATGTTGGTGAAGATTACTTCTGCAATCAGGACATGTCTGGGGTCTAGATTAAGCACCTCACACAACCTGCAAAATCAGATAGACACACAAAAGCCCTTTAGCCCAGATTAGATCACAACAGGTGGGAGAAAAATATATGCATGGGGGAAAAAAGATATTAGATGACAAAGATTGGTCCTTTAACATCAGTGCTGTAAATCAGTGCACACTTTATTGTATTTACTTGTATTGGTGGGTGTGGGTGTGGTGGTAGTAATGTCAACAAAAACCTTAATGATGAAAAAGATGCAGGAGTGGGTGGTACACCCAACTTGTAAACACTATAGAGCAGTAAATTGTAGCTCTACATTAGTTCTATTTTTAGGTCACACATTTCTGTTCTGGAATAAATAGTTGTATATAATTAGCATTTTAAGTCCTCCAAACATAACTTACAGGGTTGCAACATGAGAAAGTAAGTAAAAAATAAAAAATAAACAACTAGAAAATCACTCTGAATGGTAAATGGACTGCACTTATATAACGCTTTTCCACCTTCATGGTGCTCAAAGCGCTTTAGGTAATACATTCTAACAAAGCCTGCACGAAATGCAAAAACAACTTGTATATGTCAGAAATAAACTGACATGTACAAGTTTAACTACACATAAAAAATAAATGGTGAACCGATGTACAGTCATGACAACACTGCAATAACGTCACAGTGACGAAAGGTGAGGAGGAGCATAACGGATCAACAGCAGATATAACTGGAGTGCAATGTTTAATAAAGTACAGGAGACAAAATGTCCATCAACTGAGTTTTGTTTTTTTGCAAAAATATTTGAGGTAGAGTCCTTGTGTATATGTAGGGGTAGGATAAAAAAAACCAATCATGAAATTTCAACATACCTTATAGTGACTGGAGTGAAAAGCATCATTGTGGTCACATTGTCCAGAAAGGCAGAGAGGATAGCAGCAATGAGACACAGGATGATGATCATGGGCCACACTCTTCCTCTGGATAATTGGTAAGCCTGCAGAAAAAAGCAGTAGGATGATGAAACACTGAGCTATACAGTAAAATCCAACACGAAAGAAACACTTCTGATATGTTTTATGCTGTCCAGCTGTGAAAACTGACCCTATAATTTTAAAGTACCATGGTCTATGAATTAACAGTATGAAGTGGCTGACCTGTAAAATCAGCTTCAAAATGTACGCGACTACGCGCTGCTCTACTTCTGAAGCTGGGGGTCTTAAATACATACTTATAAGCCCAGGAGAGTGGCTCAGCATTGTCACTTTTTGTATGTAACACAACAATATGTCAGGGATTCTAAGCTCTTCTCTGAGAAGCTATTTTAATTTGGAGCGTCTGCCCTTGTCCAACTCACATTTAAAATTCATGAGCCTGCATGATCCCTATATACCCCAGGTCTGAGTGGCCCTGTAGGTGAAGGACAAAGGTTTTCATGCACCTTCACTATGCACTATTTTTACACAATATTCAGAAGAAAATCTGAGTGTGTCAGAGCTGTTTGTCTTATGCAAAAAAAACTCTGAACATGTAAAAAGAAGATGAAGATGGCATGTTTTACTGTAGAGTATCTCCTATGACTCACTCTGTCATCCTCTCTTAATTGTACAGATGTAAAAGCACAATTAGATTGTAGCTGCTTTATGCAAACACCATTATTATTATTAATTAATAGTATTATTGCTGTATTTGACATGGACTGTCATTAATAAACAGAAATATAAGAAATATTTCACAGGATTGCACTGACCTACTTTCCTGAACTTTCCCCCATAACAAAGTGAGCATGTCATTCTTGTCATCTGATTATAGCAGTGTATTTTGGGTAGAATGTAAAGACAGGCATCAGTAGTTGTAAGGTCATCTTAAACTATAAAGGTTTCCTCCATTCTTGATAATACCAGATAGGTCAAAAGAAAACATTAGGTTTGTTCCATGTCAACAAAAAGTCTGTAAAGCTAATTTCAGAAATAGATCAAAAACACTCATCTCTGAGACAAGAGCAACTATTTTCATAGACCTGAATATTAAAACAACATGTCACTCATGGTCAGTGTAAACACTTAGTCAAGAAACTTTTAGTCATTGCTAAAAGAAAAACAATGAGAAACTATTTAGCAGCTCAGCCACAGCAACACAATTATTCCTTCATTAAGATAAATGAATAAAGTAATCAATAAAACATAGCAAGTCTAATACCGTGTAGCAAATAAATAAATGAATGAATAAATAATTAAATACCTATACAAGTCCATGTAACCAAGGGTTAAAATATCCTGTTCAGTTCTTCAGAAGGAAGGGGTGTCACACACTGAACTGCTCATGAATAAAAACTGTTTCTCAGTTTTAAATGACAAAGAAATCTATTATAACTACAATTTCCAAAGTAGATGTTGTGTACCTTTAAAAAAAAACCCTCATTTGTAGTTTATGTTTTACAAAACTCACCTTCACCGCACAATAATCAAAGAAGCCAGTTTCTGAAAAAATAGCGACCAATACCATCTGTAAGAAAAAAAAAAACATTACATAATAAAATTGAATAATCCTGCACAGTATAAGAACAATAGTCACACACAATAGTTACAGACAACAAAAATAATCATTTAAGATACTTAAAGGCGGGAAATGGAATTAGGAGAGGTCAGTAAGAAAGATTTTTATGCAAGTTTCCTGATTATCCATGGGCTTTATAGTTTTGGGGTCTTTTTGGAAACTTCTTCTGCTGTATATGATATAAAACAAAGAAAAATATCAGCAGTAGCTGTTGACAGTGGAAGATATCCACTCATCCGTGGTTCAGCAACAACATGAGCAACATTATATATTTTTTTCTTTTTCAAAACTCAATAACATGTTTCAGATGTGACCATTTTAGATGTTAAAAGAACTCAATCTAAAAGGTTTCAGTGGTGCTCATCTGATGTAAATGCGTCTATTTTTCCCAACTGAATCAGTACATGTATGTTATCATGGAGACAACATTTACTTGATCAATATTCATGCGCATCCCCAGTGACAGATGTTGCTTTTAGAAAGTATATTAATAAACACGTCAAGGACATTTTAAGATGCTTACCATGCCAAACAGAAGAGCCAGTGTCTCATAATCGATCCACTCCACCACAGTAACCAAACTGGGCCGCTGAGGGAAAAACAGAAATGAGTATCTATACACAGTAAATTTTGCAGTGTTAAATCAACACTTAGAGAGTTTATTTAACTTCTTCTAGAGTGTATTTGGTCCCATTGTCTCCAAATTAACTCTCTAAGTGTTGATTTAACACTGCAAAATTTACTGTGTACCCATTGCAGATACAGTTTGTTTTTTCCTCAGTTCTATATACATTTAAAGCACTCTAAACACAACAGACATTTTCACTTAAACAAATTAAAGATGAATAACTCCACTGTGGCGATGTGCAATTATTATTAATGTAGCATACATGTGCTATTCTTCCACAAGTGCAAACCTTGGAAGCGTTTTAACGTTTATGGATGGTTTTTTTAACACTTAATAAGTATACTTTTCATGAGAACTTCCAAGTAACAGACCATTTTTAAGAATATACCAAAATCTTATTGGCCCACATCACTAAACTCACTTTTGAAAAAATTATTTGCACACATTTCATAAATCACTTCACTCAAAGAAAAAAAAAATCACAGGAAATATAAGACTGTGACATATTCACATAATATTCTGAATATAGAGACTTTTTTTCTCTTTTACTGCAGTGCACAATGAAGAAGAATAAAACAACTTACGTCACCAATGATAGCGAGTGCAGCTAAGGCTGCTAATGAGCCCAACATGGCAGCAAGAGTACGATGCACAATCTAAAGAAAAAAAGATCACATTATTGTCTGACTTTAGTATTTTTGAGTGTGTATTCAAAGCATTTTACTTTTGTTCTTAATTTTTTTTACATAAATCTATCTTCACTTTGAAATGGTGGTTAATTTTTGCTAACAAATTACCTCATAAGTCCGTATCATAACAGTATATCCCACTGCTTTATTTCAACCTCTCAATTTTAATTATTAAATATCAAACCTTTAAAATTCATGTGTACTCACAGATATTTGATTCTTATTGGAAGCAGATACTTTATTGGCATTAGCTAACCCCTTTATTAAGCTAACAGCCATCTCCGTTGTTTCACGGTAAAGGCCTATAACCTGTTTTATGTAGAGGATTTGGACCAGTTTTTAAGTTAAACTTTAACATGTCTTTTCTGGTTCTCGGCAGACAGTGGTTTACAATTTGAGTTTTGTCAATAAACAAATTCCAAGCACAACCTCTACTTCAACACAAATTTCATGTTAGTACAAAATACTAGTGTTGTGGCGTTCGCGAACAAGTCGACTCTTTTGAACGGCTCTTTAACCTGAACGACAGGAGCCGAGTCGTGGCTGAGTGGGAGCCGTTCTCTTTAGTCATTCTTTTTTCCCCCTGTGGTGTCAGATTTCACACGCGCGCGCACACAAAAGCTCCTCAAACGCCCCCCAACAGCGAGACAGAGGGAGATAGAGAATCACGCAGAACTCCGTCCAACTGTCGAACCCTTGCTGCGCTGTGATTGGCTAAACAATATTGCAGGGCCTGCGTGTAGAAGGATGTTCTTCTTCACAGTTCTTCTTATTCCCCGCCCTAGAATGTAGATTGACCAATCACAGCGCAGCATCACAGCTCTGCAAGGGTCCGACAGTGTGTGTGTGGGGTGGTTCTGCTTCTGTCAACAGCGGGAGGATAAAAAGTCAGTTAATTAAATCACACAACTTTCAGTTTCCAGCGCTTTTGTTTGTTCAGAGATTGAAAGAAATATTTAGAATTTAAATTGAGCCAGAGCCAAAGGAAAAGGAGCAGTGTCTGGATCCACTTCAATCAAGTGTAAGGAAACCAAAGCAAAATGCTGGGGACCCAGTTTAAGCATAAAACTAAAAAAAATAGCCCGTTTTTTTAACGGATCTTTGAAAGGAACGAGTCATAAAGATCCGGATCCACTAAAAAAGCCAAAAATCCCATCTCTACAAAATACTGTTAGACATTGAACCCTAGATTAAAATACAAGTCAGATTAATCCAAAATGGCATTGTTAATTGTGCAACAACTTTTGAGTAGAAATTTCTATGAAACATTAAGTCAAGTGATTCTATCTTTGCCTACTGTATCATTAATAAATGTCTGAAAAATGCATCATCCTCCATCTCTACAGGCCTCAGATACTGATGTATCCAACACAACATTAAAATATAAGGCATTAGTAAATATGGGAGTGCAATCACAATCATAAGGTGCTTATTTTTAACAGTCATACTACGACAAGAAATTGGAGAAAAAAAAAAATAGGTTACCTTCTACTAATGGAGTGGCTCCTGATGACCCATCATAAACATGATTACAATTTTGACTTGAAAATTAAAACTTATCCACTCCAATAAATGTCAACATTTACAAAATACATTATTGATGACAGCAATCCACTATATTAAAAAAAAATAGTGTCTTGAATGTATTTAGATAAGAGGACATAAGATGCATGCAAAAGCTACATTTATTCAACCAAACAACAGGATTGCACATAAAGACAACTATATTTTCAAAAGAAATTCTTGTATTATATTTAGATTCTTAGCGACTAATTCAATGTGACAAAAGAACACTTTGTTGCTTATTCACTTGTCAGTACATAAAGACATCTATGTATGACAAGAGCAACAATAACTGTCTTTAAAGCCTATTTACCTAACTGAACTGCTCATCACTAAACTGGGTCTGTCACTCAAGATGAATAACACATCAGACACTGCAGATTCTGAGAAACATCTACTCGTCTGCCTGCATCTGTTCAGGATGAAAGAGAACAAAAGCATCCACTTTCTCTGCCTTTTGTCAATTACAAAAAGAAAACCTTAGTCATATTCGTTGCTTTTGCTCCTCTAAAGGACAAATCTCTAAAGTGCCCATTAAACATAAGAAAACTGGTTTCCAATTACCAACACTTTAAGAGGTCCTTTCATGTGACCAGCAATGTAGCCCATACAGAACCTTAAATGTGAGTGAAAGTGTAATTTGTTAAAAGGCATGTGCCACGGTCATGTCAGAATAAAGATTAAGGGTGAAAAACAAATCTTTTCTCCAATAGAGTCACAAATGGAGACTTGACAGCTGCAGTAAGATGACATGCTTCAGATGTGTGAACGGCCATGCGCTGTATGCTCTTCTACTTTAGAGACAATCCCTACACTCAATTACAGTCTGTGCAAGTGGACCTGTCACTTCCAGATATGACACGAGTGTGTATGTGTGTGTGTGTGTGTGTGTGTGTGTGTGTGTGTGTGTGTACTTAAATGCATTGTCATATCTCACGGTCTGCTTTTGACTTTCACATTGAAGTATTGGCCTAGACAGCACAGCTTAGCGAGTTCACACCGCATCGAGCTGAGGGAGATTAGCTTGTCTAATTAAAACCAAGCACTGACTGGAAACAAATGAAAATCACACATATATAACAAGGAAACTAAAATCTAATGAAGCCCTTGTGAAATGCAAAGTTATTAATATCACTAATGAAAGTGAATAACTTTTAATCTGTAATATTAATTAATATTTCATACTTAGTAGTTTTTATTTTTACATTATTTGCATATCATCACTAAAGGTGTAAGACAATTTTGGCTCTGCAACATATCATGATATGTTATTTCACAGTACTGTACCAATATTAAAAAAGTAATGTATCAATATTTGTAGGTATTTATTCAAATGCAGACACAGGGGAAATTAATTTTTGATTTTTTTTATCCTAAAAGTATTAGTATTTCTTCTATCTGAAAAGCAGATGTTAGGTCCTTTGTTGAGATTGCACAAAAATCTTAGTTATGAACTAATAGAATATAAACATTTGAGCACGGTCTTAAAGTGTAATGTCCGTAAAACATCATGTAAGTTTTAAGTTTTTGTGACACAGTATTACATCCTGTTCTCATCAAATAACCATATGTTTAGTATTTGTGCACATTTTTAGGTGTAAATCAGTTCTTCCCAGAAAAAAAAAATGCGTTTTTAATAATATCATGATATATCGTATCACAATCCTTGTATTGTGATTTGTATCGTATTGCCAGATTCTTGTCAATGCACACCCCTAATCATCACTACATATCATTACATACAGTTAATGACTTGATAAAGTCAAAAATACATTATTAGAAATTAGAATCTTTTTAATTAATCTCAGCCAATGCTAACATTTACTTCTAATTACTGTATACCACTTTTTGGCACTAGGGTACTTTCAATGTACAGTTACACAAGAACATAGACTGTATGATATGGAGTGTATAAAAGTAGTGGACTGAGAAAACCATGACATCACTCATTGATTTGTGAACTGTTGATAAAGCCAGTAATATTTGCACTAATGCTAAATGTTAGCTTCTTGACTTAGTAAAATGGTAAATTTCATTAAGCACTGTGTAATAAGGTCTTAGAGTTAACAACTAAAACAGATCAGACTGGACTGAGTCCTGCAAAAAGAAAAAAAAAAAAAAATTACTTGTGTCGTATTTTTAGGGAGAGTTGAATGTACGTCTATGGGAACTAAGGATTTTTGGAGCTGACAACTTTATGAAAATTCCACAAGGACTGTTTTGGAGCAGATATAGGTGCCCAAGCACAACATGGAGCACTAGACATGTTGTGAAGAAACAAATTCACATTCATATTCACAGATGACTTTTATATTATTAAGAAAAGTCTGAAATTCAACCAAAAATGTATTGGATTGTAGAGATATGAATATATTCACACTGACAGTCCAGAGGATATGTGAACATCAGAGGAACAAGTGAGTCACTCTACTAGTCCCTCATGGTGAATACAATTCACTATCAACCAAAGCAGAATGAGACAAAATTGGATGTAAACCATGAAGAAATTACTTTTAAATATAAAAACTGTGACAAAGTGATAAAAGTTAGTCGCAGTTAGTAAATATTTGTAAGTTTTGGAAAAGCAACTATACATTATAGATATAGATATAGATATAGATTATCTCATCATCTCCTTCTCTAAAATGACAGGCCCACTGGTTAAAAATGATTTTCCAGTAGTAACTGTTAGAATGAAAAGGCTGACAGGTATAAGAGGAGCAGGGCTTAGTGACAGGTCAGATATTTCAACTGTAAATACAATATCAGTCTGTATCAGTGGATACACACCCTTTACTACTATTCTGTTATGTCGAACATAAAATGATTTATCATCCAAGGAAGAGCAGTTAGCATTTACCTCAAAGATGATGAGAACGTAGACTCCAGCCAAGATGATACCGGCGATGGCCACCTGTGTCTCCACACTGACGTAAAGAGACTGGTGGGTCATGGATAAAGGCACCACCTCATTATCCTGCAGGAAGGCCTGTATGGTGATGATGATGGGGTCACTGTATGGGACAAGACACAACACAGCAACAACAGGGATATGAATGTTTACATTTCTCTACATTTGACCCATTTTTCATTGACAGAAGTTAATATTAAGCAGAAATAACCTTGTGCTGTCTATGAACATGGCTGATGCCAGTGGATCTGTTGGATATTAATTAGGTAATCATGCATTAATCCCACATCACATGTTTACACAACCTTTTCTTGGCAACAGACTGTTCCTGTACTGGACTGTAATATCACTGTCATAAACTTCAAACCATGAACCAGAGCTATCCAATACTCTAATGCAGGGGTCTCAAACTAATTTTCTTCAGGGGCCACATTCGGCCTGATTTGATCTCCAATGGGCCGGACCAGGAAAAAGAAAACATAATGACAACTCCACATTTTTGTCATTGTTTTAGTGCCAAAAAACACCCATTAAATTCAGAAAATATTTTTATAAATTATCCAAATCTAAAAAAAAAAAATAAAAAAAAAAAAAATAAAAAAAAAAAAAAATAATAATAATAATAATAATAATAATAATAATAATAATAATAATAATAATAATAATAATAATAATTTAATTTCATAAGGAAAATAAGGGTAATTTTAACAATATTCTGCCTCAACTTATCATTAGTCCATGTGTTTTATTATGGATCAGTTCTAGACACTAAACTTTTAGTAACAGAAGCAGAAAATGGTTCAAATTGTGTACAATTTTCTTTAGACATTTCAGGTTATTTACATTTTATTGTTATGGAATACTTTGGAAATGTAAATATTTTCGTAATTTAATATTTTTCTGCAGTGAAACAATGAGACAAATTGGAAGTTGTCATCATTTATAGGCAAAGAAAAAACTGAGAAGAAAACATTGGAACTGTTAGCGGGCCACATTTGGCCCCCGGGCCGCATGTTTGAGACCCCTGCTCTAATGCATGTGTTTAGTTTAAAATACCTGCTGAGCATCTCAAAGGTTTTTGTCAGCTGGATCTGGTCGCTCCGTTCACCATGGAGAGGAATGGTCCAGTTATGAATCACCTGTTCACAAACAGCAGATAATAAATGAGTTAGTGCTTCACAAGTCAACATCTAAATCAGTGTTTCTCAAACCGTGGGGTGGGACCTCTAAGGGAAGCATGAAGATTTACGTGGGGAGGCACAAGATCACTCCTGGGTGTCCCTTTTTAATTTTCTTTAGGTCAGAACAAGGAGCAGGTGGAACTAATGTTTTGTGGGGTTGGAGCACCCAGAACTCATTTTAGTGACATACAACACACAGATCCACTCCCATGGTGATTCATCGCTTCACTAAATGAATAGATTAGGTTTGGAGAATAGAGACACGAAGGATGAAAAGAAAAAAATACAATGTTTCCATTTTTGCAAAGTTCACACTTTATTGTTCTCAGATATGTGATATAAACAGGATCATTTCAGCTACTAATACTGTTAAAATATTAATCTTTGTGACCAAAAAATATGTTCATTGTTCCAAAACAAATGTAATTTTATGATTTCAGTTACAAGATACGTAATTGCACATTTTCTATTTTGATATGGAAAGACAGGGCCAATGTCTCTGTGCTCATCTGGGCCTCACAGCTGTGATGTCTTGCTATCAACAAAAGGGAGCCATTCAATAGATCATAAAATCAATACCACTGTGTGTATGTGTGTTTTTATCCACAAATGCCAAAAACAGTGTGAATGGTATAGGAAGCCCCCAAAGCTCTTCTGGGGTAACATCTGACTGAACAAAAGTAGGTAACTGGGTAATCATATATTACTGTGGTTAAAGCTGTTAAATGATTCGCTGGAGGTTGTTGGTGGAAACTAATATTGGATCAATTACTTTCTTTGATCTTGATTGAAACTGAACTCAGTGAATCAATCACAAATGTAATCTGTTGAGAATTGAGGGAAGAGTAGTAATTTTAGTGACAGATTGGGAAAAATAAACAAAGTTGTAAACTAATTGTTTACAAAGGCAAATTTCAACAAAGAAAGCCATAACTTTAATGCAGATGAAGACGGACGAAGCCCGACGGCAATAGCTCATCGACTTCGCCCGGATGAGCTACAAATATAATTTCTGGGAACAGTCTTTTTGATATAATTATATAAGTAAATTAAAAATGCAGTTTAGTTTATGATTCAGTTCAAAAGAGCAGCTTTTGCCAACATAGCTATCCTGCTGTAGTTTCTGGCCTGATAATAGGCACCCTAAAAAAACAATATATTGCAGCACATTAACTAAAAAGAGAGAGTTAAGGCAGCTAAGAAACAACATAAATTGCTAAATATGAAATATCAGTACAATCATACAATATAAAGATAGTACATATAATCAAATCATACAAAAGCAGCACATACAATAGAATCACACACAACATATTGGATGCAGACAGGCATCACATAAGGACCTACACCATCCATGATCATGACACAGATAAAACAGTCAGTAATAATTCTACTTGAATTATCATTACAATTTTGTAAGGGTTGAGGGTTAGGGTTCCATCAAATGGGAACCAAACAGAAAAGGTTTGACCACTGATCTAACTGTTCCTGTAAAGAAAAGAGTGTCACATTAGAGCTCCTCACTTGTTGAGTCCGTCTTCGGCGCTGGCCCGGCTGCTCTGTTTGCTCCACCTGGATCAGGATGTACTCTTGATTTGTGAGGTCGAACATCCCCCCTGTGAACGGCCCTGCCACCTGTAGCTTCAGCAAAGCGTTGTCACGAAAATCTGTCAAGTTCATTGCTGCACAATGAAGACCGTCAAGAAAAAATGTGGATATACTGAATTATTTATAATTACTTTTTGTCTATTATCCATTATTTTAAGGAGTCCTGGTTAAAATGGCAACATTTTAATATAGAACATACTAAATATTTGAGACAGTAACAATCAACTAAATAAAAGGAGAGAGGCATAAAGACCATAACTTACACTCCTCTTATGTAAAGCAGTAACACATTTCTTTCACAATAGCAGATAAAATACCTTAGGTGTTGAAAGAAGCACAGTTCAAGTAGTGTTTTGTAATTCAATATGTGCTAGTGGTGTAAGCTGATTAAATGTTCTGTAAGAACATGTAATCTCACATTACAATGTTCAAAATGTAATTGTATAATGAAATACAACACTACAGATTAATTTCTCTGTTAAATCCGTTCCAATACAATCCGAACTATTTTTATTATAAAACACAAAATTAAATAAACACAAAGGTTTTCCAAAGAGCTGTTGCCACTCCCTCATATCTTTTTCCTCCTGTAGCATTTAGTTATTACAAAACCCAATGAACAACTTTCATTTTTTCATGGGCCGTTTGTACATATTTCTTCTTGACTGTGTTACTTTGACTGTATTATTAAAGGCCTGTTGTTCACTGTTGTATGTTAAATTTCAGGAAATAATTAGAAATACAGATGTGGATACAGAAACTGTCTGTTGATGACACTGCCAGCATCCTCCAGGGATTGTCTCGGTCTGGATACATGCTGAAAAACAGCTGAAAGTAAACACAATATGTTAACGTTTATGCAGAAAAACAGTGAAAACTATTATATGAGGAGCAAAAATATGGGAAAGACTGAGATTATTCTAAAGGTTAAAATATAAAATACAAGTATAGTTAAAAAAAAAAAAAAAAAAAAAAAAGGGTATAAAAAGTCTATATTATTACCCCACCCCCAAAGGGGAAGCAATAGTTATTGTTTTTGGTTCAGTTTGGTTCACTCTAGCAGCAAATCTATTGGTCGAATTCATACTAAATTTGGTTTATAGATTTCCAAAGACCTACAATAGATGTGATAAGATTTTGGGGAAAAGTAGGTAAAAAATTAAAATTTTGTATGAATTTTTAATAAAAAACAATTTTCTTCCATTTAATTATAATGGGTGAAATTTCAATTTATTTATTTATTTCAATTTAGCATATAGCTGGATATATGTCAAAATAAGCAACCATACATGTGAGGGGCATGGGTTTGTTGTGCCCGATACCACTTGTTTATATAATAGAAATGGTTTTTTTTTTAAAAAGTGTTGATCTATTAAGACAGAAGTGATAAAAACACTTACATGGTGAGAATATAGACAGTGACTTTAAGACAATACAGGAATCAGGAGGTAATCAGCCTATTTTGATATTAAGAAAGAAAGAATTCAACTGGTTTGTGTGGAAGTTTGTGATTGTGAAAAATTACTAAATACAGTATTCACTCCTTCCTTTTGCAAACAAACAAAATGATATGTTGTTGTGGATCACAGAAGACGTGGAACCACTAAACTTGTATCCTGAAGAGGTGGGGTAGGCCAAACACATAGTTGTTGTATGAGGATGATGATATTAGCGAGCATTGTTAGCAATTATCATGCCACTGGTCATAATGTTATGGATTAATCTGAGTAAATGATGTGTTATGTGTTAACCCTGTATCAGCCAAATGATAATTTCTGGTCATTTCTGTGAATATTACCTACGGAGCCAATCCTATGCCTCAGTGAAGTCATGAGGCATGTTAGTTTTTGTCATGACCTGCTCTGGGCGCTCCACTAGCTCCTCCCACTCCACTCCACTGCACCCACCTGTTTCATTATTTAAGGGCTGGTACAGCAGTCTGCAGTACAGGATCATTTGCTCATCATCCTCCAAGTCATCATCTCACAGACTAATGCAGCTCAGGTTTTAGGTTCATTTTTGTGTCTGGTCTTTTGTGTATTAACCCGTTAATGCATGAATTATCAGAACCTTAGTCAAGATTTTTTTCCTAAGTGTTTTTAATTCCTCGTTAGGCATTTAAAAAAAAAAAGCAATGTGATTAAAGTATTTTTTAATGAACCTATTGACAAAAATGTCCACTCAGCTGGACAACGTGTGTTTTTAAGCTTTGAACCAAATAAACATGTATTTAAAATGCAATATCAGAACACTATGAAATATATGATTTTTAATGCAGTTTTTGTTTAAGAAGACTGTTAATTACAATGTAATAACAAGCAATTGATTTACACGTAAATATACAGTATTAGTGTAGATCAGGTAATAAAACAGACAATTTATAGTAATTATATGAACTGACTGATATGGAACTAAAACAACAAAACCCATAAACTGTAGAAGAACTGTCCACTGTAGTGACCAGTGTACATCAAAGGGTTAAATCCTTTTTTACCTTCAGCACCAAGCACTTGAGTACTGTATAATCATTCCCCTCCACTCTGGAACAGGTTTTTATGAGACTGCACAGTGATTCAGAGACATTTATAAACATTTTGAAGTTGTAAATGGTGAATATGAGTGATTTTTTTTGGCAGTTTATGACCTTATGACAGTTGTTTTTTTGTATGTGATTACTTTCCTAGCAAGTGCTATTGGGATGTTTTATGGCCAAAGGAGGGGGACTGTTGTCACCTCAAGAGACAGGGGGGGTAGATGACAAATGTCAGAGTACTTCAATGAGTGCCATATAAAGAGTTAATGAGTGTATGAAGTAAATCCACTTACACTGCAGAGTACTACAATTGTAAACATGCTGGCAATTTTAGAGATTTTGAAGCAGCATCTGAAAAGACAAGAGAAGAGTCACTATTAGATGGGTAATCCTTGTGTTGTATGGACCAGTACTTCAAAAGCAAAAAGGCAATGTACAGTAAGAAAGTATTCTTTAACATACAAAAACTGATATATACAACATTCCACTTTGTTGAGCCCCTCCACTGACTAGACAGACAGACTTTATTGTCATCATACAACAATGTAAAATATTTGAGCATCTCCTTTCAGTCAGTACAACATAAAAACAATAGATTACTAAAATAAATAAATAATAATGATAAATACATTTAAAAAAGTAATAAAAGGTGCGAGAAATGCATGAATGAAAATAATATATACTGTATATTTAAAATATTAAAAAGATTGCATAGAATCCTGGATGAAGTGAAATTAAAATTGCCCTATCATTATATTGGGGGGGGGGGTTGTCCTTCTTAGATGAAAAAAGAGCCTCACCTCATACTACTGGTGACTTTAAAGTTGAGGTGTTCTAGGGTGTCATTCTTCTCCGCTGAACTGGAACGTGACAGCGACAGGTTGGTGACTTCACTGCCTAGCCGATACCTCTTCTCCAGGTCCAGGGAGCTGTTGTCCCACGGCTCGTCCCCGCCCACAAAGCTGGGATCATGTAGGGTCAAGTAGGTTATACTAGTACAAAAAAAAAAAAAAAAAGTCATACAAAATAGAGATTAAACAATCATGTTAAATCCTTTGGCATGGGCCATATAGTTTCACTGACAAATAAAATCTGCATTAAGGATACCACATGTGCATGTGAGCTTAAATAAAAACCCAATACTAAACATGTTGTACATCA
This sequence comes from Siphamia tubifer, assembly GCA_020466265.1. Taxonomy (NCBI): domain Eukaryota; kingdom Metazoa; phylum Chordata; class Actinopteri; order Kurtiformes; family Apogonidae; genus Siphamia; species Siphamia tubifer. The sequence continues at coordinate 26,518,292 of CM035786.1, read as the reverse complement.
TTGTCAATTGAAAAGATTGTAAAATGATTAAATGACACTGCAGCCCTTTTGACTCATGACTAACATGACATGAAAAGACATAATCCCTTTTCCTTTAAAACATATCACAGGTGGTTAGTACCGGGTAGTCAAAGTTTAATACACTTTTTTAGATACTGAAAGGGTGTCAGTAGAAGTCAAACATATGCACATTTCTGCATGAATTACTCACCTGTCATCTTGAGAGAATCTCAGTAGAGGCGACCTCTCTGTTATGTTGGCTGAATTTGTTTTTCCTCTGAGAATATTAACCACACTGAAGTTGTGCCTGAGAGAAACCCAACAGACAACAATCAGAAAACTTAAACCTGTGCATTTCACAAACTCAAAAACCTTGTGAATTGTGAAATAAAGACACTGTCAGTTGTCAGGTCACAGCCATCAACTTGTTGTAGTAATTTGCCAGCCCAGTTGTGACCTACAGGTGACTCTTAAATGGGTGAGCAGCTGGTGATTTGACACCTGAGGGAATCATTAAAGTGACTTTTGTCACCATGTTGCAGCATTGTATCCTTGAAGGCTGCCACCCTCAGGAGAGTTACAGCTGGGTCTCACATGAATGATCAACATTCACATACAGACACTCAAACAAAGTCTGTTAAAGCTGCTGTTGTTGGGGTTCTTTATTTTTATATTGAAATCATATAAAATACAGTAGCAGTGACATAGTGGACTTAACTTCCCTGGGGTCAGTATAGAAAGTGCACATGAGAATGATGTATTGACTCTATTCATAACATTTGGTCTATTCAGAGCCTTGTCTTCAGTTTGTCACAGAGGAGTTGCTGGTTTGATTCCCCACACCAGCAGAGAAAATGTTGACTGATGTACAAAACACTTAACGGGCGGCACGGTGGCCACGGTTCGATTCCCGGGCCTTTCTGTGTGGAGTTTGCATGTTTCTCTCCCTGTGTATGGATGGGTTTCCTCCAGGTGCTCCGGTTTCCCCCATCACCCAAAAATCACCTACTTTTGTTAGGGTAAAATCCTCCAGCTGTGGAGCTATCAGCCTGGCTCTACAGCTGGAGTTGTGCCCATGGGTGCCCACTGCTCCTTACAGGTGCTCCAATGGCATGAAGGATGGGTTAAATGCAGAGGACAAATGTCATTGTACATTGTATAATGACAAATAAATACTTTACTTTTCAACAATTTTTTAATCATCCCGAAACAGAAAGGCTATTTCCAGATGAGTTCCATACGAGTTTTGTTTTGAAACTGTGTCAAAAAGATATTACGTAAAAAATCTGTGTCAGCGTGGGGGTAAAATGCTTGCTGAAAATTAAAATTCACATGCCACACCACTATGCGTGCTGTAAGCCAGTCATACAAGAGAACAATAGAAGAAGTAGTGCGCCCACATACTTTTTGTATCGGTGCGACACACACACACACACATACCGGACACAAACAACAATAATAACACTGATAACACTTTAACCCATTCACCACTGATACTCTGTTGTTGGCCATTGTTACCGTCCTACACCTCTGCTGTAAAAGATAAGCATGAGCAGCAGTTTATTTAAAGATTTTAGATTATGTGACACAAAAAATATGACTGAAAAAGTCAAATACAACTGTGATAAAAGCATGGAATATAGTGAGATTTTTTTTTGGGTCAAGTGATAGTGATTTCATCATTTCATTACATAATCCTCCAATCAGTACTCACACCATAACCTTCTGCTAAAATGCTGCACCCTTTAAATTTTCTTAATTAAATATATTATCAGGTATTATGAGTCAGGATAAAAATGACTAAACAGAAAGAGCATGGATTGTAATATATATAATCTGCTTTCTATTAGTGTAATTACAAATGTACTGTAGATGTCCTAGAAAGTCTGCTCTGTAATTCCAGCTGTAGTTCTTCTGTCTAGACTCAGTAGGCTATGTGTCGGTACAATATCCTTGCCAAGTCACATCTCAGGGGCAGGATCAGAGTAGTGGAGAGGAAGGAAGAGGGGAGAAAACATTTGTAGACTTCCAGTAAATCTCTTTATAGTTGTATAAGAGTATTGAAGAGGATTAATGCAGCAGACTTCACTAATGTTATCTACTCCTTTATCCAAAATCCTTGTCACATCCGTAGATTTAAACCACCCAGTGGTCTGCACACACATATATGACAAGAAGAACAACATAAGTAAATGATGAATTACTGGATTATCTCTTCCACACAGCGGTTTCTGGTGTGGTTTTATGTTTATTACCACGATAAAATGACAAAGACATAACAAAATACATAATTAAGGCTAAATAAAAAAGCACTCAGTGGTAAGAAAGAGCACAGATTGTGTAAAAGTGTTCAAACCTTTTGACAGGTGCAGGATAAAAACCCTTCAAGATTAGGAGATTAGCCCAGGGGGACCTCTAATTTTCAGAAAGATTTCCAACAGTTTTGGATCTGTTCATTGGTATTCTGTTATGTAACTCCTCTGATGACATCTCTTATCTTGTCAGAGTAATTGCAAAGAAGACAGTGAATTTGGATTTTAGAGAAAAAAGAAACAGAAATGAGTTGGGGTGTTACGGAACATTAAGGAATCTGGAGGGATTTATGTGTGTAAAGGAATAAATGGCTTAGACTTTAGTGTAAAGATTATCTTTATGTATAGTCCCCTATGTTCCCACAATTAATAAAACAACATAATAAAGTAATATCTATCTATCTATCTATCTATCTATCTATCTATCTATCTATCTATCTATCTATCTATCTATCTATCTATCTATCTATCTATCTATCTATCTATCTATCTATCTATCTATCTATCTATCTATCTATCTATCTATCTATCTATCTATCTATATATATATATATATATATATATATATACATACATATAGTATATACACACACTCCTCCTGATAATTCTTTGTTTTAAACTCACCAGGTCCCAAACACCCCAAATAGCCAAGGGAAATTAAAAATGCATGCCATGCAAGAGTTTGAGTCTTAGGAGGTTAGGTAACACTTGAAATATTTGGCGATATGTATGGACCATTTATGTAAATATTAGTCTATGATCAATATTTAAAACATATCTCAACCTCTTCGTCACTCCATTTTATTGGAAAAATAAATGCTAATCTTTACATCTATGAACTATAACAACATAAATCTTAAAAAATCTAGACACAGTTACATAGATAGTTAACAAGGCTTTTGTTTTCACCTTGTAAATGCATTTATTCATTATTTCCAACTACAGGAGCAAGCATAAAATAAATTGACACACATTCTTCAGTCACTTGATAATAATCCAGAGGAACTGAAGTGTGAACCGCCGAGTCTCCATTATTAAATGAGTAAATCTCATAATGTTCTTGAGCCTCCCAAATTAACTTCTCTATTAGTCACTGCAGTTGTAACAGTGTTTTCGTATTTGACCTGCAGATATTTATTCTTTAATGTTTAACAAAATGTCAAATACCTAACCTGATCAGCTGTAGTATACTCTCATCACGTGCACACTGACTTTGTGCATGAAGCAAAAGGGGGGTAAAAGAGTTTAATCCCAAGAACGTCACAACCACAGGCTTGAGATTAGCACCCCTCTGAGTGACCAAGACACACACTAACTTCACACACATACTCTGTATAAATCTGTGTGAACGTTCATACTCACAAGCAAAATCCCTCTGATGTCCTTGTATGTTCATACATGCCCTAGAAGACTTAACCAGCAGAGCATGTGAACATGATCTACGCATTGCTCTGGCTTTTGGCACATTTTTATACCTGAAAATCCAATCAGATGGGAAAATAGATCTCTTTCTAAACTAGACCAGGCCTGTAGTTTATACCACCCTCTAATGAAGTACTATTTAATGACATTTAAAGAAAAACCTTAGATCTGTTGGCTACACTGAGGGTCATTTTTATACCTTCTTTAACTAAGCACATTATCTATAGTTATCTTACAAACACAAATATGCAGTACACAATGAAGGATGTACTGTAAGCTTAGATACAACATGTGTAGAAAGAAAAAAGCTGTGGTAAACAGGCACCTGATATCAGCTGATGAGTCTCAAACCCACACATGAACAACAAAGCTGGAGCCAAGGCTGCATCACAAACACGGCACGTGAAAGCAGACCTCAACAAATGAATACTGTTATTGTATGTTTTTCTAAATGTCATGCAATCCCAAGAGAGAGGATTTTTTTTAAATGGAGCCTATGAACAACTTTTATCAGGATGGTTATAGCTATACACTGTTGTCTGCTATTGATACAAAACACAAGGATCTCAGCCTGACAATGACACCAGTGTAGAAGTATCTTAATCCTAGAATACTAATGTTCAAATTAGTAATACCATCAGTAAAGTCAGGTATATTTTATCTGATATTATATCATATACTGTATTATAGAAAATACATTTTTCATCAATTTATGTAAAACTACAACAATGTGTGCTAAAGTGTAGTGTTTTTCTTTAATTTCCCAATATACAATATCATATAAAAGAGAGTAAGAAAGAAAGAAAGAAAGAAAGAAAGAAAGAAAGAAAGAAAGAAAGAAAGAAAGAAAGAAAGAAAGAAAGAAAGAAAGAAAGAAAGAAAGAAAGAAAGAAAGAAAGAAAGAAAGAAAGAAAGAAAGAAAGAAAGAAAGAAAGAAAGAAAGAAAGAAAGAAAGAAAGAAAGAAAGAAAGAAAGAAAGAAAGAAAGAAAGAAAGAAAGAAAGAAAGAAAGAAAGAAAGAAAAGAAAGAAAAGAAAGAAAGAAAGAAAGAAAGAAAGAAAAGAAAGAAAGAAGGTTAAAGGGTTAACGTGACGGCCACTGGGGTTGGATCATAAAGGTCTTGTCTCTAAAAAATAATAAACAGATAATACTATACAGGACTTCTGACTACACCATTGGTCCAACTTTACATTTTTCATCCATATATTTCAGGATCAAACTGAAACTTTGATTGAGCAATTGATGGTTCCCTTGCATGCTGAAGAGTTAATGTGCTAATGCTAATGCTAATGCTAAATACTGTTTGTGTGTATTAGAGTAGTTATTAAAATAAGTTAACATTTTAACACTTTAAAGAACGTGGACAAACCCAATGTGGTATCACCAAATTTGTGGCTTACCCTTTGAAAGTATTGCAAGATGAACATCACAGTATGTCTGTTTTTGGAGTAAGAAGAAATCCTATTTTGCAAAGAGAGTGGAGCTGATGAAGAACAGGACTGAAACCAAACTACTGCTCCCAGTTACTCACTTGGTTACTACTGTGTAGTACTGTTGTATTAAATGCAACCTAATAATTTTAGGTACGTGCTAGTGTACATTAGCATAATGTATGCATACTATGCAATTAGTTAGTTTGTTTTATTTCTGCTGTTATGGCGTACCTTTTGCACTTCTGATATTTATTTATTTATTTATTTATTTATTTATTTATTTATTTATTTATTTATTTATTTATTTATTTATTTATTTATTTATTTATTTATTTATTTTATTTTATTTATTTTATTTTATTTATTTTATTTTATTTATTTATTCAACCTATTGCACCCAGAATTTCTGTTTACTGAATAAAACATTTTCCTTGTAGTGATAATAATTTTGCCATGACAATTGTTCACACAAATCTTTACAACAATTACAGTACCTATAAGTAAATCTCAGTTATATAACATGTGTACAGTACATATATTAACGCTAAGTAATGTTTCCTGTCAATCAACATCCAAAAGGAAGATTAAAAATGGAGACTTATTAAATAATTTAATAATCATTTATATAACAAAGTCTATTCAACTTATTAGAGACTCCAAATACCTAAATCCTGGAGGGAAAAAATGAATGAATGGTACTGGCTTCAAGCTCCATCCCCTTTGAGGAGATGTAGATGAATAACTAAACAGGTCCAGGGAGGATGAAATCACAAGCTCTTAACTCAGGATTTGAAGTAGGAACTAAGAGATTGATCCAGTTTACATATTCAGGTAAACTGGAGCTCTGAGCAGACATACCCATCCTCCTGCCGAACAGAGACAAAACCCTCAGACTGGATGACACGCTGTCCCGAGGGCAGGATTGCCGACTGCTGCAGCTTCTGGGTGTCCCTCCTCTCTGAGATGCCCTGCAGCAGACGCAGCTCCCCAAAGTTCCCTGCTCCAGCCTCAGGCGTCCTGAGGTTGGTCCGGCCCTGATGACCTGCAGCTGATGTCTGGGACATCTCAATCTCCAAGTTACTTTTGTTTTCTAGGTACATGGTGCAATCACTAGAGGGAAGAAGGAGGCATAGTTAAGTCACAGAGGAAATTATTTTAGTCAGTTCAAAAGTCACTTCAGTTTCCAAGCCACCCACGCTACACAGTAAATTTTGCAGTGTTAAATCAACACTTAGAGAGTTTATTTAACTTCTTCTAGAGTGTATTTGGTCCCATTGTGTCCAAATTAACACTGCAAAATCTACAGTGTATACACTGAGTTTTACTTTTATTTAGTGCTGTCAAATGACTCACTCTTTTTAATCAGGTTAATCACAGTGTTGCTTTGGGTTCATTTTGATGAATCATGATCAAAACACTTTATATCAGTCGACTGTTCTGTCTCAGGTGGGGTTTTTTGTACTCAATTTTCCCACAAAGTACAGAAAAATATACTAAGAAACACACAAAAAAATGCACATAAGATGTATACAAAATATGTTAAAATCCACTAAAATGTAATAAACACTGATGAATAAAAAAAAAAAATAGATATATAGATATACAATTAACATGTTTATTCAACACCTTCAACAGTTTCAATAAAACAACAGACTAATCATGGCGATGGATTAATCCATGTTAACATGTTAATTTTGACAGCCCTACTTTTATTATATTTTCACTTCTTATATTCTTAAGAATGCAAATACAACCTCTTGACTATCTGTTTGTCAAAGTGCCTGTGTCGACGAACCTGCACCTATGACTTCCATGTCACAACTTTTAAAGTGCTTGGGGGTGTAAATGGTAAATACAATGGACTGCACTTATATGGTACTTTTCCACCTTTATGATGCTCAAACTCCTTTACAAAGGCCTCACATTCACCCATTCATACACACTAGGGATGTTAACCAATGACCGATGGCTGACCACATCATCATTGTCCGGTCATAACTTTCTGTTGTCGGTTATAAAAAAAAAAAAAAAAAAAGCCATCCTGCATCAGTCATTCCACTGCACAAACTCTTTAGCATTGTAGTATTGGTTATAAAGAGGAAGCTTTGTGATCTGTCCATAGCATATCTTTAAAAATGAGGAATTTGAACATTAGCAATAGGATTCATTAATAGCAAATTCAGGGCTCAATTAATGTATGTGGTACGACCATTTCACACCAGTTTAGAACGTTTACTCAAAACATAAACAAAACACAAAGCTGACATAATAGAACTTCTAGATGGTGAATGAGTTGTGTTATCCATCTGACAGACCTACTGAAAATGACAAGACAGGTGGGCTACGGCTAAAGGAGTTTGTGCAGAACTGACGCAGGCTGGTGGAGATCGTTAAGGGTTTTTGCACCATATTTAACAGCAGAATTTACTGTAACATCTAATATTTTCTCTATGTGTGATGCTTTAAAATAAGCTTTTAACATAACATCACTCAACCTCGCAGTGTCACCCATGTTTAAATAGTTAACTGAGCGCACCGCAGTGTGTAAATGGCTGTGTGTGTGAGCCGGCAAAGCAAGTGTTTCTTTTCTCAGTGACTGACTTCAAACAGTTAATGAGGCTCAGTGATCAGCCAAGATCTATTTTTTTTATTTCGCCATCCCTAATACACACACACACACACACACACACACACACACACACACACACACATACACATACACATACACCAGTAGGTGGCTGCTGCCATGCAAGGTGCTGCCAGACCTACTGGGAAACATTTAGAGTTCAGTGTCTTTCCCAAGGATACTTCAACATGTGAACAGCTCGGACCCAGGATTCAAACTGCCGACCCATCAGTCATAGGGCCACCTGCTCTACCAACTGAGCCACAGCCGCCCAAAGAAACATGCATACCAAAGGAACATGACTCACTGTCCTTTACATCATGAACGTTCCTCTCATTATTCTTTGATTGGAATAACTTCAATAACACTAGAAAAGCACTCTGAGAGTGCAGACCTCCGCGAAGGTAGACCCCCCACCCCCACCCCGATCACCCCCAAAATTAAATCACTTCTTCCTGTTCACATTTCCGACAGATCCTGAAAATTTCAGCAAAATCCGTCGATAGGTTTTTGAGTTATCTTGAACACAGACAAACAAAAACATAACCTCCTTGGTGGAGGTAAGTAGACAAAATGGATGATGACCAACATGCCCATAGGTGTACCCTGCCTTTGCCCTTTGGAAGCTGTGATAGGCTCCATCATTCCCACAACCCTATCAAGGATTATTAGTTGTTCAGAAAATGAATGAATGACAAATGCATCATAATGGCTCCGTGAACTACATGAAGCATAAGAGGTCAGTGGATGAGGTCATGTTGCTGCAGACATGTGGTTCTCATCAACACAAAGGTGGCATGAATTCGATGGGATTACTGCTCACATGAAAGGCCAGAGGAACTCACGTGTGACGCTGGAGCTCCATGTAATAATTCCACTTTGCAGAATAACATTACAGTCCTTTCAAGAGGCAGGAATGGGTCAAAGAACTGAGCTAAGAACAATTTAGAGCAATAAAATCTTTTTCTGAGCCAAAAAAGAACAATGAGAACGTATTTAATCAAGCATGTGAAGAGAAAACACTTGCATTTTAACATGCTTGCCAAGTTTTAATGGTCTTGCTTGAGCATAATACTATGCATGAGCAGATTATGTACACTGTAGATTTTGCAGTGTTAATTTGGAGACAATGGGACCAAATACACTCTAGAAGAAGTTAAATAAACTCTCTAAGTGTTGATTTAACACTGCAAAATTTACTGTGTAGGAATAAAGATTGTATATATGTAAATATATATATATATATATATATATATATATATATATATATATATATATATATATATATATATATATATATATATATTGCACAGAATGCCAGTAATAATGATAATATATAATAACATAATGCACATAATGTCCAAGTGTTCTGTATTTTACCCCTCTCATATTTATACACGTAAAAAGCAACTCTTACATGCAGATCTAATTCTAAAACTCCTATGAATTACTGAGGCTTCATTTATTTCTATTACGCTTCATTTAATATCCTCATCCGATGCTTACGATGTGTCTTATCAGAGAGAAGAAGGACTGGTTTTGTTTGACATCCTGCCTGTAGGCTCTGTGTCATGGCCAAGACTATCTGCTTTCTTTAGATTTTCACCCTTATTCACAGCTGTCACAGTTAAAGAAAATTGACTATCAACAAGTGCATAAAGAAAATAGATAAAGAATGACTATACGTGAAAGGACAAATGTGTCAGGTGTTTGTGTTGTATGAGAAAATACATCACACAATAAAAAAAAAAAAAACAGTGTCAAAGGCAGACTGGATGAGATACTTTAAGTAAATCACATTATATTCAGAGGAATGAGAGGGATTTTTACAAAGCTGAGCATGAGTTTGGTATTGTACACCAGCATTAGGATTTAACCCCTCTAAAACAAAGCCCTCTACTGTAGTGCAATGGGGGTAAGTCCACTCTGCACCCAAAGGAGAAAATAGAAAATAATAGAAAATAAAATAAAACAGTTTACTACTGTAAAGTGAAAACACTTACCTTTAAAGATGTTTTATATGAAGTCAGTAATGATGATGAAGATTATGAGGAAATGATGAAGATGAGGATAATGAACATAAAGTTTGTGATGCAAAATGAACATCCAATAACTCTGTTTAAAAGTGAAAAAAAATATATATCCTGTTTTTTTTTAAAAAAAGGTAGAGGGCCTGTTTCTGTTGTTTGGTCAGTTTTTCTTGGTGATATTGGAGCACAGTGATGGGACTGTAGAAGAGGAGAGGCTGAGGTGTTTCTTCTCTTCTCCTGTGCTCCCCAGCAAAGGAAGGAGAAGTTGCTAAGCAGTGTGGATCTGGAGGAGCTGCTGAGGGGAGGGAGTGGCACGAGCTGCACTAACAGCAACTGAACAGAAAGCTTTCCCCCTAAGTCCCACAGACAAACCTACACTACAGTGGTTCTTCTACTGTATGACTGTTTATTCAACAAAATGTAATGACTTAATGAGAATAGTCGTGCAGGTTGCATTGTTTTCAGTATTTTTTGTTCCAGTTTTAATGTAATAAAATAATTATATAATGATCTGTGTTTATTAGATATTAGGACAATAAGTGCAACAACTAATAAACCAGACACTAATGAACAAATTATAGATAAACTGGGATAGAACTGTCACAAAAGAAAGATTATATAGACAAAGCTACTTTTTCTCAATAGCGATCAATGTGAGTTGTCACTGCTAACAGCTGTGGACCTGCACATAGCAGCCGCAAACACTACTGAACAACTGATGAAAGTAGTTTGTTAAGGCGCACAACTGTTAGCAGTGACAACGACCATTGATAACTATTGAGAGAAAGTAGCTCCAAGCAATTACGAGGTGTACGTTTTTGTTCCGTGATGGTTTTGTCATGCAAATAAATCACTCATTCAAACATATATTGTTTTAAGAAGACACGTGTTTTATTTTGGTGACCCCAGGAAACCTGCCGGGACTACTTTCGCTTTGACCAAAATGAATGGGATGAAATTACTGCCAAAACCTCACAACTAATGATTCACAAACATTGTGTTTTGCAAAAGCAAAATGTCATTCACTAGTCCACATGGCTGCTGCAGGTAAGACAGTTGTTGTGGTCTGACAAAACAAAAGATCGCATGTGTGGAAATATTTCACTTTAGATGAAAAAAAAAACGGCACAGCCATCTGAAGAGGCATTCACTAGCTAACTTGAGTGTGAGTAGCAGTGCAGACAACATGCATTAAGACAACATGCTTCTTTTCCAAATATGATGTGGACAGTGTGGTGTGTGTCTTGTCGGTCGCTGCCTCAAACATTTTGCACTTAATATAAAAAGTGAGGACCCGTGACAGACGTCTGGACAGTCTGGTTTTAGAGCCGTGGATCCAGACATAATCTGGACATTTGTTCACCTACTGATGTGCAGTTAAATTTAACAGAAAACTCTTTGCTAACGTTAGCCTTTGTTTTGTTGGGGTTAAAATGCTGATGCTTGTGTCTTGTTAGTGGACTTTAATACACGTTGCTCATTGGTGGACAGACGTGTGTCCGTATTTTTTGGGTTTTTTTTAGCCATGTGTCTGTGTTCTTCCTCAGCTGATGATGTGATGACATCATCACGACACGTTGACTCGACTTTGACTTTATTGACAGATAAGTCGACTTGAAAAAAACTGAAGTTGTTAATGCCCTAGTACATAGTGAAAGAAAAATAAGCTTTTGTGTGGGAAATGTTTAAGGGATGTCATTTCTGGTTGTATAATCTGCATCACAAATGGCAAAACGGCTGTTAACTCTACATATTTCACCTCGTTCCATTTCACAGAAGTGGGTGAAACAGTATTACGAAGCACAAATCACTACAATGCTGAAAAAATTCTGAGTAAAGTCAGTAATGTCATAACAATGTCACACTATAGTCACTATTATCAAGTGTGTTAGTATTAGTACTTTTTGATTTGTATAATTATCCGTTAAACTTTGAAACATCATATATGTTCATGATAGCATAATTCACTCGAGAATCAAAAACTGAAAGAGCAACACAAATATACATTGAAACAAGTCAGAGGCACTGACTAAAATAAAGTCCTCTACTGGGACACTATCACTGCAGCCTCGCCTACACAGAGTCATTGTCGGGGCATTGAGGATGTTTCCCTGCAGGTTATAAAGGACTTGTATTTCAGTATCAGAATCAGTCTGACTGGTTTCAGGCTGTTTCATCTTTTCTACTGCTTACCTTTGGAATATTGATTATAGATTCTACCCAACAGTCTTTTTGCTCAGGTTGTTTTGTCCATCCTGTACTTGTCTGTGAATTAAATGCATCTACTTTATGTACATCTACATTTTGTTTTTAAGAGGTCGTTTAGGCAGTAAATCATACTTGCTTTTATATATAATATCCTCTCACACGTGCAGAATTATACTCTATCACAGACTATTATACTTTAATACACAAGCTAATATATCTTTATACATGCACAATCAAACTCTTTCATTTCATTGTATCATCATACCAAATAGTGAATCTCTGTATTTTTTTTTATGTGTAACTTTGATTGAAACAGAAGTGGGTTTGATTTAAATGGAATTACAAGGTAGTGCTCAATGTGGTGTTTAGTTTTCATATCTACGATTATTCCCACGTTGCTGAAATGTAGCAAGGGACGAAAACCAGACAGACTTTTGTCGGGACTCAGGACACACAACCTCAAATCAGGACTGTCCCGGTAAAACCTAAAAACCCTGTCACCCTAAACTTGGATCAAATTCATCAGTGAGCGCCACTGTCACTTCTGGTTCTAGCATTAATAGTATCCATATAATGGTACTACAGTATCAAACAAACCACTTATTTGGTGAACAGGCTTCAAAGTCAAGTAAAGTAAAGTTTTGGTTATTTTAGGGCAGAGGTCAGACAGACTCAGGTCATGAAGATGAAGCTGAACGTCAAAGCCCTTCACATTCCTCCATAACAGATACATATCTCTGAAACCCTGGCATGACTTCAGCCAGGTTTAAATCCAATAAACTTTACAATGGAGACATAGAAGTACCAACTATTCCCTACTAGGTCACTTTCTGTAAATAAATAATGCAAACTGTACTCCCTCGCCAGTTTAGGAGCTGAGCTGTGACAGTGAATTATATCCTCTTTTATGTCATGTGTACAGTCCACACACATTTACTGGTAAATTCAGAGACATTTTTGTTAAAGTGAAGAAGTATGAATAGAAAAAAACATCCTCCAGTTAAATGTTATCATGTTCTAGCAACACAGGCGGTTGTTAGAACTGTAATATTTGGGTCGAGGTCTGCACGCTACTTTCCAGTTAAACTGACAACTCCATTTCTTGAGGTGTTTTTATACAGTACCATGACTAGCAGCTGAAATGAATCCTCCTAAAGGCTTTGGAGGACTTTAACTCTGTGGAAAGGGATGAACTGTTTGATGCCCTTAAGGCACATGACTGCCAAGTGAAAAAAATGTCATACTACTACTGTTGCAATGGGACACAAGGCTTTTCTACAGGCACCGTTGTTTGTTATACAGAGTTGGCAACAGTTATGCCACCAGATGTTCTACATGATGTCATGTGTTCGAAAGCATGTACTGCTACTCTGGGTTACCACAGATATCCAGAGCTAAGCAGTGATTTTAACAATATATTCACTTACTCTGTTTGAGTAATGGGTATAATATACTGTAGATGAGATAGCTGAGTGGAATTATGGGTATGAATATTGCCTTATTAGTAGTTTATGTTATGTATTTCTACATTTACAGCCAATTGTTATAAGCTGAGCAGGCAATTTGTATACAGTATGACAGGGATTTTCATAGGACACTACAAACGCTAATGCTTTGTGATAACTTTTTTCCACTAGGCAATGTCATAAGGAACTCTTCAGAAAATATTATGTTCCAGCATTGTGTGATGTGTTATTTGATAAATAAAAGTGTAAATGCATTTGTTTCTCCCATATTTCAAGGTTTAACCGCTTTCAAATTTACCATGTTTTACACCATGTCATAGGTTTGTACTTGTTGTAAAGGTAAAGTGTGATTTTATTTTAAGTTAACTGTTGTTTGTGTTGGTGTTGGCATATTAGGGCCATGAGAAAATAAATAAATAAATTAAAAAAAAAAACAGTTGTCGCTATGAGAATAAAGTCATAATATAATGACAGTAAAGTCATAGTTTAAAAATAATAATAATTTAATGAAAATAGTGTAGTTTTATGTGGTTAAATTTCTAATATTTTAAGAATAAAGCCATAATATTATGAGAATACAAACAGGTGGGAAAAATACCATAATTTACAAGAACAAAGTCGTACCCACTGGCCACATAAATGAGAAGTTGGAAAATTTAGTGAAGTTATACTTTCATTTAGGCTTTGTCCAGTTGAACAGAAGTGGAGGTTATAATTAGAAACTGTTGAATTTAAGTTATTGAAATATGCATGATTTACTGCCTAAAGGGCCTCTCATAATTTGTTATCCCAGTGAAGCAACGACTATTAATTTCTTCCTTTGATCAGTAAATTATTTGTTTTGAAGCAGTTGGATTTTGGCTCTTTATGACTTCTATATTGCAATGCAAGTATGTGTTATAGACTAAAATGTGTCAGTAAGATTTACTTTCACCATTAGACCTAGGTTTTTTATATTACTGCTATCCTCTTTCTGCAGTAATTTGTGACATCATTTAGTGCTAATGGGTTTTTTCTTTTGCTACATTTTCTTAAGAGGTGACACAGAGGATAATTTGTTTTAACAGGGTGAGTCAACGCCACAGATTTAAGCTGTAGAGAGGTCGGACAGATCAGAAACCCCAAAATCCCAGGCTGAATTTTAAGTGAGGAATGTTCAGTGGTGCATAAAGCACACATCATTTCTGTTCTGTTGAATCTTGCTTGTTTTATTTTCTCCTTCGTGGTAAGGACAGAAAAATCAATCTCATAGTGGTATGTGTTTTCTATACTCAAAGACTGATATTTACAACCTCATAGTGACATAATATTGCAATTTGCATGGGGGGGGGGGGGGGGGGGGGGTCCTAAAGACAGACAATCTTTGGGAAATAAAGGAGTTGGCAAGAAGATTAAACCAGATTTACCCAGAAAGGTCAAGGGATCAGAAGAAAATGTTTAAACCAACTTTCAAAAATCCCTAATTAAACTTGCATAGGTTAAAAAGGTTAATACAATATAAGGTTCCAAAGTTTGAGAAAGTTACTCATTAACTACTAATTAACGTCAAATGATGAACAGATTGTAAGCAGCATCATAGAGTTAAGCTCTAAAACCTCATCACATTTTAGACAATTTTAAGGGACAACTTTTAATCATGTGAAGCATCTGCGCCATAAATGTACAACTTGATCAAATTCATCACGTGGGTAAATCAACAGTCCTCAATGTCAGCAAAACTGAAAATGCCATCCCTAATTACAGTGTATGTCGTGTTTTGCAAAAATAAATAAATAAATAAAAAGGTAATTTCAAGGTGAATTTGGGGGAAGCAGGGGAGGCACTATTCATTTATTACATTTCATTTAATCTTTTAATACATTTCCCTTTGACCCAACACAGCTGAGTAGATTAGGATTTTAACATCCTTCCATCCATGAGTAAAAGCAAGTGAACCAAACTAACAGGACCAAAGTAATTAGAAAGTCCAACCACTAAAGCCTTCTACTATGAACATTATCTGTCTGCTGAGGTAAATCAAATCACCAACCAAAAATATATTTTCATCAACTCTCATTCCTGAGGGCATTTTTTACACTGGTGTGATCACTGTATGTGAGATTCTAGCATCTTTCTTTCTTAGAAATGGGCAAAGACAAAGTTGCTCATTGAGGGAAGTCACCTGGTGTGGACAGAAGGCTAACTGTGACACCAAGCATGCTCAGAAGACAACCAGGGGGGAAGACTGCACTCTGGTCTTGTGGGCTGATGTAAGATAGAATAGAAGGAACACGGTATCACATGAAGAAGAATGAGTGCAGGGTTATTGTCACTACTACTCTGAACGTTAGATGAATGGGTTTCTCATGGCAAACTCACAGATCAGAGAAATAAAGTCATGTGATGTACAGTGACATAAGAGAGGGATCTGTCAGTAATCGTAGGGTACTCCAAATGAATCATATAATACCACAAATAGCCAATGGATACAAAAAAAAGTTAAGTTTTGTTCACCCCACAAACATAATAACCCACAAACCTAATACAATTGTAGCTTTTAATGTGATAATCCCACAAATATAATAACTTTCCCACAAATGTAATAGTAGTCACCTACCAATATATTACGTTTGTGGCATGGCAAATATTTTAAGATTCCAAAATTGTCATAAATTCTCACAAATGTAATAAATTGGGAGGCATCTGCTATTATGTTTGTGGGAAAGGTGTTACATTTGTGGGATTATTATGTTAAAAAGTGCTTATTTTTGTCACGTTTGCGGGTTATGACATTTGTGGGGTTAACAATTTTCCTTTAAAAACTGAAAAAGTGATTTTTTTAAATTCTATTCTAATAGCTGACACATGATTTACCTGTTATTTGGGTAAAACCATTTTGGACATGTTAATTCATCTGCTGTAGCATTTTTTAAAAAAATTTTATTTATTTATTTTTCAAATTATGTACCCTAATAAATCCATTCCTGCCATCAAACTGTTTAACTTCATGTTCTAACCACATAATTACATAGACAGCTTTAATGTCATTTGGCATGTCACAGCAGAATAAAATATTCAGCGTGTCACAGCAACTGAAATTATGTTGTACAGTCCCTTCAAAAACTAATGTGAGTTGGTGCATCTTTTATGGTGCTGCCACTGTCTCAGAATTCATAAGTTAAAGTCCACAGATAATGTAAGCACACACGAGACAAACTCAGACGTCATACATAACATTTACGTAGACACAGTACACGAGGCCACATGATGGATGTTTTTCTATGTAGACAGTGTGTGTGTGTATGTGTGTGTGTGTGTGTGTGTGGGGGGGGGGGGGTGCAGGACAAAAATAAAGGATTTATGCAGACTTCTGAATTAGGATGGGGGCAGATGTGTGTATGGTATGCCTTTGACCTGTTGTCAATGAAAAATAATGAAAAATGGAAAAAAAAAATCTATATTTATACATAATATATACCGTACAGTATGTATATATTCAGATATATAAATTTGTATGTATATATATATATATATATATAATTCTTGAATGGGATGACACCAGTGGTGTTGTGGTTCCCATCTTTGCGTTTCTTGTTTTTGTTTTTTTAACATAGTCCAGAAAAACTGTTTTAGAAATATGAGTACTCTTTTTAGTTTACCCAAATATACATCAGTAATATTCCCCACTATTATAATGTGAAAATAAAATAAAAAAAAATACATACACAAAAAATACTA
Source organism: Siphamia tubifer (assembly GCA_020466265.1). NCBI lineage: Eukaryota > Metazoa > Chordata > Actinopteri > Kurtiformes > Apogonidae > Siphamia > Siphamia tubifer. The sequence continues at coordinate 26,501,079 of CM035786.1, read as the reverse complement.
ATCATATTTATTAGAAATTGTATGTGCTATATCTTGGCTACTTGGGGAAGGGTTCTATGTAAAATAAAGGTCCTATGTTATTGTTATGGTTAGGTTACGTTAGATTACGTTATGTATGATATATGTACAACTGAAAATCAAAAATATCTGTCCAACTGTCACCTGATTGAAATGATAAACCTCTCATCAAACTCTGCCTGATATTGACCGTCAGGTGTGATGGAAGAGGGATACATCTAAAACAAGGCAGTCAGAGACAGCAGACCTCCGCCAAGGCTTGATATGGCGTCATATGACGTCAAAACGTGACGTGATCGAGCCATAGGTGTTGACCCATCTGATGTCCGAAGGTGAGACAATGAAAATGAAAAAAAAAGTGTGATACTATCTGGACTGGATTCTGACATATCATCACTTATGTGTTTTAGCTGTTGACCTTCACTGTGACCTTGACCTTTGACCTTCATAGCTCAAAATTTAATAGTTTCTTCCTTGACGCATTATCAATCATCTCTAACAGTTTAATCAAAATCTGTCCATAACGTTTTGAGTTATCTTGCTCATAAACAGACAAAAAAAAGGCATGGTAAAACACAAAGGTAACAAGCAGGACAGTCGCTCTCCAGGACCAGGGCTGGGCATGTCTGATCTAGATTCATATTATATAGAGCTGTTTAATGACATGACATTAGGAGCTGATGATGCTGCTGGGTTTGTAACAGAAACAGAGTAGGAGGCAGCTGTGTGCATCTGCTGGAGCATGTGACTGCATGTGGGAGGTAGACCAAAGAGCATGATGGTCTTGTGTCTGAAGCTCCCAAGAAACCTATCTTAGTCTTCTTATTCATCCTGCCCTGTTGCTTCTCTGCGCTGTCAGTTATTAGTTCTAAATAAACTGCTGTCTGTCATGTCTACCATCTCAGTGTCAGACGGTTGTCTCTGTCTTCCTCAGACTAACTGAATAAGACTCCAGTCCCTCAGGCCATGCGACGATTCAACAGCTCCTCGATGGTGAAACCAACTTACATGCCTGGTTTTATTTTTGGATTTGTCTTCTGGAGGCTGTTTGTTTAAATATTTATCCATCTACTCTACCTGCTATTATTCAAATAGCTCATTTGTCTACTGCCATGAAAGAATAACTTCACATTAAGTAGGGACACTATTCACTGTTCATTTGTACAACCAATGCTCAGGTGTAGTTCCATTGTGTTGAAAGAAAAAATGCATTGTAGCGTCTTAAGCAGCAGACCCCAGTACCACCTGTGTTGCCATGGCAATGCTACATAACACATAATATACACCCGACAGAAACAATTTCAGCTATAAACCTAACAAAACTCACTGCCAGATAACAACACAACTCAAAAAACAATCATTTAAATTAATAAATATCTAAAACAGGGGTCTCAAAAATGCAGACACTATAAGGGAATTAAAAAAAAACTGAAGGAACCCGGTGCCGAACAGATGACGAAGACAATAGTAAATATATAATTTTATTTATCTTATAACATTTTATTTTAGTTTCAATTTGTAGAGGAAGAAGTTCATTAAAATGTAACGCTTATAGAGTTATAAAATCCATGTGCAACTCAGTTCAATAAAAGTCTGTTGTTCATTTATATCATTTATAATTGAGTTTTCTTAAAGTCTCATCTCCATCTCATGAACCCAATCTCATGTCTGGTCTCGTCTCTTGAGCTGAGTGTCTCGTCACACCCCTACTGTTCTGTATGATCCTCAATGGGTACATATGGTCCAGGGTTTAACAGATACTGAACCCTGAGAGAATGACTCCACAGTGCAGATAAACTTCACTATGATGCACAGAACTCCTGGTCACAGTAGTTCAGTGAACCGTGTAAAGAGAAGGTAAAGAATTAGAGGAGTGAGTATAGAGAGAGTCAGAAAGACTGAACCTGGTAGGAGATGCTTTATTTAAGTTTTTTTTTTGTTGTTGTCTTACGCTGTCACTCAGTTTGTTTGAGGTGGAATGTGTTAGAGACATGAAAGTTGGACCAGTATTAGAAGGAATCCAACTGAACAAACTGTGGTTCTGTCATGGACGTCCAATAACACAGTCTGGAACAACCACACAAAGAAACAGGTTTTCATAACTTTTTCAGTGTAGAATGTATCACCAAATTTGGCAAATAGATCTACAGGTTCACTGTGTAGGATTCATAGGGATGTATTGACAAAAATGGAATATTGTGTTTTTGGTCTCTTTTTTTTTCTTGAATAAATGAATAATCTATTTTCCAGGAAAGTTCCAGGAAAGTGTGCGTGTGTGTGTGTGTGTGTGTGTGTGTCCACTGTCAGCAAACATTGTTAAAAACTAAGCACTTCACTACAGATCATTTCCTCTTTCAGTGTCACATGAGTCTCCATCTATTTTAGACACTAGTGGCACATGATTTTTTTTGCATTACTAAAAACATTTTAGTAAATGTTGGACTTGTTTGTCACAAGTCAAATATCTATGTCTACATGCTTAAATGCTTCGAGTTGCTTTATATAATGGGTTTATTAGATATCTGTATAGTTCAACAGACATACCTAATAAAGTAGCCAGTCAGTGCACGTACATATACATAGATTTACATCATAAAAATAGTTTTATCAATGCATCTCCAAAAACTCACTTTGAAATTACCATAAAATTCCAAGTCATCTGCAAAGGTTTGGAGGTCATGTGTTGCCTAGTTTACATAACCGATTGTATGACAGCTGAAGGAGCAGCTCATTCCTCCTGCACTCCGAAGCACCTGACTCCCAGCCACATAATGTACTGTGTGATTATTACTGAAAAACAGCTCTAAGTCTGCAAAGAATGCAAATGACTTTTAAGCCCAATCAAGCTCTCATAAAACACAGGCTTTTTCCCCTTCATCCTACTTTAAATTAGACTGAAGTATGCATGATGGTGTAGCGGGTGAACACATGAGAACACTTTACGGGGGGGGGGGGGGGAGTTAACGTTCTTATGAGGCCAAATGAATCTTTGACAGTTGTTAAAACCAGACTAATACACCTGCAACTCTGCTTCCTGTCTTTTTCTCTCTACATATATATACATACACATACTGTCTACACACACACACTATATATATATATATATATATATATATATATATATATATATATATATATATATATATATATATATATATATATATGTATGTATATATACATACATACCAGCTGGATTTATGCTCCCCTCGCAGAGACTTGCCAAAGTATGTGACCCACTGTAAACAGTGATGTAGAGAAGAACACAAAAGAGGCCTGTGCTTGGTTCATCCACTTTACATCTTTACATGCATTCCTGCTTCACTTTGCCTGTGTTTTTCTTTGCTTTTGTGTAGATACTTAGATGTTACCTTTTACAAGAAAGGAATATGATAACTTCATTGACCTTGATTATTTTTTACATGACTGTAAAAAATTTGAACATTTTTGCAAAAGTAATACATTCTTGTATTTCCTGCAATAACACACTAAGGTTGAAGTTTAGAATTTAGAAAGGTCCAAAATTCTATTTTTTTTTTTACGTATCTGTCACTGCAGACAATAAGGCTGAACATCATTTCACCCCTTACCCTCAGTTTTGTGCGTCCACGTGTAGGGTTAGGAGTGTCTCAATTCACATTAAGGCAGTGGGATAGGGGGAAGGGGAGGGGCTTTATACCCCTTCAAATGGAGATTTTCCAGAGACAGACTCCAAACGTAGGGGCACGAGAAATTTCCCAGAATACAATGCGAATATTTTTTTTTAAATGGCGGCATATACAAAAGAAGTACACAAATGTAGTATTTTTGCCCTAATTAACAGCTTTTTAAGTTGTGATAACTGTAGTATTAAGTTTGACATTGTCACAATGTGTAATGGTCATTTTCTGCATAAAACTCACATGAAAAAATGGCTATTTACGTAAATGTGGTGTCATTTGTCAATGCATAGCACTTCTCCGATTTGATGCAGATATTAGTAAAAATATCCACATATCCTCGAAGAACAAGACAACTACAGCAGCAGACATGTTTGTTTAGCTCTGGTTACAGCTGTCATTTATGGTTATGGAACAACTGGCGGAGCGAACTGATGATGTAGGCGAGTGTTGAAGGGGTCCCCCAAATCATAGGGGTTGATTTTCAAGCCCTACCCCTTATAGGCCTATGTGAAAGGGTAGGGGTGAAATGAGATTCAATCTAAGCATAAATATAATGTACTCTACCCTACTCTAGTCTATCCTACCCTACCCTAATTCAACAAATCCTTCCAAATCCAAAAGCGTCTCATTGTATTGGCTGCATCTATTACAATGATACTTGCAGTAACTTTTCATTTGCCAGTGACCTCTCAGTCCAGATGTGGCCCAGGTCTGCTCCACAGCACTTACTACAATCAGAGACACCATGAGGAATGTGTGCGGAGGAGGAGCAGGGGTCTCAGACAGGGGACCGCCCCCTCTGATCCCTTCATCACCCTTTTTCCCAGCACGTGAAAGAGCTGCAGCCCCTCATGATGCTCAAGTGCTGATGACAACAGCAAAGACGGGTAATTATGGGAGATTTCTTTAATCCTCCAGAGACATATTAGGGCAACACTCGTAAACTCCTCCCACTACAACCTTTCTTCCATTATAATAAAATGACTCTTAAAAGGACAGAAAAAAAGAAAATCTGATTTCATTTGGGCTAAAGCGCCATCTGAGAGAAAATGAACCTCTGACCTAGTTTGGTAATTTCAATACAGTGGTTTCATTAGGTAAGCGGCCTCTCACTTCTGTCCAAAAGCATTGTGTTTTATATATAAATAATGACCTTAATCCATGCGGTGATGTCTGATAAAGACTTACAGAGGGGAAAAAAAAAAAAAAAAACAGGAAATGCATGTCGTTTTGGAAATTACTACAAACATGTCTTGTATCAATTTGTGCTGCGTTGTTTTTCTAAAACCTCCCAGATTCAGTCAAATACTACATTTGAACTGCTGACTTATCATGGTTGTTTGCCTCTGTAGCCACTCTACTTGTATTTCCTACCCACATCTGTCAATGTTATACAATAAACAAGACTTTGAAGGAAGCCAGTAAAAAGATATTAAGTGTATAAAACAAAAAAGAAATTGTAGGTAGTAAAATCTAGAAATAGAATGAGGTCTGGGGTGGAAGGCATGAAAAAAAACAATAATAATCGACGTTTTGAAAATACAGAAAGAGAATTGCAGTAAAAGGTATGAGGAAAAAGTGTATTAAATTCACAATCTAAGAATAGAATAGAATAGAATAGAATAGGTGACCTTTGAACCACAAACTGATCCAATCATCCGAGTCCACGTGGATGTTTGGGTCAATATCAGTTAAGAGGAGATTGTAAGTGATTCTAAGAGAAGTACTTTGGTACATGCTCACAGTTCTAGTGTTTTTAATCCATAAACCTGACTGCCTTTTACATACTTAGAGTGTAAGTGTATACCCCCATTAAAGATCTAAATACACCCATTGTATGTAATTTATGTTTTATTGATTATTTTAACTGCAATTGTGCATTTTTAATTAGTCACTGTGAATTACCCTGTGTATTAAATGTGCTACACAAATAAATCATGCTTTCTTGTTTGTGGAAACTACTACAAAGTCAGAAGTTGTTGAATCTGTCACAGGAGTAGTTCAGGGACATCTGGATAACTGAGAATCACAAAACACACAGAGGATTATACGGCTCTGAAAGGCTTAATTTGACTTTTTTCCTTCTGGTTTTAGTACTGAATAAAACACCCATTCAAAATCAATATCCATTTACATGTGAATATTTTACCGCTTTCTCTGGCCATTATAAAACATTTCCCTTATTTTTTTCCTTTTAAATTAACCAGTTTAATGACAAAAACATCAGTTATAAGGCCTGTGTTTTTGGGTCACTCTGGTATTCATTGGACTTTGTTTCAGATTCACACCAACAAACAAATGAAGGTGATGATTTCCTGAGGTGTGATTATTTCCACTGTGTCCAGTGGCTCAGAGCAAAGTGATAAAAGGCTTCAAGGCAGTTTGGTAGAGACAGGGTTAAAGACCAGTGAACTGAACATTCACATAGAGCTGAGTTTCCACCTATTAAAAGTAAACTTCGATAATTTAATGACAATTAGCCCACTAGCTTTTGTGTAAAGTTTTTGATAAACAGAGATAGACAAATAAAATAATGATAATAAACCCTCGTCTCCCCTTCAGGCAGTGGGATAATTGTGCAATTGAATCAATTTTTTGTGCTCCCCCACAAACACCAACAGTAACATAATGTATTCCAAGTGGTAGTTAACGTCTTATAATCCTGAAAGTCATTACACATTTGGTGGTTTTAAGCAGAAGTTTCGAGGGTCCCCACAAGGCAGTGAATTAGAGGGCTCCACAATGACTAAAACATGCTTTTACCCCAGATTTTTTTTATACTGTTACCCGTTTCTTTACTGTACATTGTCTTTAGTTGTGTCAGATAAACTGAGACTGTATAAAAAAAAACAAAAACCCATAAACACTAAACCTCTGGTCTTCGTTATTGTCAGTGCAGACATAAAAACACCACAGTCTCACTGAAAGACTCAAAGACTTCACTTTCCAAAAACTGTCACACAGAAGGTTTCAGTCAGTTTCACTTGAATTTATTAACAGAAATGTATTAACATTTAATATGCAGGAATGAGACCTTCTGTGTATACATGGCACAATCATATTATATACATTCTTTAAGGAGACAGTGCACAAACATGGTGGGGGGAAGGGGTAAATACAGGAATCTTAAAATGACCCTTCAGTGGGCTCCGACTGACAAGAGCCAAGTGAGAAACACTGACTTCTGTTTTAAGTTAAAAAGGCTTTTCTTTTTAATAAAGAAACATGGCTATTACCAAGAAACAAAAAATTAATACTACCGATTTGTCGCACACCAATTTCTATGTACAAACTAGGGACAGGTAATTCACACAAACCAGAGGGAGAAATCTACCACAGTGCTAGGCTGGAGCCTTTTTTTCTCTGTAACGGTAATAATATACAGAATTCCCATGTAACACAACAATCACATGTGCAGCCTTACGTCCTCAAAGAAACTATGTCGGAGCAAACTTGTGTTTGTTCCTGTCTTTAGCTTATAATGCTTTTAAAGCTCATTGCACATTTTTTCCCCACAGACGTTCGTGTCTTAGTAGATGCCACAATGAATGAGTGTATTAATAGGAGGCATCTGAAGCAGTCTGTGCTCACCTGGACCCTCAGAGGGTCCCAGGTTCAGTGTCCTGTAAGGTAGTCCTGGGTGGAGTCTGAGGCAAACGAGTCGGCATCCTCGTTGTCAGAGTCTTCGCTGCTGTCGTCGGCAGCGGGTTCTCCAGACAATGCGATGCGGGCATAGTCGTCAGTGTCGATAGACTTGCAGAAGTGGATAGCGTATTTCAGTTTCTCTTCCAGAACTTGTTTACATGAGTACCTTGGCAGCTTCAGCAGGAAGAAGCATGTGTAGGACTCAGGGAGGAAGTGGTCTGGAGGGTTGTACTTATCCAGAACCTGCAGATAGAGAGCATGGTTTAGAGTTTGTGTACAAAACAAATAAACTGAACTCTCAGAGAACTCCAATAAGTTTGAAATTCTTACTCTTTAGTATCCCTTCAATTTCCCAATTGTGGGATCAATAAAATACTTCTATGCTATTGCATCATTTTTTGTTTTTCTAACCTAAAAGTTTTTAGGTTTTAAATAAAGTTTCAGTCTCTATTTGTTTTGTCTGAAAACTGATGAATTTACAGGACTTAAAAAATAATAATAAAAAAACTAAAAAATAATATATATATATATATATATATATATATATATATATATATATATATATATATATATATATATATATATATATATATATATATATATATATATATACTACTTTTTTTTCTTGATACAGAAAGTTGTTAGATGTTCTAAAACAATTTTATACAAGAGATTCTTCTGCTGGAAGCACAAGGTTAATATAACACATTCAACAAAAACAATGCGATTCAACAAAACTTATTCAAATTACTAAACTACCACATGAATAAAGATGTACGCTATGCACAAATATAAAATATAATCCCAATGACTGCAGTCTCCAGTAAGTCAATGATCTGTCAGGAGATCCTTCAGTCGGTTCAGATTGATGCATTTTCGAGGCCATTGAATAAAATTCTAGCAAATATTTACCACACACCATGAAAAGATCTGTGAAAGACTGTTCAGTCCAACTCATAACTCCAGAGTGTCAAGGTTGTTTTTTGCCAGCACTGTCTAAAACTTTATATTGTTTATTTAAAATGTATAAACACAATAAATAATACTGTCATTCTGAAATCTTCTGGAGTCATGTTAATGTAAAATAAAACAGTGGATCAACTGGTAGCAAAAGTTTAATTCATGTAAAAGGAAGTTATGATAAGAAAACTGTAAAAGTTGGACAAAACACACAATCATCACTTCATAACATGACATTTATTTTTGCTCTTTGTCTTTTTCAGTGAGTTTTATCGGTGGAGAAATAATACTTGCACTGCTAATAATTTGTTCCATGACTGTATTTGCTCATTTAAGTAGATATTGTTTGAGAAAATTTTATTTTGTTGATGTTCATCCGGTTATGTGGATGTACAGAAAGTCTATATGGCTGCAAGTGTGATGGAGCATCACCATGGCAACACAGACAAAAGAGGTTCCAAGAGGAAAATTTCCAACTCACCTGCACAACAAAGTCGCGGCCTCTGAAGTCAGCGATGGTACGGGGCAGGCGTGTGCGACCCCAGACGAACCTTAAAAACAGAGACCTCTCCGTGTTGGAGAAAGACTCCATGACTTCCCAGAACCACTGGATGAGCGGCGCCGTGGGCTCCACCCCTTTGTAAGTGGCCACCGACTTGAGCAGGTGAAGGGGGATGTCTGGGCTTCCACACACCTGAGCACAGAGAACATTGAGACTGTCGGGTCAGACAGTAATTGGAGGAGTGAAGTTGCTCCTCCTCATAAATAGCCTCAGCTCACCATCGTTTCCAGCTCGTAACCCGTAAAAAGTGACAGCAAGGGAACAGGAACAACTCGAGCCATGCCCTCACGCACTGCAGCCACCTGCTCGTCAAACTCGTGCAGCCTGTGGGGTTGAAAAATAGAACAGGTCAACAAAATAAAGTGCACACACATAGGCGGTGGGTGTAGGTTGTGCTGTCACCTGTAGTTAATTGCAAGGCGGACATATTCTGCACGATTCTCCAGTGTGATGTGGGAGTATTTAGAGCTGAGCTGGATGTCTTGACCGCTGGCGTTGGGGACTGTGAAGGGCAGCGTCATGGCCTCGAATTCCTCCGCTGTGGCCTCGTTGTCCCGGATGTACATCAACCCGGGAATGAAATCCTTATCAACCTACAAACAGACGATCACAACGTTTAACCCCTCACATTTTGTCTCTTCTTGCTCTATGAATGCTAAAGTGTTTATAGAATGTAGGCCATGTCTTATGTGTTTGGCTGAAGCTGTTCAGCCTGGACAGACTTTTCTACATCAGTCATGTCTTACAGGTTAACCTGCCAGTAATATTATAGCACTTTGTAATCTCAGCAGGGTGATTCCCGTTTGTCCAAATGAAAATTCCACACTTTATCCAGATTTTTTCCCAACTGATAAGATATACGATACAGAGTAATTAAACATATACATAGTTTTAAGTACAATTATGCAACAGATCTATAAATGGTACAGAAATACTCAGGAAAGTGTTTTGAGGCTAACCTGAAGCTGAACTAGAATTTCACATTTTGATCAAATACTGTGTCATAAAAACTTTAAGCAAACCAGCACTTTTCACTTTTATTTTTCTTCATCAGTGACTTAAATATAATACATTCTCACTACTTTCATTCGGGACATTTTTTTTCTTAGAGAAGTGTACTTTTTCAGTTTTTAAAGGCTGATATAATATGGGCAGTTTGGAGCAGGAAGGAGGTGACCCACTCTATTCACATCCTACAAAATAACTACAAAACTGTACTGTCAATAATCAACATATTGGACGACAGCAGACACAGCATCACTCTTGAGCTGAACATCTAAAGAAATATGTAAATAAAGAGACCATTAGATGGGACTCATTTCTATATTTTGATCATTTCTATATACATTTTCCAAATGTAATTCCTGATACTTGCCATTTCCTATATTAAGAGGTGAATACCCTAGAAATGTACAAAAAAGTACAGATTAATCAATAAAATTGAGCATTTTAATTCAGAAAGTGTACATTTTATATATGTGTCGATTCTTGTTAGTGCAACATCTCAACCATGACTAAAGCAGATATGTCTATTTGGAAACAATATATTTTACTCAATTAACAGAAAGTCTGAAATTTGAATGAGCAGGTGGGTGAGTGGTCTACCAAGTTGATATTTTTTTAATGAAAGTGTCAATGCCGTCAGTGGTGTTCCAGTTTTTCTGTATTAGCTTCAGTTTCAACCCAGTCTTTGGAATGTTTCCACATCCTTGTGGACATAACACTGTTCCCGTGCGCTCCACAGCAGCATTTTCTTTTGTAAGTCTTGTGCTAATTTCCCATCCAACCTTTATAGTATCTCAAGGGCAAAATCACCCAACAAGAGCAGCTTTGTCATTTTATTTCCACTCCAGTATTCTCTCGGATGGCTCAGGAGCTCATGATCAGAGCATGAGGGGAGGAGTGGATTCATGCAGTCTCAAAAGGTTGAGGCTCATAACCTCCTTGAACTAAAATTAAGTAGATGTGACGAGGTACGGCATCGGCTCATACTACATTCCATACTACATGGGGGGGGGGGTTCTGAGAAATGGATTTAAGATGTAATCTGAGAAGGAATGTGTAAGATTGTGCTTTTTTGCTTTTATATGTTCTATAGTACAAGCTGTTCATGTTAGAAACATGATGTATTTAAAGAGTTCCTGTCATGTCAACATATGTAACATTAACAAAATCTCACAAAACAATGAAATAAATAATTTATAATGGGTGTAAATTAGGCTTTTCACATGTCACTTTTTAAAATACAATCTTTCATCAGTTTCTTTTGCACAGATAAATGCTAAAACATTCTGATAGTTAGTCTTTGTGAATTGTTATTCATCTGTTCTTAGTGAATACATTTTTCAAGATACTATGCTTTCTGCACTTCATTTTCCTTTTTATTTATTTATTTATTTATTATTATTATTATTATTTTTTTACAAATGTTTGCTGAATTTCATACCAAAGAGAAATGTTTATTTAATATCTGGAGAATATGACATGGAAGTCAGAGTATCAGCACCATGGTCGTTTATACCAGTATATTGTAATGCATATTGCCTTAATCTAAAAAATATATATACCTTCTGTGATTTAGATTTAGCACACTGACATATGATTTTGTTGAGGCTTTTATATTACACAGTTTCATCTTTTAAAGAACATCCTGTTTTACGTAAAAAAAACCCAAAACCTCACACTTCTGTATGTCAGAATAGACCTTACATGTAATTCCTGGATCAACTATTTTATGCCAGATAACACCCAGTCATTATATCATCTTAATTGTTATTATGTACAGATCGCGCCATGCACATTTTAAGTCAATCAGATGACGTTTGCATAGGCTGACCAGTAGCTGGAGTTATGACTCAACATGTATGATGTAGATATTTGTCAAACATGACAAATTTGGCAAATTTTGGATAACATTCATCTGAGTTACAACACGTCACCATAGCAACAGACAGCTTTGGTCTTTCCAAATATCTTCAGATGAGTCTCTAGATTATATTCACATATAATGGTTGGAAATTATGCGATCCCTGTCAAAGAACTCTGGACCTCACACATAAAACTTGGAGCACCTAGTAGCTTAGAAATACTTAGAAATTTTGCAGGTGATGGTACAGTAGTGATCCATCTTTCCCGAGTCACAATATAGTGTCAAGTTTCTTTCCATTTCTGACAGATGTACAAAGATGGATGAATTTTGGTGCTTGTCTAACTGTTAAAAAATGTGACTAAATTGACAGAATAATAATAATGGTTGCAGACACAAGAAGGACAGTCTTTCTTCTGGTCTTCAGTACAGAACAAAGTTAAATTACTTCAGTGATAATTCATAACAGAATAGAAAACATTAACATAATCTATAACACCAGAGTAAAAGAAGCTCCCACTTGCTCATTATTAGGCAGTGTATAAAATATAAATTATATGTCTGCACTTGATTATAAGCCATACTAAGATCAGAGGAACAGGCCTCTGTATGTAGACATGTATACGCACCTCACTGAGGTCAGCAATGGTCAGGTTCATGCCTGCTAGCTGTTTCCAGACCGGCTCTGCCAAATTCAGACTAAGAGGGCTTCCAGTACGGATTGCAATGCCCAGGAGCACCCCTGAAAACACAGCAAAACAAACAGCATTACCCACATGAACAATCCACAACGACTGTGTGGAGCCAAATGTTGGCAAAAAAATGAGGAACATTCATATTAAGTGACAAGGGGCTCTACAGGTTAGACCAGGTGTTTTATCAGTGAAAAGGTGCGTGAAGCATTTGCACATTGAATATAAACATGCATTATTTTAGTTTTTTGTTTATCTGGGATTAACACCACAGAAAACCTGACTCGGAGATTAACTGGATTATACCTAGGAAGCGGAACATGCTCATGTGAAGAGGTGACTTGGCTGCAGGGTTGAGTAGGAAACAGTCCCTGTTGGCACCCGATTCATCACGCCCATTAGGGGTGACGATGAGCAGTGGAGTCAGTGCATTCTGCAGCTCCTCGCACATTTCAGCGATGGATTCACTGTAGCCTCCGCCGCAGTCATCCACAGATTCCCCTGAGAGAAAAAAAAAAGGTTAATAAAACTCATTACTTTTGGAGGCGCATGCAAAAACATTCAGTCTTGATTCCATGCTATGTGTGCACTAGATATACTACAGATGTAATGACTTCCATGACCTTTTTAATGCCTCTAACAGGGAAAATATCATTACTGCAGCAAAAGAAACAACAAAGAAACCAATGGTGTATTCTGCAGTTACTTTTAAGATCCAAACATACGAGGCTTTGGTCCTTTCCATTTTTCTACTTCAAAAATGTCCACAACAACCACCTCAATTAAGATGACAAGACACTGTTGAACTATTACAAACTTCTAACATTTACACAAAGGTGATATCCGCAGTGGGTAGACTAGATTAAGTGAAAGAGTGAAAGATATGATAAAGAAGGTATGCATTCCGGGTGTTTGATTCGATCATTTCTGTGGAAATGGAGGCATCAAAATGTGAACCCTCCAATATTCTGCAACAACAAGCTTAGTGATATCCAAAATGCAATTACTCATTTATCTTAATTTAGCAGAGTCTGCTCACAGCAAGATGATGTCTGGGTACTCTGGCTTCCTTTGACCGTCCGAATACCTGCACCTCCATTAACTGGTCAACCTAAACGACCTCTATGTGTGAATGTGAGAGTGACGGTCGTTTGTTGTTATATGTCAGTTCTGTGATGAACTGGCAACATGCCCGAGGTGTACCCCATCTTTGCCTGATGGTAGCTGGGATAAGCTCCAGCCTCCCTGCGACTCCAGAGAAGATTAAGCATTTCAGAAAATGAATGAGTGAGTGAATGAATGTTCATTAATTACAGTGTTTGTCAAAGAACAAGACACTGCTCATCAAGGAGACAAAAGAACCAAAACCATTTAACCGGAACATTCTTATTTTATCAGGCAGGGAAAATATCCTCATATTAGCATACCCCACCTATCCGCTGCCCAGGAGTGGTTTGGATGAATCATTGTAAAGAAGGGGCCCAGGTTATGCTGAACAGATTATAGAGAAAAGGACCAATCAAGCAAAAAGTGTTTGGGAGGTTGACCAAAAAACAGAGCTTAAATGAATCCTAAGGTTTGATATCACTAACCAGACACAAATACATAAAGAGGCAGTTCAGCTATGATGCCCAGTGTTCAGATGCCCTGTGAAGTCCATCGTGCAAGATTATATCAATTGAGTTAATGCATTCTAACAATTGAGGCCAGAACAGAACTACTCTAATGTTGCACACCTCTCACTACTAGCGACTCCACCAACAGAGGAAGAACAATTTTTGACATGTTTTTGGATATGTCATTTAAAAATATATATATATGTAGAATTTCACCAGATTAACGTTCCTAAAATGTGCTTCTCTCCAATGTTGAAATGATGGTCCTGGCCATATGGGTAATATCCCACCACTTATAAAGTGAAATTATTCCCAATGAACATGGTAACAAAACAGTATATAAAAATCGGGCATAAAAGGAAAAGAAGGAGCAGAACAAATAGAAATGTTTAACAGTGAATGTCAATACCTGTGTGCAAAGCGTATGAAAACCTACCCACAAATTTGACTTTCCAGACCCTGTGGGGAAGCAGCAAACTGTCTGGGCTAAACGAACTCATTTTGGCACACATCTGACCAAACACAGACTTGGTTCCATCAGGACCTGCAAGGCCCCCTTTGCTGCGGGAACGCTTCACCTGCAGGTTACAGAGGAGGAAAAAAAACTGAAAAGAGAGTATGGTTTGATTGGTTTCTCTTCTGTGGTTAATAACTTCCTGCTTGTTAGGTAGGTTGCTCTGATGAGTATGAGCTCCTGGGTATGACAGCTCTTTGCACCCCAGACACAACTGGTGCAACAGAGTGGGTGGAAAAGGGGGGGGGTTAGAGGCAGTGGCCCGAATGAACACTCAGTGTGGAGTAAAGTCTAAAGCTCTGACCAGGAACTCCCACAGACAGGCTGGAGCACAGATCACACACACATCACAGAAAAATCCCCTTATGAAAGACATCACATGTAACACTCAGGAGCCTGTCTGGAACACAGCCTCACATGGAGTATGAAAGGGGGAGGGGGGACTTAAAGAAAGCAATAAAGGATGGAAATCACAGAAAAAATTGCGATATAGCCCATAACAGCAACTGTGGTATGATACTGTGATTGTGTGATACCCAATTCACAGAAAAACAATGATCCATCATACATCACACTGCAATGATTAAAAAGTATTCAGCGTAACATTAGTGAAATGCTGTTGTTACTTTTTACAGAGGAACGTGGTTTGAGTAACGAACAGAAAACTCTTCTTTTACAGTGCAATGCAATCATGAGGATGACCGTTGTTTGACCGATGAAGCTAATTCATTTCATCATTTTGTCTTGTTATATGTGTGTGAATAACTGTCATACTCAACGTATGAATCATAACTTATGGGCAAAAATAAGCTTTGTTATGTGACCTTTGAGCGTCAGAATCTAATCACCTCATCCTTGAGTCCAAGTGAGATTCCTTTAAGATACTGTCATCTTAACATATCACATTCACAAGTGTGATGCATTCTTAGTTGGTCTAACTTCTTTAATTATGGCCAATGATGTGTTTTGTTAGGCCAAAATCTAATCAGTTTATCCTTAATTCCAAGTGAACATTTATGCCAAATTTGAGGAAATTCTGTCAAGTTGTTCCTAAACCAGGGGTCTCAAAGTCAACTTGCCTGGGGGTCGGTGGAGGTAGAATCTGGGTCAGCCTGGGCTTCATTAGGTATTCCACAAAAATAGGGGTTCTTTATTTTACTCACAGCAAGTAACATGCACTTTTTGATGAACCTTCTTTCTTTGAATGACTTTCCGGGCTGAGCTATTACCTCACTCACCAAGTAGCCTCGGCTGCTGCTTCATTCTCTTGACTTGTTTTTTTTTTTTTTTTTAATAAATCTTGTCACCCAAGTAGACATTTTTTAATAGACAACCTGGTTCCTTCTCTCACCTCCCCCTGGTATTTTGTAAACTCCTCAGCATATCTAGTTGAGCAATGACGTCAGACAGTATTCCTTAAACTTCGCAACTTTCTCTGTGCATATGAGTTACGTAGTGGTACCCCTGTGCATAACAGAAAAATATTCCTTCTCCCACTTTTGCTGAAATTGCGTGTGGTCGTTGCCAAACTTTCTCTTCATTTTAAGAGAGACATGACTGGAGCTGGGTGATGGCATATATATTTCTGTCCACTGGTGTCACTCCAGAAAATATGTTTCAACTAATTGACTGATGTTCATCCTTCCCCAGATATTTTGTGGTTGGCTACAGTAGCTTGACAACCATTGACAACAAATGCCTGTGGAAGCTATCACAAGACTATCTATAGTCACCCATAAGTGATTAAAATAAATAAAATAAAAGCATGGGAAGAGCTCCTCTGCAAAAAGGTGCATTTAAGAACTATGTAGGAGTCGCAATAACGGTAAACTTTAATGTCAAGTGGGGTGCCACAAAATATCACCCTGCGGTCCACAATTGACCCCTGGACCACGAGTTTGAGATCCCTGTCCAGGTCACCTTCACGAAGATCCTGAAAATTGACTCCTCAAACCTCCAGTATGAGAAGGACCATGAAAAAATAAAAAACATTTTAAAAAGTATGCTCAATATGTGTCAGAGACACAAAATGATATAGTTAAAAAAAACACTGAAAGAGGTTTAACACATGGTGTAAATTTGACATTAATATTGAGTGTAACAACTTTGAAAATTGAAGACGACGTTCAGACATTTTTGTTTGGTACCTGTATCCTGTTCAGCTCCACCACTGGTCCGTGCTGTCGGTCCCTCACCATTGTGGCCTGAACCACCTTCCTGAATGCTGCTTCCTGTTCGCACACAAAGACAAGTTATCAGAATGTAGGTAAGCTCATCGCTGACATCTGGGGTCAAGGTCCACACTGTCCCACCTTGCCCTGAGAGATTAGGATGCCTCGGAGTGTGTCGAAGCCCACTGATGGCCCGTGGCCGGTCTGACCCAGTCGACCCTCCAGATCAAACATGGGGATACAGGGACAGAAGAGCTCTGAGATGTGGTGAAGCAGCAGCAGTCTGTTCCTCAGGGCCATAATGGGAATCTCCTGCAGGTGGTTGTACTCCATGGGTACCTTTAACACAACACAGACACACAAAATGGTGAAGGAGAGAATTCCCCGTCATTAATGGCTGAAGCCTTACTGCCATCTGCTGGAAGATGGGAACAGATAAGAAGATTTGCACATATAAATACAGAAGTTGAAAATCCCAAACACTAAGGCTAAATCCATTCAGACATGAGGAGTTTTCAAATTTTCATTGTTTCCAGTTTTATTTAATATTTCAGTTTGTCTTTTGTGTCATTCAGTCCTAGACGGTGCATAGGAACTGACTAGTTATACTAAAGATTTTGTATGGTTTTAGTTTAGTGTAGAATGTAGTTTTTCATTGGTTAGAGGACAAGCCTTTGTTGTTTGTAGGAGGAGGAAAAAAAAAGAAATATAATTAGCAAATCTATAAAAATCATATTTCTTTTGTAAAACAACAGATTTACAAGTATTAATATTTTGTTGTAATCATATTACATTGTTCATTAGTACTTTTATTTACCCATTGTGCTATTAAATTATTGAAAATAGTTTTAGTTCAGTCTTAATTTTTGCGACTATATTAACCTTTCAACTCAATCAGTTTTTCACAATTCTGGACATTTGATATTTATGTAAATAATTGGCTCTTTTAGTCGAGTTCAGCCTATCTACTCTGAATAGTGTAGAGAACATTTAATTTACTATATTTTCTGGACATTAAGCCGCTACTTTTTTTTGGACGCTGTGAACCCGCAGCTTAACCCTTGTGCGGTCCTTCGGGTCAAAGAGACCCAGTGGCTCACAAATGTACCTTTTTATACATACTGTAGGATGCCATTGCTTACTACTGAAAACAGTAATATATCCTTGGGGGGTGGGGTGATGAGACTATGGAACTGAACTTTGGAACCTGGGTTTTTAAGACCCGATTGTAGGACACAGCCAGTGTGCCTTTTACGAAGGACCGCACAAGGGTTAAACAACAATGTGGCTAATTTACATTTCACACACTATTGATCCGGCTGTCAAAGAAGGAGGTGGAGCTTGACATCACAGAATCGATTGTGAGATGATGGAGATGGGGTGGGTGCAGCTTATAGTCAGGTGTGCCTTGTAGTCCAGAAAATACAGTAAACAATTATTATCAGAGGATCAAATGCTCATAGACACCAGGTTTACTGTATCTGTGATTGGGCTGGAAAGTTCCAGAAATTGAAAGAATGGTTTTAGGAATTCAACTTTGGTGTTGTCAGGAATAGTAATTACTGGGTGTCAGATGGGTTTACTCATACATAAAGGCACACACACATAGATACTTATGTAAATGTTCATGTTACAACATAGGACCACATAGCCACTGCAATGATCTGGAGGAAGATGAGTGCCCAGACATGGCTAAATGTTGGTACAATGAATCAAAATATATCTCAGAACAACAGTATCTGAACTGGTAAAAATGTTGGAAGGAAAATATCTTTCTCTACATTATTAATGTAGAGGAAGACAAAAATAATAACAATAATAACACCTCCAAAAAAATACTAATCAAAGCTCAGCACCAAAATGTTGAAAGCATGGCTGAAAGGCAAAATACTACATATTTTGAAGCAGCCATAACAAAATTTGGCCTTAATCCAAAAGAGCATTTGTGGGTTGCAATCAAAGAAATCCAGTTTGTTCAAGGAGGCCAAGAAACCTGATTTAGTATCACAAGTTTTGCAGGAACAATGGTCCAAAATTCCTGCAGGGTTTTGTGTCAAGTAGGATTGGACAAAATTGGAAGTAATGTTTTAACTTTTACAGCTTAATATAAGATGTTTGTTTGTCATACTGTATACACTGAATGGGTTTCTGCAGTCATTGAAAATCACTGAGGCTTTATTTTTTACATACTGTAAATGTATTATTTCTATATATATTTTTTATAAAACAAGTGCTGTTTTTTGTTATTGTGATGGTTTGCTGATATTTAAAAAAAACAAACATGCATTTTCAATGACAAAAACTATTTCTGAATCATATTCTGTCTTGAATTCAGCCAGAAAGAAACAAGGATGAATGTTCCACAACAGTGCAAGACATGGTAAATGGACTGTACTTATATAGTGCATTTTATACACCAGTGGGTGCCCAAAGCACTTTACAATTCCTCACATTCACCCATTCACACACACACTCATACACCAGTAGACGGCTGCTGCCAATACACTGGTGCTGCCTGACCCTACTGGGAGCAACTTGGGTTCAGTGTCTTGCCCAAGGACACTTCAAAATGTGGACAGCCAGAGACAGCCGGGACATGAACCGTTGACCCTTTGATCATTGGATGACCCGCTATACCAACTGAGCCACAGCCGCCCAGACATAGTGTGTATAACTACTTGACCTCAAAGGTCTACCTAAAAACACAATGTTAAAGCTTCATTTAGAGCAGGTGTACCTGAGCAGGTAGTTTCCCAGCATTGGTGGGTTTACTGGTGGACCAGGCGAGGGTGTGAGCAGATCCACAGGCCACCCTGTTGATTTTCTTGCCCTGTAGTGCGGCCACCAGTCGGGGCCTCTGGATGGCATTTGTGGTCCCATCTCCAAGTTGACCCTCGTCATTGTCTCCCCATGTGTAAACTTCTCCTGAGCCAAATACAACAGCAAAGCTTTGCATGAAGCCTGAATCCAAGTGGATTTATCGGAACTATGACTGGAGTCAGTGACAACCACTTGAAACTGTTTATATTATATATTTATAATCTAACTGATGTGTGAACAAAAGGAGCATGATTAACAACAGTGAATGTAGCTATAAATGCTTCTTATTACCATCTTCTGTGCAGCACACACAGTGCAGTGACCCTGTGGCGATGGCGATGACTTTCTTGCCTTGAAGCCCCTGGACCTGTCGCGGTCGTCGAACGTGGTCATCAGAGCCATGGCCCAGTCGATGGTAGTCCCCTTTCCCCCTTGCGATGACATAAAAAATACTCATACATTACTCCAATCCTCATCTATAAAGTTTGACTGCACTCAAAGCTGTGACAGAACCTGTACTGTGTACGGATTTAGAACATACCATGTGTACACTGCACCAGACTTCGTAAGAGCAACAGAAAACTGGGATCCACACTCCACTTTGACCACTCCGAGGCCGGTGAGAGAGTCAATCTGAAAACAAAAGAAAACAAACATGACTATACAAATGCTCATTTTTGACTTGTTCATGTAAGCAGGAAACAATCAATACACTGGTTTGCAAATGATCACTTTAAATGACTGACACGATCTGTCATTGTAATATATAGCAAACGCTTCCTTCAAAACAGACAATGTCCTCAAGTGTTATTTGGTTCAATAGTCTTATATATTTATCATATCATCTACTGATTAATACTTAAAAAAAAAAAAAAAAAAAAAAAAAAAAATATATATATATATATACACATATGTATATATATATATATATATATACACATATGTATATATATATATATATATATATATATATATATATATACACATATGTATATATATATATATATATATATATATATATATATATATATATATATATATATATATATATATATATATATATATATATATATATATATATATATACACATATGTATATATGTATAATTTTTTCTTCTTCTACAACACCTCTGTAACCAAGTTAGTTATTGAGGCCAATATATGTGGCAAAAATCAATAATCTCATTGTTGCAGTTTGCTCCTGCTAATTGCAATTTGTTGGGGGGGGGGCATTATACTTCTGTTTGATTATTTGTCATTCTTCTCTTTGTTTCATTTATTTCCAAGCTCATACGGTGCCTCAGCTGACCTTAACATGTACACAGCTAAGTAATTTGTCATACCTTCATGGGTATTTTGCAGCCATCACTCCCTCCTCGCCCCAATTTACCATAGTCCCCATCTCCCCAGGACCAGACCATGTCATCATCTGTTAGACACAGTGTTTGGGCATCCCCACTGCCACAGGCTACATCAATGACCCTATGACCCTGTAGAGCATCCACCTAAAAAAACAAAGCAACACATACACACACAGGACAGTTTTAGATCACTATGAGTGAGAAACATTGCCAGAGTAAGGAATAAAGCAACGTACACTGTAAAAAAAGAAAATTGGTATTTATTCAGTTGAATCAGAGAGCTTCAAAGTTATAAGAGAAAAAACGTTCCTGCCATTAAAAAAAAACAAAACATCAGACCAACAAAATGCAACCATATCAATATAGATTCATTAATAGACTGAATTTGTGAATAGTCATTGGCAGAAGACAATAGAATAGGACAGGCACCGCTGCATGTGCGCACTACAGCCAAGGACTTTAGAATGTGTGACTGAATGAATACTAGATTCACTGAATGTGCTTTGAGTACGCATTCCTAGAAAAGCACAATATAAATCTAATCCATTATCATTATTATTATTATTATTATTATTATTATTATTTGGGGAAAAATATCTTTGTTGGCTCAGTGAACAATTCAATGTAGTGAATTTTAGCAGAACACTGGTACAAACAGAATAATTTAATTTGTTACCATGAACTGCAGCCTCACTGAGAAAACTTAAAATTTTTACAGCACAAGGTTATGTTAACATTTTAAATTAAACATTTTTTACAGTGTACTATAAGAATGTGAACCATGTTAAAGGGATTATTATTCCATATATTGATACGTAAGAAATGTGATATATGGAGGTTTTTAAAGTTTAATTTTCAGCTGTCATAGTGTAAAAAATACTCCACATGCATGCAGCCTGGTGAATATAATAAAGAAGGAATAGAATTTGAGTGAATAAATTAATCAATTACGTTACTTGTTTTTATTACGTATATAAATGTTGATGCATACATATGACTAAATTAATATAAATGAAACACTAAGATGGATAGCTAGACTTGGCTAATTATGTGTAAAAATAGAAACGTGCAATAGGATGACCATGAACTTAGATTATAAATCGTTTTTCTGTGGGAATAAAGTGACACTAGCTTGATACTAATTGTTTTTCTGCAGCAGGAGGTAAACAGTAATCAACGCTCCAATGTGACTCTTCATGCTGAAAGTCTGGACAAAGGTTAAGGTTTTTTTCTTCTTCATGTCATTTCCCCTCATTAAGTTTAATCTAATAGAGACCAGGACTATCTCTTTTGTTCAAACACCAGCAGGTGGTATGTGCTGGAACTGAACCCTGGGTGTTTTTTTTTCATGCCATAAGGTGAAAGTGCTAACAAGTGATATTGTTTATATCAACATTTTCTTACCGTACTCAATACAGGTGTGCTTTAACATCTGCTTTGAGTTGTGTGAGATGCAAGTACTGACTAACCAGCTTGGGTTTGAGCTGGTCCTCACTGTCTCCGTGGCCCAGTCGTCCATAGCGACCCTTGCCCCAGGTAAAGAGTTCTCCACTAGCAGTAATGCAGGCACTGTGGGCCCCTCCAGCAGCGATGTCCACAACTTCCACACCCCTCAGCGACTCAATTACACGAGGACGATCGCATGGGCTGAAGTCAGGAGGAATCAGTTACTATGAAGCCACAAGCCATTACACTGTCCTCATTCTTAATCGTTACTGAAACATGGGTATTTAAGAACAATATGAACTATGAACAGAAAAGTGAAGATATGATTTTCTAACCTTCTGTTCCCATGGCCTAATTTTCCATCTTCAGCCTCTCCCCATGAATACACTTCCCCCTCGGAGGACAGTGCCAAGCAGTGCTTTCCTCCAGAATTCACAGCCACTTTCCTGATGAAGACATGTTGGATGGACTCCAGCAGTGTTGGGGTGGATACAGACTCTGTGCCACCGATGCCCAGTCTCCCACCAGCTCCATACCCTGTTGCATATAGCTGCAAACCAGGATGAAAATACATAGTTTCATACTTTGTTAAATATTCATCAATAGTAGAGCAGCCAGAAAGAGAGGTGTGAAGTTTATTGACAAACCTTTCCATCAGCAGTGACGGCAAACAGAGTCTGCTCTCCTCCAATAAGCTGAATGGGACGCAAGGTGGCCAGGGCTTCAGTAGGTGTTGGTACTTTAACCTTTGCCCCCTCGATTCCTCCCAGCTGACCTCTGTGATTGTGACCCCAACCATAGATGGTGCCACTGCCTCCTGCAGAGAGGGTCCAGTCATCCGGTCGCCGGTTCATCCACTGTACGAGCTGTTCATCATGCTCACGCTTGAACAGGTCATGACTCTCATGGAGGCCGTTCATGCTCTCGTGATCAGCCATAAGCTCACGGATTTTCTTTGTGACCTTCAAAGGGATAAGAATGCCGAAAACATGGATTAACAATAGGTCAAAGAAGAAAAATTAGGGGACACGCAGCACGTCTTGGCACACACACCTCATCCAGGAAAGGTCTTGGTAGCGAGGTTCTCTTGTCCAGAGCCACAGCCACCCTGGAGGCAGTGCAGTATCGACGAAACCATGCCCACTTATGGGTCTCAGCACAGCAAGGTAATGTGTCAAGCTCAAGATCACAGGCAAGAGCAACCAACACCTAGATGAAATACAACCACTATCAGTGACAGAAAACAGAATCTAATAATGCACCACATTTTCATAGATGGAGCCAGCTATAGTAAGCACATAATTATAACTTTACCTTAAAAAATGGACTATGCAGCAGCTGCTTCCCTCCCCTCACAATGGGGTCTTCATACTCATATTGTCTTTGTAAAGCTTCTGGTAGCCCCTTCACTAGAGCAGCGAGTGCACTGCCTGTGAAACTCTGTCATGAAAAACAATATTTTTAAAAAAATTAGCAGAATAGTTTTTGTAACTGTTTCACTTTACAACAGGTTTGTGCAGGTTTCAACTAAATAAATGTAAGGGTTTTATATTGATTTTTATGACCTTTATCAATGTAGATAAGTGCGCAAAGAGGATGTCTCTTAATGAAAACTAACAATGTAATATGAGACATCTTGCAATTTCCATTTCTGAAAGTTATATCAATGTCAGAGGGGACATGGTTTGAAACAGGTCATGTATGCATGCTTTTATTTTACATCACAGATGTTTAGGTATTGTTGATATAGTTCTGAATTATGTTCTGAGGGTGCTTACTGGACATATTTAATGTAACTTTAAAACAAGCCTTAACTTCACAATCAAATCAGTTGTGAAGATCTATAAAAATAGTACTTAAGACATTCCAGGACATTTTGATAATTACATTTGTGAACCAAACCTATACTAAGCCTTTGTATTATTCGAATATCTCTGTTTTGGTCATTTTTACATATTCCTACTATCAAAATCATTACAAAAAGCATAACAACTGAAGCTCCAGGGATTCAAAGAATGCAAAAACAAAAACCTATCTACTTGTGCAACACCTTAACAGGACACTAATGCCAATAAAATCCAGATTTTTTTTGAAGTTACATTTGTATAAACCAATCTACTTAGAATACAACTGTACTCACCACAGACCGAGCCTCTCCTTCACTGTCACCAAGTAGCCTGTTAATGTTGATGGACTGACCATACTCTGTGGTCAGGAGCTTTCGTAACCTCTGTAGAGCCCACATTCTATGTCCAGCAGCTGGACGACATACAATACAGTTAAGACATTAAAAAAACACAAACTGAACAATATACACTACATATAATATACTAATGAGTCTAATTTTCATACCAAGGGCACTGAGTTGAGCACAAGCTGCGAGAGATGCTGCTAGACGAGGAACGATGCTCCTGTTAGAGGCAAAGTTGAGCCTGAAGTCCAGGAGGCATGTAACCAAGTCCATGGAGGGGCAGGACAAGATGCAGCGATCTGACAGCAAGTCTTTGGGACCTAAAAAAACATTATAAAAAGACTATTGTCACATGGAAAACTATTATATTCAGTTTCAATATGGTGGCAAATCTTATCTCTGTACTTTACTGTATTAATTCAATGAAGCTCACCAGCAGCAGGCATAATGGGATACACAGTGAATCGCCAGCCCCAGCCATTTACTGAGCCGTCACTGGTAAATTTCCATTTGAGTTCATCTCCAGGGATCCTTAATTCACTGGACCAGTCAGACCACTCCCGACCTGAAGCCCACAACCTTACATTCAATTCTGAAGATTTGCATTTGATGGGGTGTAACTTTAAAGTCTTCCATTTCTTACCTGACCGAACTGAGACAATCCTATTGGCTCCATCCATGATTGTTAGTGGGTCATGGCGTCTCTCAGTGGAACACTGACGATCAAATTCTATCCTTAAACCTTCAGCACCTGCAGAGACAAAATAAAAACTTCTATTTATGAAAATTGCTAAAATTAGCTGTAATTTATCCTAAATACAAAGAAGAACTTCAGGATTCACATATGTTCTCTGCTTGCCTGGGATTTTAACAGTGCCACTAGTGGAAGTGTCATCTGTGTATGGATGGCTGCTCTCGACAACGACTGGCTGGGAGGACAAACGACCACTCTGTGAGTCTGTGGCAACATCCTCTAACTCAGTGACGCACAACTCCAGCAGCATGTCTGCAACCTGAAAAAGAGGAAATTAGTTAAAAGCTGAGTTCCTAAAAGGTGGCAACAGATGCACATGAAATCAAATACAAAGTAGATACCTGTGGATAAGCTGTACCCATTCCAGACAGTACAGCAGATAGCACCTCCTTGCCTTTCTCCCCTGAACGACACGACACTGCCAGTTTCAGCAGGTCCACCATTACCCGTGTGTCATCGGGCACAAGCAGACTTGTGAACTCATCCAGGTACTGAGGTTCCGGACCGACCACTTTGTTCTGGCTCTCGGAGTCCTGAAAACAGAAGATTAAAAGGTTCAGTGTGGTGCATAATGCAGGATATTTTTCTTTTTTTTAATGGAATTATGCATTTTAATATTTCTCTCTGGTCTACATAAATTATAAATGCTATGCTTGGGTCACAATTCTTTGTTAATTCAACTCCACAGGTCCATCTGCAACCCCATTTCTAAGTAACAACACCAGAAAGGTCATTTTGAGGACCGGTCCATTAAATGCACATGAGCCACTTCACACCCACCCCCTCCAAGTTGTTGACTGTGTTGCTCTGTCCCGTTCAGCCACTTGTGTTTGTTAATACAACCAAGAACTGAATATTTTAGGTAATTAGCTTGAATTTTGGACATATTTTCAGTATTGACTAGAACTGCTGCTTATCAAAAACAATTCTACGTACTTTGCAGCACCTGAAGGATTCAAATTCAAACTTTATGAACTATTAGGGTCCAAATCCATAAATAAATTGAGAAAAGACTAAAAAAAGTGGGAGTAGAAAAGCAGAACCCCTTTAAAGCATTGAAAGGTTCCTTATTATTATTATTATTATTATTATTATTATTATTATCATTTAATGGACTAACCTCTTTGGTTTTAGTCATGGTCTCAGCGATAATGCTGGCTGCACCAGGGTCATCTGTGACGGGGATGAACGGACGTGAGGAGGGACCAGATGGAGTCACAGCTGATGATGGGGTCACAGCATCCTCAGAAGAAGGAACCTGGTCACACAATCACTAGTTATGATCATGTGCATACATGCTGAACAAAGTGGCACATTTTTTTGACATTAATTAAAAAAAAATTAAGAAACTTGCATGAGAGGCATTTTCACATTTCCATCTTTTATTATTATAGTAATGAGTGACATTTATTGGTTTTATTGAAATTATGTAGATGTATTTTTGCAACTATTATATTACATACATTTGTAGTGATGGGCTTAGTATTTGGGACAAAACCAGGTAATTAATTAATTTTCCTTCATTAGTCCCAAAAGAGGAAATTCCAGCAGCAAGAGTATAGTACAACAAAACATAGGAGTAAACAAGGGCAAAATCAAACATAAAGATACTTATTTTAAAAAACAGCTATAAATACTGTTTACAGCTGTGCACATGTTCCTGTGAAATATACATTTGCATCAGTGAGTTCAGTGTGATGATCGATTATACAATTTCAGTTACTAAGGGTCAAAACAATACAAATAGAAGTATACTAAAGACTTGGATAACATGGGACTATAGGAGGTGGTGTCACTGCTGATGAAAATGTTTTACAGATGATATACTTACTCATTCATATTGTAATTTAATTTTAAATAAACAGTAGCACATGACTCATTTTAACCATTAACATTAAATGGATCCAGTAATCTAATGGGAAGTTAAGGTAATACTCGACTATATGCATTAGCATGGTGGTTTACACAAAATACTGATGTATACAATAAAAAAATCATGTAATGTAGACTTTACCCACAAGTCTTTTATTATGTTTCCCATAAAAGTCACTAAATGAGACAAACTCCAAATTTGAACATTGTTGTAAAATTTTAAAGAATATATTTTGGGTGGCCGTGACTCAAGAAAAAGAGTGAGTTGTCCAATAACTAAGAGGTTGGCGATTTAAGTCCCACGATGTCCTAGGCCAGAGGCATGCAACTCCAGTCTTTGTGGGCCGGAACCCTGCATGTTTCTGATATTTCCCTCGTCCAGCACACCTGATTCAATTAATGATCAGCTCATCATCCAGTTCAACAGAAGCCTGATAATGATGTAATGGCTTCCAGATGTGATTGAAAAGGGAAACACCTTAAACTTGCAGGTCACCATCCCTCACGGCCTGGAGTTCCCCATCCCTGTCATAGGCTGTTGTGTCCTTGGGCAAAACACTTCACCTTCCTTGCCTCCACTGCTGCTCATCACACTGGTGTATGAATGCATATGAATGTTTGGTGCTAGAATGTGTGAGTGAATGAATAATGGACCTCCTGTTTGCTCTTAGCACTATATAAACCTAATATGTTGTTATTATTATTGTTATATGGACAAAACACACAGGCAAAATTGTTAAAAGAAATGTTAACGCTATAGTGCAGTTAAAGTCAAATAGTGACTTACACAGTAAAAATAATGCAGTATCTTTTTTTAAGTACTTTTCATGAGTTTATTTTTAGTGCCTAAATTAAGATGAGAAAGGCTTTAGAAGGGCACAATTATTCATCTTCCAGTTAAAAGTCTGCAGTTTTCCTGTGAAGTCAGCAAACATTACATTAGCCAGCAGGAAAATGGAGAAAGAAGTGGAAAATGTGGTTAGAATTAATTATGATCAGAGCCCTGTGAGAGTATCTGGAGTTTCCAACTTGGTCAAAAATATATTTTGCTGATGGCTGCATCAAGACACCTGGTCATTAAGAGAGTAAATACCCCACAGTTCAGTATTTCAAACCGGGTCCACAGAGTGGAATGACGACAAGGGTTGCTGACATTAATTAAGAAAGAGCTGTTTCTGAGTCAGACCTCTGATATACTGTGTTTGTTTGTACTGTGTTACCTACCTCTGTCTTCTTGTCCTGCCAAGGATTAGGGCTAACTCGCTCTTCAGTTTCAGGGGGGATGGGCGGAGCTTCTTCATCACTCACACTGGATGAGGAAGAGGAGTCTGATGGGGGAATAGGTGAGCTGGAAGGACATTCTGTTGGCAGAATCATACTGGCTGGCATCAGAGCACCAACCACTGCATCCCTGGGGAAGACACAACATGTCCTGTCAACAGTAATAACTAGCAATGACATTTACCCGTACCAGTCAGTAGATTAAATTATTTAGAGGTCACACTCTTATCTCCTGTTTTATGTCCTGGTGCAGTGGGACCCTCATCTGTTTGTTAATGCAGCAATTAGCATTTGAACTGGTGCGAAATATACAACATGGTGAGTGTTGAGTCTCTAATAGAGATTCCAATAGGAATTCTGATGTGTGGAAATAATTTTTTTACGAGATAAACCTGAAAGTACCCAGCAGCATTACAATAACAGTGTACATTGTATCTCACATTCACTTCAAAGTTATTTTTAAGATGCTGGTTTATAGAGATGAAAACATTTTTATTTAACAACTGCTCGGCTGTGCCCAATAATTTGCAACTGGCCACTGGTCTGTTCATATCCACTTGTGTTCTCACTACAGCTGAGACATGATGAAAAATTAAGAACAATTAGTGTAAAACAAGAGAACAGGGGAGTTTGATTTGAAGAGTAATTGACAGTTTTGTAAAACGAAGATTGAGCTTCAGATTTACTGCAGCAGATACAAACCAGATAGATTGAAAGATCAGTTTCATGTTTTTATGTCTAAATTACAACATTCCTCCAGTGATACTCCACATGGTGATTGCCGTCAGCAACACATATATACGCCAGGCATCCATCACTATATTTACATCCACATTAATATTCTGTTTTTTTCTTATTCTGACATCCCTAGTAGTCTGTTTAGATGACCACCTAAAAAGTATATTTCACTAATATTATTGTTTACAGGCAGCCATCCATATCCTGGTTACAAAACTAAAGGCAGCCTCCCTCTTTCATTTTTTCCAATGTCTTTCTAGAAGGAATGAAAAATGAAGGAAAGGTTTGTGTTGTGCAAATCCAAAAGACTTGCTGATACTGTCACCATGTTAAAATGAAGGTGAGTTTCTACTTCCACCCAGAAGTGTGGACCTTTGAGAAACTGCCAGGGAACACAGCCTCCTGTTTAAAGTCATATCAGGAGGCAAACTGTAGTACAAACAAGGTCTAAGACACATGATCTCCCTCTGCTGTATTCCTCACCACAAGAACATATTTTAAGAATAAAAATCTCTATTTGGGAAATTAATTAATTCAGAATAGGATGCTTATATGACCCATGTTAATTGTGGATTATTGTCATCTTGAGAGTGATATGAGTGGCTACTGTTTCATTCATCATTTCATGACTTAAGTAAGCAGTGACATTTTAAGCTTAAGTTTTTAAGTTACTATGTTTTTATACTAGTAAAAGATGATCACTGGTTGATGAAAACTCAGGTCTCTCTCCATTAAAGATGAGAATATTCATGTTCACCATCATTTTGACATGAATTCCAAATTGTATTTTATTTTTTACATGCTATAGCTTTATGTTATCCAGAAATATTTGGCTGAGTGTTGTGATGTTTACCTGCCTGATGTGCATTTTACCCTGCTGGTCAACATACCTTGCATACATGATCTGCAGAGCTGACAGCACATGTGACAAGGCTTGCTGTTTGGGTAAGTTTCCATCGAGACTGAGGAGAATTTTAGCAAGCGAGGGTCGATTAGGCTTCGTGCTGCTCTGCCCACTCATCTTATTGCTTACTGTGGAAGAGTCACTGTCTGACTGCACACCTATGGAAAACAACACCAACAAAGAGGCACCTTGTCAATGATACTTAGTTATTATGAGCCAAACCTGCAGACTTGCAGATGTATCCATGGTCTTGTCTGCCATCTACAGGGAGGAAAAGTAAATGATTCTGTAACTTGTAAAATTGTTTCCTCTGTATTTTATGAGAAACTAGAAAAGCACTCTGAGAGTGCAGACCTCCGCCAAGATATAGACACCCCCCCCGGATCACCACCTAAATCTAATCATTTCCAGATCTCCCCATTGCCAACCTACCCTCAAAATTTCATCAAAATCCGTCCATAAGTTTTCGAGCTGTCTTGAACACAGACAGACAGACAAACAAACAAACGCTGGCAAAAACATAACCTCCATGGTGGAGGAAAAAAAAAAAAATAATAATAATAATGTGAATGGAGTTTCAAGAGATAAAAGTATTTATCTCTCATGTACGAAAAAAAAAAAACTACTTTTAGACTGTAAGCAGAGAGTTACCTAGATATGATGCTCCCAGTGAGTCTCTGGCTGTTTGAAAAAGGACAGGCTCGTGAACTGAAGGTGTGGTCACATCAACAGTGGTCCATGCCACACTGTGGGAGGAGCCACAGGCTACTCGAGTGATTTTCTGCCCCTCCAGACCCTGAACCAGAGTGGGCTTCCTGTTAACTGTAGTTGTGCCATTCCCCTGCTGCCCGTGGTCATTGTCACCCCAAGCATAGACCTGAAACAACACACAGCTTTATAGCCACATCTGTTGCAGAGAATTCAACAAGACTTTGATTAAAAAGATATCACATAGGTTGTCTTGTTCTTCAGTAGTTGTTGTTACAACATACCAAACACCAGTAATTTACTGATTTATATATTTTTGTGTGAGTGTAAATTATATATTTTTTGAATAGTTTGTCCTCACAGTATTGTTATGTGTGTTTTATGGTGGGGTTTTTTCTTTTGTCAATTGTCTTGTCATCTGCCTGGGGACTACAGATGAAAACTAGTGCTCATATTTACAACTGCAATTACTGAAGATGCATTTATTAATATGCATTAAATAAATGGGGACAAAAAAACAATTCTAAACAGCTGAAATAGTAGTTGAAAAGTGTTTTCTATTCATCTTCTATAATATAAACAATTTGCTTTAACAGAGTAATGAATAGGTTTCAGGCCTTTCCCTTTGGTCATTTTATATAATTTATATAAACAATGATTATATAATAATTAATATCAGGGTATCCAATCAGGGTATCCAATCTGGATCCAAGCTGTGTGTAGTTTATTTTGGGAGAAAACATTATTCAAGATGAAATAAGGTGATGTAAGATGAATAAAAGTCAGATATTCCTGAGAAACTACAATGCGCCAACACATGAGCTCTTACTAATGTAGATCGTAGCACATCTAGAGCAGTACAATAATGGTAAATGAGTGCTCTGGTGTATTGAGCTCAGTGCAAACCTGTCCTGTGTCTGTGACTGCCAGACAGTGCAACGCTCCAACAGCAACATGGACAATCTTTTTGCCTCTTAGGCCCTCGACCATCTGGGGCTTCCGCACATGGACATCAGTCCCATGGCCCAATCGGAAATAGTCGCCTTTGCCCCTGTTTACACAGAGAAACTATCAGAAGGGCCAAATGACTGCAATACTTGAATTCACAAGTATCATTTGTCACACTTACCATGTCCACACCACTCCAGATTTGGTGAGAGCCAGTGAAAACTGAGCCCCACACTCAATCTGACAGACACCCTGGCCATTGAGTCTCTCTATGTTCTGTGGGATGTTGCATCCTTCACTGCCCCCACGGCCAAGCTTACCAAAGTCCCCATCACCCCAGGAAAACACCAACCCTAAACAATGAAAAAAAAATTCTGAGTGCATATATATCCCTGAAAAAGGCTAAATACAAATATTTTATATAAACAGCATTTGTCATGTACTTTACTTGTAGGATCAAAACAAATACCTTCATCTGTGAGAGCAAGTGTTTGAGCATCTCTGCTCCCACAAGCCACCTGGATAACACGATGTCCCAGAAGCACTTTCACCTGGATGAGAAAGACAGTGAAGCAGACTTAAATTTAACAACCATAAATTACAATATTAAAACTTGGTGTTAAACCAATTCATTACTTATATCCTGTGGCAATCGTTATTTTAAGGGGAGTAAAATTTTCACAAATACAAATTAAGACCCCATGTCCATTAAGTATTTCTTCATGTATAAAGGAAAAACTACACTCTGATAAACAACCATTCATTTAGTAATCATCAAAAAAAATGTAATGACCTACCAGTTTAGGCCTAAGTTGAGTAGTGTTGTCACCATGTCCAAGGCGGCCATATTCGCCCAAACCCCAGCTGTACAGTTCCCCACTGGAAGTAATGGCTGCACTATGAGAGCTGCCACAGGCAATGTCACGAATACGTTTTGTCTTCAAAGCCTCAATTAAGCGAGGCTTGTCACAGTTCCTGAAAAAAAAAAAGATAAAAGATAGCTGTGTTCCAACAGGAATAACTCAAAAACTTCACACAGATATCATCTTTTAAATTCATACATTCTGCTAAAGTGTCCCAGTTTGCCATCATCTCCTTCACCCCAGGAAAAGACCTTCCCATCCACAGTCAAGGCCATCGCATGGCGTCCTCCAGAATGCACGGCGACTTTCTTCACTACATAGTTACTGAGGGCAGAGATCTGACGGGGAATGGGGATGGTTCCACTTGACAAGCCCAGGCCTAACCTGCCATTTGTGGCTTCTCCGCATGCATAAATCTTCCCCTCAACAGTTACTGCAACAAGGGTAAAATTTGTTACATATATGCCATACAGTATGTGTATCATAAATACATTAAATGTAGAGATGTCACTCACCTGCAAAGAGACTTTTGGAACCACCAGCCACTTGCACTACATTAAGTGCAGAGAGAGTTTCAGAGAAGGAAGGCACCTTGATCTGAAAACACAAACAAAACTGATTAGAAAATATAGTGCGAAGATGATGTGAAGACTATAAATGAGATCTAATAAAACATCCTGTTTCTATTAAATTCAGGTGGTTCTCTGATTACTATTCTCATTTCTAATACTGTATATTGCAGTGTTTCCATCATAAGCGCTTCTCTGTGATCTTTAAATTAAATACAAATGATCCTTTAATTTCACTTCTTTTTTCATTAGACTTCAGAACAGACAGCACCTTAGACCCCTTGAGTCCTCCCAGCTGGTCCTTGTCATTCAGACCCCAGACAAACACTTTGGTCCTGATGGTGGCTGCAGACTCCAATCCTGATGACTTTTTCCGAGCGAGACTATTGTCCAGACAGAATGGGACAGTGGATATTGGATTTAAAAAAAACTTGGGTAAACAAACAAGATGATCATTACACATATTTCTGTGCTTATTAAAATGTTTTACCTTCCAGTGGCAGTTTTATCATCTTCTTCTTCTTCATTGTCAGACGCCAGGAAAGGAACTGTGGCCAGGTCTTCATCTTCTGCTCTTATACGGCCCACAATTCCAAGACCATGGATCTTGCAGTCTATCCCAGAGCTACGGCACTGCTTGATTGCGATCTCAATATATCTGTGATACTGAAGAAAAGGCAATAAAGCAAATGAGATAATCTGACATTTAAGGAAAAACTATTTTTGTTCAAACAATGGTCATGTCTATTTCAGCTGACCTCAGTACAGTCACTAAGTAGAAGCACAGTAGTGTCTGTGGGATTGATGTTGATTGTCTTCAGTTCAATCAAGTTGTTTAAAGAGCTTCCACCTGTATAAAAAACATTAAATCATGTGACTTATGCTAGTAAAAATAAGGAAATAAGGAAAAACAAGGATAAAAAAAAAACCAGCACAGATTTACCTGACACCACTACTAGTGAGGGCATGTAGCTGCTATCTGCAGGATCAACAATCATCTTCAACCTGTGCACAAGAACATCTGGAAAAAGCTCAAGACGAATCCAGTGCTGCAGAAGAAAAGAGCAACGGAAATGACAAAGGTTGTCAGTGCTTAACACATGAAGAAAGTGAAACAAATCTAATCATCATACTGGTTTGTTGAGAGCATACAATTCAATCTTCTACCTTTCCCTGTGAACCTGACGACTGCCAGCACTGATCACTGCAGTCAATGAGGCGTGAGGCCTGGTTAACTGATGATGAGACATTGAGAGTCTTGACAGCGCGAGACCAATCATCAATCAACATTCCCCGCTGGCTGCTGTGATGCTTCTTGAGCTGTTTTCCTGAGCGACCACAGAATGCTGGAGACTGACCTAATTGTAGAGAAGATGAACAACAGATTTAGATGATAACACAGACGAACACTGTGAATTTTACCTGAATGAACGTGTGACGAACCAGGTTCATTGATTCTGCCGAAGGAATGTCTGGTGTTATGTTTGCGGGTCTTGAAACAGTTTTCACAGAAGTCAAAATCATCACAATTCCTGCATTTAAACCGAGGGCCATTTATAGGGAACATCTGGCAGCCATCACACCTGCACACAACACAAGCAGAGTATGCAATTGAAGTACATGTTGGGGATAAATAGTTTAAATGATGCTGCAGAAATTCTGGATCATATCCCAACCTGACTCCAGGGTGGACACTAGGCACCAGTTCCATCTCAGACAACAAGCCAGTCCAGTGAGACTGCTGTGGGAAGTCTACAATCACATCTTTTCCATTGGCACTGAAAGCTAAAATAAATGGTTTGACTTCATTAATTAAGAAAACTAGAGTTCCAGGTTAGAGCAACAAGGAAAAAGACATCCTTTGAATCCAAATAAAGACAGTACATCTGACTTAAAATAATCTTAAATCTTCTCCAAATACCGATATAATTGTCAGCTCTCATACTACCTTTATTTAACTTGAGAAGCACTGTTTGCAAGTGTGCAAAATGCATGCTTTTACTGTTAACATAGAACTGTATGATAATGTGTGATATGGTTGAAATTTTTTATTTTAAAAAATCCTTACAAGAAAAAAAAGAAGATATCGTTTAGTAGTTTCTGAAAACAGTGATACACAAATTTGCTACTTTCGGATGTTAATTATATTTTTTCAGAAAATGAAGTAATTATTTGAAGAAAGTAACTAAATGTTTTCAAACATAAAGTCATTATTTTGACAAAGCTTATTATATTGCAAAAGTAATTCATTATTTTGACAATGTTTTTCATTATTTCAAATATTCACTTTGATTAGGTTCTTGATAAAGGTAATGGGATTCTATAGAACCGCACTTCTATTAAAGATCTGAAAAAAGAGCTTACCTTTTACAACTCCTACACTCCTGTGGGTTACTGAACCCCACTTGTACTTTGGTGTGGTGACTGTGGGTTTTACTCTCACTTTGTCCCCAATCTTTATGTGCGAAGGAGAACTTTGCGGTGGGAATCCTGGAAATGTTTCATTAAAAATGGTAAGAATGAAGAGAAAGCACTAAACCTTCACATACTGTTTTACTGCATTGTGTTTTGCATCTTTTTCCTACATATAATGTGCATAGTCTTGAAATACATATTCTTTTGTGTTTTTATATCAATGCACATATTCTTGGATGTTCACTTTTTTTGCTTCTTTTTTATGCACCCGAGAGCTACTCATGAGCTATTGTTATTTTCACATAATGACCTTGAATCTTAAAAAGCACAGAGTTTATGATTACTGACACAATATCAACTAGAAAAGCACTCTGAGAACGCAGACCTCCACCAAGGTAGACCCCCCCCCCCAATTACCAACCTACCCTGTAAATTTCATCAAAATCCATCCACAACTTTTGAGTTACCTTGCTAACTAACAGACAGACAAACAAACTGTGGCAAAAACATAACCTCTGTGGCGGAGGTAATAACAAGCTGAGTATTTACCAAGCAGCTCAATGTGGATGTAGCGGACCCAGTACGTCCCTCCCTTCTGCTGCCAGTCACACTGTACATTCAAGTCATGAAGTCCATCTCTGTCCAGCTTAATTACTTTACCGACATCTCCGTCATACACTTCCTCGTACGTTCTACAGCACTTCACCATCATCCCAACCTGCAAAACAAATGACTGATCTGTTAGATTCACTGTTTGTCATGCCCAGTAGGGTGGCCTCAGTCCTTTGTAGCTCTTACCTGAATGTTCTCTCTAACGTAGACGGCATAATCATCATTGCTTTGAAAGTCAGACCTCTTCTTAAATGTCTGGCTTTCAGTCACCACTGCGCCTGGAGGCTAGTAGAACAGACAAGCAACACCAAATATTGAATTTTTGGTAATTATAGCAACACACCGAATTTGTCACACCAAAGGAGCAGTAACATGGTCTATTATTCAGCGAAATATCTAAAGAACAAGAGTAAACAGTGTACCACAGGGAAGGTAGGTTCTGCCTCCTCCAGCTCCTCCAACACCTCTTCATCTGAGTATTCATCGGACACAGTATCAGCATCCGACAGTTCAGTAACATGAATGTCTGGGTGGTCCAGCAGCCAGCTCACCAAAGCCTCGACACCTGTAGGACACATTCAGTTATACACTCAAAATAATATCTCTTCCTGCTGTGACAAGTACATGCAAACTTCAAGTAACAATTTATTTAAAAGTATGAAAGTTAAGCAGATTTTATGCCATATGACATTATACCTGGTACACTAGATGCACTGCCTGTAGTTCCAGACAATGACTTCAGGGCAAATTCAATGTTTTTCCGTGGGAAACCCATCTCCATGAGCTGGAGCACAATGGGTAAAGGAGGTACAGGGGAGGTTTTCTGTTTCTTCTGTTTGGGTGGTCTGATGTGTTGTATGGTGACAGGTGTGGTGGCCTCGCTAGAGCTGCTTTCCTCAAAAAGAGGAGAGGAAGGGTGTGTGGATTCCACAGCCAGATACTGACACACTGCCAGAGCTGCTGCCTACTCATACAAAAATACAGGAAAAAATACAGAGATGAGGTCATATCAAATACCAACCAAATACTTAATTTATTCATATCACGACAATCATTACTCAGTTAAGCGTGTGGACTCACCTCCATCTCTTGTCTGTCAAATATGGCTTTGATGGGTGAAGGTTGAGTGGCAGAAGACAGCAGCTGCTGAAGGAGGATCAGTGGAGGAAGAGGGCCCTCAGGAGACAAGTCACCCACATCAGGAGACGACACCACTGGATCCTCTGCAAAAATGTTTGTTACACAATCAGCGAAACAAAGCAATTCAGCTTATAACCACAAACCTTAAATCTCAGGAAAAGCTCTGCATTGCCCCACGTAAGCAAACTGTTTAATCAAACACTGGAACAATAGTCTTCCTAAACAAAGGCTGCTGAGCTCTATTAGCACAGGGGGGAAAATCTCAATCTTATAATTTTACGCAAATTTAGCAAAAAATAAAAAATAAATAAAATCTGCCAAAGGAACAACTGAAAATTATATTGATAACATTTCTTGATTTTTCAAGGTGTATTGTATAAAAATAAACTATTTATATCTCACTGAAAAGTTACTATTTAGGAGATTATGTCTCATTTTAAGTGTGATGAAATATTTGGACTAGAAATGAGAAAAATACACTTTTTGCAGTAAGACAATCTAAGACAAAAAATGAACACACTTCATTTTGACCAGAATTCCAGCCAGTTCACACTGGGACTTTGTTTAGAAACCTCACTAACAAAGTTTACCAGAAGGATAGGAGATGTACTGCTTTAGAACTAAGAATAACTTGGTATAAAAATGTCTTAACATATATAAAACTATTCCTCAATGTCCAAATAAATATTTGAGTGTTTCCAGGTTTTTCTTAATCAATGACAAAAACCCTCTTAATTAATTAATATTGTTCTACATCTCGGATATCATTTTGAAGTGATTAATACACATGTAATAATTTTTATTTGAACACTTTCTTTGACAGAAGCCAATTTATTTTGAGTGATTCTGAACAAAGCCATAGTGAGAAGCTGCAGTCTATTTAATTATTCGTTTATTTACTGGCCGACACACGAGCATACTAGGTTTTAAAAGTCATGGCTGAAATTTATAAAACATTATTTGAGGCAATTTTCATTGAAATGTCAAAACCTCAGAAATGATATTCTGGATACTTGTATGGAAATATGAGTCCTGAATTAACTAAACCTAAATTAAGTAAGTTTAATCGCACCCTGCATTAAAAGAACTTTGCCAGATGTTTTCTGAATGATTATTTCACATTGGAACTCATTTTCCTGCTTGGTATGCAAATGGGCTTGTTCATGTATAACAAAAAACAAAAGGTATGCTTTTATTCCAAGTTGGACAGGCTGGATTTGTAATATTTCCCTCTACATCAGTTGACTATGCAGTTCAAAGGCTACTGGTGACAGCTTTTAAGGTTGAGTGTTTCCTGTATCTGTCAATACACCTTAAAATATTGATTGACATTACTTTTACCATTCCATTTGTTTTCATTGGCTGTCTTATATGATGCTGTAACATTGACTGAAGGCTCAAGTGCTTACAACATGTTCATGAATGTGTATTGGATTATGACACTTGTGAAAAGTGTACATTTTCCTGGGTGAAGTCTTACCACTGGGATTTGGTCCAATATCTACTACTGCCTGCTGAGAGAGGATCTGCCTGAGTTTGTCCTGGTGAGAGAGCAAAGCCCGTCCTGCTTTTAAAATGTACAGCCTCAGCTGCTGGCACCGCAGCAAATGGATGTCCACCTGGTCAGCTGGGAACACAAGCAGTCTGATTAAATCCCCTGGACCAGACTTATCATTTACCTTCAGAACAAAGTCGTGCACACTGCCGGCACACTTAAGCAGATATTGGGATGATCCCTAACAGCCAAGTGCATCTTATTAGGCATGAACAGAGATGTTGCCTGCTGTGCTGGCTGTTTATTCTGTGTGTGTGTCTCTATTTCGTTTAAATAAATTAATACTAGGGTGACTGGCATTTAAAATTTTTCACTATCCATACTGGTACCCATTGAAATGTAAATATGGTTTAAGTTCATTACGAAACTGTTAATAAATCAGAATGTGGCTTTAAGGTAAACAAACTGGAAATGTGTTCATAAAATGTTAAGATACAACATATTAAATCCCACTTTGTTTAACTTGAGGCGATTATTGGACATTTGGATACCCTCAGCAACTTTTTTTATGCAATGCAGTCAGTGCCATTAGCGTATCCTAGTTCAGTATCCAGCTCTGATAAATACACAATCCTGCTTATGAGTAACATATTGTATTCACTATATTATATAA
This sequence comes from Siphamia tubifer, assembly GCA_020466265.1. NCBI lineage: Eukaryota > Metazoa > Chordata > Actinopteri > Kurtiformes > Apogonidae > Siphamia > Siphamia tubifer. Next base: position 26,461,586 of record CM035786.1, on the reverse strand, counting down.
AGGGTTGACTTGTAGTTTCCAGTAGTTTGCATACCTGTAAGCCCTCGACTTAAGGACTTCTTCATGCGTTGTTTTTCAAGTTTGCTTCCAGCGAGGCTGACCAGCTGAGCCCAAACTGCCAACATGGGCTCAGTGAAGGGCAGGTTCTGCACACTGAAGGACACTGCTGGCAACTGAATGAACAAACAAACAAAAACAGTAATACTATCAGTGTTGAAAAAATGTTATTTGTAAGAAATGTGCATCTAAAAACTTTCATACCGGTTTCAGATGACTAAGCAAGCAAACTCTACACGTCCTCATCTCATGAAACTGGACAGTGATGCGGCCTTTGGGAGTGATGCGTGTGACTGTTCCCTCGCCGTACTCCTCATGAACAACCTGACCTCCTAACCTGAGGCGCCCATCAATACCTCCAATGACTGCAAGTACAGCCATCAGACTGCCCACTCTGGGGCCTTCAGATTCAGGAAAATACTCCTCCAGAAAACACTGGAACACAGAAAGGCATAATCATAATCAGCATGATAACTGAAAGACACATACACAATTATTGCAGCCAAAATGGAAACAGCTCTTACTGCTTCAGACTGGCAGCCTGCCATCACATCTCCAATGGAACTCAGCTGACTGTTGATGTAGTCATTTATAAGGCTGTTCCATTGGTTTAGAGAATGCAAAGTGCGCAAGACAGCTACAATCTCTTCAGCAAGTGTGCTGCTGTGTGTGGCTGTCAGAGATGCCTGAGGGCGGGACTTCCTCCTTCGCAGAGAGCCCTCTGTTGAGAGAGAAGGAGTTATTTAGAAGTCCATATTACAGAGAAGGCTTTCATTTTCCACCTTAGATCATAGTTCAGTCATGACTTTACCTCTGAGAAGTGGCAAATCTGAGGAGCAGGTGCTCAGTAGGCTCCCTAAGAAGCTGAACAACTTTTCCACCAGAAACTTCATGTCCTGAGAGCGCTCCATCTTATCCCATGAGGGTAAGACTGCCTGAAGGAGACGTAGTGCCAGAATCTGGAAAAATAGGGGGTGCACAAAGTAAGACTACAGTACCACATGTTCTCTATGATACTACAACAGATAAATTAACCTATGATCATCATGCAAGATCTGCAAAAATACATGTTTATTATGCTCCACAGACATATTAAAACATTTAAAAAATGACATAGTATTGGAACAGTTGCTTCTATTATGAATTCCCCTTTAACACAAAACGTGTAATAAGGTTTTGTGTGGTGTCACATCCAATCTGAGAGCTTTTTAAAATAAAATAATACAATACATGTAAAATGCCATTTAAAATTTCAGCTAATAAAAAAAAACAATTTCTGAGTGTGTCATTCCCATTTGTCATTCTGACTTTTCATGCGACACTGATGCATTTATACCAAATTGTCTGTATTTGTGCATCTTCTTGCACAATATTCATAACAGTAAGCTTAAGTTTTGCTATACTTGCCTTACATCTGCTGTTCTCTACCAGATATCATTATCTGGTGCATTAATGTTCATTAGATATGTAATGGTTCTGTTACTCCGCCAAGGAATGGTGGAGTTATGTTTTTGCTGACATTTATCCATTTGTCTGTCTGTGTAACTCAAAATGTTATGGATGGATTTGGCTCAAATTTTAGGAAATGTTCATACTGATACAAGGAATAAGTGACAAAGGTTTGGTGGTGATCAGTGGAGGGGGGCATACATGTGTCTTTCGGGGGGGGGGGGCTGATCTGCCTTGGTGGAGTCTGTGCTCTGTAAGTTCTAGCTCTTTCTAGTTTTGTGTTTTATTTTTTAGCTGGAACATCCTCAACCTTTTTATGAAATGGTATGACATTCAAAGTCTTGAAAGTTGTAGTTCTAAAAATGTGAGGAATTTAAGGAGACAAGGAAAACCTGTTTAGTTTTTAAAAACATTTAGTTTTTAAATCGTCTATGACTTTGATTTGTTTTTACAAGGGGCTTTTATATTTAAAAAAAACACTGCATCATTTACAGTGTGGAAAATACCACAAAAGCAACATACCTGTCTCTGCAGAGTAATTGCATTAAATGACTGGTGCCCTTCAACAATTCGGATGAGGAGGCTAATCCATGCAGAGGTGCTGAGGGTGCTACACATCTGAGGCATGAGAGCAATGCTACGTATAAAGCCCAGTGTACACCAGCTCCTGTGCTGTTCCCGTGAGACGAGTCTGTGAGAGTGACATCCTGCCATCCAAGATAGGGCATGTTACAATCAAATTCTACTCTACTCTATTCTGTTATACTCACAAACAACATCTGCAGAATTGAAAAATAAGTGTTTTTATCTACCCGATTTGTCATTAGCTCCACTTTCGACGAGCATCCTCAGAAGTCCACAAAGGGTTCGTGTCGCATCTATCTGTAAAACCTCAGCGTAGATCCCAGCTGTCAGTGATAGTGTCTTCAGGAGATTGACTGTACTGGTCAGCATCATAGCTGTTGGATGACTGCTCTTCTCAATCAGCTCACCTTCTGAAGATAAAAAAAAAAAAGGATGTACGTCAATGAATACCACCTTTAACTTAAAACTGTGCTGAATTTACTGCCATAATACAGTGAACTGACCTGTGTCATCCTCTGTGTCTGAGTCCTCGGCAGGAGGCTGGGCAGCTGGCGGTGGTTCTGCAAGTTTAAGGTCATACTTGCCCTCTTTGCCCATTCTATAGGAATTGGTACTGCTGGTATCCCACTGAACCCTGATCCAACCATCTTCACCCAGTTCTCCAATGACCCTCCCGAGACCTGGTGCAGGACCATCCTGGATAAAATAAAAAGAGACTCACATAGTTCAGGATTACAACCTACCAATACATCACCTGCTGTTATAACAGATTACTAGGTTTCTGTACCTGATCTCCCCATTTCCAGTCAACCCCCCTCATCACCCTGGTTCCTATTTTCATCATGGCTGCCAACTCTGGGCCAGATGCTGGAAGGGGTGCAGGGGCAGCCTCTTTTCTGGACTCCTCCAGTACTGTGGCTGAACCGCCATGTGCACATAACCTCAGATCCTCTTCACTGCTGTCTGTGCTCGGTCCTGAATACAACAGCAGAAGTGAAATCAAAGACTTTCACTGATAAACATGTGGCAGGTTTCTCTATTCTGCCTGTTGGATACTTGATTGAGCAGGTCTCACCTATGAGCCTGAGGATACTCTGTGTGAGGGCCAGTATACCAGAATTCAGTAGGAGACTGAGGCTGTTTGCCCCATGTTTAAGGGACAGCATGTGAATCATTGCCAGAAGGAAGCGAGCTTGTGGAATGGTGCCAAGGCTTGGTCCTGCTGGGTTCTCATTGGTGATGGTCTGCAAAGGAACAGGCTGAACACCTGGTATATGACAAATATATCAACAAATTAGTTTGTTCATTTGCATTTACCTTATTTAGACGTAAGTGAGGCAGTTTGTATGCATTTAATTCTTTAGCTTTTATTCTTCATCTACATACTCTTACATAATACTATTTGTAATCTTGTCATAAGAGTTTGTATTCATGGCTTAAATACTAAGATCTGAACAGCACCATGGATTTGGAAAACCCTTACAGCCCTATTAGGCCAATAGGAAGCCAGTTACCAAGCTCCTTGAAGCGGGCGCTGGCTTCGAGCAGGATGTTTCGGACGTTCTGGATCGCCCAGGAATACAACTTGCCAAATGTCACCTCCAAAAGCATACGGTTGAAGGGAGGGATCAGATCCACATCCTTCAGGCAGTCAGACAGGGGCTCCCTGTGACGGAAAAACATTAGGAAGCTCAGAACAACATAGGCTTATTAGAAGTTTTTTCTCTTCACATACTCACTGCACCACATAAAAACTGTTCGATTAGTACCAATTACTTTTAGTTTACAAAATTAAGACAATTTAAATTTTTTAACATCCAGTGTATTCTATAAATAAACATACCCAATGTTGGTCCCTTCTGGTATGACTCTTTGCCATCCACAGAGCATCGCATATTGCACAGAAGGCAGCAGGAAGCTTTTGGAGGCCAACTTCAGCATTGTGTCAATCCCCTCTAGCCTCACCTCTGCCCTCTCCAGCTATTGCAAAATAAGATAGACATTCATTAGGTTTCTTTTAACAGAGACTCACAGTTAATTTTATATTTTAAAATGTTTTACTTAGCCTCAATCATACTTCTTACTTAATGAAGTCAGTCATGAAATTACCTGTTTAAGAAGACACTTCCTCATTTTCTCCACATCCAGTGGTTCTTCTTTCAGTGCAAACTCCACAATAGTGGCCATCAGGCTTGATTGAGAAAAGGCACCCTGGACACTGTGTTTAAGCCACCTGTACTTCTGGACACTGGCCACAGTGTTAAGGAGGGGCTGCCACTTGTCCTGCTGTAAATGAATGATACCAGAGAAATTTCAAACTGCACAAACAATGTCATTGCTATGATGTGTTCACTGCACTTGAAAATTAACTGATTACTGCACTAACCTCAGTAGATACCAATGAATCTGATACACTGTACCAAAAACAGTTCTTTTAGATCCTGTTATATTACCTTGGATGGCTTGGTAGTCGGCGACTTCCTATCAGCAGGTGGGGCACTAATGTTGACATTAAGCTCCTCTTCGTTGGTCCCTTCATTCTCCAGCTTTGGCTCTTCAATGTCAGCAGATTCTGACTTCTTAGGCACTAAAGACAGAAGTATATTTCACTTAGAAAACTGGCAATATACAAACAAAACACATAAGACTCCCCCATGCTGTGAATTTCAGTAGCTACTAAACTCCTAAAACCCCACCTCTTTTTTTCCGGCGGTCCCTGATGAGTTTTTGTGTGATCCTTCTCCAACGTGGCTGAGAACTTAGCAGCTTCAGTTTAGACACTATAGACAGGTCGTTGCTTACAGCAGGACGCAGCTCATTAAAAAGAAAGCGAAGACGCTCAATAACAGGGGCACACACCTCTTTATAAGAGCGACCTTGCTCTTGATGGGTCTAAAATAAATGAGAGGAAAACCATAGTCAATGGAAGCCCACTAGCTTCTTCTGTAACAACATTCTTGCCATGATGCGTACTTATTTCAGAGTACATGGTACAAGCAGGAATCTTACTTTAATTAAAGAACATTTTGCCTGATAGACCATGCGGCACACATCAATCACAGATTTGGGGAGGGACCTCTGTTTCCCCTGGTCCACACCCAAGGCACATTGACTAACAAGTGAGAGAGCGACATGACCTGTGACAAAGAAACCAGAGTTCAGCTTAAACTTCTCTAGGAAGACAGATCAGGTAATTTATCTCTTTGTAAAAGAAACTGTGCAAGTGCATGAATGGTCAATTAAAAACAGTTCTTTTTCATAGTTTCAGTAGTATAATAATAAATATTCTAATAATTCATATAGTGGTCAACTAAGACAATCAGTAATACATATATCCTCCTGACACCCAGCACTGCATTTTTGTCACAGTTTTACTTATAAAAAACAAAACACTGTCCACTGCAAAGGACATTCTATGAAAAAAAAAACAACTTGAAAACCTTTGGTCTGATTTATCAGGTACACTGTTGCCCCCAGTGGCCTGACTTATCAGTGCATAACAAAGTATTAAAGTAAAGCAAGAACAAAACTGTTGCATTATACCATTTCCAAGCAAGGCATTTATTTGATATAAAAAAAGCCAAACTGTTGTTTTTCTGGGTCTCAGGAGGTCAAATGTAATACTGGTCTACAAGTAAAATGCTTCCAGAATAAAACCAATAAAATGTTAACACGTGTGTTACTGCGAAACTCGAAGTCTTAAATGCTGGTTGGCTCAAGGTTCCGAGATAAGTCTGGGGTCAAAATGTGAAATTCTTAGGATTAACAATAAAATAGGTTTTACTCAAAGGGAATATTCATTTCAGATCTACTTCAAAACTGTCTGCACATTATGATCCATTCACTTTACAGGTTCTTTCTAGTGGAATATTTACAAATCCATTGCATACATGTACATGTGTTTAGACTGGCCTTTGTTTGAATTGTTGTTTTTATCATTGTAGGTTTATGTCTATATGTTTTTATGTTGTTTCCTGCTTTTACTGTAGGTTTTATGCCTTGTTGTTTTATGCTGTTTTATGCATTTTATGCCTCTATTCCTTTTGTACAGCACCTTGTGACTTATGCTCTTGAAAGGTGCTATATAAATAAAGTTTGTATCATTATCATTATTATTATTATTATTATTATTATTATTATTATATAAAACACACCATCATATATATATTAAAAAGATGAGCGAACCAGCACTTTTACCATTTGTTTTCAGATTCACCTTATATAAGATGAATCAGAAAAAAAAAACGGAAGTAAGAAATGTATGCAAGATTTATTTTGTATTTTGTATGTATATGTATCTAATGTATGTAAGATTTAGCACATTTAATGTCTGAAGCAAATACTTTCTAAAGAAAAAATTGAAGAGCAGTGTAATTAGATGATATCAAACTCTTGAAGGTTGATAGTGCCAGATGACTACCTTTGATGTCATTGGAAACTGAATATGAATAGAACAGTAAACACACTAAAAGTAATAAATACCTTCATAAATAAGCAAATCAATATCATCACTGAACTCAAATATTTTAACAATAAACATGGACCTGACTGTCAAATTAATGGTCAAGTTAGTAATTCTAATAGCTAGTGACCACTATCAAAGCTAAAATCAGTTCATTTGGATAGTTTGCTAAATGTTGTTAATGGCACATTAATCAGCCAATTATTCAGCTAATCTCTAATTAGTAATACTTAAGATGACATTCTGTTTAAATCCAAGAAATCCTATAATTTGCAAAAATGTAGTCGCATGAAGCACATGCATTGTATATTATCTTTTAGAAAAATAAGTACAAACTGAGTGGTGACATGTCTCAAACCATGAAACTGCAAGCTATGGTTCTAAACTAAAGTGTGGTTGGTGCTTCATGACCAGCTTGCTGTCATTGCCTAATTTGCGTAATTTAATTCATAGTTTCTTTGATTAATGTCAGCATTCCAGTAACATTCAGATTTTATGCATAAAACCCTCACACTACATGATTGCTTGAGCAGATAATTGATCATTACAAGTCTTGAATACACAACACCCATCTCAATTCTCTGAAGGGGTGACCAAAATAAGCTCAATTATCATCTAGTGTGGGTTCTACAATAATAACAATCCATTCAAAAACTGAAGTGGACCAAATGTAGCTTTTAATTCCTCCTCAAACAGCCTTTCTGACGCTGGTTGCTACGTTACCAAGGTCTTGATGTTTGAGCAGGCAGCAGAGCAGCAGGCGGCCAACTTCCTCTACTGGGTGCTCCGGGGGGAAGGTGATGGGTGTAATAAGATGGTACTGTTTACAGCAACGCTCTATTTGGCAGAGGAAGTCCTGTATTGGAACAAACACAAACAACATGTGGATTTCATTAGTTCATGCATTAGTCATCAGGGCTGAAATTAACTTTTTGGTTTATTTGTATAGTGCTGGAAAAATTAATCATACCTAATTCATATAAACATTACCACATAAAATCAAGCACTCAATCTGTTTTAGAGGTGACTTGTGCCATTATTATACTCTTCAACGTGTTCTCTTGTCTAAATTGAATTATATCCAAGTACTGTGTTTTTATAGAAAAACTAGAATATATTGATAGCAAAATCCATTTGATCATGCTTGTACCTTTACAGAGTGGTCCTGAGTGTTGTTGTCAGCAATAGCCTGCAGGAAGGGCTGTGCGTGATCACTCAGCGTTATTCTCCGAGCATATAATTTTACTTTGTCTGGGGTAGTTGTCCCAAGGGAGCTACAGTGGTCTTCATCCTTCTCCTCATTGTAGTTGTAGTGGATCTGACTGGTCTGCAGGCCTCCAGAGAATATAGATGACTGAAGCCAGGCTGTAAAAGGAGATTTAAGTTTGTTTTTGTTTTAATTGCAACTATTGGGGGAAAAAGGTTAAATGAAAAGCATTCAGAAGACTGCACATAGATTTGTTTTCTGGATATTGAACTCACTGGCACATTCGATTTCCATGGGGGACAGAGGGGTACTCTTGGCCAGATAGGAGGCATGAAGACCCAGTAACAGACCCAGGTTCCGCTCTGTGTCGATGAGTGGGGAGGAAAGACTGCTGAGGTCTGGGGTTGTGACTGTCTCCTGGTTGGGCTACAAATGACAACACATCAAAAATATTTAGTATAAATGATACTAATAAAAGTTGGGTAAATCATTTGTATGTAGGTATACTTGGCACCTCCATGTACTGGCCAACGCAAAAGGCCTGCATGGACTCTCTGGTGTCCTCAAACTGCAGTGCAGCTTCCAAAGCAACCACTGGGTCCTCTCCTGCAAACTGGGCTGTAAAAGAACAAACTGTGTTACAGCACAAGGACCAAGAAAAGTATCACAACACCTGACCTCTGACATGATTTCAATCAAGATTCTTAGAAATGTTGCTACCTGACAAATTGTATTGTCATCAGATAAGAACATACATGATAAACACATCATGAATGACTGTAAGCAATCAATAAATAAATAATTTCATATACAGTTGTTATGTATTTACAGCATTTTGCCAATCAGATAAAACCCTAAAACCCTCAGATTAATAAGTAGCAATATGGTAGTGAGTGACACAACTTTATTTCAAATCATCACAATATTACATACTCGCATATATATATATATATATATATATATATATATATATATATATACACTTTCTTTTCTCCTTTATGGCTAATGAAATCACAACCACACATTAGGAATATACTTTACAAATATACTTCTTCCCAGTGCATTCTGGTTATTAAATGGCCACAGAGGATACTGGGGGATCTATGCATTTATCTTCTGTCTATAACTCAGCAAATCTCTGTCTGTAGTGTGTCCTGTTTGTCTGTGGAACACCTAACACCTGCACAACTCCACCAAATGATCCAAAATTTGGAGGGTGACTTTCCAGTATATGGCAGATTGCAGTGCAAAGTTTCACGCCATTACGACATGTACTAGTCCTTACCAAGGATACTGTTCCCAGTTAGTGACTGAGACTGAGCCTGGAAGTCCTTGATGTCATAGACTTTTCCATCAATAACCGTCCAAAAACCACCATCTTTATTGTGATTCTCCAGGTCAGCCTTGCGGATAAGAGACACCTCCTCATTGTTCTTAGAGCTTTGGCCTGTAAAGAACGTTCCTGCCAAAGCAATGCCAATGAGTCACATTTGAAAAATGAAGCTTTCAATTTTGTTATTTGAATGAATATGAGTGAAATTAATACAATTTTGCCTATATTTATCTACGGTAATATAACACAAAATCAATAGAATACCCATAATTCCTGGCCAGGCTAGATCTTCATTATCATCCCTCTCATATCCAGGAGCCAGATGATTGAAACGGTCGAGGTGCTCTAGGAGTCCAGCAAGTAGAGGAATAGAACCAGTCTCCTGCATCAGCCCTGCATCAATGGTGAGGAGGAGGATGATGGACACCACGAGCTCAGGCAGGAGAACTCCTATCAAGAAGAATCAAAACATTAAAAAATAAAAAAAATAAAAAAAAATTGTAGACCTCTTACTCAACTTTCTACTCTTTTTTTATTTTTTTACTTTTTTAAATTTTATGTCATATCATTCACATTTTTATGGTGGATTTGCAAAAATTCTCCAGCTATGGAGTTTTGTTTGTCATGTCTATATGGCAAAACTAAATTATACACACACACACATATATATATATATATATATATATATATATATATATATATATATATATATTAGTATGTTTTGTTAATACACATTACAATTTTCGCAAGTTATTTCTTCGAGAAAACCTTGTTATTACACGCAAATGTTTTTCACCCAGAGGTTTTTTAATTTTGTTGGTCTTCATTAAAAGTAATAATATTGGGATAAAAATACTCCAGACATTGAATGAAGTACATACCAGTTAAATCTCCTTCAATAACACGAGACACTTCAGCAAAGTGGCGACGACCATTGGAGGCTATGCTTGTCGCCACTGGAAGAATGTCTCCAATGTGAGTACACAGCAGAGCAATGTACTTTTTTAACAACGAACCAACTCCCAGAAGCTCTGGATCTAAAAAATGAAACAAAACAAAAAGGTGTTCAAACTAATCCTGTCTGAAATGTACAAATATGACAAGTGTTTTGTATCCCTATGGTTCTTCAAAATGCGTCACTCACTGTATCCGTTGACATTCTCTGTCCCATTAACCCCTAGGTACAGCTTGCTAACCAACAGCCTCTGGAAACGTAATAACAAGTCCAAAGATGCAGAGCGCTCCTTGCTCACATGTTCTGCCTCCAAGTAGTTGGAAATACGTCGGGCAACATCCTTCAGTCTTGCAATTGTCTGTGAGGCAATGTTCCTGCAGAAATCAATCATGTTAATCTCCTCTCTACCATAAATGATTGCTCCTATTGCAGTTTTACTGTACAATCTAAGATACACCAGGCAAAGTGCAGGTACCTCAACAACTGCTGTACAAGCTGCACCAGAGGTAGACTTTGTTTCCCGGCAGACTCATAGATGCCTGTGTTGATCAGGTCTTTGTCCAACACAGTGCGACAACGGTGCATAGTAGAGGCATTGGCTTCTTGCTCATCAATCTCCTTTTCTTTCTGAGCTTCCTTTTTGGCCTCTATATCCTGTTTGAAAAGAGATATTGTTTGATGATGAAATTAAAATAGGTAATGTATCATGGTCTGCATCTGCTGTAGAACTACTGTATAAAACAACATAATTTCTGAAACGGTTACAATTTGTGAAACAGTCCTTTGAAAAATGTTTTGTGACATGCAAGTCTACACATCACACCTACCTGTATCTCAGCAGTGATGGCCGCATTCAGTGCAGATTCCAATCCTCCATCAGCCATCAAGCTGCTGACCAACAGATCGATCATGAAGCGACGCCCAGGGCTTACACTCATCTCATTTCCAGATGCTGGGGAAAAATCATGACTAGTTATTTCCCTTATGTCTGAAAAGATTTAAATATGCCTTCAATATATAATTCTAGAGGACTTCAGATCTGTGCTCACCGGCGTTGGGTAGCAGTGATGATAATGCCCTTGCCCTCTCTTCAGCTGTGGGCAGCAACACTGACCAGCCGCTCTGGAGGACAGCTTGGGCAGCAGCTTGTACTGTGTTGAGCACTCCTGCATTACTAGCAAGCACAACCACGGTTTGTTTGAGGTTGTTGAGTAGAACACTGCCAAGTCCTAGTCCAAGTTCCTCTGGATCCACCTGGTTACTGATGGCTGCATGGAGCTAGAGAAACAGGTGAGGTTTAAGCTATACTGTATATTCTTAATATGATCAGCAATACATGCCGTCAACTGGTGCTTTGACAGGGAACAGCAGTGACATTAGTGTAAATGGGGCTAATTTCCACCAAAAACAACTTCTGTCATGACACTGCAAACCTAAGCGATTCGTTACAGAAATTCAACATACTCCAGAGTTTCTACTTCTTATTCTGGAATGGATTGAGTTGGAAACATATCCAGCAAGTCACACAACCAGCAAAGTGCAGTGATGTGTCTGAGTAAGTGAGACTACATATGGGATAAATGTGGTATGAGAAAAGTATACAGAGATATAAAAACGTATTCCTGAGAAAACAAGCAGTGATGGGTGAAGTACAGTATTAACACCCAGTATTTATTACTATTCAAAAATGTTGTATTATAAACTCGGACACCAGTTTGTGAAGTTGCTACCTACCTGTAGCCTGAGCAGATTGAGTGTAGCGACCACCATACACTCCTTCTCCTGTGACGGGGGCCAGTCTGAGCTCCCGTCCATGCCCTCGCTGACCTGCCGCAGGAGCAGATCCAGCTGCTCAAATGTCATGGGACATACATCCACCACAAAGGGTACACGCTGTCCCACAGACCACTCTGAGCATGAGGACCATGCGAAGCTCTGAAAAACACAAACAGCATAACTATTAAAAATGTTTTACCATTAACAATGTGCATAACAGTAATGCCAGTTGTGTACAGTACCTGTCCTGGGCCACAGGAGATTCCCACTATGTGTTTGGAGTTCAGCCCTGGCAGGGCCTTAGGTTGCTTCTTGTTTGAAAAGAGTGTGTCAAAGTGTTGGAGTTTATCATTGCTGCCCCAACTGTGCACCTCTCCATCATCAGTCAATGCGAGGCAGTGTGTGGAACCCACAGCGATATCCACAACTTTCTTTCCTAATTATAAAGACAATACACATGGTTTTGTATTTCTAGAATGGACTGCACTTATTAATTCAAACTAAGATTTGTCTACAAAAAAAGGTTAATATGAACCAGCAAACAATGTGGGAGTCTAAAATTCCACTATGACAGGATCAGATTTTCACTTTAGAGTGAAGCTGGACTGGTGTGTAAAAATGTTTATATTTAGTTATGTTTAATGTAAGGTAGTCTTAAAGTTTCATACAACACAATAGATTCAGGTTCACAAAAATATCTTTGTTGGTTAAATCCGACTGCTTCTACACCTCAGAATGATATTATTTAGATGATGATTATTATTTAAATGATCTGCAATAACACTAGTACCTGAGAACATTTCTATTCATAAATTAAACAATACATCTTGTGTCATTCAAACCTTTAGCATAAATGAAAAATATGATTTAAACAGAAAGAATGTTTTAATAGTGAATTTTCTTATTTTTATTGCGGCTTATAGTATTTTTTTTTCTTACCCTGCAAACTGTCGAGTAACTTGGGGTATCGTACATGCTCATCAGTCCCATGGCCGAGGCGCTGGTTGTCTCCCTTTCCCCAGGTGTACACTTGACCATCTTTGGTAAGCGCTACTGAAAACTGGCTTCCACAGCAAACCTTCACTATGTCAAGGTCCTGCAGTTTCTCCACCAGTTTGGGAGTCTTGCAACCATCACTGCCTCCTCGGCCCAGTTTACCATAGTCTCCATCTCCCCAGGACCAGACCTGACCTGTAATAACACAAGGTCATTTAAAGCACCGTATTGATGCAGATATTTTAAATGGTCAGAATTCAACATAAAAGTGATCCTGTTCTCACCATTTTCTGTCACTGCAAGAGTCTGTGCATCACCACTTCCACACGCCACATCCACCACCTTCAGTCCTTTTAGCGCTGTCACTAGCATGGGTGTGGTCTGGTCTTCACTGGAACCTACAACACATACTCACTGTCAGTCCCAGAAGAGACTAAGACAATATTGTTCAAGTACAGTCAGTGTTCTTGCAGGGCTCACCATGACCCAGACGACCATAGTTGCCTCTGCCCCAGGTGTAGAGTTCGCCGTCAGCTGTAATTGCAGCACTGTATGTGCTCCCACAGGCGATGTGCACCACATGCTTCCCTGCCTGCTTCCCATTAAAAACCGCAATCATTGTAGGTTCTTCTAAATACCTGTAATAAGTGAGAAGAATGATTAAACACTTGAGCTGTTGTTACGAAATGTCTCAATAATTATAAGCAAATAATTTTGAGACCTAGTATTTCTGTGAAATTTCATTGAAAACTACAAAGACTTTTTCTATTTGCATCTCTACTGCAAGTTCAAGGGTTATGCTACCACAATTTACCAAATAATTTGAATTGTTTAGCTTTGACAAGTTAAAAACAAGTTACATTTGTTTTATATAGGGTCAGTGTTTTAGTATGAATTCATTTCGTACTATTTAATTTAATTTAATTTGGCTTTTTTTAGGGTTGATTTTTTTTTTCATCTAAACAAAAGGCCCAATAGAAAACCCTTAAAACAGAATTTCTAGTAACTGACTGTCTTCAGTCCTCACAGTATGAACACAACTACTGGACAGATTACAAGTGTCATTTCAATATGTCTTTTAGCGGGATTAGTTAAAAAGCACTGTCCAGATGTTCATGAAACTTGGTAGAAGGCTATGATATGGATTGAAAACAAAACTGCTTCATTTGGGAGCAGAATCATAGATTGTATTGTGGACCTATTTTCACTTTTGGTAATAAAACAAAGTAGGATGTTAAATTGAATTAAACGACTGTGGGACTCTATAGGATCTTTAGATTTGGGTGCTTTATCCCTTCTTAGGAAAAAGGTTAAAACTGTGTGACCCTGGTTTTTTGTTGCTTACGTGGTGTCTCCATGTCCGAGACGGCCCCCATCACCACAGCCCCAGGAGAAAACCTCCCCATTTGATGACAAGGCCAGGTAATGCTGCCCATCAGGATGGGCTGCGAGCTTTACAATCTTTCTGGAGCTCAGACCATGGATTAGCATCGGAGCCTGTAACAACATTATTCAACGGCTTAATCTACAGTTGACATGGAGAATCAAAAGATCATGATTTTCATTTTAGAAAAAAATACTAAAAAAATACTTTCCACTACATGGTATCGGCCGAACTTGACTGTACCTGATTCTATTCGAATGCCAGGAACTATTTCTTGAGAGCATTTCCATACAGATTCCATCGTAACTGGATGTCATGACAAGGCACCGTCAAGCTCGCACTGATTTTTTTCATCAGCGACCAAAGACAGAAATGACCGACTACAGTGTAGTTTTGCTGAATACCATCACTGTGTTGCAGACTGTGTTACCAAATCTAGTTTTTAGTAGAATCTAGTATTTTAAAAAATGGCGGGTCGCACGTTGATAACGCATTGGCATAGAGACAACTCTGCCAATCAGTGTTTACGCTGCTGGCACATCACATTACAGGACAGCTTTGAACCTCAGTGGAGTAGATACAAAAAATATCTAGGACTGGGTCATTTTCCATAGTGGAAACACCCCAAAGCGAGTAGAATCCGGTAGAAGTGATACTGATAGAAGCACGGTTTAATTTAACTACACTTACCAGGGTTGTGCTCTTGTAGTTTTGGGTGTAGACACCACCACTGCTTGACAGAATAAGAAAGCCCTTTTCTGAGCAGACGACTTGTGTGACTCCAAGGCTGGAAAGAGCTTTACATTGAATGGGTCCATTAACGTTAGCATAAAGCTTCCAGCCCAACAAGCCCCATGCAATCACCTCCTGCAAGGTGCCCTAGAACAAAAACACAGAGAGGAAGACACCATCAGTACATTTACATGCACGTTTAAGTCAAACTACTGGCAATAATTGAGCTAAGGACCTAACTACAGTTTGTGAGGCATCTCAGTTTACATGAAGTGAACATTACAGCAAGAGAATCAAATTATTGTTTCTTTCCCAGACACTAGGAGGTGCTACACACCGTTTTGCATTGGTATTCTTCCGGTTGGCACCATAGAAGAAGAACAATTAGTAAACAAACATGGCAGATTTGAAGCAGAGGTAGTACAAGGAGAACAACAACACAGAGCAAGGACATGGATGACACCGATGCAGCAGCTCAGTGTATTTTATATGTACTGTGCATTAGGCCTGGGTGATAAATCAAAAATGTACCATTAACAACATTTACTACGATAACTGTTGTCATTTTGTCCATATTGATACATTTGCTAGTTTGATAAAAAAGAAAAAAAAATTTTTTGTCTGTGTGCTGGTTTATTCCCTTTTAAGATAAATGGACTGCACTTATATAGTGCTTTTTCACCTTCATGGTGTTCAAAGTGCTCACATTCACCCACACATACTCATACTCCAGTAGGTTTCTAAGATTCTGCCAGGCCTACTAGGAGCCTAAGTCAGGCTTTAGTGTCTTGCCCAAGGACACTTCGGCATGTGGACAGCCAGAGCCAGGACACGAACCACCAACCCTTCAGTCAATGGACAACCTGCACTACCAACTGAGCCACAGCTGCCCACAAGATAATGTGGAGCGTGTGTAGTCACATGACTCCACGCATCCAGTCTGAGAAACAGACAATGAGGAAATGACTGATGGTTCAAATGAAGACATGGCTGACAGACGTCTATATCGGTAAAATGACCACGCATGCACTTGATGTCACGACTAGATGTTTCTAAAACTGCATGTTAAGCTTTTGAAATAAAGTACTGTTGCCAAAAACAAAAAAATACCCTATCTGATGTTTGTGTGAAGTCACATCAGTATAATTTTATATAAGATGTATTATCTGTGCCTTTTGTTAATTATCACGTTTCAAGGAAAGGGCACATAGAGTAATCCTGAATTATCACAATGCTTGATGGAAAGTGCAACATCTGACCTAAACAGAACAATCCAGTACAGACTGGTAGCTGATAAGCAATGTCACCTTGTGTGATGTTGGCGAGTTGCAGTGTGGAGGGCTGCAAGGAGAAGCCAAGCGGTCCAAGTGGGCCATGATAACAACAGCTGTTTGCCGAAGGTCAATGGCTAAGTCATTGTCCTGAGGCAAGGTTAAGTAGCGCAGGAAGCTCTCATTTGGACTCAGGGGGGCTGTGAGGATCTGAAAAAGACAGTGATCACATACAGAGTACTGATCAGTTAAAATCAAATAGAAATATGACTGAAATATGACTGGTAGTTCCCGAACAATTTCAAAGCAGTCCAGCTACATGTAGTTTTTTGACTACCCATTGACACATTTCCAGGTACAACAGAAGTCTCTTTTCCCCCACTGCTAAAAAAATGTCCTAGACAAACCACTGTATTACATGGAATAACAGACACAGTGGCATGTATGTGACAGATGGATGGGCTGTGAAGTCATTTACCTGTAAGCCAATCCAATGGAAATTAGAAACAGTGAAAAAGTGTACACAAAAAATTCCAGAACGTCTAATTTATCTTATCAAAGTAACACAAATTATGCATTTTACACCAATGCGTTTTCTCCTGCATCCACTATCAACTCTTGTCCAACATCTCCTGCTACAGACCTCATATACTGTAGAGCATTTTGCATCAAAAATCAAAGGGGAATAGAGCATTGTACAAATATTCTGTGTAAAAGACATTTTAACTTTTGATATGTCAGTGGACTTATTTGTTTACTCTTTGTAGATCATTGTGGAAAAACAAACAACAGACAGGAGGAACCTCTTAGTTCCTGAAACTAAAGTTGTAAGACTAAAACCACGTTTCTACTACATGGCATCAGCTCTACTCAATTCTACTTGAGTCAGCTCATGGACCACGTACTATTCCTTGAGAGCATTTCCATTACAGATACTATCATACCTGGGCGTCATCCTGAAGCGCCATCAAGCTCACACTGATTTTTTTCCATCAGCCACCAAAGACAGAAATGTCTCAAACTCCACAACCAACCATGATGTAGTTTTGCGTACTGCCATCATTGTGCTGTGGACTGATTTTAACTTACCAGTCTGTTTACTATAACTCCAAATCTTTTTTTTTTTTTTAAATGGCGGGTCACACATTGATAAGACAATGATGCAGAGACAAATCCACCAACCAGTGTCTACGCTGTTTATACGTCACATTAGAATATTGCTTGAGACTGCTTGGAACCTCAGCGGAGTAGATACCAAACATCTAGGACCGGGTCCCTTTACATAGTGGAAACACACCAAAGCCAGGAGAATCGAGTAAAATCGGATAGAGCTAATACTAGTGGAAACGTGGCATATAAATCCTAAATACTGTTGGTAAAACATAGGCTATTTTTTTGTTTTCCTATACCAATACAGTGTTCCCTGTGCTATATTCAATTCAACTGAGGGACAAAGATGCTTTTCAGTAGATGTCATTTTCACCTCAGCTTCCTCTTCAGGAATGGGTTCCTCTTTGCTACTGTGGATGTTCTGAAAGCGCTGCAGAAGGGGCAGCAATGGAGCACTGGTTCCCTGTGTGGACCTCTCATTGTCCATCTCTCTGGTGCCGCTTTCCCACAAACGAAGCAGCAACAGAACGGCAGACAACAGCTGACTGAAAAGACATAAAGAGAGGATTGCATGTGAGCAGTGATGAGGCCAGACATTTCATCTGTGGCAGGATACCAGCTAAAACATGCAAGAAGTAAATATGAATACCTGAGTGTGCCTCTTTGTACAGCTAACTCCAACAAAATGGCCAGAGCAAGATGCTGGTCCTGGAGGGGAATGTTGCCTTTTGTACTGGCACTACCATGGACATCACTGGTCCCATAAAAAAAAAAAAAAAAAACACAGATTATCTACTGCATACATTACTATATAGAAAAGCAACAGCTGACTAGCAAACAATCACCTTAGGAACTTGGTGGCCCGCTCAACAACCTCCAGCCACACAGATGACACAGTTCCCTCATCAAACAGCGTAGCTTCCGGTAGAGCACGGAGGGCATCCAGCGACTCCTGGAGAAGCTCACTGCATAGATCTGCATCGTCTCCTGCAGGCAAACATGTTTGATGAAAAAGTGGAATATAGGAAGGTTGCCTAAAGCAGTAAATCAAATGAAGAACGAAACAGCATGATGTTGCACAACATTTGAGAGCTGTATGGACACGGACCATCAGGCCCTGAGAAGGGTGGTGTGCACAGTTGAGCGCATCACCAGTTGTTGGCTGCCCAATAAATATCTTAAATCTTGTATAATTTCTTAAATAAATAAAAAAATTACTATATTACAAAATACAGTCAAGCAATCTTTTTGTATCTACTGTGATGTTATTGGTAGATACTAAAAGTTAAAGCATCTTTCTTTCAGTATGTTCATTTGGTACCAATCTGAAAGGTCTGTGACCCTCTGTTCTTGTGTGATAACCGATAATGTGATTTTGACCTTTTAGTTCATTGTAATCTTGACCTTTGACCTTTACTCAAATGGATCATTGCATCTGGTGCGCATGAGTTATATGTATATACCCATGTCATTTCATGGTGATATCTCAAGTATTCATTGAGTTATAGCATGATATGTCTCTGCGGACATGGACACACACACACTGATTAAAATAATCTCTATCAACCAATGTAAGGCAAGATTAAAACCACTGCTTTAGTGTGTGTAGCAAGCAAGAGCAGATATGAGATATAGAGCAGATATACTCAATAAAATACAGATAGTTACAGCATTGTTCATCAATTAAAATGGTAATCATACGATTTACCCATTCCCTGGCTGGTCTGTTTTGTTTTTTATCCATCTTGATTTAAAAATGGCTTGATTATGAGAATCACACTGATAATGATAAAAAAAAATTGCTAAAATTAGACCAGGCACATAATTAGCCCATCCTTACAAAAATGCTTCAGAATATCATTGATAACCCTATTAGATATGTTCAATATGTGTGCTCAATCAGCAGGTGAAAGAACACACCGATACACTTCTATTGTTTTCACAGTGTATTCCAGGAATATAGCCACACTCTATATGAGAGGCTTAACTGTATGCACTGATCATGTTACAGGAAGACTACAGAAGGGAGGCTGGCTCTTTGTTCCCACCCAGTCCCTGTGGACAAGCAGCTCTCATTAGACAAGTAAATCAGCACCTCTCCTTTGACAACTAAACACACACAAGCACTTCCAACGATGGTAACACAATCACTGTGTAAATGATACAGGAAGCAAGTTTATTTTAAAATGCATATATGATCAAACACAGCTCCCCTTTTTGTTTCAAAAGCAAAAGTTTGACTATAAAATCTTTACATGACTGCAATTAGTCCTGGTGATGTAGCAGACACATTATACAGTTTTTTGTTATTTATTTATCTTTTTATTTATATATTTTGTTGCAGAGAAAAACAGATGCCTTCATTATAATATAAAAAAGCAGAGCAACTGTATTATTTCTGAGTCATGAAGCCTTTCAGGAGACTAAGGCTGCATCCCATTACTAAAACTTCCACTTGACTTCATTTGGAGTGGACTTCAAACGTGAGCAATCCCTCGAAGATGAAGTGAGAAGTCTAATCTTTCACTACAGATTGGGACACACTAAACACGTCATACGTAGTTGCAGATGTTACAGTGTGTGAAATGCTGTCACCGGAGATAATGCTGCCCCTTGTATTGGGTTTAATATAGAGCTGGGACTATCTGACCAAACCCAACGCAACCCAGTGGGTTCGGTCATAATTTTTAATGATTTGAATTGGCCCAGGCCGCTTCAGCTCTGACTTTTAAGGCCTGTTTCATGCTCGAGTTTAATAATTAATTTTCACCTGTTAAACAAAAGAAGGAGAACAGGGAAGAGAAGACGCTTCCTCAGCTTTCTCGCCCTGAGCGCATCGACTCAGGTTTGTCTATTAGTTTATTTTTATTCCCTGAAACTTAATTACTAGTCATTGTTGAATGTTGAATACATTATAGACCAGAAGGAAACCAAATTATCTCTGTGGCACTGTTTTGTAACGCTGCCTGCACTACTTAATTTACATTGCTATGCAAAGGAGTGTTTTCAAACAACATTGCACCATGTGCTGGATTGTTTACTATGTGCTTCCAGTGGCATTGCACAACAACACTATCAACAGCTGTTACACAAATCTCTCCAATCATGACAGCCGTCATTGGAGCTAGCATCCTGGGCAATGCTTACCTGACCTCCATGCACGGCGTAGGAAGGCAAAGGCAAAAGACAGCGCTGCCCTGGAGCCCACCCTGGCTAAACCTTCAACACCTTTACTGGCTGGCCGAGGGCTGGAAGAACAAAACCAAAAAATTAAGGATATGATATTTTTTAAGAGGCCCAAATACTTAAAAACCATTTGCACTGATGCAACAAGCTTAAAGATTCCATTGTGCCATCCCCTTCTCACTCTCCACTTTATATTACTACCTCTTATTGTCAGCAGCAGGCAGTGGTGGGCTGGGGGGCGTCTTCCAGCGGACCTTATACTTCTCCTCCATCATGCTGTGGCTCAGAGAGATGAGGTAGCGCTCCAGTATGACCAGTCGCTGGCGCAAACGCTGGGCAGATAAAGTGCTTTTGGCCATCTGAGCTGAAAGCTTTTGCTGGTCATCAACAAGAACCATGAGACAGTCCTTCAGCTCATTGTCATCTGTAAACACAGGTAATAAGCAAGGAAAACATTAATCATTAAGAACCTATTTGCAACTATCCTTACTGGCCACTTTACACCCAATGTCTTTTGGAAATTTAGACCCACTTAACAGCCCACACCACTGAAAGTAGACCTCAATGATGCTTCTGATGTGAAGACAAAATAATAATGAGTGATAGCAGGGGTTTTAGCATGTTTTGGTTTTTTTTACAATGTCTTGATATTTTTCTGAGAACCTACTGTATCTGATTCTAATGCTTTAACAATCAAACTTGCAGAGTTCAGTATTTTCTTGCACATGATACAGTGGCCAACAAATACACTATTTTCATCAGGCTTTAAAGAAGCAGTATATCACAGTGTATACCCAAAATTTTACTAATTATTGTACATTATTGTACATTTTTACTGTCATGTAAAAACCTAGTTTCACCTTTTTTCAAGGAAACTCACGCGCACACACACACACACACACACACAAATCAATGTTTCCCTCCTGGCCATAATCAAAGCCCTCTTTTTTCCTTATCTGCTCCTTTATTATATCTGTATAGCAGTGCTGCAAGGGAAACAAGATGGGCTAAAATAGCAGATCTAAAATCCACTTAAGCTTTATGTAAGCCAGACTGGCTAGAGGTTGTATGCATCCCAGCTGTGCATGGCTGTCAGACCAGATATGTAGCTCAGGCCAACAAACTTTCTTACTATGTATTATACATTACCTACAGCTAAATATTAACTTTTGGTGCAGAGAAAAAAAATGAAGTCTTTCCTTAGCTCTAAGCTCTACCACAGACAAGAAAACACAACCCACTGATAAGTAACGGTGCAAAACGGTCATGTGTCTGAATGTGCAGCATCCTGATTTCCCAAACAATAGGTTGTGCTCTAACTGCTGAGATCAACATGTTCCAGATATCTGACCACTCAATGGAAAAGCAGGAAGTATGCTGTTTGAACTTTAAGCATCAATGACAGAGCGCTCACTCGTCCATGCCGCGATCCAGTTACACTCACTGTACAATCAGACCAGTGTGATTTCCTGGCTCAGTCAATAAAAAACAAAGACCAAACCAGCCAAGGGGCTACACACAAAAACCTACACATGTAGTAGACATTTCTTCCCATCTTATCCCCCCACCCCCAAAACAAAATCCTTATCTCCCACCACCACAACGCTGTCCCACCCAGTCCTGCTGGTAAACGCAGCTCAGGATGGGTGAGAGTTGCTGTCCTGTGCTGGACTAAATTATGACACCTACCAAGATTACACCCCAGAGTGGTAAAAATAACCGCGCAGTCCAGCCAGCTGCAACTTGCTATTTCACAAGTTTCCACAACTCACGTGCCAGCAAAACATTCAAGTATCAGGAGGGTCTGACACACTTTAAATTGATAAACAGGGGGTTGAGTTGTGTCTGTGTCAGTATCAGTATACGGTCAGTATAACCATATCCATTCGACATTTCAGTGTTGTGAAACCATCTGCCATCAGCATGGTATAAATAATTGCTGTACTAGGAAACAGATGGGTGTAAAACAACAAGAGTCACAACAGGAAAACATGACTTTATATCAATAATCTTATGAAACAAAACAAATTATTCAGATGCAATTGTACAAAAAATGTCTTTTCAGTGAGTAACAAATTTTTCTTTTAAAGAGTAGGTGACATAAAAGATTTCTAACAGTATGTTTTGCACAGCAAAGAATTTATGTAAAATATCAGATTACAGCAGAGTCATTGCATTGTTAATATATCATTTCCTCAAGCTAGGACTTGTCACATGTCTAAGAATGAAAAATAATGTAGAAATAATTATGGATGGTAATAATTCTGTGAGGTTTTATATAGTTGATTGTCATCCATTATGAATATTTTTCATAACAATTGCAGGACATTAAATGGTAAAATGGTAAATGGACTGAGCTCATATAGTGCATTTTATGCACCTATTAAGCAATTACAATAAGACTGGTATGTAATACTTGGTGGTAAGCCTACAGTATACTTTCTGCTGTAGTTTCTGTTGTAAATTAAACCACTATTTTAATATCAAAAATACCAGTTTGCTGAAAAACAAAACAAGCAATATTAATCAGACAAGTTAAACCATGCTGTGGTAAAGAGGATTGTATTTTTTCAGTTATAGAATTGTGTATAGTGTAAACTACCTGAATAATAAATATACATATTTGTACTCTAAAGTGTAAAATGTAATTATGAATTGGATAAAATATATTTCATAACAATAGTGTTTGGAAACATATCATTTGAGACTTGGTATTATAATGCTTTGAATAATAAAGATAGTGTTATAGCAGGCTGGATAAAATGAGACACTTTAAATCATTTTAAAGTGAAGTGTTCGTCTCACCTGGCTGTCGGCCCCAGTCCCAAGTTTCAATAATGGAGTGATGAACTGATGTTGACATCTCCTCCTCCTCTTTCTTCTCTTTGTCATTGGGCTCATCTTTCTTTTGAGTCCCAAAGCAATCAGTGCAATCTTCTGAAATGACCATCAAGAAATTTCAACATTAATTTTTACTTTATACAGAAAAGTGATATGTCACATATACAGCTGACACAGAGTGAGAGGAATGACAGACATGCCAGGTTATCAGAAACTGTGATATGTCAATCTGTCACAAATACATGGAAAATCAATGTCACAGTGTTATACCTGGGTGAGCGGATTCCTCTCCATTGAATGTTATCTCTTCATCTTTTACCATTTCATTCCACATCTCGCTCAGTCCCTCTGGGGAGAATGCCCGCTGCCAAAAGAAGAAAACATATTTTTAAATATAAGTTTCCAGGATTTTACTTACATTGGTGTGGAGAGCAACAAGCCTAACTAAAAATTTTATTATTTCTGATATATAATCTAGCGTTCACATTTTTGTGCATAGACACAGTAAATGTTATCATTAAAATTAAGAGAAACATAAGCTTTTTCCTGAAGAAATTTTTCTAAAACCCATCCCTGTGCACTACCCATACATTTAAAAAAAAACACAGCTAAACCCTAAAAAAAATCATAGGGAAAACCTTGCCTTTGAGGCAAATTTTTATAAGCACACATTTCCTGAAATGCCTGTGTATGCAGGAAACAATGTCAGAATTAACCAGAGAGCAGAAGTCCTTCAAAATGTTGGCTTTTTTTTTTTTTTTTTTACAAAACATTCCATATAGTACCAGTATTTGTCAAACTGTGACTTACAATTATGCAAGTGAATCCAGACATAGATCAGCATTTTCCTAAAATTGTATACATTTCAATTTCCAAGTTGCCAACTTAAGACATGTGGAGAGAAATGTGTGCTCTTTAAGACAATAATAAGCAAGATGAACAAAGACTGTTATCCCAAAAATAAAGTGTCCCTCAAGATTGAACACGTAAGAAATGTCATTAAATATTTTTTAATTTCAAGTTAATGAATGGAAATCATATCGAATATCTTATTTGTTAATATTTCTAATTAAAAATCTAATATTGTTGAAAATTGTATTTCTTGAAAATGACATTTTTTTGCCTATGTTTCCAGACTTTAGGGACACCCTGTATTAAAATATTACAGTATAGCCACTACATATGCTGCAAAATATAGATTACAACTAGCCTGATTACATACCACTGATGCATAGATTTCAATTCAAAATTAGCACTCTTAAAACTTTGCTTTTGAGGATTTGATCATCCACTTTTAATAAGACTCGTTAACAAGAAATATCCTCACTAACAGATAAGACACATAGTAGTGAATCTGAATGGTGTTCTGTATTTTCCAGGCAGCTTTAACAATGGAAATACTTGACACACCCCAACTTTGGTCTTCATTTAAGCCAAATATCAATTAAAACGAGACTTCAGACAGGCTGCAGATTAGAGACATCAAAGTACACCGGTTGTTTTATAGTATGAAACCTTTAGCTTAGTGTCTTATCTATCCTTCTAAGCGGTGTATGTGTATATATATATATATTCACACACACACATATATAAGAGCACATAAAAGGTACGGAACATCAACCTTGCTTTCATACACAAAACTTTCATTTATTTTTTCTCCATTAATTCACTGTGTGGTCACAGGTTCTCCCTATTTTCAAAGACAAACAATAACTACTCAGTATAAGGATATGTGATACAGTTGATATGTTTGTTGTCGTACAGTATGTACGACAACATAATTGCCCATGTGACCCCTTCTACCCTAAGAAGGATGTGATCACTTGACATATCAAATGCTTACACTCAAGATACCAGACTAACAAAATTGAGGTTAAAAGGAAAATAGACACTATATGTGAAATGTGTAGTCCACATGGTGCATCCACAACAGATAGTAATACAGGATACTAAATATGACAACAACCTCATTTGACAGTTTCATATGCAATAACCCATCAATTGCATGTATGTCCATCTAAGATATTTTAATAAGATTCTCTTCATCACTTATATACACTAACCTGTAAGTCTATCTTCAGCCATTTGTCATGAAATCTCAGCTGAGCATCGAGGGTAAAAGATGGAGATGGCATCTTCCCCTCTCCTCTCCTGGCTGCACAGGCAGCCAACCTACAAGACAAAAATGATGTTGAAATCAGTTACCAGTAACACATTTGCAAAATAATCCACAATAGTCTCCTGATTGTGACTCCAGCACTTGCTGATAGACATATAGTGTATATAGCAAACATACTGTTTGACTTGTATTATATGTAAACGACACAGTTTAGTGAAGCTTCATCTCTACATAATACCAAGAGTGGGAAGTTGGGCAACATAATTAGTTTCCCACTCCAGACTCCATTGAAATTGGCTAAAATATAGGTTTGTTATCAGTTTTAGAAATTGAAAACATTGCACTGTCAAACCGCATTGTTGACTTGCACAAAAAAGAACATTTTAGCTCCATTACGTACCGTTAATAGAGACAAAATAGAGGCCCATTACTAAACTTCAAAACACCATACTGGATCGTTGTGAAATTAAATGATTTTTTTAAATGGTGTAAGGAGTGGCTTTTTAAGACCCACGGATTAAAACTATATAGCTACTGCCGTTACATTAAATGTATAATGCAGACTAAAATACTTAAATATTTTAGTCGGGAGCTAACGTCACCCTAAATGCTTCATCGTCAGCTAGGTCGGTGTAAAGAATTAACGCGGTGTGTGTAGTTTACAGATAAAAAAAGTAATGCAACAAAAGAGTAATAATTTACCTTTGCTTATTTAATGGAACAACACACAGCATTTAAGGCCAGAGATTTAGCCATAACGTTAAATGAGACGCCAGATTAAATTGGAATATCATAGCAGTAAATGCTACCAAGGGCACATTCTCTATTAACTGTGATACTATGGTTATAACTGGGTTGTGACATTTAAACAATGAGACTACTTGAGGGAGTAGCACGTACACTGACACAGCATCAGTTCGCTTATAAAGCAATACTAATGCTGGGTAACATTCATATTAGCATGTGTGCTACCGCTAACCACTTAGCCTGCTAATACTGTATAACATAACGTTAGCTTGCATGCTATAGCTAAACCATCTAAGCAGCGATGAACAAGCCTCCATGACATGACACTGAACCTAATCAGATGCAACGCTGCAAAGACCACACGAACGCAACCGGGAACATGTCAAACTTAAAAACAAAATTCTACATTACCTGCGGTCTCTTCTTACGCTATTCTCGTCCCCTCAGCTGCTTTGCTGCATTAAACAAGTCGTTCATAATGGACTTGATTGACAGTTCGCGGACGGGGGCACGAGGCATGGAAACAAATTACGTAGTCGTAAGTGAAGACTTGGTGCGATTCACCTTTATCAGCAGAGCCCGGTAGAGCGGGGTTCACAGAAAGAGATTCTTCGTTAGCTACACATTAAGCTCCGCCCGGTCCAACTGATGTGTAGAGCAAAATACGCGCTTCATCCGTGTTTGAGGCGGGACATAAAAGGGGCAGGGTTGGGATGAATGGAACCAACATGTCCACTAGATAGCGCTAAGTCTCGTGGAAATGGTGGGGGAATTATTTCAAGGATCGTCGTTTTTGATGTTATAACAGGGCCGGACTGGATCAGGATTTCAGGCCGGGAATATCCTGCAGTATCCAGGCCAATTCCAGCACCACAGAGGCAGAAAAAAAATCCCCTCCAAAAAACACACCTTTGGGGGTTAGGGGTGGGGGGTGGGGGTGGGAGGGGCTTTTTAATTTCCTTATAGCAATTAAAGCAACACTATTCCACTGGCTGTGACACAACACCACACTATTAAACTAATGCACGACAACAGCCCAGTACAGTACTGTAATGTTCTCACATCCTCTCCCTGCCCTCACCATATTTCCTTTTGTCTAAGGTTACTTACATGATATGAATTATTAAGAACATGTTTGTATTATTTTGTCAGCAAATTTTTCAGATGCCGTCTTTGTATAGCTAATTAACACTAATATTCAATGTTAAAGTGAAAACGTCAACAGTCTATCTTATAGCTGAAGTCTAAAAATCTTTCAGGCTTCCTGCAGCCCACCTGTGTAGTGTTACCCATATGCATTAAAATACTGTATGCATTAAAATTAACATTACATTTATTAATATGTGCTCATATATACTATTCCGTTTTTCAGTTTCTCAACATATTGTAATATTGAGCAAATAAAACAGACAAGGTCAACTCACAATAACCTTTATATATATATATGTGTGTGTGTGTGTGTGTGTGTGTGTGTGTGTGTGTGTGAGAGTGTGTGTGTGTGTGTGTGTGTGTGTGTGTGTGTGTGTGTGTGTGTGTGTGGTTACAAACCGGTCATTTTGGACCATCTTAAAATGTGTAAAAAAAAAAATTGTAGGTAAATATTTAACATCCACACCCAGTCACACACCAGTAGACGGCTGCACTGTAGTAAAATATATATTTTCAAAAGTACTTAATTGTTGAAATGGAAAACTTATTCAGCAAAGAGGTTTGTAAAGTATACATATAATATATTTTCTATATTACTTATAGATTTCATTATTTACTTATTGAACATAGACTAGCGCAGATTTGCAGAATATATGTTTTAGCCTTTTTAGTGCTTTAGTGCTCCATAACTTTGTCTATTTTGTAATCATATCATCAGAAGTGAACATTTGTTGTTAATGACTCTTATTTTTAGACCACTACCTGAATATGGTAGGATGCAAAAATGATGTATGTTTTCAACAGCCAGCCAGATAGATATCCAAGAAATAATTAAGATAAATGGAGCAACTTCAAATTTAAAGCAGGGGTCATTTCCAGTTATTAGTCATGGGTGGTTGAATTCACTGAGGACAACATGGGGCCAGTACAGATCAGGTGAGTACAAACTGTGTTACATTTCTCCTGACCAACCGAATGAATTGCAGTAACATTTACTTCAAGGTTGAGAGACTGAAACAAACATTCTGACAATTAGATTTGCTTCAAAAGATTTAAACAATTTTTTCTAAAACTCAAACGAATAAAACAAGTTTATACAAAAATATTAATTAATTAAATACATTAATAATAATAATAATAATAATAATAATAATAATAATAATAATAATAATAATAATAATAATAATAATAATAATAATAATAATAATAATAATGACTGTCTTGACTGGTGGCAAGATGTGCCTCTGGAAATAGCATACAGCCACTGATGATTGTGGAAAAGGTGCACATCTGTCAAATATAAGACGTCAAAGTGCCGGCCCTCAAGCAGCTCACCAGGCGTAAGCTTTATTGCAGAGTCAGAGGACAATGTGGATATGAATATCAAACATTAATACTGACTTCACTGCAGTTAGTTGTCAAAAACCTGAACTGTTCTGTTTATTGTTATATTGGAGCTGAAAAATATGACCAAAAATGTTGGTCATATTTTTGTACATACATGTCTTTTTTATGTTGTTGCTATGGTTTTATAATTTGTTTTATCTTTGTTTTGATCTTGGTTTCATAATTTGTTTTTATCTAATTTTGAAAAGCACCTTGTGCAGCTCTTGGTGTTGTAAGATGCTATATAACTAAAATTTGATTGATTGATTAATTGATTGACAGACAGATAGATAGTTTTTGGGCCATAACATTGATTGCATCCCTAAATTTTCAATGTTAACAGTGGTATTTGTGTTCAGTAGATCCAGACCTTTAATGGTTGAGTTCTGTGTGTGTGTGTGGGGGGGGGGGCATGTAGGATGACCAGATGTCCTGAAAAATTCAAGACAGTCCCAAATTCTAGGTTGTTGTCCTGAATCCCAAAATTTAGCTGTATGTGTCCCGAAAATTAAACTTATACCAAATAATGACTTGACTTATTAAACATCTTAAATGATTTCCCTACTGCCTGACTGCTGCTGAGGCTGCCTGCACAGCCCTGAATGTTTCAAATGTCTGCGCACAGCCCTAGCTACAATGGATCTATTTTGTATCTTTGTCACATTCTAGTTCTATTTGATTGTTACAGAAAGTGCGTGGTGGTGCAAATATTCATTGACAATATCGACATGGCAGATGAAGATTCCCAACACGCGGAGGAGAGCACAAGATGCCATGAAGGTGATGACGAAATTGACCACAGCTCTGAAAGCTCAGCGGCATCAGCAGTCATTAACTGGAACTTTGCAACATTTAAATCTGATTTAAATGATGTGATCATTTCACCTAAACTATTTAAATAGCCCTAAAACTTAAGTTATCTAATCATACAGTATTTGTCTCGTCTCATCATCTGAACCCGCTTTATCCTCACTCGGGTCACTGGGGGCCTAATCCAGCTACAATGACTGAAGGCCCTGTATGAGTCTCCAGTTCATCCCAGGGCTGAACATATATAGACAAACAATCACCCTCACATTCACACATATGGGCAATTTAGATTAACCAATTAACATATCAGTGCATGTGTTTGGATGGTGGGAGGAAACTGGAGAACCTGGAGAAAACCCACGCAGACATGGGAACCAGCACCAAACTCCACACAGAAAGGTCTGGTGTGGGAATAGAACCAGGGTCCCTCTTGCTGTGAGGCATGTTTATTGCCCGCCTGTATTTGTGATATCTGATTAATAGACTATTAAATACTTGAATAATATTAATTTGACAAGTTTGAAAATGCATAGATTTTTATTGACTATGTACAGCGCAGGCTACCCCCACCCCCGTCCTGAATTTCAGCCAACATCATCTGGCCATCCTTGGTGCATGGTACCCCCTGTTGGCCCGCGGCCTAAAATGCGTGTAGGTGATTTTCACAACTGAGTGGAAATAACAATAAAATTAAAAAAATGAAAAATGTTGACTGGAAATAATAAAATAATCCGAAGAGTGGGAACTATTGACTAGAAATAATAATAAAAGAATTTGAAGAGTGGGAACTACTGTTGTTTGTTATTGTATGGGTTACGAGAAGCAGGAAGTTATCCATTATCAGTATCGGTTGTAAAAACAATTACTGTACATACCAGATATTAGATAACGCAAAGCATTATGATACTAGTTACATAGATGAGATACTCACACTTGTGTCTAAAAATGGCAGCTTCGTTGTGAGGTCATCACAGCCACACAAATCAAACTTTGGCCTGATAACTTTTGATCAAACACGTGTGTTGGTTATTTTCTCCAACTTTGGTGTAAATTACACGTAAACCCTAGGAGAAGATGTTGAAAGTATGAGGGGAGTGATTTTGGAGGTCCACACTTCCATCCAATATTATTTTATTATTACTTTTAAATAACACGGTTAATTGGTCAGAATCAGATTTTTAAAACATGTAATAAAAATAGTTGTATTTGACGTTAATCGTAGGTATTGTTTACCTTTTTAAGAAAAGAAGTAGTATAAGCATGGGGTGCCGTCATTGCCGAATCCACTGAAGTGAGTAGCGTTGCCCCTGGTGACGCGTCCCTAGCTAATTAAGTCCCGCCCAGGGTCTCTGGTTCTTGCCCTGCGATTGGCTGTGGCAAGTTTCTTCGTGCGTTTAACAGGCCGGCCTAGTTGTCTGTTAGTTAGCTAGGTATATTTAGCTGATTGCATTATCGGATCAGATTTAACCTGCAGTCCAGCAATATCGAGGGAAGTACATACTTTATGCTATTTCCACGCGAATGTTAGCTCACAGTAGTTAGATAATATTGACGCAAACCGAGACGGCGGGGTGTTATTTCAACGGATCCTTGTTTTCTAAAAGAAAAGCAAATAGACTATTTTTGAAATGTCTTCAGACGAAGACAGGGCCAAGGAAATATTGAAGGGCTTCAAGCTGTATCCTTTTGCTGAAGATTTGCTTTGTTGATCAGATGTATATATCAGCTAAATGACATTCGTACGTTGAATTTTGTTTGCAAGGTTGTAGTAGTTAACTATGGATATCATAATCGACTCTAATGGTACATTAGGGTTAGCTGCAGTGCTTAGCCTTTCAGCTTAGCCTACCATTCTATTTTTGTATCATTGGCTGTCCTTGTGATGTTTAGACGCACATGTGAGCTGTATGTAAAAAGTTTCCGTAGTTATAGTACAAGAACCGAGTGATCTCTCATCCGAGAGACTGTCTGCTAGCTTAAACGCGGAGCCTCGCTCTGGCTAACGACATAGGATGCTAGCGTAATAAGGCTGAAGTAGATGAATGTTTGATGCTACAGACAAACTTTAATTGCCCTGCATGTGGTCAAAATTTAACACCCCAAATGTTACCAGCGGTAAGTAGTGAAATTGTTGTTTTGTGCTCCTGTATGTCCGCCATAATGCTGCGTTAACCAGTGTACACACAGACGTCAAACACAGGTGCGTCCTCTTGCTGCGTGCAAGATCAAAGTGTTGGCTATATTTAGATGTTCCTAGTCAAAAAGTACACTTTGAAACACTTTCAGACATGTCCCGCACACAATTTTGAGTAATCATTTGTGAGGATAATATTACTGTCAAAGTTCAATTTTTACATATATGATATTATTATTATTGTTGTATTATTATTGTTATTGTGGTTATTATTATTATTGTCATTATTATTTTAGCCTTTTACCTTAGGAGCCTCTTTAGATTATGTTGTACTACCATGAAATATATTTTCAGTGACTGGTCTAACTCATGCTGCCACTATTGATACTATTTCACCCATGCTGAAGTGCGTCTTGCTAAATGTCTATTTGTCATGCATATTTAGCTTTAGCCTTTTTCTCTGGTGTTGCAATTAAATCTTTTTTCAATAGTCCCAAAAGACGTGTAGATTGTGCATATTTACTTTACTATATGAAGTAAATGTGTGGCTTACATCTACTTTTAGATGTAGTCTTACTCTAGGTTTAGAGATGTGTTATTACCTGCTTTTTTTCTATGAACATTGTCATTTTAGTAACTGATCTGCCAGGGCTATTTCACAGTTTTTACCTGTATTGCCAGTAGGCAACAGGAGTGCAATCTCAGTAAACACATACTTGGTTGTTTGAGTTGTGGTCAATTCCATTAAATGATCTGACTGTGTGTCTATATATGTTAAAGTCTATCCAGACAGGCATAATTTAGACAAAATTTCAAAACCATTAATAAAGTTTTGGGCATTTCAGTACTTTGGTTTTACAGTTTGCAGGGTAATATCAGTGAATATTGTCTACTTATTCTTTTAGAATTCTGTTTTCCTTCATGAAGCTCTTTGGCTTTTGATCTGAGTAGACTGTATGTTTGTGGCACATGATAGTGAGTGTGGGTAAGCAGCCAACATGCTAATTTAATGCTTCCCATATAATCTGTGCCTGTATCTGACCTCATACAGCTGAATTAGCCTCACTAATGAACTCAGGAATAAGCACTTTCAAGACTTATGCTTGATACACTTACCCTAACTGTACCACACTACTTTCTTGCCGTCACTGTAAATTTGACTGTTTAACCTTAAATATCCTTGGAGCAGTCATGGTATAAACTGTCTGATAAACCCTTCCATAAGTAGTCTCCTAAAGGGGAGTGTCTTTGTTGCTGCAAAGGTCAGACCTCTTGCTGTAGTGTGGTAATGCTTAAATCCATGATTTAGGGATTTGCTGCCTTCTGTCTAGTTAAAGGCAACACAGAAAGTCAAGGGACATCATTTCGGACTTCACATGAGGAATATGACTGCTTCTGTTCTTCTATTATTACTCACACTAGCTCTTATATTAGCTCCTATAGATCTGAGATCTGTCAGGTTTAAGTCAATGTGATCTGTATTCACTTTCTTTAGAGACAAAGCAGTACTTTCAAAGTTTAATTGGGAAAAAGGCCAAAGATGCTCAATAGAAGTAATATTTGCCCTGATTTGAGCAGTTTTTGTAAATGAAAATGACAAGAGTGAAGTTAAATGGAGGTGAGTTTGTGGAAAGGTATTGCATAAGGCTCTGTTCTAGTTGGTGGAGACATATACTCTACACTGATTTTTATTTTTTACAGTTCTGATACATCTACTAATTTGAAGGTTGTGGATATGAGGTAATATTGAGTACTGATCTCATACCAGATTTTATCCCAGTGGAAGAGCCTGGGATGATTATTACCTCCGCCAAGAAGGTTATGTATTTGCCAGTGTTGATTGTTTGTTTGTGTACAAGATAGCTCAAAAAGTTATGGGCAGGGGGGTGTCTACCTTGGCGGAGGTCTGCACTCGGAGTGCTTTCCTAGTTTAATGTGTAAAGCAATGTTAGACTTGGCCTTAAATCCAACACCTTTCAGGGTATCTATGCACTTTTTTTGTATGAATCAACCTGTGCATTTGAACACACATATCAGTATTGGAATTGGATGACATCCTCCTTTTTGATGGTTATTATTAAATGTTCATGACTTCTGCTGTTTCTTTAAATACCACTGACCACCTCAGTTATATAATGAAATCTTAACAGTGATTAAAGATGCCTTACTGCTCATCTCTGCCTCAAAGGATGGAAATATTGTCACAGCTGTTTTTAAAAGTGAGGAAGAATGACTCAACTATGATCAGGTATATGACAGATTTTGCCTTTTGTTGTGGAGTTATTACAGAGGCTGAGAGGATATTTGTGTCAAGAGACTCAGAAGTTTTCCCGTCTCTTTCTGCCCTTATTTCCTTAAAATATTATTTCCTTACAATAGTTGTATGGACATGATTTTTTAAGACTTGCTATTTCTGAGAATTTGCAAATGACAAAACATTAAAACCCCATAGAGAAATAAGATAATCCAAAATGTCTGATATGATAACGATAACTCTCATTGATTTTCTAAAATGGAATTATTTAAAGGGATCAGGGGAAATCCAGCTGCAATTGTTTTATAGTTAAAGCATCTTTTCTAAATGATTTGATTTAACATTTTGTACAGTTGGTTGAATCTTCATCTGAAGTTTCTTTAAACAACCCCCCCCCCCCCCCTTATTACATTGCTAAACAGCATTGTCATATATCACAGATTTTCTTCATATTGTGCAGGATTTGTACTTTTTCCAAACTTGACCCGATGCTGCGATCTGTTTCACACCAGCCAAACTGTTTCCATGTAAGGTAATGTGACTACCTTTCTTTGGTATGACCTCTTTAGAAAAAAATGTGACTATGACAACATGCAAAAAAGGTTGTTTTTAACACTTATTCCATGTAATGTGGTTATTGCTGATTGTGATGATGGAAGTGTGCTGGTACCACAAACTTACACCGGTAATTTATTTATTTATTTCATCTGTGTTATACATGGAGCCAGATGTTTGAATAATAGAGAAGAGCTTTCTCTTCCATTCTTTTCCATATATTTAGCTTCAGACCTGCTGAGTAGGTGAAACCCTGCATTCATACTGTGGTGGGATGTGTGCTTGGTGTACTCTGATCATGCTGTGGTTTTGGAAGCTGGCAATACTTTGAAACATTAACGTGTCTTTAAAAATAAATGCAGACTAAATGGTGACTACAGCTTGTCACCTGGGGCTCATTAACCTGTGTGTGTCCTGTCAGGTTTGTGTAAGTCCCTTTGGATTTTATTCACACAGACACACACTTCAACAGGCCATGGGGATGCTATGGAACATGTTCATTGTATGTTGTTGGTTAAGTGCTTTGCTGTTTACATATTTAGTTTTTCTTTCATTTCTGGGCGAAACGGAAGGAAAAAGGTATAATTACTGTGGACATGCATCAATTAACTTGCCTTTAAAAAAATACATATATATATATATATATATATATATATATATATATATATATATATATATATAAATTACAGTGTCCAAAAACATGTAGAAGTTGCATATACTTACCAGTGTTATCTGACCTGTTAGAAAACATGAATGGCAAAGACATTACACACCCAGGCCTGGATTATTCTGGAAGGTGATGAGTATGTCAGGTTTGATGCTGGAGATTGGATTTAGTTAGACTTGAGAGGATTAGAAAAAGCATTCAAGTCAGCATTGTTTGCTAGAATGACAGAGGGCAGAAAGGCAGGAGTGGGGGATGGTGGAGGGGCTAAAGACAGGTCTTTGCACAAAAAGGGGTTTTGAAAGCTAATTCTGCATTGACATTGGTCCTTTTACTTGTAAAGGGTACAATCACTTATTCTTTGAGGTAATTGAATTTTAAAATTATTTTCCATTATTGCTGGATAGGCAGATAGTTGAATAGAAAAATCAAATGCTAAATAACAAAAGATAATTAAGTGATAATGGATAATAATAGCCAACAAAGACCAAAACAACAATGAATGATAAAGTATTGCATAAGAGCCCTGGATTAACTTATAATGACTGAAGAAAAAAAAAAGAAAATTAATTTGTTAATTGAGAGTAACAGGCACTAACCTAACTGTAACTGAATAATAAGGAATCACACGAGTAGCTATGTAATAATGAGAAACTGATTAATAATTAGTATAGTAAAATATAAATCGATACCAGTAGTTCCATGATTCTATTCCATTCACAAAACTAAAGTCATTTAATTTCAACATTGACTGACAACTACAGATGTAACTAGAGCTGCACAATATATAGTTTGAGCATTATCATTGCTGTGTGTGTGTGTAATCGTCACATTGCAAATTCTGCAATGTACAGCAGGAGGCAAACTAACTCGATGTGTTCTCATCTAATTTCAACCTGCGTACCTGACACACACTGTGTACAGCGTGATTGGTGGATAACGGAAGTGAGTCACTGATTAACATTGAAAAATGAGCAATGAACAAGAAAAAAAAATCACTGAAAACAGACTTTATGCCAAAAACAAAACCGTCATCGGTTATCTGGAATTGTTTCAGCTACAAGGATAATACTGAAACGTGTCCTGTGTCGATAATGACAGGAAATGCAACTAATTTGTTTGACCATTTACATCATTTATATATTTTCCGGAGTAGTTTTTCATATCACAATATATATTGTTAAAAAAAAAATCACAATACCAGTTTTTTCCAATATCATGAAGCCCTAGTTTTAATTATTTGAGATTTAAAATAAAAGCACATGTTCAACAGGGTCCTTTTTTTTCTCTAGATAAGGTAGCAGATAGTGTTTTATTTGACCCGTAAACATGCTATTGGTAAAGACATTGATTATTTCATTTTTAACTTGTACAATATCCCGCTTCCAACATTTTTGCAGTTATTAATTATAATTGTCAAAGTTATGAATAGACCATATAAGTAGTGCATGTGTACTCTGGGACTCGAGAGAAAGTTTCTGGTGAAAGGAACTGAACAGTATTTCCTTTTTTTGAAGCAGCAGAGACCTCCAAACCCTTGAGCCTGACTGATTGGAAGCAGTGGCATTATGGGTGTGAGGGGTGAAGAGCTTCACAGATGGTGTGGAGTCAAGTGTGTGTGACACTAAGTAGTATCTGAGTGTGACAGGATGTTAAGTGGAGAACTTGCTAGAACAAAGAGGTGTACGATAACTGTTCTCTACTGGTGTCAATTAATTTATCCCTCAAACATTACATGTGGTCTCTTTGTACAAACCACACATTATGTAAAACAGAGCATTATGTAATAACATTCAATAATAACACTCTCTTTGTAATCATAAACGGATGACTGAGTTGCACTTCTAGCAGTTGCTTTTTAACTGAACTGACAGTTTTTTTTATGGGGGAGTACCAGGGGTGTAACGGTACACAAAAATCACAGTTCGGTACGCACCTCAGTTTCAAAGTCACGGTTCGGTTAATTTTTGGTACAGTATGGAAACAAAATGCAAAACTATTTTCTTCCTCAGCATGGTGTTTATTAAACCAAAAAAAAAGTTCAATATAAAAATGGAAACGTCAAATAATTCAAAGTGCTGAATGATAAATGATAAATTCTTAAATGATTACCCAAATGTTAAAATTAAAAATAACGAATTCCTTTTAAACAGTTATAAAAAAAAAAATTTTCTCCAACATCTTATGAAGGTGTCATTCCTTTTGGAATCTGATGGATCACCCCAATTTACCAACCAACACATGCTGCGTTTGCTGTGTCCCCTCCACTGGCTGGATTTACCAGAAAACAGAGAAATAAAAGCCTGTCCACTACACATCACAGGGACATTGGCATCACCCACATGAGGATAAGCGCGTCCCCCATTGCAGTAGCATTAGCATCTACAAGAGAACACAGTGCCACTGTCGCTGCTGCACAAACTTAAAAAATGTTGGAGCAAACTGGTTCGTGTGCTCTCTGTGGAAATAAAGCGTGTTTTTTTTCTACACGTTTCCAAAATAAGCGACAGGACAAAACCTAGCTGGATGATACTCTGCTCCTGCTGGATGCTACTCACAGAGCGAGAGGGGAGGGGGGAGTGTTCCTTCACACATTCTGAGCCAATCAGAGACACCCCATTACCGTGTCATGGACATGTATATAGATGTACCGGTAAACTGTGTTGTTGGATCTCAAGTCATTTTTCTATCATCACCTCTGCATGATACACACATGGTCACATACACACTGACTGTATTTGTTCGGTATAGGGCTGTACCAAACCGAATATCTGTTTTCAACGGTTCGGCATGCATACATATACGGTTAGAGCCTTAGGGAGTACTGAGGAAACCTCACTGAACTAGTAAACTATGCTAGAAGTAAATGCATAAATGAGTTTCTCCACATCAAGTCCTAGAGTTTGACAATATTTGCAAAATAAACTTGATAAAAAATCTGATCTTGTCACTGCTTTCATGCAGCTACTTGAACTAAGATCAGTATCAACTACAACAACAGTCTAGTTTAATACTTCAGAATATTTAATGGTTAGAAATGTATGTGATTCATCAAGGGACTTTTGTAACATATTGCATAATGAAGGGAAAACGTGTTAAATTTTGACAACATTACATAATGCAGTGTTTTTATGTAATGTGTGATGTTCCCCTGCTGTTACAATCTCAGCACCCGTTTTTCATTGGCATGAGGTAGACAACTTTGGAGCCAGTGAAAGACATCAGTGTGAGCTGTCATATTTTCTGTTCTGGGGTGAGATGAAATTTTGCAGCAAAGGCAAATCCACCAAGGTAGTACTAATTTTTAAGGGTCTGTGTGTAGCGTGAGTGTTAAATGCTAGTGTTTACTCATCTGGTGCATGATTTTATGCAGACATCATAAAAATGTAAAATTCTTTGTAAAAATGCTCATGAGGATGTGAAGCTGTTGCATGCTATTTCAGAACAATTTCCAGTATCTGTAATTGATCCTGATCCTGTTGATTATAATGATCAGGTACAGATGACCTTTAACACCACCTATGCAAAGATCCTTCTATTCCCTGTGAGGTGGTGTTATTATTATACCTATAAGATAGCTGTCTTTTATCTCTGTACTGTTAACTTTTCTTTTTTGTTTTGGCATACAGTACCTGTATTTGTGTGAACTAGTAGTTATTTGTCAACTTTGTTTGCAATACTAGCCTTTGAGTTAAATTAAGCAGCAGATCAGATTGGTTCCTTTTGAACAGAAAGCCTCTTCAGAAGTAATTTTTGCATGGGTGCCTTTACACAGCACGGAGATTATTGAGTAACCATGGAGGGATCAGAAATTGGCCTGATCCCTCAACATTCTACTAAGCCTTGAAATGGTTGTTTCTGTGTAAATGTTTGGGAGGTCGTCGTACCTTTGGGCTCTTTACTTTAAATTGTCTGGTTAGTCAGATCAGGCATGGGTGTCATTGAGGTAGTTGTTCGTATTCCTTCATTAATCTCTCAACCATCTCTCCCTTGGGGGGGGGGGCATTCATTGGAAAAAATGCTAAGAGCTCATTGGGAGATTGATGAAGTCTCCTTGAGCGTTTGAGAGATTGTTTGGGAGGGTCAAAACTTTGAGGAGATCACTGGAAGATCACTGAGAGATACAGTATTGGTGCTCACTGGGCACTCATTGAAAAATCACTGAGGGATCTGGCCATTTTTTCCCATACTATGACCATCACCACCCCTGTGTAAAGAGGCTTTAATGTGGTGAAGAAATGCTTATTCTTTGTGAATGACTGAGAAAGAGTCTGTTTCAGCACCAGGAACTGTCCACACAACAGTCAGCCTTGGTTTATTTGCCACTGTCTGTATTAGTCACAACAACTGACACTTAGAAAATTTATTTGCTGTAACAGTAACATGTTTTGAGCACTGCTAACTGTAAGGGATTTAATCTACAGTCTTCTTCACATGGAGATATAATATATCATATTGACTATATTCT
Organism: Siphamia tubifer; assembly: GCA_020466265.1. Lineage (NCBI taxonomy): Eukaryota > Metazoa > Chordata > Actinopteri > Kurtiformes > Apogonidae > Siphamia > Siphamia tubifer. The sequence goes on along the minus strand of CM035786.1, from coordinate 26,421,956 downwards.
GAGACAATATTCTCTTCTCATTCACCTGGCAGTGAATGAGTTAATACATTCTACAGTAAATTCATTATTCTACAGTAAATTCATTTTTTGTTACATTAACGAATGAGCCATCTGCTAATTCTGTAGAATCCTACTAGCCTAGCTTCCCCCGCCATGCTATCCCTGTTCATTACATGTATAGGTCTAGGAATGCTTCATAGTCAGGGGAGGTGGGTTAAAAGTTTGTCTTTCTAGATTTTTTTTAAAATCTAGCCAAAAGTTACATTGAATGTAACTACACTACTACTGTAGCACATAAGATTTGCTGTTGCTAGGTGGGTCTAGTGCAGCTAGGCTAGAATCCTACTGTTCTGTGTTAATAATGTCGCCCAACATTGGCTGAGAGAGATTATTGTAAGCACCTTGTGTGTTTGTGTCTGTCTGTATCTGTGTGTATGTGTGTCTGCTATAACTCAAAGAATACTTGCGATATCACCATGAAATTACATGGGCATATACATATAGCTAATGTGTATCTGATGCAATGATCCATTTGAGTAAAGGTCAAACGTCAAGGTCACATTTGACTAAAAGGTCAAAATGACATTATCAGTTATAACTCAAGAACCAAGGGTCACAGAACTTTCAGATTGTTTCCAAATGATGCGGAAGGAAGATTTCTACAATTCTCATAATTGGTGTTATTGCCTACAGCCAATACTTTTTGAGATCTCTGAAGGTCAAAGGTGACATGTCATAAAATTAACTTCTGTAACACTGTTTGTGTGTGTCAAACATAGACTGTGATGGAAATTGACCTTGACTGGGTTATTAAATGTCACTATCACCATGAACCATGAACATTAAGCTTATGATTATTCGGCAACTGAAATATTTAAATCGCGGGTGGCGTCTTCAAATGGAGGATCAGCGATGGGTGACTAATAATTGACTTTTGATGGCTTGAACAACAAGCACATCAAAAGCAAATAAGGATGGATTTTGTAACTGAAAGAGTGAATAATGACATAAACTTGATATGAAAAGGAACAATGACAAGAAGTACAGAAAAAAAATATGATTCATGTAAAATATAATCAGGGAGACCAATCATTTCTTGGGTTGTTTTATTTTACAACTGAAGCCACAAAATTATATTAGACCCTCTATAGGCGTTCTCTGAATACTTGTTAAATTGTTGTCTGGGCATCAGTCAGGTCAAGCTGAGGGTTTCAGAGTGACAGGTACTATGACTGCTTTTACACTGATGAATCATTTACATAATAAGCCTGCTGTAAAACGTGTTCAAATATCTGACAAATGTGGAGACTGTGTATTTAAAGAATTTGAGCAAATAATTGGCATCCCCGTTATTTAGTCCTTTATGTCTGACTTTACGAGGACAAACATTTCAGTGTGACGTAGATATTAGAGATGGGCTAACACAGGCATGGGCAAACTATTCCACAAAGGGCCGGTGTGGCTGCAGGTTTTTGTTCCAACCAACCAAGAGTTCACAGTTTGACCAATCAACTCTCTGAAGACTGAGATCAGTTGATTAATTGAATCAAGTCTGGTGTGCTGCTGCTTGGTTGGAACAAAAACCTGCAGCCACACCGGCCCTGTAGGAATGGTTTGCCCATCCCTGAGCTAACAGGACACACGATCATTATCAGCAGAACGCGGCTCTGAAAGTTCTGACTAATATCAGGCTTCTTCACTTGAATTAATTTTGTTGAGGAAAATGTCTTTTGCAGCAAGTTTCATGGTCAGTGATCAAGTTTCAAATGTATTCATCCTTTCATTTTTATCTTTATTAAAAAGACTAGTGTTCACACCATCCGAAGCAGGGGTGCACAACTCCGGTCCTCGAGGGCCGGAATCCTGCATGTTTTTGATGTTTCCATCTTCCAGCACACCTGATTCAATTAATGATGAGCTCACCATCCAGCTCTATAGAAGCCTGATAATGATGTAATGGCTTCCAGGTGTGATGGAAGAGGGAAACATCTAAAACTTGAAGGGATACCAGCCCTCGAGGTCTGGAGTTCCCCCAACCCTGATTTAAAGACATGCACTAATGGATAAATTGGTCAACCTAAAATTTTATCCATAGGTACAGTATAATAAATGTGAGAGTAATTGGTTGTTTGTCTATATCTTGGCTATATCTGCTGTCTTGTCCAGGGTGTACCCCACCTTCACCCATAGGCAGCTGGGATGGGCTCTAGTATCCTAATGAGGATGGAGTGGGTTCAGAAGATAAATTAATAAATGTGCTCTTATCGGTTTGTGATGGAGATTTTTTTAAAGATAAATTGATTAAAAATAAATATAAAAAAAAAAAAAAGTTAAAAGAAAAGCAGAGGAGAATAATGGACATTTACTAAATGGTAAAAGGATTGTACTTATATAGTGCATTTTATACACCAGTGGGTGCCCAAAGCACTTTACAATTCCTCACATTCACCCATTCACACACACACTCATACACCAGTAGACGGCTACATAGAGTGATATTTTATTTCTAAGACTTATTTGCTTGTAAAGATAAAATCATTGGTTTACAAGAATTACTCGGATGTACAGTACTTTTTAAGTGAGGTCATGGCTCAAGCTGATGGAAAAGGAAAATAACCCTTTCTTAGAATCCCATTTGGCTACACTCATTTTTCATATTAAACTCATTGTTTTCATGGGCAGCATATTAATGTGATTTCTTTTTTTTCCCCCACCCTCCATTAGTCAGAACACATTTTCTTTCTTGTCTTGTTAACAGTTGAAACAACCAAGTAGATTAATGCTCCCCCATCACCTCCTTTTACTTGTCCCTGGTGGTTCTCCACTTCAAACATGCATTTATTCTATTTATATTTTGTGCATGTTCTCCGCTGTCAACCTCAATCTTTTTTTTAAAAAAACACTACCTTTCTGTGTATTTTACTAGAACCATAAAAAAAGCAGCTTCATGATTTGGTTAGGTGTGATAAGACAGAGTGAGTTTAGTTTTAACACCTGTGTCATCAGGTTAGTGGTAAATAATACTGTGCAGCTTGGCAAAAAGTTACCGAATGTCACATTATCTGCTGTGTAACATGAATGTTGTATGCAACACTATGTTAGTTGAAGTTATGGCTGCTTAACTATTTTGTGTCAGAAATTGGATGAATCTTCGAGATGCAGAGACAGGTAAAGTGTTGTGGCAGGGAACTGAAGACCTGTCAGTACCAGGAGTAGAGCATGAAGGTATGCATATCAGACAGCAGTTCATGAGGCTTAATGTATGATAGGTTTAAAATAAACTCTATTCATCACTCATGAAATGTATGTTAAAGTAGTTCGGATTAGAAGCAAAAGTTAAATTTCCTGAATATTTAAGAGAAAATAGGGGTGGGAAATAATAATTTATTTATTTATTTTTTTTTTTTACTTCTTCCCACTCCCTTTCGAATATGTTACTTGCCTTCTTATTTTTTTATTTATGCTATATTGTCTTTGTCTTGTTATTTTTATCAATTATTGGCTTTTGAAAGATAAAATGTTTTTTGTTTGACTAAAAAAACTAAACTAAAAAAAATGATATGTTACTGTATTGCAAATGCTGTTGTAAATGGTTTTGATTCCTGTCTTTTATATCACTGTATATTACAGTTTATTCCCAAAATTGAGTTTTGAGGATATAATGGTTCAAGAAATAATTTACCAATTTTAGATAAAATTTGGTTCGTATGAATCGTCTTATAAATGTCCATTTTCTCACGACCACCCAGAATTCTAATACACAGTAAATTTTGCAGTGTTAAATCAACACTTAGAGAGTTTATTTAACTTCTTCTAGAGTGTATTTGGTCCCATTGTCTCCAAATTAACTCTCTAAGTGTTGATTTAACACTGCAAAATTTACTGTGTATCGTCATTTTCATTCACAAGGTGGAGTTGTGAGGAAAAATTGGTTCTCTGAGCATCATTCTGCCTTTATCAGGTCAATGTAGCTCAAATTTTGTTCATATCGATGGTCTAACATTGGGTAGATTTATATATAACTGAGGATTGGAAGTATTTCAGGGATATTCCTTGCTTTCAGCCCTTGATAACATAAGCCTCATTCTTATTCTGTGTTTACCTAATTGTATGTCATTTAACAGCAGGATAAACGAGAAATAATCTAATGAGTTTACGTACTATTTAATGCCAGGTGAGACAAATTGCTGACAGAAACACTTCCTGTAACCAGCTGTAAACGGATTTCATGTTTGTTTCTGCCTGTCCCTTCAGCTCGGGTTCCTAAGAAGATCCTGAAATGTAAAGCAGTGTCCAGAGAGCTCAACTTTTCCTCCTCAGAGAAACTGGAGAAGTTCAGACTGGAACAGAAGGTTTTCTTTAAAGGACAGTGTCTAGAAGGTAAAACCATGAACCACATGAGCAAAAACTACTGTTACAGTGAGTCAGTGCGTAAAGGACCTGGTCATGTGAGCTCAGAAGTCCTGATGTGATTATAGTACAACACAATGCACTAGTTAAACTGAGCTTGAATGTATTTTGCTATTAGACAATTGTGTACATGAGCTTATACTGTTAAATTTGGTATTCTGTTTTGTAGTGTGAAGCACAGTTCAGGATAAAAGGCTCTGGAGGTTTACAACTGGAGGAGAATGAAAACCTGCCAGTTCAGACCAAACGATGTATTGTTTCCATAAGGGCGACCCTCTGTAGTCCTGTCCTCACTACTGGCTTTTCAGGCTGTTTTTGTGACTACATAATTTATAGCAAGGCTGCACGATTTGGGCCAAAAATAAAATCCGTATTTTTATTTTTTCCCTCTAAAAACTTGATTTTTCTAATTCGATACAAGGTGATGGAGTTGTTTTTGGCGGTGCATTGTTTTTATGTGCAACCTACAATGTAATCCACTGCTCCCACTCTGTGTGATGATGTTATAAGGTCCTGAAATAAGTTGGTTGTGCTGCTGTCTTTGACATATACTACCTTCAGGCTGAGTTTTCAGCAAGGAATGGTTTGGTCTTCATCAGAAACTTTGAAATCTTACCCATTCCACACATCTGACTTGCTTTTGCTATTTTTAGCCACAAACTTCTCACTCTTCCTTAGCAAAGGGTGTTTTGTACTGGTGTGTGGAGACCACTCACACTTAGGAGCCTACAATAGCCTAGAGGTGCACAGCTCAGAGACACGACACAAAATTACATTTAATGATGACCCTTTTTCAAACATCATCCTAATTAAATAATCTGATCTTGATTTGAAATCAATTAATCATGCAGTCCTAATTTCTAGTGTCTTATTGATCATTTACTTGCTCCAGTTGCGTTTCTGCCATGGTTGATAAGGCGAGCACATGAAAAGAGAACAGGATTACTCTCATCTATTTATGAAGCAGGTCCAGAGTTTAAAAAAATAAAAATACTAGCGGAGAAGACGCAAACCTTAAAGACTGCACTCCACTAGAACAGCTTTGAGGTAATAGGTGAACTACAGTCCATCCATAATGACAAAAGCATACTAAATCAGAGGCAGTGTTATAAGTTATTGGGTAATCTGCATCTTGTTTTACACTCTCATTGTGAATTTTCTAAAATTGATCTGAGAGATTTCCATCCCTACTGCTTCTTAACTGAATTATTTGTTTGGTTTTTTTTACATTTGTCTTTTTTTGTATTTGTTTTTTGTCAGTAATTTGATAACTGCAATACATTATTAATATTTGTATTTGAATAAACAGCAATTGAATTGAAAAGTGACTCACTACAAGCTTATCTATAGATTATCCTGTTTTAGAATGAGGACTGGGAAAATTTTGAATGAAGGGAAAACATTTTCTATTAAAGTTTTTTTTAAAAGAAATAGTTATAATAGTAATACTAATAATGGTTATAATTAGTACAATTAATAATAATAGTTATGTGATGGCGAGGCAGTTGGAGCAATGGCATTAGCATTGGTGACATTTGTATTTTTAATCTAATGTGGTTATTTTCATTTATTTACATTTTCATTTTTATTCTGCTCTGTTTTTCTCCTTTCTATCTCATCCATTCTCTCTTTCTCATTTAGTCTCACTTACATGAGTATTTTTGGTCATATCCTGTATTAATTAATGAGTTAATTGATTGATTGATTTATTTTTCTTTTCCCTCGATCTCTTCTTATTTTTGAGAAACCCACATGACAACATTCATACCACATACACATCTTACACACTCCACTACACACAACACATTCACACAACCAAGACAGGAAATGGATTCATGCATTAGCTGCTTAGTTACACATTTTGTTGCTTTTGTACATTACATGCCACACATCATTAATGTAAATATTCTATAGTATATTGTATGTCCCCTTTTTTGTCCCTTAATATTGTTTTAATGAAGATTTTTTTTAAATTCTTGAAGAAATCCTCACCTCTAGAACTATTGGACGACTGGACTTAACTGAACTTGTCTTCTACCAATGCTTTGTGGGGAAAAGCACAAAATAAATCCATAGGTTTATCTAAACCTTCGAACTGTCAGTGTAAAATATATTTGCTGAGAATGGTCTCAGGCACTTACAAGAACTGGTGTTTGATGCCCGGTACCTCAAACAGATTATAAGATTTAGTCCTGAGTTATTTTAAAACCCTGTGTGATCTCCTAGCACACCTCACAGCTAAGAACAGAAACCACAGATATGATGAGCTGTCACAGTACAGGCTCAGTTAGCAGTGATCATTTATAAACAGTTGTTAGTGTTGTCTGTCCCTGTTACTGTGTATATACAGTGTTGCCCCAGAGGAGCAGGTTTACAGGGCTGAGGTGCTCCAGGGGACAGCACCCTGTCAGCACCAACATATGTTTATACTGCAGGTTTCCACTGCATCTGAAACACAGCTTAGATCAGTGCAGAAGCACATAATATTTGAGTTTTGTAGATTTGTTGTAATAATAATATTAATAATAATCATAATTCAGATCGTAATCAACACCCCCCCCCCCCCCCCCTTCACCACACCTACCCTAACCTACACAGGATGGCTCCAGTGAGCAATATAACAGTATAATATACACTACTGAAAATAGTTTTTATTTCTAGTTTTTATATCCATGTTTATTCTATCGTGTGTGCGTCTGTGTAGTGCCGGTTTTCTACATGGGCCAAATTATTGAATGGTTACTATTTCAATGTCTCTGATGGGACATTTTGGAGCCAATGTCTGAATGGCAATGTCAATTAAAGTTCTGTCTCTGACTGGACTTTTCTGTGTTCTGACCTATATACATAGTGCCCTTTTTATTTATTGCTATTGCCTCCTGAGCCACCTGCATTGAAATGTAAATTTTTGATGTAAAATCTGGAATAATAAAGTCTGTGTGTGTCTAATAATAATGGGCAATACTGAGCTTTTTATGTCTCTTTGTCCAGAATGGTTCTTTGAGTTTGGCTTTGTTATTCCCAACTCCACCAACACATGGCAGTCCCTGATAGAAGCCGCTCCAGAGTCCCAGATGATGCCAGCCACTGTTTTAACGTAAGTCTGCACTCTGATGGTTCAATTTGCTCTCTCTCTTCTGTATGTGTAAGGGTTTGGGTTATGTTGTCTGTACCACAAATGCATTGTGTGTGTCTGTACATCTACATCTTATGTATTATGTCAGATGGCAATGATACAGAATTGTATAATAATAAGCATGTACTATATATATCACATATTTTTATTATATCTTTTCATAGGACAACATTGAAGAAATGAAACTTGAATAAAATGTACAGTACCCAGTGTACAGCTTGTATAGCAGAGTAAATTTACTGTCCCCTGAAAATAACTTGGCACACAGTCATTAATATTACAACTTCTGGCAACAAAAATGAATACACCCCTAAGTGAAAATGTGCAAATAGGGCCCAAAGTGTCACTATTTTGTGTGGCCACCATTATCTTCCAGTGCTGTCTAACCCTTTTGGTCTGGAGTTCACCAGAGCTTCAGAGGCTCCACTGGAGTCCTCCTCCACTCATCCATGATGACATCATGGATGGTGGATGTTGGAGACCTTGCACACCTCCGCCTTCCATTTAAGGAGGTCCCACAGATGCTCAACAGGGTTTATGTTTGGAGACATGCTTGGCCACTCTATCACCTTTACCCTCAGCTTCTTTACACAGGCAGTGGTTGTCCTGGAGCTGTGTTTGGAGTTGGTATCATGTTGGAATAGTGCTCTGTGGCCCGGTTTATGAATGAAGGGGATCATGCTCTGGTTTACTGTCACAGTACATGTTGGACTTTATAGTTCCCTCAATGAACTACAGCTTCCCAGTGCTGGCAGCACTGATGCAGCCTCAGACCATGACACCCCCTCCACCATGTTTCACTGTAGGAAAGACACACTTGTCTTTCTATTCACACCTGGTCACTGCCGCACATGCTTGACATGATCTGAACCAAATGTGTGTGTGTGTATATATATATATATATATATATATATATATATATATATATTTATTTATTTATTTATGTATTTTTTTTTTTTTTTGCCTCATCAGACCACAGGACATGGTTCCAGTAATCCATGTCCTTAGTGCTACTGAGTGTTTGGCTTTCTTGTCCATCATCTTTAGTTCAGATGGTATTTGCAGAAATGTGAAAGGTGGACTCACTTTTGTAAGATACTGAATCTGTTTATTGCAACACTCATTAAATCTCTCAAGTTATCACAATCCAAATTAACGCTTATTAATAGGATCTTTTTCTCATTGTTATAACTTAGCTTTTACATTTAAGTATTGCTAGTGCTGCAACAACCATGGTTCAAAATTGTCACCTTCAAGTGGAACAATGTGTCTATATCAGGGGTAACCAGTCCTGGTCCTCGAGGCCCACTGTCCTGCATGTTTTAGATGTATCCTTCTACTACACTTCATTCAAATGATCAGTCTGTCATCAAGCTTTGCAGAAGCCTGATCATGACTGTCAGGTGTGCTGAAAGAAGGAAACATCTAAGATATGCAGGACAGCGGCCCTCGAGGACCAGGATTGTTGACCCCTTATTCTAAATAATGGTTCCAAAAACACATTCTAATTGCCTCTCATTCAAAAAAACCTTCTCTCTCAACCTTTTTCAGGAGTCATTCTCTTCGCAGTTGATTTTTCTTGAGGTTCTGAGTGTATTCTTGGTAAACCAATCTTTGTAAATGCTAATTTATATAAGCTTTTTTTGTCCTGATAAGTAGCTCTACTTTAGTTTTAGCTGAGAGGTTACATTACCAAGACATGCTAAGGTTTCATTAAGACTGCTACTATACCTGAGGTGCAAAGATAATGTGGACACAGTAACTAATGTTGCCATGAATTTATTGAATTCTAATTCTTATTACATTTAGTGTGTTTTTATTTTTATTATGGTGATCATTCTTCATGTTGTTGTGTTAGCAACCAGCTGGAATTATATGACTGCATTGAAAACAAGCTTATCTGGTGTTGTCAATAAGTTAACATTAATTAAGCAACCTATTAAAGGTGGAGACAAATCACTGAGAGCCCATCTTAAAAGCTTTGTCTCTAGGCACAAATAACATCAATAGGTTGTTACTATATATTTGCTCTGACCCATAATGCCTTAGTGAAGCCTTTCAACTCTAATCATGCGACTTCTACACAATTGTCCATAAGGTCTACTTATTTTCATGAAGTAATTGTGTTAATTAACAAATTATTAAATTAACTGGGACTCTGTGAGAGTATTTTACCTAATTAAAGGTACAAATCTAATGTAAATTTATGGGCAATAGTGAATCTTACATGAGGAGCTTTGACATTTTAACTTGGGCAACGAACATGTATATATATTTTTTTATTTTACCTTCTTAAAAATCTTACATAATTCACATTTTTATTTCTCTTTTAGATTTTTTTTTTTTTATTTCACAAAAGAAAATCTTCCAGATGCAGTAAAGTCTTGGTGCTACTGGGTCTTATATTTTGCAGTTGTCCTTTCTGCATTGTACCCACCCCCACCCTTCCACATTTTAATTTTATAACAATCATCAATTTATAGATTTATTATATATATATTATTTGTTGTCATCCTGTTCAGTTATTAGTACTAGTATCAGCATTCATATTATTAATGTTCAGTAAGATTTTGATATCTTAAAATTGACATGTTTTTGTCTTCCAGTGGAAACGTGATAATAGAGACCAAGTTCTACGATGATGATCTGCATGTCAGCACCTCCAGGGTACGACTTTTCTACGTCTGACCTCTGACCTATTTCTCTACCTTTCTAAATGCTGACATCCTGCCAAGGTCTACAAATTACAAATTTTAGATGCAGTTGTCATCAGGATTCGGCTCATCTCCAACAGTCAGTGGCATGAGTTTTTTATTGGGTGGTTTTTCCTCAATTTGTGTCGACTTGAAAATGTCTAGACCTTGGGAGGAAAAGGGAAGAGTAAAGAGCTTGACTTTTATCTCTTTTCCAAGATAATCTCTCTGCATTTCCCCCCCCCAACAGACTGTTCTACTGTAAATACATATCTCAAGTCAGCCAGGGAGTTGCTCTGTAAATTACATATTGTGTGCTTTTTTAAACTTCTGTCTCTCACTGAGGTTGTATTGACTCAGGAACAGAACTCCATAACTTTCTGTCATCCTCCTCCTGCTGTCTGTACATGAAACACTGCTCTCTGTTTAGTGTCGTTTAGGCACATCAATGTCGATGGAGGATCCTGCTCGTCGTCATGGAATATGAAAATTTGCTTTAGCTGAGTTCCATTCCAGAAGCTACATCCTGTCAAATTCACGGTTTCTGATCCATCAGTGGTCAGTGATAGTGTTTCTATTTCTTCTCTATAGCAAGCAAACTGTTATGAATGAAAGATAATTTCTATATTGCATATACACAGTTCCAATTTTAGAATTTAATGTAATAGGTTTTAGTAGAAAAATAGCTTTTAAATTTCTATTTATTAGTCAGTTTACTCTTTTTACTACTATTACTGATGACGCCTCGTCTGGTTCAACAGGAACTGTCTGAACCAATCATTAATGTTAAGTTAACATTATAAGTTGGAACTGCTCATGATGCTATTGTGAATCTTCGGTCTCATTTGTCACTTCAGTTCTCTAAACCACACACCTCTGTAGTAGCTTGTGAAATGGGACATAGCTTCCAGCAACTAACCAGTTCCTATTTTCTAATGTCATGTACTAGCAGAGCAGTGATTAATATGAAGGTGTTTTCACACCTACAGAACTGTGCAAAAGTTTTAGGCAGCTTTTGGGTCTGTTGTTTTTCCAACTTTGTAATGAACACATTTATTTCTCGGTCTCTTTTCTTAACTTTTAAAACCCATGTTTAGTTCTATTGTTTTTGTGTGTCTGTTTTAAGGCTGTATTTTTTCTTGTTGTATCTGAAGAAAAGACAAAAATATGCATGTTCATTTCAACACTGCATAAACAACAATTCTAAAGGCTCCCTAAAAACCTTTGCAGAGTACTGTAAACTTGGGTTACTTTTGCCTGAATCAGCTGAGTCTATAATTGTTTCCCTTTTCATATTAAATAATTTAAACAGACCAAAGTAAATCACTGTAAACCATGTGAGAATGTTAGCTCCACTCACTGATCAGTTGTGTCTGGGTTAGGAATGAGTGAAAACACGCAGAGGGTGTGATTTTTATTTTTATTTTTTTTATGAATGGTTTCATATATACATCAGCATCATTGTGGACTGGTCGACATTGACCTGTGAACATACACAAAGTAGACACCGCTAAACATTGGACCTCTATAAAAATGACCCACAAATATTGTTTGAAGTATGTACAGTAAATGGTATTCAGAAAACCTATAGCTTCCCTTTTGACTCCTATATTTACATACCAATCTTACCCAGCCCACTGTGGAGTGTGCAAAGAAGCATTGAATTAACCAATATGTCTACATACTGTATGTGTGTGTGTTCGTGTGTGTGTGTGTGTGTGTGTGTAATGCACTTCTGTTACAACTACACGACTCACCCCCCACAATCCAAAGCACAACTGGATAACAACAGGAGTTATTTTGATAAGACCAGCAGAGGTAGTTGTGTCATGTCAAATTCATACCACGCACCAAACCCTCCAGAGTTTGATTCGAAGTCTCCTGTACACCACTTGGAAGAGGTAGTCTACATATGGTTCCAAATGAACTCCAAAACAATTAGTTTGTGGTTAGAACTTGATCGCGGGTTAATTAAAACAGACTCCAAATGTGAATATGTATTTAGTGTAGTGTGTGCTGAAGATGTGTCTTACTATAGTCCACCACCAAAACAGCTGATTGTTACATTCCTGTAAATTGTGCACTAAAAACTGTGGGAAGATGATGATCCAGGAGCAGTACATTCATACAGTCATTCCTGTGCTTGTACATGATTTCCAGTGACGTGAATTTTGAATATCTTAACTAAATCCTCATTGGATGCAAACGAAGGCATCATGTATTCCAAGTAGTTAAACTGTTAACAGTTTTATCCCAACTAGCCCCAGATGTTAACAGCTGTGTAACTGTTCTGTACATCTGAGCTAGAATTTTAACTTTGACTTCCCATCCAATTCACTGTGGTCATGTCATTGTTTTTTTCTTAGCTGCTAACTGAGCTGTGTAAAATAGACTTATGTTTTAATATCACAGGAGTTGTGAATTAAAGTTATCAGATGTTGTAATAAGTTGATGTGTGTGTGGACTTATTTGTGGTGGTTTAAAGTAAGGATTTGTAGAGTCTAGATCTCTATAGACTGTAACATTAATGCCTGACAACAAAGCGACACGTATATGTAGAGTAGGGGTGTCAAAGTAATTTCTTTGAGGGACTGCATTCAGCCCAACTGTTCAACTAAAGTAATATCATTACCTATAAATGACAACTTTTTGTTTTAGTGTAATTAAACATTAAATTCTGAACATATTTACAAACTCCTTGAACATAAAACATGAAAAAATTTAATTTGTAATAAACACAAGTGTAGTTTTAACAATAGCTTAGTATTTATATATGTGCATTGCACACAATGGCAATCATCTTCTAACAATCTTTTTATCAAATAAGAATTGGCATTTGGAAATTTTTTTTTAAATAATTTCACAATTTCCCAGGTCATTGTTCTTGTTGGTAGTTCTTCAAAGTTTAACTAGTTTTGCTTCAAGAGAACAAAACTATTATTTTACTTTATCTCATATTGGTCTGTATGTGGAACCTGAATTGAAACGGGTACAACACAGTTAATTCTAAATATTTTCAGTGTAATTGTTGCACTTTACAAATTCATCCCCCTGGCCAGATTAGAGTTTTTGGTGAATCGGGTTTGTATGTTCCAGACTTCTGATATAGACAAAAAGATTATTTTGCAGAATGATGACCATTGGTAAACACTAGAGGGCTCTGTTGCATCATATTTCATTAGACCTAAAGTATTACAAAAGAAGTCCTTACAAACTGGACTTAAAATATTGTGAATTTAACTACCAAGGTGCAGCAGTGAAGCATTTATTAGAAATGTGATGCACTTTTCCAAGTTTTTGTTTTTTGGGGCTTTTGTTTGTTTGTGGTTTGTTTTATTTGCTCTATTTTTATTTTTTATTCTTGGCAGGGCTGTGGACACATACAGTATGATGATTCTACAGTGATACCGTTAAGTGTAAAACAGCTCTTTTTTTTTTTAGATGATCCTTAACAGAAAGATATGCAGCATAATAAATGATGGTCATTATTTACTAGTCCCACAACTGGGAAATTTGCAGAATTACAGCAGTATAGCTCCGTCAAGGTAAGGATTGAAGCCAGAAAGCATTTAAAAACAAACAAAAAAAAAGGACAGACCATATATAATATATATATTGAAGCAGAGGTGGAACGTAACTAAGTAAAAGTAATTTGTTACTGTACTTAAGTAGATTGTTTAGACATCTGTACTTTAGTTGAGTATTTTTTTCTGACGACTTTTTCCTTTTTTATTTTCATAATTATCAATTTTTTATTTTGGAATTATGACTTTTTTGTCATAATTTAACTAACTATAAAAATACTATAAAAAATAACTTTTATCTGATAATTTTGACTTTTTCATAATTTTCATGTTTGTCTCATAATTCTGACTTTTTATCTCACAATTTAGATTTTGTTTTAATCTCATAATTATTAATTTTGATTTTTTTGCTAAATGTCTTGTCCATACCCTCTAAACTAAGCACCATGACCCAAGAAAACACATGTTCTACACAGTAACTCACTTTTAAAGGCTTTATTTATTTTTTTTATATTTTTTGGAAAGATTTCTGGATTTAACTGGTTAAATATGTGTTATTTCAGTTTTACCTTTTACTTTATTACAATTGAGAAGTTGTACTTTTTTCTTTTTTACTTTTACTTAAGTAAAGGAGTTGAATCAGTACTTTCTACTTTTACCAGAGTATTTTTTTACACCAGTAGCTGTACAGAATGTGAGTACTTTGACCACCTCTGTATTGAAGGGCAAGGTATTGAAGGGGACAAGGAGATGGTATCAATGACCAGGAGATGGTATCACTTGAGTTGCACCAACTTTGGAATGAGAGAAATACAACACATTACAGGAATAATATGATTCCAAAAACATTATAGAAGGAATATGTATATATGCACACTTTTATGCACTTTATTTTGTTACTGCCTTGACCACCGAATTTCCCCATTGTGGAAGCAACCAAGTCTCATCTAATCTAAAAACTTAACATAAATCATTCAACTGCAACTGCTTCTACTCAATCTTTTATTTTGTGTTTTTTCCAAAGAGTATTAACACATTTAATATATAATTGTTATTATTTGTTTATCAATGCTTATCAATTGTTCATCCCTTCCAACAATTTACTTATATTGTTGGTTTTAAACAACTCTGTGCTCCAGAAAGTAACACAAATAAAACAATTACTCCTTCTACTGTTATTGTTACTACATATTATATTATATTATATTATATTATATTATATTATATTATATTATATTATATTATATTATATTATATTATATTATGTATCGATTATTCCCTAAAAGCTTGATTTATTAAAAATAGTAATAATGAAAACGTGAACAATGACTGTATAACTGTAGAACTACATGTCCCAACAACCTTTGCGGTCCACGAGCAGGAAGGGGATTGTCTCGACCTTGGAGTTTGACGTGCAGCAGCATGGCAGGCAAGGAGCCTAACGTGAGTATTTTAGTTACTTAATCATATTATATAGTTATCGCTGTACGATGGTGTATATGACTGGAGGTGCTGGGTTACGTATTTGATGCCCAGTTAATAAAATAATACCCCGATAAACAGTTACACGAGTTTCGCTGTAAAAGGAAACAAGTTAGTGTTAGCTAGGTCAGTTAGCATGTCATTATGTGATAGCTTTGCTAGTTCAACATTGCTGAATTTTGTTAACAGCTGGTCATATTAGTGAAGTTTAGTATCTTCGACCCAGCACAATGACAGGCGGGTTTATTAATACTTTATAGAGTAGTATTGTTACATACAGAGGCGTGGATTCGGTCTCGTTCATTCACTTCACAGCTCTTTTGTATGTTGAGTCCAGGTGTATTTGGGCTAAAGGTGAATGGACACAGACAGGCAGAGCTAATCTTATACTGGTACAGTGAAGTTATAACTGAACTGAAGCTTTAATTCGACTCTATGCTAGTTAAAATTCATCTTATAAGGTACTCGTTGAAATTGTTACTTTCCACAACATAACAGTGACTGAGATCATTGTTATGGAGAAACTAACATTAACTTAGCTTCATAATAGACATTATGAGAAACATACACTTGATCTCAGATGTTGTCACATGCACCTTGGCTGAATGCAGTCAATCGTCAAACTTTGAATATTTCATGTCAGTTCAGTCATTTCAATCTGATGATATGAAATTTCAGAGTAGTAGAGAGAATATTTCAGTCTAGTTTTAAATAAATGTGTCACAGCCTTCCAAATGAAGTGTGTTTGTACACAACCTGGAACCTTCTGGACATTATAGTCATGATTTTTGATGTAGTTGGCTGAATGGTAGTTACTGGTAGTCAGTAGAAATATACTTATGTCCATAGAGAAAATGAGACGTCCACAATTATGATTTCTAATAATGAGTTTTTTTTAATGTACTGTGTTCATTGCTCCACCTGTGTTCTAATCTAACCTTGACAGGATCACACCACTGTTTAATCCAGACACAGACAAGAACAGATTTTGGTGGAAGAGGTTCAACAGTGTTTTGACTGGTCAAGCTGTTGTAGGAACTGTTCCTTAAAATATCTCTAACCACAGTAAAGCGGAAGCTTTACAGTAGAAACTGAGAAGCTCCTCCACCTGGAGAAAAAAGACTATAAAGAGTCAGAAGACTGGCTCTGATCTTACCTTTATAGCGGAATGGTTTCTATTCTTTTGGGATTATAATAGAAATGTTGGCCCACAATGATCAACATTTTCTAAGGAGGAAGAAGCACAAGGTTTTTACCAAGACCAGCATCCGCACCTGTGAACTGTGGATGAGGAGCACATTGTGGGGTTATTTGAAATTGAAGTGTCTATAAAAATAGATCTTTAAGCATGATATGTATCCTAAGCTAACTGCTATTTATTTTAAAACTATGGCATAAGACCAACAAATATATTATTTGAAGTGACAATAATATAGCTCTCACTGTAACCCGAATGAAAGAAATGAGTTTCTGTAAACAAAAGAATGCCTAAAAAATTATGTTTTGTCTGCTGTAATTCTAAAAATTTCATACCATAAATATAAATTAGCTGGGTTAACCACTGAATTTGCATATGGAATATTTATTGAAATGAAACATTAAACTGCTAAATATCAACTGTAATTTGTGCTTTTTAATTTTGCTTAAACTTACTGATGAATATAGAGATGGAGAAGCTTGAAATCATTTGTCAAGATGAATTTGTCAAACACTTGCTTGAACAACGGTTTGATCCTAGATTAAATATTATTTTAATATTTTAGATCTCATAATTTGAATTTATAATTGCAAAACAAATTCATACATTTTGTTCATTTATTTGTCTTGCAAATTTTATACAATAATATTGACTACATGACTTTCCGAACATAAATTATATCATTCAATTTTGTACATAAAACATAAATAAATTCTGTTTGATTTGGTTATGATTACTATCATGTTTTCTGGTAATTAGTTACTTAATTAGTTTTACATCTTGAACTTTTCTTGGATATTTTCCAGTAACTAATGGCTGTAATAGTACTGTATATATATATATATATATATATATATTAAAGACAATCTTATTTGCGCTCTTTCTCGTCTAAAATGCAGCGCTTCATCCAGTACTTAAGGGATGTGGCTAGTCGGGTGTCTGGGTCTGGTGGCCGAGGGGCTGGAATAGGAGTGAAGCTGCTCATTGGAGCTGGAGCTTTGGCATATGGCGTTAAAGAAGCCACCTACA
The DNA here is from genome assembly GCA_020466265.1 of Siphamia tubifer. Classification (NCBI taxonomy): domain Eukaryota; kingdom Metazoa; phylum Chordata; class Actinopteri; order Kurtiformes; family Apogonidae; genus Siphamia; species Siphamia tubifer. Next base: position 26,404,484 of record CM035786.1, on the reverse strand, counting down.
CAGGTAAACACACACCGTTACACCACATTCACACAAAATGGTAGACTACTGCACGTAGAAAGGAAGAGTGGGGGTTCATCTGCGTTCTCCCGAGTGCTTTTCTATTTTTTTAATTGAACACCAATTACTTTTAATCATGTTTTACATTTTGATTTAGGTCAAAATGGTATACATGTATGATTTTGTTTCTAGTGTGACCTTACTTTGAATTGTCACATCACAACTTCACACGGATGATGGAGCCACAAGATTTGTTTCCATCACCTCATCCTCATCTCCCGTTTTAATCTGCTCACAAATAGACTATTTTTAGAAATTGAAAAAAATATCAGTGGCATAGTCAATCAGAAGAGAAGAAGTGTTTTAACCAGGCACTTTTGTTGAATTTTAAACATGTTTTTTTAATATGAGTATGTACCCAACACTGCCCTTTTATTGTACTAAATAGCTTCATGGTAGTGAGAGACGTTCCATTACTATTGGTCAGTTTTACACAGAGATCCTGGAACAAAGGTCAGATAGTGAGCCCATCTTTTTTTCACTATTGACCAACTTCCACAGCCAAGCCAAAGCAGTAACAGAGGTGAGAGAATGGACTTTTACACAACGGACCTGTGTTCTGTAATCAACGGGGCAGTGTATAGTGTACTGTATAACTTCCATGTTGGAAATACCCCGAGCGTAGTAGTCTTGCTCACCTTTCCAGGGTGTATCTGCCTTTCACCGTTCCATTAAGGTTAGTATGAATAGAGTCCATCGCCAAAAGTGACAACAGATCTCAGCATCTCACCACGTCAATATCTTTCTGGCTGTGTTGATATGTTTGTTTTACTGTACACGACCTGTACTAATTTTTCAATCCCCCTGGTGTGGGGGTTGTGCACATCAAAACACCACACCTTAGTTGCAGAAGGAGAGGTGTTCCTTTTACACAATGTTGCAGAGTCATGATTCCACCTCCATCACAGCTCTGTTACTACCTCCAGAGGCATTAAAGAGCTGTGACAGAAGTGGGACTAAATGATCCCACCATTCAATTTACACAGATGTCATTCTGGAATAAAGGTCAAATATTCTGGGAGCTGAAGTGCTGTGCAGAAGGAGCAACTGAATCATGATGAGGAACTATGTGACCCCCTAGTGGCTGGGAAAGAGAACTGCGTGGTTAATTTTTAAAAGCTTCAAACAATCAATTACGTTTTATTTCTATAGCACCTTACAACACCAAAAGCTGCACAAGGTGTTTTCCCAAAATGAGCAAAAAACCAATTATGAAACCAAGATAAAACAAGTTATAAAACCATAGTAACAACATAAAAAAAGACATGGACAGGTGTCTATATGTCAAACGCTTGCTCAAATAAATATGTTTTTAACTGAGATTTAAAAACAGCTAGCTCAGTTGTTGATTGTAATGGTGTTGGATAGTTACATTTATAACTCATACATATAATTATTGCTGAAATCTTTTGTTTCATGTTCATTCTCCTAGAATGCTGAAAGTTTTCTGTTTTTAAAAGGAAAATGACCAATCTATTCCTACTGCATCTGTAACGCTTAACCATATACATTCTTTATGCCAGCGACATAAGTTGGTCCTTGGGCCTAAAAAAAATAATAACAACATACATTCAAGCACTTTATTTTTTTGGTTTTTAAAAAAGGATTTCCCCTTTGTTTGTTTGACATATTTTAAAATTGCATCTTATTAAAATTGCCATTAACAATTTCCACATCCTTATGTCATGGTGCGTCTGTATGTGCAGTTGAAGGAGGTCACAGAGCCATCATCTTCAGCAGGATTGGAGGAATACAAGCGAACACAGTTCTTGCCGAAGGGCTGCATTTTAGGTAGGTCTCATCTGCTTTGAGTATCCATGTGTAAAGTTCTTCCAGGTGTGTCACAGTTCTATTGGTTCTCATGGCTTTAAATTATTTGTTTTTTAGGATCCCATGGTTCCAGTATCCAATCATCTATGACATTAGAGCCAAGCCAAGGAAGATCTCCTCTTTGACTGGTAGTAAAGGTAAGAAAATCAAATGGAATTGTCATCGATTATCATTAACCCGTGTTGTTTATAAGCCTTAAAATAGTTTCAGTGATCATTTTTTATGTCGACATTTTGAGACATCAGTCTTGCCACCTTCCAGTTTATTAAACATTCAGGCAAAATTATGAATATGTTAATACTTCCTGTTTCTGTAGCAGCCGTTGAACATTTTAGCTTGTTTTTTTTAATATGATTTTAAATACATATAAAGCACAGGAGCTGTTATTCAAGCAATTTGCAACAACCGGGATTCAAACATATAAAATAGACAGAAATAGCTTCTGACCGACTAAATGTTTATTTGAATCATAAATGTTGTTGTAGGTAAGTAGAGTTAGCATCCCTTGACATTTGAGTTTTCATTAGCATCTTCAAACAATTCCAACCTTTTGTTGATGTCACACTGTTTGAAAGTGCAGCTGTAGCTCAGCAAAGACAGCAGCTAAATCCGGAGGCTGTTCTTTTTTGGCAACATTGCAAAAAAAAAGAAAAAAGGTGTCATTTATTTCAAGCAACAAGATGTGTTGCTCCAGAACATGACAGAATTAGCTATAGTGGCCAAGTCTTTGCACACAAATTAGGAATTTCATTGCAGTTTATGTTTAGCTCTCATGAATATAGGTATAAAACATAAGAATTATTAAGACAATAGTGCTGGATAGGTGCCAATATACATGAGGTAGATGGTGAGTCATGTCAGTTTCAATCAACGGAGCAACTGCCTGAATAAAGAAACTGTCTTTGTATCTGTTCGCATTGGCTTAAATCACTGTTTTTCAACCTTGGGATCGAGACCCCACGTGAGATGACCTGAAATTCAAATGGGGACACCTGAAATTTATATTAATTTATTTAAAACAACAACAACTTGGTAATAAAAATATATGAGTTGAGAGAGACAATCCCAACCCATAACAGACATGACAAACTGTGGTGCTGTTTGTTTTTCAAATGTTCATTGTGGTCAGGTTCAGATGCTGCAGCACTTTCATAATTCATAGTTTGAGTCATTGTTTGTTCAGTATTAATTGTCAGTCCTGTAAATACAAGCTGGACTAACTGTACATATCCAGACCAGGAAAAATTAAATTTACACTTTGTGCATTAATTCACACCTGGCTTTTCTGCCTCCATCCAACATAACAACAACAATATAGAAACACAGTATTCGTACAGAAAAGTATTACATGATAGAAAACAAATTAATTTTAGCAACAATAAAAAAAAAAAAAAAGTACATTTTGCTTATCTACTGTCACCAGAAATTTGTGATGATAAAATGGGGTCAGAGACAAAAAAGGTTGGCAACCAAAGGCTTAAAGCTTCCTGTAACATTCTAATGCTGTACATCCTGTATGTTAAAATGCATATAAGGATGCAGTTTATTTTTTATACCACCACAAAACAAATGTAAATTGGTCACATATAACAGTTGTATACTCTAATATTAATGACTGTGAGGGACATGAGGACTGGAGGCTACAAGAGCAGGATATATTCAGCTGTGCTAATCAGGCAGCCAACATATTTCCAATTAGAGCTGCCATAATAAAACTGGAACCTGCAGTATTCTGTTGTCGGCTGCTACTTTTATTTTTGTTAAACAGTTGTTAAACTGTTATTGTGTATGTGTGTAGACTTACAGATGGTGAACATAGCAGTGCGTGTGTTGTCCAGACCCATGGCCTCCAACCTGCCATTCATGTACCAGCAGCTCGGGAAAGACTACGATGAGAGAGTCCTGCCCTCCATTGTCAACGAGGTCCTGAAGTCAGTGGTGGCAAAGTTCAATGCCTCTCAGCTCATCACACAGAGAGCGCAGGTACTGATCCCTAGTCCAGGACTTAGATGACCACTGCCTCCTGATTAGGGTTGGGTACTAGTGATGCGCGGGCTGACCCGAAGTGAGCGGGTTCCCACAGTTACCCGCAGTTGCAGGTCATTGAAAACTATTTTTAACGATATTCGGGTTGCGGTTGGTCGGGTTGTTTGAGATAAACATTAAAATAACCTGGTAAATACGCTTAATTTACTGGATTTCTGTGAAGGTGACGTACAATGTCAGATGTATCCTACAGTATGGAGGGAGTCAAGTTGGGAGAGTAGAAGCTCCAGAAACATCCAAACAAAAAAGTAAGGTTTGGGACACGAGATTTTTAAAAATGATGAGCGGCTCCCAGTGTTTTATTTTCCATGGAAACCAGGTTCAAATGTCTCTTTAGGTGTTTCCTGTTGTCGACCCTTGGTTTAGATGCTGCGCGCTGATAACTTTTGAATGATGAACCAGGACAAAAATATAAATATTACAAACAATGACATCGGATTTTAAAACAGAAATAAATGCAGGTATGCGAGTAAGGTCATGTGATGTTCATACTAGCATCTGTTAGCATGTAGCCTCACTGGTGAGTATTAAAATCTGTTAGCATATAGCCTCACTGGTGAATACTAGCATCTGTTAGCATGTAGCCTCAGTGGTGAATACTAGCATCTGTTAGCATGTAGCCTCACTGGTGAATACTAGCATCTGTTAGCATGTAGCCTCAGTGGTGAATACTAGCATCTGTTAGCATGTAGCCTCAGTGGTGAATACTAGCATCTGTTAGCATGTAGCCTCACTGGTGAATACTAGCATCTGTTAGCATATAGCCTCACTGGTGAATACTGAATACTATGTTCAGAATTATGAATATTTAGAATGACACATACATATAGAACACTCACCAATGATGTGTCAGAAGTTAAAGGGTTTAAAAAAATAAGGAATTCAATTATTCAAGTAATTGATGAAAAAAAAATCGGCAGAATACTCAATTACAAAAATTATTGATATTTGCAACTATACATACCTAGATGAAAGATATGGACATGATTGGCAGTGATCAACAATCAGCAGATTTAACTTTTTTGGTGATTGGGCTAAAAAATGCTGATCGGTGCATCGCTAGTTTTAAGATAAACACAAGTGCTTCATTCAATTAGATGTATTCCCTACCTTTGCATGTAATTGTCTTTAGTCACCTGTTGCATATGGAAGAATTTGGAACTTCTTGTGAACTGTAACAGCACATTGGGCTTTGACGTGTCATTGTTATCTGCACTTCTGTGTGTGCGCGCTGTCACGTGTGGATGCTTCGGTTAACCGTGGACAGAGGGCGTAATTAAACAACAGCTGCATATATGTGTGGTACAGAAATTCATGTTGGATTTTGGTGTGGTTACTACCGTTAATGTTTGCCCCAGTTCCATACCTATACTGACTTTCAATACCCAACCTTACTCCTGAAGGCTGTGCAGTGTCAGTAGAACACAGCGAAGGGAATAAAGCTGCAGTTGGTTCTCTACATGTTTGACGGTTGCTCATTGTTGTCCAGGTGTCACTGCTTGTGCGGAGAGAGCTGTTTGAAAGAGCTAAAGACTTCAACATCATACTCGATGATGTGGCCATCACTGAGCTAAGCTTCAGCAGTCAGTACACAGCTGCCGTTGAGGCCAAACAAGTCGGTAAGGCTCAGTTTAGTAACAATTATTCTCAAACTATGTGGATTGATGATTACAAGCAAAGACTGTTGATTAACATTTCAGCCTCAAAGCCTTCTTCCAAGACTAGAGCTTTTAATAACATTTCAAGAGAAGGTTATGGAATTGAGAATCAACAGAAAATTATATTTAAAGTCAGATACTATAGGTTAATTGATACTTAAATTGTGTGAATTTTTCATAATTTTCAAATTGATCATAAATTATCCATTTTAAATGCATTAATGTAGTACAGTAGACATACAAGAGTGTGCAAAAGGTCCAGTCCAACATTAAGCTTTTTACAATCTGGGTATATATAAAGTATGTATAGTAAAAAGTAACCTTTGAAGGGGAAACACAGAGTCTATAAACCAAAATACTATTTAGTGTGACCTTTTCTACTTGACATGGCTTTAACCCTTTTGTTCAGACAATATGACATTTATTGCATTAATTTTGTAATGTTTTATTCCTGGTTTCATTTAACTTGTCAGATTTTTCCAACTGATGGGTTTGCTTCTTCTCACAGGGTCACTTTAACCTTTAGAACTGATTTACTCCAGTTTTCAGCCAACTTGTGGCAGAAGGGGTATTGTAATAGGTGAAGGTAGACTAAGTCTTGTGCACAGTACTGTAATTGTTCACTCTGTTTCCATCTGAGTAAACTGCATAAGAGAAATATTAAGTAATTTTCCTTTCAAGACAAAAAGAGTTAAATAAATCCAAGAAAAGTCACAATAAGAGGCTTCAGAAATGGAAGATGAAACAAGATGAAAAATATGTAGAATATAAAGGATTTACCAAAATTAAAACAAATAATAAAAACCCTGAATGAAATGCAACGTAACCAAATTATGGTAATTTTTATTTTGGTTTCTACATAGAAATGGTATTTATGTTTGGAGTCTTGCATTGGAGTTAACATATATTTAATCAGCTAAAATATAATAATGAATACATACAAATGATCACAATTTCTTGGCATAGTTTGAACTTATTAAATTAATGCCAACCTCCACAGACAGAAAAGATGCCAACCTTATGCATGTATATGTCCATGTCGGATGTTCTTGTGTTTCTGCGGGGGAATTATTTCATTAATTTAATTGTATGCATTTATGTTTGTGTAGCCCAGCAGGAGGCTCAAAGAGCCCAGTTCTATGTGGAAAAAGCCAAACAGGATCAGAGACAGAAGATCATCCAGGCTGAGGGAGAGGCTGAAGCTGCCAGAATGGTAACAGATTTCCCTTCAGTGTCACAGTTTAATTACACACACAACCACAGCGCAGGAACTTCTACAAAGAACACCAGTACATGTAGACCAGACACTCTGAGGGTAAAACCATTGACTTTTGGAGGGAAGTTGTTAGTGCCACCATCTAGTGGCTGATGGGGATATTACACCATAGTTCCACATTGACCTCAACTTCCTGCTGTGGAGGCTGAGGTCAGTGATGACCATGATGACATGGTTAGAAAACAATAGTCTGTAGGTTTTCCCTCATAAGCTGTTTTAATGGAGTTGTAAGCATTGCGCTCTGATGTCAAAGCATGGGGACATTAGGAAATTGCCTCATCTGTTATATTGTTGCCTTTTGAGTTTGTGCAGAATAGTGGTTGTTGACAGATAGTAATACTAGTTTGTCATGTGTAACAGGTTCCTCTGCAGTTTGAAATGTGATTATTTCATATATTCGGATAAAATTGAAGTATCTCCAGACTCTATTTCCAGCATAGTCTCCTAAAATGCTTTTGTTTTATATAAATGAATTCATCATACAAGTAGATTGTACTCAAAACATTTGTAGACTGAATGCTTCATATTTTAGATCTTAAAGGGTAAATGTCAGTTGGTGTGACAATCCCAAATGTCGTATTGGTAAAAAATCACTATTCAGTCTTAAGTGTAATTTGATTTTTAATGTTTGTGATGGGACTATGTTTGAAAACTTCCACCAGGCTAGCAAGTGTTTTCACTCAACGCAACAATATTAAACTGATCACAGCCATTATCGGCTGCTGTCTGATTTATGGGCATCAGTACCATGTTGTTAAAACACATCAAGTAAATGTAACTTTTTGTGTGTTTGTATTAGTTGGGCCAAGCAGTGACAAAGAACCCCGGTTACCTCAAACTGAGGCGAATCCGAGCCGCACAAAATATTGCAAAGACGGTCAGTGACTCTTTTACCTTCAGTAATTTTTTTAAATCAGCGTTGATGATGATAATGATGATGATGACTATTATGTGGTTTTTCTGCTTCCAGGTGGCAACATCTCAAAACAAGGTGTATCTTAACGCTGATAGTTTGGTCCTGAATCTACAAGACCAGACATTCTTTAACAAGTACGTTCCTACACACTCGCACACAAACACACATTTCTGAAAAAACACAGGAAATACATCATATAATAAAATACATGCATATTTTATAATCCCTGAGGCATAAGAAATGTCAGTTTTGACACATGGCAATAATGAACTGACACCAAACACATGGCTTTTCGGCTTAATGTCTTCTTTTGTTTGTACCCGATTAGTTTTTAGAGCAGTTCTTCAAACTGGTGCAGAACAAACCAACAGTGGTTGAAAAAGAGTGACCAAGTCTGTTCTAAACCTAAATGATCTCTGTTGCCGCTGCATCTAAAGAAAGGGTTTTCATATAAATGCAAGACTAATATTCCATTTATGTAATGATTAGGAACATGTAAGACAGCATGACTCTTTGCAAAACTAAAGTGCTTCAATAAAAAATGACCAGATAATTCAATACTGGATAACTCCAGTAATATTTAATTTTATTATTATTATTATTATACCCCAGCTGTTTTGCACCAGCTGTATTAATAGCCACATAATCTCAAACACCAAGGGTCAAGGCCAAGGGTTTCACCTATTAATTATTGTATTGGCCAATATGAAGCCGATTTATTATGTCTTTTTTTTTTTTTTTTTTTTTTTTTGCTGCCGAGGTTCTGTCCCTCTTCTGCTCCTGTGCGCGTATGTTCGCTGCCTGGAGAGTTGGAGTAAAGCCTGTCATTTCTGTTCTTACTTCAGCCTGTCACCCCCACACATGTGCATGTGTAGTCACAGACTGTTAACCCCTCATTTCTAGTCCCCCAATCTGAGCTCCACAAGCCCCGCGTGTGCTTGTCCCCCACTCTAAACTACCCAAGCCCCGTGTGCGCTCGTCCGCCAATCCAAAACCCGCCAACATGGCCTGCTTGTCCACCTCTTCTGAACGACTCTGGCCAACACGCATTCCAACAAGGACCACTCTGAATCACTCACGCTCCGGCATGGACTGCCACCCTATCCAAAAATCATGGACACCCCCCCCACCCTCACCCCCCAGCGTGCCCCGAGGATGGAGCGCTTTTCCCCTCAGTCCCAAACCCCCCCCCCCCCTCGTATGAACTACTTCTCATGAATCCCCACACATGCGCTTCCCATCTACCTCACAATTAATTCTGCAGATAGTGTAAGGGCAGACGGGGGGCAGTAGAAACACGGGTCAGTTGTAACACTTGTAATTGCTCCAATCAGGAACAACTTTGGACTAACCTAATTCAATCTGCACATGCTCAGTTTAGTCCTTACATCCACATTTATGAGGGAAAGCATCATTGTGTACTCCGTAATAATAATAATTTTGTTATCTGTAATTATTTTTGTGCTTCATAGTTTGTTTGTAGTTGGACTCATTAAAGGCAGGTCTGACTGGCAATTGAATTATTTACCAAACAATTTTCATTTCACTACTTATAAAATATAGACACATCTTATTCATTACTCTGCCAAGAGTAAAAACTACCACATGTATAATCTGCGGTTCCACATGGATCAAATATTCGTCTGATATCAGAATATTATATAGGGTTTAAAAGTTGTCCATTATCTTTGTGATTTGTATAAATATGAATCCACATGTCCATAATTACCTAATATAAGGTTATTATATCCTATGTAGGTAAACGTTATTTCATATGTCAGTTATCGGCCGATACCAGATATCGGGTTCTTTTTACCCTCAAATATCAGTATCGGCCCCAAAAATCCAAAATCGGTCGGACTCTTATTTCTTAATTTGTGAAAGTTGATGAAAAGCTCTGACATCTAGTCCAATAAATGTGTTTGTCCAGCCAGAAGTGTTTTGTTGTCGTAAATCAGTAACACTGGTTGAAATATGTGTTGTGTTTTTATTTTCTCAGCTTGTCAGTGGTCCAAAAGAAGTGATGAAGATTATATGAAGAGTACAGCTTTATCTATCAACTTCATCTGAACAGTCTGTCTGAGCTTCACTTACATCAGAAAGAATCAACTCACACGACCCTGGACATGTGTGAATGTGGACGATAAGCTGGATTTACTTTTGTGTTTTTTTTTAGCCTTTGCATATATTTGACTATCATGAATGATCCCATAATGCCAATGTAAATTAATCTAGTGAAGCGAATCAGCCGTCATTTCAACCTCTATAATATACCCTTGGGCATATATACAAAGATTTGCAGCTAAAATGTTGAGCTTGTGACTATCATTTAATACAGCAGTATGTCAAAATACGGAATACGTGTTCAATTTGAGCAGAGTAAAGATCTTTGGTCTAAAATATCTTACAATGCATGAGATGTCAGATAAATTTCATTGCGTCCTTCCTCAGGCTGCTCATTTGTTCCCCACTCTGCTATTCCTGCTCTGCATTGCCCTTGTGCAAGGTGCATCATGGGAGTGTTTGTCAGGGCTCCAACCTTCCAGTCGGGTTGGAGGTGGAGTCACAGATGGTGTGCAGTGTGTGTGGAGTCATGTGATGAACATATGAGCGCAGCCATTCCACCAATGTTGACAGATCGACTTGATTCAGACTAATTTATCTATTAAACTGTTATTTGTAATTAACTTTGTTGTGTTGTGAATATAATATCATAGTATATTTCCCGCAACTATACATATTAATTTTCATCAAATGAAAATGTGAATAGTATGTGATTCACTTTCATTCACATATGGAGGGGTTGAGTCAGACTGCATGTCTCCTTAGTAGGAGACACTCGGTTCCTTTGTCCATATACTGATGGAAAATGTGTCAGAACTGTCCAAAAAAGTGTCGTTAATCAATGATATAGAAAAGTGATGCAGTTCTAGAGTCTCTCTTATCCCATTAGATCTAACAGAATATATGAATGGATGACAAAACTTTGGCTAGTGAGCTTCTGCAATCGTGACCCATAGTTATTTCAGTGTTAAGTGGACTAAAACATATTTTGTTCTCTATTAACCCCCTTTGTGGCAGCACCCAAATGTATTTGTGTACATACGTCATTATTGTAATTTTTGCATTTTTCAGTTAAAATCTAGGATTTTCCTCATTTTTGATTTACTGATTATGTAGATATGTTCATCAAAGCTCCGGATAAATGCATAGGTTATTTTAGAAAATGAAGACTTTCAACAAATTGTATCACACACTGAGCATAAAATCAAGTGTGAACAGCCACTGGTATATATCAGATTACATTTTATTGGTGAAAATATGGTGTTTTCATGTTGACCACTAAGCCTCAGAACATCCAAAACACATTTGATAGAATTGTGAAGTTGGGGAAAAAATAACCTTTTACCTATATTGTTTAAATTAATTGATAGAATTAATGGTTCAAAGGTAATCTGTAGATGCTTTAGTTGCAGATGACAGTTTTGTTTTGTTTTGTTAAAGCCAGGACAGGTTGATGCAATTAAAATCAATTGTACATTGTTATATTTGGCTGATTGTCAAGATGGTATCTATGTGCCAACGGGTCAACATTCAGTCCTCCAAGTTTATCTGCTGGAAAATGTAAAATGAGTAACTTTAATGAGCGCCATCAACAACCAAGTCCAATCAAACATTTGTAGAATATGATGAGCAAACATGAATCTGCTGCTTATGTTTTAGTTCCTGATACCACAGGGGTCTTATCAAGTCCACATCTCAGGTTTATATTATACAGGAATTAATAATGTTTGGTTTCAGAGGAGATTGATTGACTCACTGGACCATTAACCACTACAGACCAGGAACAGAGGAAGTACCTTTGTATTGAAATGATCAATATTATTACTAATTCATTAATCAATGGTCATAATGTTATGGATAATGAATAATTAGTGGTACATGGCTTTGTATTTTGACTGAGGTTATATATATATATATATATATATATATATATATATATATATATATATATATATATATATATATATATATATATATATATATATATATATATATATATATATATATATATATATATATATATATATATGTGTGTGTGTGTGTGTGTGTGTACAGAGGTGGTCAAAGTACTCACATTCTGTACTTAAGTAGAAGTACAGCCATTTGTGTGGGTAAAAGTTGTCTGGTAAAAGTAGAAGTACTGATTCAACTCAGCTACTTAAGTAAAAGTAAAAAGTACAACTTCTCAATGGTAATAAATTACAAAAGTAATAAATCTGCTTTTTTGTCATGAAAGCAATAATACTTATTCAACAAGGAAAACTTTCAAAAGTATGTAAAATAAAGCATTTAAAGGTGAGTTACTGTTTAGATAATGTTTGATCAAGTCTTAGTACTCAGTTTTGTGGATATGGGCAGGGAATTTAGCAAAAAATAAGGGGGGGGGGGGTCACAATTGAGGTCAAAATTCATCATGAGATTAAAAAAGTAAAGATGTAAATATGAGATAAAAATGCATAATTTTAAGAGAAAAAGTCAAACATGTGAGATAAAATGTTAAAAATGTGAAATAAAAAATTCACAATTATGACATAAAAAGTAAAAATTGTGAGATAATATTCATTTAACTATAATATATAAAGTCACAGTTCCTCTCCTCCACTGACTTTCTCTCTGAAGCTGCTTATTTTTCGTGTTGCCACATCTGTTTAGTTTGAAAAAGTAATGAGTCTATTCTGAGAATGCCTGACTATAAAGTACAGATATTTATGTAAAAATGTAGGGAGTAAAAGTAAAAAGTTACGAGAAAAATAGTCAGATACCTAAAAAAAGTGACAAAGTATTTTTTACTTAGTTACTTTCCACCTCTATATATGTATATAAATTTATTTATTTAATTTATTAACTAAGCCATTGTACAGTAGCTTAAAGAAAATGGTTTTGGTAAAAGAAAGCAATTGGGAACAAAATGCAATGGTTGTGAGAATGTATTTGAAATGATAGTAAACCTACATGAACAGAGTTATATTTATACTAGTAATCTTGTTACAACTACGTAAAAAAATATGTGACAATTTATACCTAATGTTTCTGACAGTCATTTACTACACATTTACTCTCACATGGAACCAGCCACAGTATAACATAAGATAATATAACATAATGTAACATACTAGGGAAAAGATTAAAGAGCTGAATTGATGTTCTCAAATCTACTAAATTGTTATTCTGTGGATATTAAAGATCTGTGGAAGAGGATCTAAAGTAACAGCCTCAAAGCACAACATAAGACTCATTTACTAATCACAAACTGAAACACTGCCACTATAAACCTACTTATATTTCTTTTCTCTTACAAGCTCAAACATAAGGTGATGAATATAAAATAAATATTTTGGAAATTGGGTACTGCAAAACAGGTAATCTAAAGGAACCGACTCTTTTAGGGACAGCATTGACAGTTGGCGGACTTATAAATAAAACAAAAGCCTGATGGACTGGATTGATGAATATGATGTGAATCATATGCTGAGGTCTTCACAGGCTCCTGATCTCAGCCAGTTCAGTGTCTGTGGCAGCATCTGTCACCGTGGTGACGTGTCAGACAGCGAACCGTGTGATCACAGGAACAGCTGAACCCAGTTTCTAAGTGGAGTAGGATTTTACAGACACCGGATGATCCAACTAACTGAGAATAAACTCCCTCTGCAGGCGCAGGCTTAACGACCTGTTGCTTTGACAGCAGCTCAGGATAAATGTAGAAAAAGGATCATCTTCAGTGAATGAGCAGTGATATACATTTACACACAGTGACTGTGACACATTATTAATACAGAATTATTATTAGTTTATAATGGATGTACAGGGCATAAACAGGCCCTGTGAAATGAATGTCACTCAATACAACTATATATTATTAATTAATATTAATTATATATTATTAACTTTCCTTCACAGAACCATAGAATTGAACTGGTGGATTTTGTTTGTTCGTTTTTTAACACTTTCAACATAGCTATGTTAAAATGGACCAATATTTCACTTTCATGTCTTTGCATAGCAAGCTCCTCAGCATTATTATTTCGTCTCTTGATTCCTCTTATGAGTTTTCCTCTGGCGCCCTCCTGAGGAAAAGTATTATATTTGCTACTGTTGAGGCTCCAAGAATATTCATTATATGTACAAAAATATTGAAACACAGAGAAATCAGGTGTTCAATTATCAACAGGGGGATGGGCTTCACAATGATAAAGTAAAATATAGGGTTCTATATTGTAATGAATATTATTGGAAATACATGAGTTCATCTTAATCAGCTTTATTGGGCATGTTTTTGCACTTAAACAAGGAATTTGGCTCATCTTAGCTCTCATACAATAAAATAAATATAAGTACAAAAGCATATAATACATGTAGAAAATGTATGGTAACAAGTTTTTCACAAAACTACAAATTGTGTGAGTTGAAACTAAGTGCAGTACTGTGTATATGAGATATAAAATTGTCATTTTATGCAACACTTCATTTTTGAATCATAATTGTTTTAAATGTGTTTTTAATCAAAAGTACACATTTTAAACTGCAACTTTCTAAAACCATAAAAGTTTATCAAAATGTTAATTGTATATAATTTATATATATATATATATATATATATATATATATATATATATATATATATAATTTTTTTATTTAATTTTTTTTTTTAATCTGTTTAAAGTGGATGAACACATCTAGTGTGAAGCCAAAGTTTATTTTCCTTGCAGTTATATTTTGTTTGGTTTTATGGCTTTACTTGTATTCAATTCAATTCACTTCATATAATATAATATCTCTTTGATATAACCACCCATTATAGATCATAAGCAGTTATATATGTACTACTCAGAAAATTAGAATATCATATGAAAGTTGGTTTATTCAGGTAGTTCAACATAAAAGGTGAAACCAATACACTTTACAGACTCATGACATGCAATGTGGGATAATTCAAGCTTTTCTTTGTTGTAAATGTGCTGATTATGATTTACAGCTTATTAAAACATCAAACCCAAAAACTCAGGAAATTGTAATATTGCTTGAAAGTGAGTTTTCCTAATCAGCAAAATCAAAACAAACAAAAGTTAGTATGTGAATCAATATAATTCTATTTGTCTACGTAATATGTACATTTCACCTTTAAAGCTAAGTTACAGAAATGCATGTACTTTTCCAGGATATTCAAATGTTCCAAGTCGTACCTGTATATATTGCATTGTATTTTATTTAGTAGCAGTGAAGGTAAACCCAGCGTAATGAAATAAAATGTCTTATATTTATGGTTGAAGTAAAGCAGAGTTTAACTAACACATAGAATCTAAGGGAAATGTTCTGGTACAGGGTAAAAAAAGGGGTGTGCTAAATGCTTTTTGTAGTATATCCAATATCACTTTGTGTTTTTTTTCTTTCTTTCTTTCCCATTAATCTTGCAATCAGTGCTCAGATTTATGCAGTGTCATTGTTAGAGGATAGAGGCTCTATCAAAGTATGTGTGCCTCCAGCAGCTCCAACAATAACATGCTGCAACAAACACTGATACTTAAGTATTAATAAACTAATACCATTATATATAATTTTATATTTTATATATATAGAAGGACAGAACCAATATGTACTTTGATAAGTTGGATTTTTCATGTAAGACGTCTACTTGTAGTGTTTGTTTTTTTTTACATTATGGATTAGGATACTTTATTTCTTACTTTTCTCCATAACGCGTAGATATATTTCCGTTTGTTAAATTTTTGTTTACAATCCAGACAAGTCAGGCAGGTAATAATATTCTACAACCAATCCATCAAATTAAGCACTGATCCTTTTCTTCAAGGCCAAAAGAAATGATGATGCCACAGACTGACATAATAGGGATGAATCCCCACTCACTTACACAAAGTGGTGTGCAGGCTGCTGCAGGTTCCTTAGGTGGACTTCTCAAGAATTTGACGCACATGTTCAAACAGGCTACTAGCGTTGCTAACACCTCCTCTATACATCTCTAAGTCACTCACTGAGCTTCAAACATTCAGTCAAAACAACCATGTTCAGTTATGTTCCTAGGGTAATAGTGATTGTTACAACTATTTGTCTTAAAAATAATGAAAAGTAATTTATGGAAATATTAGCATTAAAATATTCTCATATTAAGGTATAAGTAAAGACTATCCTTCCTCATAAGTTGTTTGATAACATGCACATTCATAGCATATTGGCTCTTTATTAGTGATAAAGCAGTTGCACTGTTGTTGGTCGATGGTTGATGTTGGTTATGACTCCATTCCAAAGCTAATGACTATGATAACCTATGATTTCCTAATTAATAACATAGAAAATGAAATCAATAAAAAAAAAAAAAATAATAATAATAATAATATCTGACGTTAATGTTGGAATTCTCCCCTTTTTCTCATAATATCAGAACATAACATGTTGGTTTATTTGTCAGTAAGTTTGTCAGCAACTTTATGCAAGAACTACTGAACCAAATTCCATGAAATTTTCAGGAAAAATGTGAGATGGTCTAGAATATATCCCATTAACCTTTGGAGAATGTAGGTCAAAGATCAAGGTCACAGTCACCAAAAATGTGTTTTTGCAATGATAAGAGTTAGGGCCATTCGGGTAAAATGTTTGTAAAGAGGGCAGGGTTTGATTGCCTGGCACCACTTTTTTCCCGTAGCCCTAAGCCTCCTCCACAATTATTGTGTGTTGTACTGAGACACTAATTAGTGTGAATGGAACTGAAAGGTAAATTATCACGCTAATGTATGTGCACATATGTAAGGTTTGTATTGGAGTTTGTGTTGTTCTATTGTCTGTTGGTCTGTTAAAGTTGCCTGATGAAGTTGCCTTGTGGTGGTACACCACAGAGGTGTGACCAGAATGGCATGTGTGGGTGGGCAGTTAGCACATCTGGAGGGCAGAAAACTATAGCTGAAAAATCGGTGGAAAACCACTACTACAATTACTAGGCCTGATAGTCCAATAATAATAATAATAATAATAATAATAATAACAATGGATTGGATTTATATAAAACATTTTTGGCCCATTAGTGACCCATTATTCATTCGCTCTCACATTCTCCCTCTGGTGGTGGTAAACTATATTTGTATCTACAGTTGTCCTAGGGCAGACTGACAGAAGTGTGGCTGCCATTTTGCTGATAATAATAATAATTCAATTCAGTAATCAAAATAAGGTCACACTAGCATAAATCATGAACATCAATTTTGTTAACAGTGTGGAATTTTTTTATTAATTTTTTTTTGTTTTTTGGAGTTTTTTGGGGGGGGGGGTGTTTGGTAAATAAATGTAGAACTTGTATGAAGCATACAAACAACAGCAAGCTATCAATAAAATCAAAGGTATACAACATATGACGACTACAGGAGAGCGAGAACAGACACGCCCACTGACACGCCCACTAGTCAAACAAACCAATTGGAAAGTAGTTTTGACAATTGTTCTGCCCCTTCAGGCAGGAAACAGTCAGAGACAGCAGACCTCCGCCAAGGCTTGATATGGTGTCATATGACGTCAAAATGTGGCATGATCAAACCATAGGTGTTGACCCATCTGATGTCTGAAGGTGAGACGATGTGAATGCAAAAAAAACGCAAGATTCTATCTTGTCTGAATCCTGAGATATTACCACTGATGTGTTTTAGATGTTGACATTAGTGTGACCTTGACCTTTGACCTTCATTGCTCAAAATCTAATGGGTTCTTCCTTGACCCATTATCTATCATTCCTGAAAGTTGCATCAAAATCCATTCAGAACTGTTGCGTAAACCTGCTGACAGACAGACAAATGGACCTGAATTTAATACCTCCTTGGCAGAAATATTAATTAAAGCTATAAAGTTTGCAAATACATGCTTTTTTTTAATCACCACCAGCATATCTTCTATCAATACAAGACTCAGAGATCATAAATCGTGGCCTTTTTTCTGACCAGTTTTCTTTAGATGGACAGGGCATTTCTCAGGGGGGCAGTGCACTCCCCAGCCCCCTCGTAGACACGCCCCTGGTACACCATCTTACAAAGGAAACTCAAATGTGTGCTCAATTTGTGTTGGAGTTGTACTGTTAGGTCGGGGTCGGTTTCAATAAGTAGGTTTAATGAAAACTGTGTTAACCCTGAAAACTCCTCAGTTTGGGGTTAACAGACTCAGACTCACTTATTTAAATGAAGCCCTGATTTTTGTTAAAGTTAGAAACAGTAAACACTGTCGATAAACATATCAAGACAGTCAGGATCTTAGAAATGTTGCCTTATTCATGAGACACTTGTGTTAAGATCTGTTTTGTTCTAGCTGGCTGTTTATTGAACGTAGCTCTAACAGTAGTTAGGGTTGTAAACTATATTCAAATAGTCACAGCAAATAAGAGAGTGTTAAATATTCAGTGTCAGTGTTAAATAGAGAGTGTTGGTGTTGTATTAACACGACATTGATTTAAAACGACACTGTGTGTGGTGCTTTTTACCTCCACCAATGAGGTTATGTTTTTGCCAGTGTTGGTTTGTTGGATGGTTTGTTTGTGTACAACATAACTTGAAAACTTACAGATGGACTTTGATAACATTTTCAGGGTATGGTCGTAATGGGGAGATCAAAAAATGATTAGATTTTCGTGGTGATCCGGGACCCCCCCTAGGTCTGCCTTGGCGGAGGTCTAAATTAATGTTGTTAATATTGGTGTTAAATAAATCGGGATTGGTGTAAATCAAATTACGTTGTTACGTAAGAGTTCTAAAATGTTTAATAGATTAAAAAAAAGTTTCCACCCCAACCATCGTCATCTTCTTTTTCACAAGAGCCGTTCACAACTTGCTCATTCTTACGGAGCCCCTTTAGGGACATTGGCAGTGGGAAAAAAAAGGGTCAAGTATTGTGAGATCTCGCAATACTTTTGCAAAGCAGGTCTTGGGATGGTTACGTCATGACTCTGCGTAGCTGCCATGATCGCTCCTCCTTCTCTTCTGTTTACTGACCATTACTATATCACCATGGTAACCTGTTGCGTGTTAAGTGGTTTCTATTTTTTAACGAGTGCTAACCACTGAACCACTGTGCCTCACAGACAAAAGGACCCTGGTTCTATTCCTACACCAGACCTTTCTGTGTGGAGTTTGCATGTTCTCCCCGTGTCTGCGTGGGTTTTCTCCAGGTACTCCAGTTTCCTCCCACCATCCAAACACATGCACTGATAGGGCAGGTTTCCCTTGAAAAAAGATCATTAATCTCAATGGGACACACCTGGACAAATACAATTTAAATAAAAAAATACAATAAATAGTGATAAAACAACTAAAACTGATTGTTACATTTTTAACTCTTTCAAAAGTTTTACACTGCATAGTGTGGACACATATAGACACTTTATAAGTGTTAAATTCCCGGACCGTGTGGGCCTTTCTGTGTTTGCATGTTTGCCTCACCATGTCTGGGCGGGTTTCTTCCGGGGGCTCCGGTTTCCCCATCACCCAAAAACATGATTGTTAGGGTAAAAATCACCCTGACCATGAGCCTGGCTCCACATCTGGAGATGGGTCCCCGGGCACCACCCATGGCTGACCACTGCACCTGATGGGTTAAATGTGGAGGACACATTTCGTTGTACAATTGTATGATGACAATAAATTATTATATAAATTTAACATCACAGGTGTTAAATTAACAGTGGTATATTTGGAGTGCATAAGCTTAAAAAGGCATTTCACTAACTGATTTGCATGAAGTATATGTTGTGCTGTTAGCCCACTGTTCATGGAAAGAACACTATCAAGGCAAGAAGTTGACATTTCAACCTGTCATCAGTCTCATCACAACAAACTTGCATGTTTTGTAACTTGTAAATCTAGCTTATGTCATCATTTCTATGCATGTGTTTATGTCACCATATCAACTGACTCTATATATGTGCCAAGTTTGAAATAATTTCATCAAAATGTATGTTTTATAGATGTGAAATCTTGCCTATTATAAATAAATGTGAGGGGAAAAAAAGATTCATAAAAAATGTGAACTTTCCTGCTTTTTCCAAACTGTAATCACATCTATTCTGGGTCACTGGCCATATATAAACCAAATTTGGTATGAATTTCACTAATAGTTGTGCTGCTACAGATATTTGAAATTCCATGCCATTATAACTACATGGGGAAAAAGATTTTAAAATATTCAGTAAAATGTTGAACTCTGTCCTACTGTTCCCAAAATATAGTGAGATCATTTCTGAGTTACTGGCAATATATACACCTAATTTGGTTAGAATTCAACCAATTAATAATTTTGCTGATAGAGTGTTAAGAAACAAACAAAGAACCAAAACAAAGAAACAAATTGAACCAAAAACAATAACCTTTACCTCCCCTTCGGCAGGCAGGATAAATATTAATGGTAAATGTGGTTCATAATTGTGTAGTAAACCCAAAACTATCAGTATTAGTAGTAGCTATATACATCTAAAGGTGTTTTTTTTTCTATGAAAAAGAGGCAAATGTTAGGTTTTTTCATAACTATGACACTTGGTTACTGTATGCAAAGTAAGATAGTGGTAATGGTGCGGATGTTTACCTTAATGCAAAGTATAAGTGACAGTTTGACCTGATCAGAACCCTGGTAAACCCTTGCTACAGTTAAAATCTGAGCATGTGTCTACCAAATTAAATATTAATCCAACCAGTAGCTGGTTAAACATTTCTCAACAAGCATTTCAAAACCGAGCCATTTGAATGTAAGTTCCACATCTTTGTCATAAAATACACAACATGCAGCCTGAAGGTTATGAACAATAGCCAAGAAAAGTGTCAACAAAGTGAGAAGCCCTGAAGTTATAAATGAATCATCTGCTGCTTTCAGGAGCGGAAAACTAGGCAGGTTTAAAAAAAAAAAAAAAAGATAATGAAAATAATGAAAATATTGTCAGGAAAATCCATTTCAAGTACAAAAAGTCAAAGTAAAATGGTCACTGTCAGAGAGAGATTCACTATGCTATTTCTGAATTTGATAATACTGCTTATGTTGCATTTTACTGTTATTACGATTGAGCCATGTATCTATATAGAGTTTTTAAGAGCTCGCAAAAAAGTCAGCTTTATGGCAGTGCATTATCCTGATAATCTAAGAAGGGTTTTTAACAAGTTTATGTAGAATAAAGAGAAGAATATGGCAAACAGCCCAGAAACTAGCACTTATCATCACATTAAGAGATAGATGGTTTCCTTGGACATAGAGATGAAAACTGTAATATTAAAACATTCACATAAATGTAGTGGAGTGATAAATATGACATTACAATAAATATTTACTTCATACCACACATGAAAGATGAATCATTTTTATTATTATCGTGTCAGACACCTCATATGTCCACATTATATTTGCCTGATTTGTACGTCGTTATTATAATGTAATCTTGAAAAACTGAAGTCACTGAAGTTGGTATGATCATAAATATCTTCAATTTAACAGTGACAGTCTAAGCTCTTAAAATAAGTATTGTATTGTATTTCTGGTGCTGAAATATTTTTTGTTAACATCCACCTAGTGCTTGTGTGCTGTGTTTCTGTGTATTTTTTTTTCTATATGGTTTGTTTTTAGCTGTGGTACCAAACCTGTACACAGACTTGGCAGCTTCACGGTGATGACATGAGTCAGTGATGCTTTGATCACATAAACCTGCTTCTGAAATAGTTGCAGAACATGTTCTCCAAATTCACAAGTTTATACAAGTTTATGTGCAATGATAAAAAAAAAAAAAAAAAATCGTAGTAAATTGTCATTGTCAGAAGGGATAATTTGAAAGTGTATTTCAGTGCCTTTAAGTTCTTTTTTGTTTTACATATTCTATTGTAATAATCAAATGTACTCTTACATTCTTATTGCATTTACTTTAACAAGATAAAGTAATATGGCTTGCTGCTTCCTAAAGTGGACTAAACCTCTCTGAATGTTACTCTGAATATATAATATGCAATTTCCCTTCATTTTCCACAGTGTCAAGTTAGAGGGAAAAAAAATAGCAAATAGATACTAAAATAAAGCCAGAGCATCTTGTTCACCTCTAAAATGGATTTTGTTTCAGCTAATCCTGTTTAAATAAAAACAGCAGCAGAAATCACATCAGACAAAAACACAGAAGATAAATAACAATACAGTCAAAACACTGTTTAGTCCAACATGCAACTTCCTACTGTAACTTCATCCTCTGTGTCGTGTGTGGACATGTAGGACACAGTGTCTGCATAGTCCACTGTGGTGCAGATTCACTTTTGTTTTCTCTTATAACTCATGAAGTACAGAGAGAATTGTAGATACCTTTCAATAATAGAATTAATCATTTAAGATTTACATTGATCTGTGAAGAATATAACTTTATTCTAATGTGTATCTATTTAATGTAATACTGACTACTAGTTGCGCAAACAACTAAACACAAATATTGATGGTTTATATGTATTTTACATGAGCCCTTGCATTCTCTTTACAGCTTCTGAGATGCAAATATTGCACTTTTTAGAACAAAAAAACCCAATTCATTTATGTTTATTTGATTCTACACAGATCACATCTGAGATATGAATTTACCAGTAATAATAATAATAATAATAATCATAATAATCATGTTTAATTTTTAAAAAATGGCTGCGTATCATTGTCAAAACTCCAACAATGCATGGTTTATTGTGATAGTGTGGATTTGCTAGTTGTTCAACATTGTTTCTTTCAGGCCCATTTGGCTTTATGAGATACAGACATAATGTATTAATGACAGGAAATGGAACTGAGAGAAAGGCTGAAAGACATTCAATGAAGTTCCTCCTCACAAGGCTCAAACAGATGACATTGCAGTTGCATGGGGCGTGCTGTTAGGTGATGGTCACTCCTGGCATACAGATGTTGAGATTTCCCATTTACCCCCTTGCATGATACATTCTAAAATAGGTAGAGGAAGCGACATAAGAGACGTTACACTTTATCTCCAGTGTTAGTTTGTCTTGTGTCATTTAACAATCAAAATATGTCTGTTAGTGTCTGAAAAAGCTGTACATTAGTTTGTTCTTTGTCATGCAGCTGCTACCTCCATTCAGCTAAGCAGTCCAGTTCCATGTTCAGCTGCAGATCCAGACTGGGTGTTCTTTGCAGCCTCTCTGCAGCATTATACTTGCCCTCCCCTTCCTCCGCCATTTCAAACAGCTGCCTGCAGTCTGCTCTGTGATGGAGGAAGAGGGAGATGAGCTTTGTTTACAGGGCAGCAGAGGAGAGGAGGGGGAGTGTAACAGAAACAAGTGGAAGGGCAAAAAAATAAGTAGTAACACATCGACTGTCCTCCAGATCAACCCAAACTAACAATCTACTTAATAAATGGTTTTATAAGCAGCCATGTTTCTACTCAGAGCAGACATTTGATGCATTCCCCTTGCTCCATTTAAACAAGCAACACACAGGAAAGACTAATTTACAGAATACCTCAGAGCATACTCCTCACTATTTCAAAATATTGTCCATTTTTCATTGTGACCGTTTGTTGCTTCTTCATTATTTATTTCTAATTTCACCTGAATTAGCCATTTAAAAGATTCACCACAAATCATCCTATAAATGTCTTACAAATATGTCTTACAGGAATGTGTTTGTAGCTACACAGTGAAAAGGTAAAGGGGTGGTACTGCCTGTAATGTAAAATGATCACTACCTCTGCAGCTTTGCATCATATAATATACCGAGCATGGACAGCCTATCTCTTCACACACACACACACAAAGCATAGGTATCCAAACCGGTAACTGCACCATATGATGGATCTACACACACATACACATTCCAGCATCAGATAGCATACAAAGGTGAAGGTCTCTAAAAGGACAAAGACCGCGGTCCTTATAAAAGATTATGTTATAGATCTTTTTCGCTGTTTTTTATTTTATTTTATTTTATTTAGGCAAAAAAAACAAACAAACAAACAAACAAAAAAACAGGTGTAATTGGTATAATTAAAATGGCTGCATCCCATGTAAGTGAATGAGCTCCAGGCCTGATAACTCTAAATACTGGCTCACTGGAGAGGCCACCTGAGCTAACAAAACAGAAGGTGGTCTCATTAATGTTATCAGCAACACCAATGTTCCATGAAAGACCATTTCCTGCATTCAACTACATGTATACCATACTATTCAGTTCACCAGGAAACTATTTCAGATTGGAAATCATACTATGTTAAATGGAGTGTGCCAAAAAAATACCTGTCACTTTTTGCAATTTATGATACTGCATGTGTGCCTGGTGATTCCTACCTGTAACCCTCTACACAGCGCATGATATGGCATAAAAAGTGATATGCAGCTGCCCATCACATCACATTTTTATTTTTTATTTTTTTCTTCAAATATTCATTAAAAATTCTAAATGTAAGAAGAAGGTCAAAGTTCAAGGCACAGTGTAGTATGTCCCAGTTGAAGGCAATTCTACATACTTTGCAAGAGCAGCTGCAGTGCCTACTAGAGGTAAACATTTGATGGAATGCAGGCTTAAAGGTTCAATATGTAAGATTTGCATGTTTTGTGCTCTTACTGTGGAGCGTATGTTAAGAGTGTTTTGTTGGAGGTTGAGTAACTGATTACATTTCCAATTTCAGGACCAATTATGTTTACAGGAAAAACACCCAGCTATGTAGAAATGAGTGTGCACGGTATTATTATGGAATAAGGCAAATGAAATCCATGAAATGTGTCACAGACTGGCTCTCACAGCCGTGACAAGAATGGAAGTACATTGTGTAAAGTGTTAACAAAAGTGATGTATTATTATTATTGTTATTATTATTTAAATGATCAGGGTAACAAAGCTAAAAGTCTTGAGTGTGTGTGTCTCAGTATGTAAGTATGTGATGCATGTTGTGGGTGTGAGATGAATGTGTGTGAAAGTGTTGGACTACACATTCAATTAACAAAAGGAGAAGTTAAACAGGCCACATCACAGCTGACGGGAGAGAGAGAGAGAGAGAGAGAGAGAGAGAGAGAGAGAGAGAGAGAGAGAGAGAGAGAGAGAGTGCCAGAGATTTATATGTTAGTGACACCAGGCCCAAGAATTGGTTCCCTAGCTCCCTATAGGATCCTCAGAAAAATTGACAATACATATATTAAAAGATGTGATCATGCTGTACCCATTTGATGACCCCCAGTTCTCCAACTCTGCCAACTTCTGCCACCAGGTACCTGTAAAGGACAGAAGACGAAATGGAGATAATGATGGGTCAACACAAATCGAACAGGACTTATTCCACAGGGGCCTCGAACAAAGCATCTTCAATAATGTTCTCTTTGCTTTTAACGTGTCTAATGTCGAGAGTGTAAGCCTACAGAAACGATGCCCATCACATAAGACACTGGTATGGAATGAAGATTAAAAAGGTCAATAAGTTATGACTAGTAATCAGAGAACCAACGTAGACGGGTGGTGTGGTGGTGCGGTGGAACCCTGGTTCAATTCTCACACTAGACCTCCCTGGTTAATTGGTTAATTTCAATTGTCCATAGGTGTGAATGTGAGAGTGATTGTTTGTCTATATATGTTCAGCCCTGACATGAACTGGAGACTCATACAGGGTGTACCCTGCCTCATTGTAGCTGGATTAGGCCACCAGTGACCCCTTGACCCTAGTGAGGATAAAGTGGGTTCAGATGATGAGACGAGACCAATGTAGACATCAAACTGCGTTAGTCAGTCAATGAATGAAATTAATATTGCAGAAATCTTACATATTCTAGAAAATATCTAAATCTTACCAAGTGTATTTTTCTAAATTCTAGCCCAAATATCTGATCACACTTAAAATAAGACTAAATTACATAAGGAGTAATTTGTAATTGAGATACAAGATGTTATTTTAAGACAATAGATCTGGAAAATCTTGTTTGTGTAATCTTACCAAGATAATTTTCACTGGTTATATATACATACATACATACATACATACATACATACATACATACATACATACATATACATATACATATATACATGCTTGAATTAAGCAAAACAAATCTTGTATTGGGGGGAAAAAAATCTGCCAATGGAACAAGTAAATGGACTTCACTTACTGTACATAATGTTTTTCCACCTTCATGGTGCTCAAAGCGCTTTCATTAGTGTCACATTCACCCATTACACACCAGTAGGTTTCTAAGATTCTGTCAGTCCTACTGGGAGACTAAGTCAGGGTTCAGTGTCTTGACCAAGGACACTTCAACACATATGGACAGCCAGAGCTGGGACACCCTTCAGCCATTGGACGACCTTCTCTACCAACTGAACCACAGCCGCCTCTGAGTAACAAGTAAAGACTATCTTGGTAAGATGTCATAAAATACAATTTTCAAGATATACCGGTTCTTTATAAAAAATAAAAAATAAAAAAAACGTTCATTATATCTCACAAAAAGCGTACTCTTTAAGTGATCATGTCTTATTTTAAGTGTGATGAGATATTTTAACTAGAAATGAGAAAAATATATGTATTAAGATTTAGATTTTTGCAGTATATCCAGTTTTTCCTCTGATATTCTGACAGGTGATTTGTGTGTGTTTCCCAGGGTGTATTTTTTCATGTTATGAACAAAAAGCTAAGCCAAAGGTGAAGCTTTCACTTTACCTGTTCATCTACATTCTTTCCCTTATAATTGGACTTGAGCTGTAGGTAGTGACTGAAAGAACAAAATTGTGGATAAAAAAATATGGAAAGGTTTCCTCTAGAGGGTGGGTGGGTTTTCCCTTAGAGAGCAGAGCTTCTGTTCCCCCACATAGAACGAGCTGAGGTGGTTCAAGCAGCTGGTTACGATGCCCCCAGGACGCCTCCCGAGTGAGATGCTTAGGGCTTGTTCAACCAGGAGGAGACACCAGGGAAGATCCAGGATATATGCTGGAGGGAGTATAACTCTCAGCTGTCATGGGAACCACCAGTGCCCCCCCAGGAGGAGCTGAAGGAGGTACTGGGGAGGTGGGTGGATGGACGGATGGATGGATGGGTGGATGGATGGATGGATGGGTGGATGGATGGATGGATGGATGGATGGGTGGGTGGATGGATGGATGGATGGATGGATGGATGGATGGATGGATGGATGGATGGATGGATGGATGGATGGATGGATGGATGGATGGATGGATGGATGGATGGATGGATGGATGGATGGATGGAAACTATTTAAAAACGGAGAAATTATTTAAAAATGTACAAGACAACTTATTGCAGAATTCCACTCAAGTATGAACTGCATTTCAAAACATTCTAGAGGTTGAATATGAATTCTTTATCGTTTACATCCAGACCCTCAGGCCTTTGGATAGAAGTTTGGTGATGGAATTTGATCAGATATTTTGCAAGCCTTGAGTTACAATGTGTCTCGACAAGTGAGATTAGCAGAAAATGTGAAGAACAGCTGGAAGATGATTTTAGAGATGTCCAACCATTCACAGAAACATCTGACATTTTTGACAGAAATGACTTTGAATCAAATTTCTTTATTTGGATAATGTACCATCTCATTTCTCAATGAAAGATTACCATATATCATTAACACCCAGCAATAACATTGGCTGATAAATTCATGCGGTACATTTTTATGTGGATTCATTAGAGTATTAGTGTCTATAAACTTGCATACATTTTATATGTAACATTTGTATGGCTGTATAGGTAACCTGCAGAGGCCACACCTTTTTCTACACTGGTGGAAAATAAATATATAGCATTGCCGAGTTCAAACTGTGAATTCCTACAGTGGTGTAAAGCTTTAATGCACAATTGTAAGTTATAATGTCCTCAGAGAAGCAGTTCACACTGATGCTTTTACATGATATATATGATATTGCTGTCACAGTAAAATTAACCAGGTATAGGAGCTCCTTTAAATGCTCCACAAAAATATATTAGTGTATAAGAGCACTGTGATTCTATGAAGCATACTGAACAATTTCCTCATTAAATTTTTTTTTTTATTTATTTTGTTTATTTAACCAGGAAAAACTATCCTATTGAGATTAAGAACCTCTTTTCCAAAGGAGTCTTGGCCAAGAGGAAACTTAAAACACAACACACAGTTATTAAAATATATGGTAATTTACTGTACAGATCAAGTCGAACTATGAAAAACTAGTACAAGTCTTTGAATTTGGATTTAAAACCATTCAAGGAGATCAGTTCAGTCAGTTTCCAGTCTGTTATCATTGTATTCCATGTTTGAGGAGCAGAGTAGATGAATGCTCTTTTACTCAGCTCTGTAAGGGCAAATGATGAAGGAACAAATGCTCATGTGATTTCAAACAATAAGAATCAACACTTCCTGTTATTAAACAATGGATAAAGAAAGGTAAAAGTCTAAGGATAGCCTAAATAAGGGTATAGCAGTGATTATGTTCAGTTACACACCATGACAAATGTTTGTTTGCCTCTTCCTTGAGAGTTTGAAGTTTACATTTAAGTTTTGCATTAGGAAGCCCAGGAGCACAGTTTTCTTTTTCTTTTTCTTTTTTTTTTTTTTTTATAATTTCTTTAAAATTTTATGAAAGAAACAAAACAAAAACAGATATGACAAAAGAATGAGAAAAGGCCAACAGATATTATGAGTGGTATTGAGTATAAGAGATGTAGTTCTTTAATGACAGTGTCAACATGTGCCAACAGTTACTGACATACCATACCAAACCATCAGATTCTTATCTAACTTAAGTTGTACCCTCTGGAAATATACTCCAAACCTATCCCATCATTCCCCATCTGTCTCATTTTACAGTTCAATCTTCTCAGCATCTTTTCACATCACACAATTTACATCATTCCTTCTATTAGCCTACTTTGAAGCTCTCATTCACAGGCTATCATTTGTAAATGCTCATTTATTTAACTACATTTTTGTCTGTAAGGAGACATGATAATTATCTTGGTGATCTGGGCAGTTCATAATCCTACCATTTCCACTTACTCTAAAACACTCCTAAAAGTCCTGTTAACCATTTAACTACCTTTACTTAAACCCACTTCATGAATCAATATTATCCATTTTATAGTGAATAAAACTATGTCTGACTTTTCTGACATTCTGTCCAGTTGTGAACATTTTAATCTAACTGACATCATCAGCTCATGTGACGAGAGCCAGAATTACGATGCCTGAAGCTAGTCAATACTGCCTAAGCAGGTATAATGTGGATACAAGGCCAGGTCAAGCAGCTGAGTATTTGATCTGTGCTTTAGTGAGAGGAGGGTTTAAAGGCAGCTTAAAGGTGTGATAGGTCACACTAAGAGAAGTGTTCTCCCTTTAAGACTCACCAGTAGATCGACCTAAAGCCCACTGCATGGCCTATGCACCAACAAAAATACCTCCAGTGGAATGTTCACCCAACTTTTGGCACTCTTTTATATTGGCTAATAGCACTCCTGGGCTGTATTGGTTTCCTTTCACACTGCAGCACTATGGTCTTCTACACATACCATAGTACTAACATAGATGTATTACATACATTTAGCAGTACATTAATGGTGTTTAAATGAAGAGAAATGTCCACTTCTAGTCTCCTGCTGCCCTCTGCTGTCCACTTATCCCAGATGATGCAGTTAAAACTAAAAGGGAACTGATAGACTGTGTTTTTGGTGTAAAATTACCAACACCACATAGTGGAAATAATCCAATAGAAGTAAAGGTTTGGCATTAAACCCATACTTAAGTGAAGTATCAACAAAATGCATTGAGTACAAAAGGTCATAGGTGTTATTGTGCAGTAAATTGGTCCCTGACTGTGTTTTACATATATTTATGATGTTTTGAACTACTGTGTATACTGTTTGTGCTTACACTTACAGAAATACATCATATTCCATAAGATCATGCTGTGTTTGTAGCATCACTGTCCTTTGAGAAGCACTATTTACAAAGAAGTCAGCTTTTAATGAGCTCAGAAAACCAGACCTGTTTTCATCTTTATGAGGGTTTATAAAGACTTTATTTAGGATGATTGTTTCCAACTGAACAAAAAGTGAAAAAAAAAAAACCCAACTGTAATGTGAAAATCAATTTGACAACAAATCATGTAATCATCTTAATCAGAAAGGAATGCTCTGATCTGATTTTCAGTCAGAATAAATTGGGTGATTAAACCTTTGATGCATGAATTATGAGATTTTTTTTTCCTAAATGTTTTTATACCTCTTTAGGCATGAAAAAAAAATCAATGCAATTAAAATATTTTTAATGAACCTATTTTTTTATGGAGTTTCAAAGATGTCTACTTAGCTGGACAACATGTGTTTAAGCTTTGAAGCAAATAAACATGTATATAAAATGCAATATTAGAACACTATTAATACAGTTTTAATGCAGTTTTTGTTTAAGAAGTCAGTTAATTACAGTCTAACAACAACAAGCAATTGATTTACACATAAACATGTTAGTGCATATCAGGTATTAAGAACAGACCAGTTACAGTAATGATACGAACTGACTGATATGGAACTAAAACAACAGAGCCCATGAATATATAAGAGAACAACTGTAGAATAACTGTCCAATGGAGTGACCAGTATGCATCAAAGGGTTAACTATAATTCACAAATTCATCTGATCAATAGGGAAAACGATAACCATATAAACACGTAATCTGATCACTTCTCTCTGCTGAACATAGACGTAACATTAGATCACATTACATTTTTTAAGACTGACCGAAAACAAGAAAAAACACAACCACTCTGTTGCCGAAATGCGTTTTTGTTGTTGGACATTTGGAGTTTTTATGGTCAAAAGTTTTGTAATGAGAAAAGGACAAATATTTTTTCACAAAATATTTTTGGGTCCATCGTAAACAGTAATTAAGAAGCTTGAAAATAAAATGTTGTGGCCAAAAATGCAAAAGTACTCTGCATAAGTAAAAATAAAATTACATTCTGATTACATTTTCTCAGCACATAAACACACACATCTTATCAGATCAATGTCTATATAAACCCTACACTTGAAGAAATGTTGTCACAGCCAATACAGTCCAATAATAAGGCAATAATAAGTACAATATTAACCTCTGAGATGTAGTGGAGTCACGTCTGAACATAAAGCTGCATAAAATGAAATACTCAAAATAGTCAAGTACACACTTCTCACATGTATTCAGGATTCAGATACATTCTGTTGACCTCTGTCAAAACCCAACTGGGGAATAGTATAGTTCAATGAAAGACCATGAGTCACATATTGGAAAAAATGAAAGCAAAAGCTCTGCAGTTTCCATTTTCTCACCTATACCTATTATTATGTGACCAAAGAGTGAATCACCAATACATCAGTTCTACTATCAACTAGCCAAGAAGCCAATGCTTTACAGCTATAAAGAAACAAAAAACAAATAAAACTTCAATCAAATAAGACAACGGTGCACAGTGAAACCGAAATGAGAAAAAAAATTAAAATGACTATTTTTTTAAATACAAACTAATTTTTGCCTGTTGGTGAAAAACACATTTTAGAAACAAAAACAAGTGGATTATACCACACTAGTGAAATATCTGTCTCTTTGATAGTCACCCGGTGATCAAATTATATCTTACTGCTAAAAGCAGTAATTATAACATTGATGTAAACCAAGTGTGTCTTACAAATCTTTACCTGAAAACATTGCTTTACATTGTGACATTGTCTACACTGCTGTTCAGAGAAGGATTCTGTGTGTTCCTTTGCTTGAAGGCTTAATGTGTGTCTGAATAAAGCCTGAAAAGACTCTGCATAATCACTAAATAGACTTATTGTACTGTACTGTATTTTACTGTACTATATGATTAGTGAAAACATAAAGTATAAAAATATCCATCCTGAATTACCAAAAGGGAAAGGGGAGTCAATTCACCAGACCCCAAATGGCCCAGGGCTCCATTCAGGCCTTGTATTGTTCTGTGTCAGCTAGTTTGGGGTAATTCATTTGGAAATGTGCATTAACCAATATAGTCATTAGAAATATCAAAAGGTCTGCAGTGTCTTGATGATAAGCTTGAAAATAATTATGAGGTAGAATGTAACTATGTACTTTTACGCAAGTGGTATTTGTACTTTTGATACAGGTTTATACTTCTACTCCACTACATCACAGAGGTAAATGCTACACTTTTAACCACTCTATATTTGTCTGACAACATGATTTATTTTTCAGATGCAGTTTTTTTCCCCCTGTCTGGCTAGTGAAAAACCAAGTTTCTCAAGTTGTGTGGCGTGATGAATATTAATGATAAACTGCAGAATGCAGTATTAAGTTATTATTTTAAATTCTTAACTACTGTAAACTCCTCATTATCGGAGAAGCTCACTGAAACATTGAAAAAAAGCTCATGAAAAATTGACATTTTAGAGGAACGTGGCTATCATAGAAAAATGTTAGAAATTCTTTTAATCTTATGGTATATGATGTTGTCCAGCTCTTACACATCTACTGCACTACATTACAATAAAATATAACATATACAAGAATGCAGCAGTGAAAATAACACAAAAGCAGTATATTTAACAGTAAAACACAGACAGGAACCACTTTACTACACAATGAACACTTCATACACATTATACTTAACTGAATTTAATACTGAATAAGAGTTAAATAACTTTATTTAAATGAAGACTTGAAAGCATAACTTTTAGGTAAAGTAACTTCCAGACTATCTTTTTCATTTAACAATGTTACAATTATTTTAATTTAAAAAAGATTAAAGTAGTCCACCTGTAATAAAAAAAAATACGATGGGGTGGATGTTTTTTGTTATTTCAAAATTTATTTGATTTTTTTCTCCTCTTTTTTCTAATCTTGGAAAAACTGTTAATGTTTTTTTTTTACACTCCTAACTAAATGTTAATAAACATATTAAACACTAAAAATAAAGCGACTGCAGCAAATACAATAATTACTTTTTATCAAGAGATATCGTATTTCGTGTTTATACTTAATATAAGGATATAATGTCATTTATGTGAATTTTCCATCCAGACTTGTGTGGCTTTCTCTAAGTGAGTCCGTTCTGTGTCTGGATTCACTCCTGTTGTTACCTGCAGCCAAAACCCACCTTCATAAGCCTGCTTTGCGTGATTGACAGGTGTATCAGCCAATCAGCGAACGCAAAGCGTCAACTTTATGTTCACTCCAGTTCACTAACCAATCAGCGACAGCCTCAACATTCTCGACGCCACACGGTCTCCTCTGGCCGCCATGATTGTGAGGGACAAATAACCGCATCGATACCTTTACTGTTTTATACTTCATTTGAGTTAAATGACGATTTGTCGAATAAACACACCCTAACCAGGTTGTCTAGCAGTTTCAGGATACAAGAAGGGAAGTGTAGTTGTTTATTTCCCTTTTAGGCGTCGAAAGAAACGGCAAATCTATACATCCAACAATGGACTCACATATACACACGCCTACTGGGTTTACTAGTGTTCCGAGGACATTACATTCATTGACATTCATTTTCTAGAGTCTCAATCGAACCACATTGTATCTAAAACTAACCATAAAACAAATATTGGTCCTTAAATTCGTGGAATCACATCATAGAGTAGGGATTTGATCCCCCAGATAACAAAGTCCCCAGAAGTGAGCGTGTGAACGGATTTACGTTCCCATAATGTACGTAATGCACAAACAGACACACACTGAGCTCTGCCTCCCCCTCCCATCCCTGTCTCCTCTACTTTTCTCAGTTCCTTCCCTTCTTCCCCTCCTTTCCCTCCTCCTCCTCGTCCTCTTCTCTCTCCCTCTCTCCTTCTTTCTCATTCTAACCCAGTGTCCTCTCAAAAAACACCAGCAGTCAAAGACCAGACAAACAATTACCTATAATAACAAGGGGCAATTGAGAGAATAACAGGCGGAAGACATGTTAGACTAGCAGATCCAGGGTCAGTCTGGGTTTCACGTTGTTTTATTTCTGCATTTGAGATTTAGGACCTGTATTTTAAATGCAGGGTGCAAAGACGGGCCCGTAGCTTGTCTGTGTGCTTTGTTTGTGCATGTGTACATTCATTTAAAAACATATTGAGTTTATTTCATGATTGTTTCATATTACAGATGAGTTATAGTAGTTTCTGTTAATATTTATTTTGAATAAAATCATTCATACAGACCTGTGTAAGTAGATTTTCCTGTCACTTGACCATAAAAGTAGATAGTAAAGATCTATTGGGGGGAAAAAAATATAAATGAAATCAAATTAGAAAAAAGTGTGTACTTGCAACAAATAAATTATGTGTACTAATCGCACATGAATAAAGCTCTGTACACTCAAATGCAGACATAATTCTTACATTTTGAAGTTGTTTACTGAGTAACTTTTTTTTTTTTTTTGCAATTTCATAGATGGACTCGTGGACCATTTGTGAATGAAAAATCCTACAATCAAGTAAATATTTATAGATTCTGGGTTTCTTAGTGAGAAGTAGGTTGTTTGTTAACATAGAATCGAACTGTCAGTGAAGGAACAGCATTTCTGCATCTTATTCCACATATATATGGTGTCTTAAAATGTAACTGGATTGAAGCAAACCTAGTAAAATTAGTTAATCTAAACTAGAAGTTGTAGCAGTGGGTACAAGTTGCAAGTCACTAGATGTTTGTCTGTAATGAGCATAGTTTCTTTTCAGATGAAGAAACATATATAGTTTTCTACTAATCTGGAGATCATTGTGTAACGTTATGTTGATGGTGAAATTACAATGTGAGCTTCAGGGCCGCACAACTTCTTAGAGGATTAAAACCTTAACATGGACAGTCAGTGCGCGTGTGTGAGCAGCGCGCTGAATACGCGAGGTTTACTTTTCATGCGTGTATATACGTGCGTGTGCGTGTCACGGGGCGAGAGGGCGACAAATTAACAATAAAAATGACCAATAAAAAAGGACAAGTCCCCACAAGTGAGCGGGGAAGTGAATTTATGTCCTCATAGTATCAGAAATACAAGGCTACACACACTGTGCACACACAAAAGGGAGGGTTGTCTATTGTTTGCCTCTGGCCAATTGCAGGCTGAATATTTTCAAAGCCCACTGACCAATCAGCGCTCACTTTCAGCCACCTAGCTCCGCCCATTACTCTATAAAGGCGGGAGCCCCGGCTGGTGGACACGCCGCTGGCAGGACATCGACTTTTTTTTCTCTCAGACGAAGAAATACAAGGCTACAGTCTTTTTCCCTAGACCTTTTAATATTACTGACTGGATATTTGATCATTTTCGGTGTCTAATATGGCGGACAGTAAAGTGGAAAGCAGCGGAGAACTGAGCGCGAAGGTGAGAGCAGAACAAGGAGAAAATAAAGATGCAATGATTTTTTTTTTCTCTCCGTAACTTGTACCTTATTACTAATTTCCTATTTTAAGCACAGCTTCGACATCAAAGAAGAACGACTACATTAAATCCTTTGCTGTATTCCATGTCTGTAACTGATACATGTAGAGATTTGTGACGCTGTTTTTACGCACTTAAAAGTGTCTATGGGTGAAAAGCAGCTGTGTGAATGGATGAGGCTGATTCTGTTTTATTTATTTATTTATTTATTTTTTAAAATCCCTCTTGTCTCCCCATCAGTTCCCATCATGTGTCAGTTTATTCCGCCTCTCCTGCTTTAATCGACCAAACAAGATATGAGGGGGTGATAACATACTTGTCATTTACAACTAGATTTACGGGCTCCGCTGTCTCCATCCGTGGTCGCTCTCTTTCCCAGACGTGCCAAATTTGTCGCCAAACTACCAGCAATCATCTCCGGTGGAACGGTTACCCTACTTTCTAACGCCTAAAGACACTTTGGAGTGATTTTAATCCTAGAAGAAATTGATTTGACAGATATTCCTATATAACTTAAGCGCTACCGCCCACCGCTCAGTGTTTCCATGCAAGGCTGTGGGAGTAACAACGAACCTTATGTGGGCTAATGAAAAGAACAGCTTGTTTAAACTATTGCTCCCTTCCTCATTTTTATTTATTAGGCTTTTCACAAAGAGGTGCGTTTGTGTGCGTGTTTATAGCCTGTGCATTCATGCGGACGTGCATATTTACGCAGAATAGGAGTTGCATGTTCAAGTGGCATTCAGAGGAGTTATGTGTATTAGTGGGCTACTAATGCGTACTATAGCTGCATGGATAATAAACAGCTTAGCCCAGGCAGGCGGTAACTTCAGTCGGTGACGTGACTGAACAATAATCTAGTTTATTCATCTCGAACCCGTCATGAAGGGGTCTTTATTATTAGTTTTTGTTTTTTTTTTTACATTTTGTTTATTGTATTAGTACGCATTTTGTTCTAACAGTTAACCTCTTGCGCATCACTGGCCGCCTGCGTGTTTTGCTTTCTTTATTAAAATGGATTTTCCTCAACTCCTTCGTCCTCTTTACTCTTGTACCTGGTGCTCGCGCTGAGTGAGATGAGCCTATTAAGTATAGCGAGCTCCTTGTGTTTTTCTTAATCTGTCGTCATTAAAACAATGTTCGTCTCCTTGAAATAAATTCATCCTGGAACCGAGTCTTTGATACCTACAGAAAGTGTAGATTCTCCACTTTAACCACAAAACCCGTCCCCCCCATACCCCCCCCCCCCTCTCTCTCTCTATCCCCTTGGCTTATGCGCGAGGTAGTCGTGCCCGTCTGCGCGCGCCATTGACTATAACCGCAGGAGGGCGCGAGAGAAACGGGCTGTTTGCAAAAAAAAAAATCGTCGGTGAGGATGTCATACAGGATGATCAGTACCGCGCAGTCACAGAAGACATGAAATCTGTGGTTTTTGTCGTGCGATACTTTTGTTGCTAAACGGAAATCTTAAAAAAAAGGCAGAGACACAGGAAGGATGCTTTAAACCAATCACACGGCAGCTTTTAATATGCATCCGTGACATTGTTTCTACATTCAAACTTACTCATGGAACGATTCCACCTTGAAAAATCAAGCGCAAGATACATGGACACACGTTTAATCATCACATCTGGAAAATAAGCAATAACACACCATAATAGCCTATAGTGCATAAAATTAATAAGTAATCAAGTCTGGACAGTGTTAAAACACAATTACATAATATTAAAGTAGGCCATAAAACAATACTGCAGAGAGCAGAGAGGGTGTTTTGACTAAATATATTTTAGGAAACTGAAGGAACACAAAACCTCAGCTGAGATTTGTCAATACTGTGAAAAGCAAAGATACCATATCAGCCCAAACACTCACTGTTTCTTTTACTTGGTTTGCCTTTTATTAGTGAAACTGGGACTGTGTGTTGATTTCAATGTAATAATATATTTTCAAGACTCTAACCTGTCGAAGTGTAAGATAATCCATGGGAAAAGTGTTTCCTTTTTTGCTTTAAGCATATGTGTGCTGATGATCTTAGGTTTCCACACCAAAGAAGTTGTGAATCTATTATTTTGGATTTGTTATACAGAAACTTGAGATTTTTAACAGAGGGAAGTGACTCACAGCTGTCAGTGACAAACTGCACATTATTCTTCAGAGTGAAGGAACACATTTTTAACTAAATATAGTCCAGTGTAGATACTGTAGTATAAAGAGCTAACATGAACTAGACGGGTAGCTCAGACTGGGTTTATTTGAGGAGCTTTGTTAGTAGAAAATGTTTATTTGCCCCGGCACCTGCTCCGATTAGCTGACAGCGTAATCAGTCATGGTGCTGCTGGGAGTTGTAGTCTTTGGGCGGGTGTGTCTGTGGTTTCTCTACCAGGCTCCACTCAGAACAAACTGCAGCAGTGACAGACGGTGTCAGGTTTCAGCCAGCCAGTAGGAGGTGGGCGGGACTTCCAAAGAGCTGACTAATAGGAGGTCTGAGCATCAAAGCACCACCTGTCGGTAAAAGGCAGCCGAGTGTTATGGAGAGAAGGTGGATGGAGGGAAAACAACTTGTGAAGTTTCCTGCAAAATGTGAAACCTGCAAACCATCAAACCGCCTGTATAGCTGACAGGATGTAGAACAGATACGCTGCTATGTTTTGTCCTTATTTGTCATCAAACTGCATGGCAACTACTTTTCCTTCAACAACCAACCTTTATAGAAACTTTGATATTGTCTGTATGTGTTGACACAGTTTGGCCATAGAGTAAAAGAAAAAGCAAAGACAAGTTTACTTTCATGAACTAGATGCATCACATTTACTTGTTGGGTTTTGTTTTTCATTCTTGACACACAGCATCTATCACAGCTGACATGTTGTATGTAGGCGTCTTAAGAATATCTGTGCTTTCAGGAGCTGAAGGAGAAGAAACAGGCAGAGGACACAGAGAATGGAGATGCTCCTGCTAATGGCAAAACTGTAAGACCAGCATGACAGGTTCCTCTTTCAGTTTGCAGGGAATGAATGAATTTAAACTCTTGTGCTGTTGATCGACACATCTGTGAACTCTTCCCAGGACGAGGAGAATGGGGAGCAGGAGAATGAGGTAGAAGATGATGAAGATGATGTGGGAGAGGATGATGAAGAAGATGGAGAGGGTAGGTGTTTTGTACTGTGCTGACAGTATATTGACATAAGATGTAGAGAAGTAGTTTAGTTAACCACAGCACCCATGAATTAAAAATATTTCATGAAAATTATTTGGGACCACAGTGCAGTTCTGGTTTTAAGGGGGTGTTGATTTGGAAAATGTAGTTTACAGATCCATTTTCAGTTTATTGCAGTAATGGCTGTGTAATATGATGATAAACATCTATCATTTTATATTATGTTCTACTGTATATTTCATATTTTTGTTATTTGGATGACACAAACACAGACTTTTTTTTATTTATTTAATAGCACCACAAACAAACATGGAGGAGAGTCAATACAACACAAAATGCTTTCATTCTGAAGCAGCTGAAAGAAAAAAAAAAGATATAAAAATTTTGATACTAGACTTTGCAAACAGAAATGTTTAACAAATAGTAATAGAAAAATACATATAAATAAAAAATTAAATCATGTTTTACCTTTATTATTATCTACAAGAATCATGTCAGTAAGAATGTTAGTGTCATTTTATCTGCATATAATTGTTTATGTCCTAAAACATAAGGCCACTTTATATTAAATATTTTTAAACAGACTTTACAGAACACATGCTATATTGTTGTATGTATTGTTTCCTGGATGTGAAATAACTCATATCTAGTTAAGAGGTTTCTGTCACGTCCCACAGCCCTAATAACTATGTTTATAGACTGCTGTAGAGTTTATAATGATGTGCTGCAGACTAAACCTGCCAGAAAGAGGATTCAGAACATTTCCATTCAGGAACTTTCATCACAGCTCTACAGAGAAAAACATTTTTTATCTTTAACTGAAACACAGCTGTGTGCTGAAACCTACAGAAACCGGATGCGTGTATAATACAGCAAGTGAGGGGAATTTCACTGTTTCACTTCCATCTGCGTGACATTAAAAGTCTACAGTCAACACAAGGGTTGGACTGCCCTCTGGTGGCCAGACCCTAGAACTGCAGAGTGTAATCTACACCTATTTAAATCCTTGAGCAAACAAGTTGATCTGAATGTAAAGTGCACTAGCGTTTATGGAGGTGTAATATTAATATTTAAAAAGGATCAGAAATTCTTACAAGACTAAGTTAGTCAGTACTAGCTGTGATGTTTCCTCCAGTAAAACATGAGCATGTAAAATGAGATTAAGGTCTTTGTTTATTGTGTACCCACTGTGGTCTGTCACATCTATTGTGGTAAATTCTGCTCCTAGATGTGTTACAGTGTCATTGCATGTCATTTTTGTAACCTTGTGTACAGTGGTATATATCATGAGGTCAACTTGATCCAATTATAAGTGTGTAAAGGCAGCCTTTTTCGGCTTCAATAGAGCCGAAAAAGGCTGCGTTGCTCGTAACAAACTGCAATCGTCTGTGTGTTTTCAGGTGATGAAGATGATGATGAAGATGACCTAGATGGACCAACAGGAAAGAGAGCAGCAGAGGGCGATGATGATGATGAGGTAAGGAAAAATACAAAAGGTGCATGCTTTTATTTACAGAAAGAGCAGCAACCAATGAAGATGATGTTCAGCAAACGGGAGTCTTCCATGACGGAAATAAAGCTTCACCAAAGACCAAGAGTAAAAAAAATAGATGAGCTGCAAACCTGCACAGCTCACAGTGAATACTTTATACCATTTGTAAGTAGTTCAGTGTCAGAGGAACAGGAAGGACTCCTGAGTTTCAGGGATTCAGGTCAAGAAATGCTGAAAATAAACTCAGAATACACACAATAGTAAGAGATGTTCTAACAACTAGAGAATACATGTACACAGACACCAATGAATAATAGTGGTGTGTTAGCTACATAATATGATGTATGACCAAACATTTCTTACATCACAAGGAAATGAATCCGTTTACTGCCACATGAGAATGATATGCAGGTCAGTAGATGTCTGTAAAAACCAATTCAATTAAGTTTTCATTAAATTTGAGGGTTAGGTCAGGTTTTAGGGTTAGGTTTAGGTTAAATGTTATTGTAACTGTCCAGGAAATTAATTTAATATCCCCTAAACACATAGTGTGTGTGTGTGTTCACATAGAAAAGCTTTAGTAAACATGATGTACCCTTTATGTAACTTGTCTCCAGAAGGGGGCAAGTAGTATAAATAGTTTTGGGGCATCCCACAGCTGAGTGGGAATCGAAGGTTAGTCTTCTCTGCTCGTTTTCAGTCTGGGAATATGGATTACATGGCTTATCATAGTAAGTTAGTTTCAAGACACAATAGGTGACTTATTTGCAGTGAAATATCTGGAAATGACAGAGATTAATTATGTCCTAACTGTTTGCATTCACATATATTTCTAAAGATAGTGTGTCATGCTCCTATTATGAACATTACTTATGTTAAAGTGAAATGACATAATGTGAATATTCATCACTCAATACTTTGTTTTGTGATGATTTCTGCCTTTGTCATGTTAGATAGAATTGCATTAGAAACAGAGGTGAAAGCCACTCCCATGATCCCTCACTCCTTAAAAGCATTATCTACCACTGCATCATCATTACTGCTGTGTTTGATTGGCAGTAGTTGAGCCTAATGTGTGATATTTATTTATTTATGATTTTTAAGAGTGACTGATGATGATTGAACATGTGCTGCCTGAGCCCTGTACTGGCCTCTGGTGGCCAGTACAGGGCTCTAAAACACCATCAATTCATGTAAGATTTATGAAATATAATCCAACTTGTCTCTGCAATCCTCAGAATTAAGTTTTCCATCACTCTGAAAAAACATAAAAATAACAAATAAACAGTACAGTGCATACGATTACGAAACATTAGCATTTAGACTAAGGGAAACACCTACTATAACAATAAAGTTGTTTCCAAAACATGTCAATTTTTATAAATTTCTTGGGAAATAATTTGGCGCTGTGACAGAGACAAATGAAACAGTTAATTCAACAGTGAGTTTAGAATAAAATATAAATAACAATAAATATGAAGTGAGAAATGGTGCCTTAGGCCTAAGTATTTATATGATAGCCCCCTTTACCAACCTCATTGTCTTTGTTGTAAATGTGTTACTTTTCAATTATTGTTTTCAGTACCCATTTGCTTTTTTTCTCTTTTTCTAGGATGAAGTTGAAACCAAGAAACAGAAAACCGATAAGTAGAGTCCACTCAGTCTGGAGGACACCATCGAGAGACAGCCAGTTTTCTAGCAAACCTTCAACACCTCAGTCCTCCCTTCTTAACAAGAATACTTTTAAACAGAGAATTTGTTTGTATTTTATTTACATTTTATATTTTTGTAAATATTGTAAGGAGGTCGGCCATTTTGCAACAGTGATCTTTCTGTATCAAGTGGTGCTTTGAAGACTTTTAGATCCAGACTTGTCCTCGTCATCGTCAGCCATCCACGTTCAGTGTGAACCAACCAGAAGCATCACGCTTATTCCTGACACACATACACACACCGCAGCATGTCCAACTGACACACACACACACACATACACACACACACACACACACACACACACACAGACAGAGGTTTTTGTATTACATCATAGAGTCAAAAGGGACAAGCTGTGTCGACCTGTAGTCACATGGGGGTGTTACAGTGTTTTCCCAGAGTGCTAAGTGTGTATCGTGGTAGTTTGTATGAGATTCTAAGGCTGTAGTTTCTGCTGTCTGTCTGTCTTTCTGTCTGTCATGGCCTGGTTTCCATGTTTTTACATCTGTGCTGTTTTGTTGAACAATAAACAGTCATTTGATTTTGTGTGTTTGTTGTTGGTCTGTTTCTCAACTACATCTCAGCTGCATGTTCACAAATTCAACTAGTAAATATCATTACTTGAAATAAACTTCTAGTTAGTATCCATTATTAACGCAACAACTGAAAGCACTGTATTCTGAATTCATGGCAATGCATTGTTAATGAAGAAATAAACAGCAATATCATGTAATTAACAATGTTATGATCATGTAACAGAGATGGAAGTTCCAAAAAACAACTATGTTTTTGGCCTTGGGAGAATTTAAAGGCACATATGAGTAACATGATTACACAACCTTTTCATACAACCAAAGAACAATGTTGAAAAAGTAATGTAAATGAATGAATGTATACAGGGTATAACAATGAGAAGCATTTATGATTGAAAAAGATACATCTATTGTGTAATACTATGGGAACATATAGTAACCAAGCAACAATAAATCTCAAAAATGTGCTAAGATAGTGATATCAAAGGTTCAATATGTTAGATTCATCGACGCTAAGCTACAGTTTCCCTGCATAATTTAATGGTAACATTTGACTAAGCTGACTTTCAAGAGGCACAATATTCATTTATTCATTTTCAGAGCCCGCTTCATCCTACTACGGTCATGGTTTGCTGGAGCCAATCCCATCTACTTATTGGCAAAGGCACAATAATCACCTGTAAACGCCTGTATTTAAAACCAACACCTATTATTAAATGTGTTCCCCTTTTATTATCATTTGCTTTAGTCCCATTACTTTGGTAATTACATGGTATTACATAATTTCGTTGTTGTGTAAAACTTATATTATTAAAGTTTTCATTCCATGGTTACTTCATTAATATTGCTGTGTTCTCCATTGTTATTGAAGACATTGTGTGTTGGTTCTATTTAAAAAAACAAACAAACAACAAAACCTCCAGTTTGCTTAGTTTCCAGCTGTTTTTGGAGGGTAGAAAAATGACTTGAGGTCGAACAACAGTTTACCGGTACTTCCTCATACAAGTCTATGACGCGGTGATGAGGTGTCGCTGATTGGCTCAGAATGCGAGAAGGAACACTCCCCCTTCCCTCTGGCTCTGTGTGTGTTTACCATCTGAGAGTAACATCCAGCTAGGTTTCATGCTGTTGCTTATTTTGAAAATGTGCAGAGAAAAAAACAAGGCTTTATTTCCACAGAGAGCACATGAACCAGTTTGATCCACCATTTTTTCAAGTTTGTGTAGCAGCTACTGTGGTGCCGTCTTCACTTGTAGATGCTAATGCTAATGCTACTTCAGATTCGGTGCAACGGAGAGGCTAAGTCAGGCCCTTCTACTCACGGTCCATGGGTGCTGAGCTTCCAAAAAATTTGAATAGGAGTGAATGGAACGAGTCAAGCTACATTCTGATTCCATTTGACAAGTGCTCTGAAATTCACATATGATAGTGGTTAATCAGAAATATTT
Organism: Siphamia tubifer; assembly: GCA_020466265.1. Lineage (NCBI taxonomy): Eukaryota > Metazoa > Chordata > Actinopteri > Kurtiformes > Apogonidae > Siphamia > Siphamia tubifer. The sequence goes on along the minus strand of CM035786.1, from coordinate 26,360,943 downwards.
GATGTGGCATACAGTAGGCAGACCACCCGTTTTTGATAGGAAGCAAATGTGATGTTAGGTTTTATGTGGGCTTAATAAGAGACTACAATGTGTTGCGTATATGACGTCACACTCTGCTCAGCTGTGGTGTGGAGTCTGTGGTGATGTCACATGTTCTCCAGGTGTGTAGTCCAAATTATTAACAGGTTTTACTCGCAAATTAATTAGCTGTTGGTTAAAAGAAGCCGTTGAAACACACATCAATAATTATCATTTATTATGAGGTACAACATGTGTGTGATTCAGGGCACATGACAAACCAGATACCATTTTATTTCCCATTTTCATATTACCATTCATTAAGTTTCCAATCTCAGGCTCCATGAGCTTCCTACAAGAGGTGGAGACTTAAGTTCCCCATGGGGGCGGGCTTAACATCACGTGGGTGACGCCACTGTCCTTGTGACGTCTAGTGGACCGGCTTTTCTGAGTCACTTATTTCTCTGTGTTGTTTTCTATGAATGTTAAATACAGCCAGTGGAGGTGACACACCACGCAGCAAAAGCAGCATGTGTTGGTAACACGGGGTGACCCATCAGATTCCAAAAGGAGCGTAGAAAAGTGTTTTTCAGCGGAATTACACCTTTAACTTTTAATTACCATAAGTAATGCTGAAAAGCTGGCTTAACTTTAACTGTTGACAGTTTGTCATGCAGTTATTCAGGTCACACCTGTCCTGGAAGACAAGTTCCAAAATATTTGCTTATAACTGGTGGTGAATGTAAAGTACAGTATGTGTCTTCTTATAGTCAGCGTTCACTTTCACTGTAATAACATAACACGTGATGTCACAGCTGTCAAGTTGTCTGTAGGCATCCATTTTAAGAGGCAAATGTGACAAAAACTGATATGATCCAAAGTTATGAATCAGATTCAAACATCCACTGACCCACATATCTGGGCTTCTGTGGTGTGGAAATGACATTTTGAAGGGTCCAAGTCAAATAATGTATGATAAAAAACATCTATTTTTCTTATTCTCTTGTTCACTTTGTCTCATTGTTTACTTTATTGTGTATTCATTTCAGTGTTGCCTTGAAGAAGGTCTGTTGTCTCTATTAATTTTTTTGTTTCTCTGTATGTCATAGGTTTGCATGTATGTGTGTGTTAAGATAAGTGAGGTGAACTGATCCTAGGAACTTGATTTTTCATATATTATGTTGATAGGGAGCTAAATGATTCTGTTTTATAGAGAAGTGGTGGGATTACATAAGTTTTAACTCCTGTATGTTTTTCTTCTTGTTTTGTTTTACCTGTAAAGACTAAGTAGGATCATTGTGTTTTGTTGGATATTCAAAATAAAATAAACTATTTACCTTTATTTAATCCATAAAGACCAAGCGTTACTTTTGTGTCAGTTACCAACTACATTTTTTATCCATATTAAATCTTTCATTACAGGGATAGTTCACTCTTTTTCACATGAATTTGTATGAAATCAGCATCTTTACTCTGGTGCACCCATATTGACTTACTAGTCCTGGCCCAGCCATGTAGACCAGCCCGCAATTCAGAGTTGTGGGAGTTTCTCACTGGAATTGAGTCAGTGGATCTGACTCGGCCTTATTTGCCGTCCATATTGTAGAAATTGTGGCACTATGGTGGACGAGCACCTCCATGGTTTTTAAAGTCTAGGGACCCACCGACTCAATTCCAGTGAGAAACTCCCTCAACTCTAAATTGCAAGCAAGTCTACATGGCTGGTCCAGGACTATCCCTGACAGTGTCCTGTGAGCCCAGTTCTGGTCCGGTTTTGGTCAAAATGAAAGTAGTCCCGGCTGACCCCAGTAGTCCTGGGGCAACCAAAATACAACATGTTTCTTCTCAAAACAGTATGTGTTTGAATGAGTGATTTATTTGCATAACGAAACTGTCAGAACAAAAACTCACACTTCGTAATAGCTTGGAACCTCTTTCTCTCTATAGCGATCAATGTGCGTTGTCACTGCTAACAGCTGTAAATCTGCATGTAGCACCCACAAACACTGCCAAACAACTGATGAAAATAGTTTGCTAAGGATCTTAAATCTTGAACAACTTTTGGACCACTTATCCTACTAATACATGTAAATAATTCAATTTAAATGCAGTTTCTCAACTTTCCAGCAGAATAAGAGGGGTGTTTTTGGATGGTCACAGGATCTGTAGTCAACACTGTCAAATTGTGAAACTGAGTAATGTAGTTTAACAAATTGTTGTAGAAATGTTTTTATATCTTCAATTATTGATGTATTTTGTGGAGACAGTTGCTTTTTCTTATTTTTTAGCTCAGTTTAGTAAAGTTGCGATGAGCTTTTGTCATCACGCTTCGTCCGTCCATTGGCGTCGTCCACAATTCACTAAAATCACTTCTTCTCCCTCAATTCTCAACAGACTTTAATTCTGATTTTATGATCTATTGAATAACCCCCTTTTGTTGATACGGAGGAAGACATCACAGCTGTGTGTTCCAGATGAGCACAGAGACATTGGCACTATCTTTTTTTTCTGTTCTGGTATACTTAACATTTGAATTTACTCTTATGTACATCTACATGGTCAGTAAAGTATATACAGGAAATTACCTGATCCCCCAGTGAACAATTAAAAAACCAGAGGATGATGTTGTGAATCATTCTAAATCACTTAGGAAAAGTTAAATGTAGAAAAAAATTAATTTGGAGGTCAACACAAAAATAGTTTTAAGTCTTTAAGGGATAACACATCCTCTTATGAGACAAAAACATCTTGTTTAAGCTTGTTGAACAGCAGGAAGACTTCTATAAGTGTGAGATTTAGTGATACTTTTGTCATTTGTGCACACTCATGGCTTCTCTTTTACACTTAATTTACACCTAGACATCACTGAAACAGAGCAAAATACTTTCACAGACAGGATATATTTTATTTGTAAAGTAGTAACGTGGAGAAACAACAAACTACAACTGTCCTTCAGCAGTCTGACTGATGAGTTTATGGTAACCCGTGCAAGAGAGGTACTGCTGTATAGGGACTCCAGTGACATCAAAGTCTGGGGACAGTGGCAGCTGTACTGGCAGGTCTTGGAAGAAAATCAAAACCTCTTTACAGCAAGTCCCATGGAAAGGAAAGGAGACAACTGATCCAGGAGGAGGTCCGAGCAGGGCTGGAGGAAGCCCGCTGCATTAGGGCAGTGGGTATGTCATGGCAGGTTGCATGGACCCGATGGGAAGAGGCAAGAAGATCTCTTGGTCAGAGCTATGGAGATCTGAGTCACAAGATCTCCATAGTTCCTTGTACAGTCAGTGTATGATGTACTCCCAAGACTGTCTAACCTCTTCCGGTGGGGCTTGGCTGAGACTCCGCCATGCCCCCCTCTGCCAGAAAGTTGGATCGCTAGAACATATCCTGAACTGCTGCGCCTGGGCACTTGAAGGCAGGCACTATCGCTGGCGCCATGTCCAAGTGTTGCAGATCATCGCTGAGGCCATCGATACAGGGACTTCCAGCAGCAAGGACCAACTACCAACAAGGCAGTCCTTCGCCTTCATAGGGGCTGGGGAGAAGCCACAGCAGCACCGGAGCCAGGCAGGGGGGCTGTTGGCAACAGCTTGGGACCGGCAGCTGAAGGTAAACCTAGGGAGACAGCTCAAGTTTCCACAAAACATCACAGTGACCACACTCAGACCAGACAGTTTTGGTCTCTGAAACAACAAGACAAGTGGTCCTGCTGGAGCGGACTGTCCCCTGGGAAGACCAGATGGTGGAGTGGAGGCCTTTGACAGGAAGAGGGCCAAGTATGAGGAGCTGGCAAGCGAATGCCGGAAGGCAGGATGGAAGACCCGACAGTCCCTCATTAGGGCACTGAAGATGTCGAGAGTGAAAGGGCGGCAGAACAGGAAACCCAGCAGAAACATCTCTGCTGCAGCAGAAAAGGCATCAAGATGGCTGTGGGTCAAGCGAGGGGATCTGTGGGCGACGCAGGTTCCTTAAGACACAAGCTGGGGCCTAATTAACCCTGGCTGAGTCACCTGGGTGAGGGGTTCTGTTGTGAGACCCGAAAACACCGATGATCCCAGGCTACCACACTGGTGATGTGTCTAAGTTGCACTTAAGAGTGTTTGTTAGAACTACTCACGAACCTGGCACTTACTTTGACAACACTTTAGTACTCAAGTTTTCTGTAATAAAAAAGTATTGTCTAACTGATTCTTAATCACTTGATGAACTATCTTTGCACATTAAGCAACATGACTCGATTTCTACCTTTAAATCCTCTGAAAACAATTTTTTTTCTCTTTGGCTTTTAACTTAGTGTGAGGGGTTGGCTTTTATGATTGTAATATATGTTTTATTATTTTTATTTATTCTTTTGTGCAGTTTGTTTTCATGACTGTGTACAGCACTTTGGCTAACTGTTGTTTTTAAAGTGCTTCATAAATAAAAACAACTTGACTTGAATCCATACTTTCTTTATTTAGATTTGTGCCTTTTTTCAGTCACACATTTAAGACACTTCTGTTCAGCATTGATATGCAGGTACAATGACAACTTGAAAGGCCACATATTAACCAACAGTGCATCAAACAAGATCTTAACAATATGGCAGTGAATCACTTGGGGGGTTGGTAAGAAAATACTAATACATCTAAGTATCATGAAAATATGTGTTGTGATACCAAATCAATTCTCAAAAACACTGTGTTGATTTTTACAGTTAAACAAAGGTTCAGTGGTTCATTTTCAGCATAAATTAATTTAAATCCTACATTTATAATTTTATCAAATAAGTGCAAGTTGTTTTTTTTTTTTATATTGTGGCAATTTTACTATAATTGGATTTTAAAAAACACCATGCATGACTGTGTCCAGGTTCATAGCATATATTCATGTATTTCTCTGAAACGTCACCCCTGTTTTCACCAGATTCATGGCCATGTTTGATCTCCAGAGAATCCCAAGTTGACAGCGGCTGCTTCAGTCTCAGGTCTGTCAGTTCATGTAGGGATCCGGCTACGGAGGTATTCCAACACCGTGTCCGTCCCTTTGGCCACAATAGCGGCTCTGGGTGTTCGAAACGGGTTCCCCTCCAGACTAAGACACCTGAGGGACAACAAGGCATCACACTGTTACGGCACATGGACAGTGACTGGAAGACAGTTGATACAAACAAAAGCGCAAAGTAAGGAACATTGTCATTAAAGCAATATTGCTTTCATGAAATCCTTCCAATTCATCACTTGTGACCTACTGTGACTGTGTTATGGTTTATTAACCTCCGTTATTCTCAAATGTTTTCTAATCTGCACCATTTTGGTGGGAGAAAAAATTCTGCCCCCCTCAACAAAACTGTAATAATGGTTTTGGTAAGCTTTTTATTCCAAGAAACATAAATATGGTAACTTGTTTTCTTTTCTAGAAATCATTTTAGTTTATATGCAACAAGACATAATAATCCTACTTAGTCCTTGCAAGTGAAACAGATAGGTAAAGAAAACAAACAACAAACAAAAACATAGAAATGCAAATGGAACGTGACTTCATTTGTATATTCAAAAAGGAGTGGGAGGAAGTAAAATTTATTCAATCCTACTGCTCCACAAAACAGTCTATCATTTAGCTTCCTATCAACATAATATATTATTTCATTCATTTAGTCACTGAGGACATTAAAACCAATTTAAACATTACATGAACAACACAAATTAAATCAACTTGACTGCTCCCTGAGACAATATTTTTTCAAATAAAAACATAAAATTTGTGTGTGTGTGTGTGTATATGGTGCTCCAACACCAAAACATTAGTTCCGTCTCGTCTTGTACATGTTCTCACCAGAAGAAAAAAGGAAATGAGGAGAAAAAAACTCAAAGCATGAAAATAAATAACCCTGGAAAAGTCATGCCAGATTCTGTGTGTGTATTGCGGGTAAAATACAGAGACAGAATCCCCCTGTGAGGATAATAAAGTGAGTTAACCTTAACCTTTCGTCATTAAATGTTACATGCGCTGTAAAAGATGTGTTCCTAATGTAATCCCTAAAGTATTCCACACTATAAACTTGGTGGAATAATTCCAAATACTTTGCTTTTTGTCTTTTTGTTGGTAATAGATAAGCAGGAAATGAGAACAAAGACAGGCAGCCATGTAAAGGATCAGAAAAATAAATGGTAAATGGACTGTACTTTACAATTCCTCACATTCACCCCATTCACCAGGAGACGGCTGCTGCAGATACACTGGCACTGCCCTAGTGCCAGTATCTTGCACAAGGATACTTCGACGTGAGGACAGCCAAAGGCGGGACATGAACCGCCAACCCCCCTCGATCATTGTACGACCTGCTCTACCAACTAAACCACAGCTGCCCCAATAAGTCGAATCAGAACGTTCAGTGAGCGACAGTCTGTTACAGAAGTGCAGGAGGTGTGTTTGTGTTTTCCTACCTAAGGGTGGTGCACAGGCCCAGCTCAGGGGGGATGTTCAGCAGGTCGTTGTTTGATAGGTCCAGCGTTGACAAATTAACCAACATTATAAGACGACCAGGGTCAACCCCGCCCACTTGATTGTTACCGAGCAACACTGTTTCCAGAGAAACGACCTCATACAGGATATCAGGGAAGGTCTTGAACCTGAGAAGTTTAAGACAAGATGTTTTCAAAGTGTTATTGGTGAGAATTATTACATTTTATTGATACTTCTGCCACATTTTCTTCTTATATATTTCAGTACTTTATGCACAAGGTCTTTTCTTTTGTTTTTCTTATATTGTTCATACACATTCATTTCACACCTGTTGTCTCATTTTTAAATATGTATCACGCTTTCACACTCATTCGGTCATTTCTATTCATGTCACTGTATCTCAGGTAAGCCAATATTCCTTTCATATGTCTATTATTTTACCTTACTTCATTGATTCCATTATGTTATGTTTATTGACCTTGCATCCTATTTTATTCTTTCAAGTCTTTCATTTCTCATGATGTATACATTATATGCTTGTGTAATGGGATTCTTCACTAACTCATCTATTTATCCCATACAGTTGTATTTTTTGTTTTGCTTATTGCTTTACAAGATTTTAGTCTTACTTATATCTCACACTTTGTGCTTAAACGTGTGGGCTAATGAAGTACTACTCAGCTAAGAATCTAAAACCCTATGATAATGTGAACTAAACTGCAGTCCAGGCAGACCTGTTATAGTTAAGGATGATGGAGCGTAGTTTAGTCAAGTTCCTCATTTCAGATGGTAGGTCACTCAGCTGATTATTTCTGAAAAAGGAACATGTACACGACCGTTAATAAAAGGCTCTAAAGCAGTGAGGCAAACAGAGTCATAGTCCATGTACCTGAAGTCGATGTGCGTCAGCTGCAGTAACTTGCAGACATCAGGAGAACAGCAGGTCAGTCTGTTAAAGCCCAGATTTATATCCGATACTGAAGAGTGGAACTCCATCAATCTGTACAAAGGACACACACAGCTCACATGTCGACTTCTACTGTATGTACCATTTGAATCGGAGTGCAATGTATGTATATGTAACCTGGGAGGGATGTCGGACAGCCGGTTCTTACTGAAGTTAACATTACTAATAGCTTGATCAGCAGCAGCATCAAACACTTCATCTGGAACCTGATCTGCCTGTTTGTCACTGAACACAAAAAAAGCTCAGTTAGAGAAAAGAAAAAAACAAACCTTGGCACAACAAACCCGCCCCCTTTGCACACATTTTACCTGTCTCATCATTGCTAAAACACATTTTTAGTGACTGTGACCTTGACCTTTAAGCTACATACACCAACATTTAATGTGATCTATTCTGGAACACCTCGCACCTTTCTTGGACATTTCATGGAAATTGCTCCAGCAGTTTTACTGTAAAGCTGCTTACAAACCAATTCAAAAACAAATACCCCTCTCCCTATCAGGGGTCAGGGTAAAAAAAACAAACAAAAAAACCCAAAAACTTTTAACCGATAGAATTTTTTTTAAATTCAGGCTCAAACTGCATAGTGTGTTAAGAAAACGAAATACAATAAACCAAAATTACAGAGAAAACATCTACAGCAGCGGTATCAAACACATGACCCACAGGCCACGACCAGCCTGCCAAAAATTCCAATCTGGCCCATGGGATGAATTTCAAATACAAAAATTACACCAAGGACGTTAATGGTCAAGGGTGTTTAACTCATTTTAGCTCAGAAGTCACATACAACCCAATGTGAAGTGGGTCAGACCAGTAAAATAATAGTAAAAAATAATGACAACTTCAAAATTTGTGCAGTATTATGCCAGATAGTAAATGTTTTATGCCTTTAATCTGTAACGCACATGTAGAAACGATAATGAGAGGCATATTACTGTTAAAATGGCATTTATTTTTTTAGGACATTTAAGGTTGTTCATGGTTGCTCAGGTTATTAACATGTTTATAAATGTAAAGATAGAATTCTGACACAAACAAATGCTGTTCTTTTCATTTGTCTTTTGTTCTTTTGTTGCCCCTCAAAGGAAGGAAAAAGGGAATGAAGGAAGGAAGGACAGCATCCCATCTCCCTGTACACTGCACAGAGGCTGAAATAGTAGGTAGTTTTACATTTCTTGGTGGAACTATCACAGATGATCTCAGCTGGCACATACAACACCACCGTCATTGTTAAAAATAATCACTGCAACAGCTTTTCTTTCTGTGCAAATTAAAGGAGTTGATCAAATTTCTATCACTGCCTGATTGAAAGTATTTTCACCTTCTTGCTTACAGTGTGGTTTGGTGATCTAACTGTGAAGGATAGAAAATCCCTAAGAGAGTTGTTGCCCCCCCCCCCCCTGCAGGACCACTGGTGCTGACCTGCCACAACTAGATCCCATGTACAGCTCTAGGCTTCTGCCCCATGCCTTAGGTAATAAATGACTCTACTGGTCACCCTGGCCTTTTTGTTCTTCTTCCTTTCGGCAGACACTGTGATTCTATCAAATGTTCTACCTCTCAATCTGCCAATAGTTTCTTTCCCGGTGCAGCGTGTAGCCTTAACAACTCCATATCCCATATTTAACAATGTACAGTGTATGTTTTATTTTTATGTGTGTGTCTAAACCTGAGGTGGTAAAAGTGCTCACATTCTGTGTTTAAGTAGAACAGTAGACCAGTACAAAAACTGGTGTGAAAAAATACATAATTCAACTCTTTTACTGAAGTTAAAGTTAAAAGGTACAACTTCTCTATTGTAATAAAGTTTTTTGGATTTATTTCATATATTAACCTGTGTGGATATGAAATCAGACTTCAGAAGTAAAATTTTGTACTGAATTTAAGCTTGATTAGTTCAACATTCAGATCAGATACACTGTTGATTAATTTTTTTGGATTAAGACAAAGACTTAAACAACAAAATCAACTTTGATCACTTTTTTAATAATATCTTTTAAGTGTTTTTGACTTTCCATAATACAATCATTTTCCTGATCTTGTGAAGTGTCATCGTTGACCAAACACATTCTAAAAACAACTGCGTTATTTAAGAGTTATTAAAGAGTGACAACTCTCGTACAGCTCTTACCTGAACTCCAGTAATTTAAGGGTTTTAATGTTATGAACGTTGACTTTGGCCTGACTTGGGAGTGTCATGGCAGTAGGCCCTTCATCTGGACCGTCTGGCTCTTCTACAAACAATACACAAGAGCAACGCTGTCACAGATCAAACACTGAAACTGTTCAGCTGGTAATAAACACACAAAATGTACCTGGTAAATATACAGTATTGTACATAATTGTTTTTTTTTTTTTAAACTCTTGCGATTTTCTGTAGAAATTCAAAAGAGCATCCCTTAAATAAAACAAGACATTTTGACTTCCTGTTCTTTGTTTACTTCCATCCTGCTTTTTTTTGTTGTTGTTTTCTGCAAAAGTTGTGAATCTAAATGTTACTTTTTGTAAGTAAGGCTTTGCAGTAATTTATTTTAAAACATGATTTTTTTGCATTTGTGCACAAAAACATTCATTTATGACAAATATTATCCATTGGTTTCATTGTTAACCCAGAGCTAACATAGAATCTTATGTTAAATGCACATTGTATGATATTTTATATAACATCACATTCTATCTTGCTGTTTTAATCCATATAATTAAAAGAGTGTTCTGTTAATAGAGGAACATGACTCATTTCTGTGGTAAATTTGGCACCACCTTGTGGTGACCAATGGTAACAGCAACACAAATGAACAACCATTCAGACTGGCCTTGTTTAACTCTAGACTGCCATGCATACACAGATTTGATTTGCTGCCAATGAGGCACCACAAAAACATCTTAAATTCACTATTATCTTATTCTGATGTTTCAGCCCTAACCTCTTTCTTTCATTTATGCATTTGGCAGATGCAGATTTTTTCCAAATTGATTTACAGAGGAAGATTAACATCAGCAATTCTGCTCTCCTTCATCAGCGATATCACAATTCCCACATATAACCTCTCTAAAATACATGCCCAGATGAGATTATGTGAAGTTTGTCTTTATACCACAAAGGTCACATGATACATTCTGTTATAGGACTAAAGCATCATGTCAACTTCACTCACATTCTACAATGTAAAGCTGTTCTGTGTTCAGCCGAGGATGTTCTCCTTGAACTCACCTCCACTGGTAGATACTCTACATATTCCACAATACTTTTTAAATGTGTTCTTGAATAATACCCATAAAACAAGCAGTGTCACTTATCCAAACTGAGTGTAAACATTGTTTTAATTACATATATTATATTAATAATTTTTTTTTAAATTTATATACTGTAGTCTATGGCAAAAAAAGATAAACTAAACTAGAATACAAAAGGTCCAAATTAAAGGAACCAAAAAAAAAGGAAATATAAATAAATAAAAAAATAAATATTATAATTCTAAGTATTATATCATTGGTTCAGATGGCTTTTCTGTGAAATGAGTAATTGTACATGGAGGAGGGTGTTATCCAGTCTCTTCCAGCATAATGGAAAATTTACATCAATAAAACCGCAAACAGATTCAGCAATTGGAGGCTGCCATATCACACCCTCCCCCACAGCATAATTACATTATGTTTCTTTCTTTGACCGCCTGCTGCTCATCTCATACAGCTGTTGAAGACCTTTTTTCTCCTACAGCTGTTACTATGCTGTTAATCTTGTAACTGTGGGTCTGATTTCCCCTCAGCATGTACCTCCTTAGTGCCATCTGCTGATTTAAGACTGGAAGAACAGCTGTTTCTCTTGTTGCTGTCACTATTGGAGTTTACATCAATGCAAGCAGAACAATTCAATGCTGAAGTTGCCGTAGTTTGTTACTTGGCCTCGCCGGAACAGATGGGAAACTGTTTCAGTCACATCTGCAGAGAAATCCAGGCTGATGTTGACATGTGGAGATGCCCTTATCAAACAGAATGGGTGTTTGGATTAATCAAATAAGGCACGTATTGTTACTCTGAAGCTTGTAAATGTTTTAATATTGATGGGAGTGATTAGTAGCGGCCCCTCTTTCCTCTGCTGCCATCACAGACACGATGTTTTCACCATTTATCATTCTTTTATGAAACATGCATATTTACCTAGAGTGGGTGATGGTAAATACCATGTTACAACACGATGTTCACCATCTGCTCTCTCATCTTTGGTAAATACAATTCTCTGTCAGCACACAAGTAAACTGTACCTTTAATTCTTCCTCTTAAATATTTCAGAAGCTCATTGGTTCCTTTCTGTGGTGGGATGACAGGAGAGTAGTTAGGATTTTAATATGAAGGTTTGTAACAGTGAAGTGCTTTACATGGCAGTGTTAAGGGACCCATCCACCCCCAAAGAAATAGAAAACTAAATATTTTATGCATGTGATTTACCTGATTTATGAGCACTGCTTTCATTAAGGCTCAGGCTCGAATACAGTTTACTGTCATTTACAGTCACACAAGTGTTTCAACATGTACACAGATCAGCCATAACATTACAATCTCACTGACAGGAATAGTAATAATATTGATTATTTCATTACAACCTTGCACAGAGTTGGACACATTAGGTGGCAAATAAACATTTAGCCCTCAAAGCTGATGCGTTAGAAGCAGCAAAATGAGCAACGTAAGAAACGGAGTGACTTTGACTAGGTCCGTATTGTAACAGTGATGATTGGATCAGAGCATCTCTACAACCGCAGGTCTTGTTGTTTGTTCCTGGTCTGCAACAAAAGTGGACTAATACTGAACATGCCAATCTGAGGTCAGTTCATCAGTGGGAGGTGTTGGACATATAAATCTGATCCATGGACATCTACCTCTACTTCAGCACTTCAGGAATCAACTACTAATATCTGGGTCTAAATATTACAGGACACCCTCAGAGGTCTGGTGAAGTTTAGGCCTCAGGTCTGAGCTGCTTTTGTGGAAAAAGAGGAACCTGTACAATATTAGACAGGTGGTAATAATGTTCTACTCGTATAGGTGCTCAGTTGGTTGAGATCCAGTTCTTATTCTTTAGATATTTTTGGTTGGCATGAACTACTTTACAGTGGAAATTAATAAAAAAAAATTCGGGAGATGGTCTAAATATATTGATCATCATAATACGGTGGTGGGAAAACATTTTTGGACACCCCATGGATTTGTAATATATTATATTAAAAGGTGTCATTCCGCTGAAAACCACTTTTCCACGCTCCTTTTGGAATCTGATGGGTCACCCCGAGTTACCAACACATGCTGCCTTTGAAAGTGGTTTGTCACCTCCACTGGCTGTATTTATCATCCATAAAAAAACAACACAGAGAAACGGGCGAGTCAGAAAAAGTCACTCAGATTCCTACTCTTGCTCATTTTGCCATTTCCAACACACCAATATTAATATCTATGTGTTCACTTATTACCTTATATATCCTGCCAAATGACAATTCCCATTGTAATGATATGAACAGCTTTATTACAACTTTGCCTAATAATGCTAATAATGTTATGGCTAATCAGTATAAATATAGTATGTGTAAAAGCAATAACATGAGAATAATATAAGTTAGATTAAGAGGTAATGGGTTTATTTTAAAGCAACCCCCCCCAAAAAAAAACAAAACAAAAAAACTCAAGGTGTATTTACAGTTCATATTATTTATCACATTGTTAGTCAGTTGCTTAAAGACATGCACGATTAAAGGATGTTAATCATTGCTCCGTTAGAGAGTGAATGATGTGGAGTATGCAGCACGTTGAGACAGCAAACCCACTAGAAATGAGACCATACTGGTTTTCAACAGGATCATATGATGTAATTCAGTCATGTTTTTATATTAGTAAAGGTTTTGAACCAAATTACATCTCAGAGAGAGAGAGGTTTGTGTTGAAGTAAAACTCCATGAAATTAATGTAAATTCATATGATCTTCACACAAGTGATGCAAACAATGACCCAGCAATGTCGTGCATGTCCTAACCACACAAAGCAGAGGACCTACATGACTCATACATTTACATGGTGTTTTTTTAATTCCAAATTAGAATAAATGTCAGAATAAATTAATTTGGAATTAAAGCTATTTCCTTTTTACATGGACATGTTCACTCCGAATAAGCGTTTACATGGGAAACAGGTTTATTCTACTCTAGTTAATTCGGCTTTAAGAGCTGGGGGTACAGAGGGTTATGATTGGACAGAACGTCCATGTGATGTCTTGATGTCTAGCAGAAGAAAAAAATTGCGTCCACTTCCTGTTTGGTTTCATTGCAACTATCAACATGATAGACCAGATACTAAATGCTATTTTTGCATTTATTTTTGTAATGGCTTGCTTCATACAGCCATCTTGGAAAATGTTCCTATGCTAATGCCGAAAGCATGGAATATGTGCGTCATCAATGACATATGTCATCACAAGACCAGGAGCATGCGCAGAAAGACAGGAATAATACATGGCCATCTTAAAGCGGAATTAACTTTTAGTCAGAATTAAACAAGAATTAAAAATCCCCATGTAAAAAAGGCTGATAGTGGCAGCAAGGTGTTAGTATCAATAAAGTTCAACTAAATCCCCTCAACCTGAATCTGGTATTGTTTGCCAAGTAAAGTTCATTATCTATATTAAAATAGTTGGTTAATATTTTTTAAAGCCAAAATTATTCTTATTTTCATTTGCTTAAAACACGCAGATCTACATCTACCAGTAAATTGAGATTAGGAAAATCCAATTCCATGTTAATATGTTGAAATGTAACTAATGAATCATCTTTTTTGGGTGTCAGTTATTACAATTACAAAGACACAAAGTTATAGCAAAAAAAAGTACTGATGCATATATTATGACAAATATTGAGAGTGATCAAAATGTGAAAAATAATTACTTCAGGAAGGACAGTGTGACACCTCATGGCTCTTGGAAAAAAGCTGAACTCCCTTCATCCTCCACTGTGGTTTGTTTCACTTACAGTTAGCAGGTCTCTCCTGATTCCTCTCATGGGGTTTCCCTCCAACAGTAACATCTTCAGATTGGGCAGTAGGCCTAGTGACGCAGGGAGACTGATAGAGAAACACATTTAAAAAAAAAAAAGAAGTTTGGTTTAGTACATACACGACTTGGCCAATGTTCTCCCACAGGAGACAATCAAGTGAATAGTGAACATGTTTGTTTTTTTAAACACTTTGTACTGGTTTTTGTTGTTGATTGATTTATATGAAGCAAAACATTCAGTAAAAGACTGTGAAAGCCAGGACATAAAAAAGTTATTCCAAAAATATAGATTTCTTAGATTTTGTTTCTTCCCCTTTTCTCTGCATCACTTCTTCACTCTGTTATTCATTAGATGTTAAGTACATGCTTTAAATGACAAACAATTTATCTGGAATTTGGAAGGAATGATGTTGGGTAATATCTACAGTTAATAAAGATAATCATTTTAGAGGACAGTACAGTAAAACCAGCTAACAAGGAGTGCAGGGTGTGTGTGACTTACGTGGTGATGTCATTATTGGTGAGGTCGAGGCGTGCGAGTGTGCACAGTAAAGTGATCTGTTCTGGAAGGCTTTTGATCTTGTTGTCTCGAAGTTCTAGAAGAGAAATGGCTGTGAGGCTGGACAGCTGCTCTGCCTCCAACTGCTCAATCTGGTTATTCCCTACATACAATTCCTACAGACACAAAGACACAATATATCATTGTCATGGAATAAATATCCACAACAGAGTATTTTCTTAAATGCTTCTCTTGACTACTTGCAAAGAAAAAAAAATCCTATTCTTATTATCACATAAAAGTTCACAACTGTGACAGTTTTGAACTTCTATGTGATAATTAATTGTGATATAAATACATGTAACAAGTGGTACCAGGCACAACAAACCCCGTCCCCTCGCAAACATTTGTCTCTATCTCTTATCATGGAGAAAACACTTAGTGACTATAACCTTGACCTTTGACCTACATTCACCAAAATTTCATGGGATCGAACAAACAGACAAACCGACTTAAAAACAATACCCTTCTCTCCTTCCGGGGAAAGAGAGAGGGGGGGGGGGGGGATAATGGTAATTAACAAGATAACTGTCATTTTCTATTACTTTTGCAGTGCTAACATATTGTAAGTATGGTGTAAGTTTTCAGTACAGTTGAACAAACAAGGGCCATTTATTGACTTTAAATACTGGAACACAAATAAAAATTGCAGGTTTGTTTGACTTCTTAGCTTTCTAAACAAATATTGCATGAGATAAACTAGATATTAAATCCTTCTCAACTACACAACAAAGATTATTTCAAATTATGTTATAAATGGGGGGGGGGGTAATATTATATTTCATATTGCTAAAACCAGCTGTGTTTATATTGATTGGTTGATTGATTGATTGATTGGAGAAAAAAATTGCATGATTTAACAGAATAACTGTGGTTCCTGTCATAACTGTGAAAGGCACATTTCCATAATAATATTTCATACCATATGTTTTATATATTCTATACACATTTTACACTCTTCCAACCCAAATAACTAGTTTCTATTTGGATGTGGAATGTATTGTTTAATTGATAACATAAACATACTAAAGAGTTATCATCCTGATTAAAGCTATAAATAATCCAGTAACTGTTGCGTTGTGTAGTTACCTTGAGGGAAGGTGCGGGGAGCTGAGGGAGGAGGTGGAGCTTGTTGTGTCTGAGGTACAACTGCTCCAAA
Organism: Siphamia tubifer; assembly: GCA_020466265.1. NCBI lineage: Eukaryota > Metazoa > Chordata > Actinopteri > Kurtiformes > Apogonidae > Siphamia > Siphamia tubifer. Next base: position 26,344,760 of record CM035786.1, on the reverse strand, counting down.
GCGAGCATCTCCGATAGGCTGACAGGAATATCCGTCAGCTGGTTATTGCTACAGTCCAACAGCTTAACATCTTTAAAAAGACAAAGAGTTACATTTCTCAGCTACTCTCGTACAACGTTTAATGTCACATAAAAACCCTAAACATGACTCGGACTGTAATTAAATAAAAAATAGATGATTTTTGATCACTAGTCTGTAGGGATCTTGCAATACTTCATTATTAATATATGATGCAATAGGAGGAAAACTCCATGGCACAATCTTTTAGCATTGAAATGCCTTTCCTCTCACAGTGTGGTCATGTGTAGACCTTAAAAAACATTTAAATGCATTTCAGTTTCAAGCATTCATCAGAAAGTCAGACAAACACTTGTTATCTACCTTATGAATCCCTTTTTCAAAGAGCACCTCACACAAACTCTTTTTTTGGTTCCTAGAAGCATTCATTTCCATGACCGTTTTATCATTCATGTTGGAGGAAGTAAGTTAAGCCCCGGCTCATTGTGGTAGCAATCTTAACTAAATTATGAACTAAAATTATGAACTCAAATGGCCAATGTAAAGGAGTAAGAAAGCCATGATAGGTGTTTGTGTTCCTAGGAGTATTATTTTACCCCGCTTTTGTTTTTATGTTCTCTTCATTTACCCTTTTTGTTGAATTCATTTATGGCAGATTAAAACAATCTAAACATTACTGATGTATTGTATATGCTACTGATTGAAGTAATATGGAGATTAATGTACATACGGATCTGGGTGGCTTACCACCTCAGAAAAAACATTTTCAAGAGCAACCTAGTAATTTGTGTAAGAAAGCAGACTTACTGTGAGAGCAGCAGAATTTGAGTAAACAACAAAGAACCAAAATGGAAAATGAACATGCTTCTTGTTAAAATACCACAAAAATTGAGAAAACCTACTAGATGGACTAGTTTTCGCAGACATTCTCTGTAAAGCTGAAGTACACAAAGACTTTGGCCACCGTTAAAGAAAAATAAATAAATAAGTGAGAGAAGGAACAGTATACATCAGCTGCTCTTACTTTTGAGCTGAGCCAGGCTGTCAGGAAGTGAGCTGAGTTTGTTGTGGTTCAGGTTCAGTTTCTGCAAACAGCTGAGGTGGCCCAGAGTAGAAGGCAGGGCCATCAGATTGTTGTTGGATACATCCTTAAACCAGTCAAAACAGACAATACAAAAAGATGGAATATAGTGTTGACGAATATGAATAGTGTTAAATTGAATTTGGTGTTTCCTAAATCTATGTTGTAATTCAATGTGATCTTCATGTACTACTGGGGTACTACTTTGAAGATTAAAGCTACTTTCACTGTGGGTTGGTGTTACTAACCAGCTCTGTGAGGTTCTCCAGTTGTCCCAGTTCCTCTGGCAGACTTTCCATCTTGTTCTGCTGAAGTGTGAGGCAGCGGAGGTTCTTCAAAGTACACACTTCCACTGGCACAGACGTTAGCTGGTTATGACTGACCACAGAAATGAAGAAATATACAGTACAATCACATTTTTAATAAGATTCTTATGGTTCTTAAAGTAATTTTTTCCTCAATGGTTTGTTTCATTCAGGTGAATATAATGTTCTGTACAATTACACTAATTTTATTTATTTATTTATTTAACAGCGACAGCACACATTAATGAACATTGCTATAAATGTGTCAGTATTAGCTAAATTGTTCAACTGTTGTGGCCAGATGTAGTATGCCAGCACTCACAAAATTAAAATAATTTTAAATACATTTTAAAAGGTAAGGTTAAACCTGCTTGTGACATCACTGTAGTCCACATACACACACCTTAAAAACAACAACAAAACCCCCCACATACACACACCTTTAAAAAAAAAAAAAAAAAAAACAGGTACAGGGGCAGGTGATCACACAGCATAGAACAGAACCGACAATACGAAAAAACAAAAAGTACAACATGAGGAAATATGAAAAACATTTAAGACAACATGCACCCTGCATCAGGAAACTGTAGAATTCTAGTGTGAACAATGCTGATGTGATTTCAGACAGTTTTTTAGTTCAGTTTTAAAAGTGTTATATGTGGGGCATTGGCTTATGGGGACTGGGATACTGTTCCAGATATGACCACCCTTAACTGAGAGAACAGACTGTCCAAAGGTGGTCCGTCTGGAGGGCACATCACAGTCTCCTCTGACGATAGACCCAGTGGTTCTGCCAGTAACACGTTTTAGTTTTATAAAGTCTGCTAATGGTGGTGGCGCAAGTCCATGTAGTATTTTATACGCAAGCAAATTTAAAGTATGGGAAGTTATCAAAATTCAAGTTATAATTTTCAAAAGACATGATTTTCTTTGTGTTCATCAGAATCAGTTCAACGTAGGTATGGGGCCTGTTAGAGTTCTGTTACATGCTGGTTTTGCTTCCAATCATCTACATGGTTACAGCAGAATGTCCATCCTTTTTTCATGTTTACCCTCAGTATGTGCATACTGTATCATGTGTTTATATATACCTTAGTCTCAGTTGCTGAAGCTCTAGCAGCTCTCCCAGGGCACCTGGTATACTTGTCAGTTGGTTGTCATGAAGCTAAAAGGAATTAAAAAGTGACAAAAATGTTAAAATATCTGCCTTACTTTAATAAGTAAAACTGCCTAAAAGGAGAAACATATCGGCTGAATCCTAAGTCACCCCTTGGCACTCTCTCTTACTCCTACCCCTCCATTTTGCATGCACACATGAAGGGGTAGCATTGTCCCAATTCTTGATTAGATGAGGGGAAAGGCTAAAGCAGAGGGTTGTATAGCCCTTAAAATTGAGATTTTTTTTAAGCCCATACTATGAATGGAGCAGTAGGAGAAATTTCCCATAATTCTTTTGAATCATTGGCAAGATGGAGGTAAAACCCAGTAAAAAAAATAAAAAAAAGTGTAGCAGTGTCAAGACAGAAAGACCTGTCTATGCATTTTCATCGTAAACAACATAATCCAGAAGCCCATGCAGCACAGGTGGTTAGAGCTATTGACAGCATGGTGAATACTTTCGGAAACATAGTTGTGCCATCTGTTAATTGCAGCATTGATGACTGCTGATGACATAACAGGTTGTGAAAGGTTCTCCCACGTTCATCGAGGAATGTTTAAACCCCTAACCCTTGCAGCTCCATTTCAAGGGGAAGAGTCAAGTGCAAGGATCAAGGGGTAGGGGAACATACTAAAGCCATGTTAATTATTTTTCTTTCTACGTTTTTCTCAGAATAACAAGTAGGACATACAGCATCTTGTAGTGGATGAGGCTGAGCTTGGATTACAGGTAATCCAGGTAATTTTAAAAAATTTAACTTTATTCCAATTCTCAAAGCTGTGAGGTAAGCTTAGCAACGTTCACAATGAAATGTTTTATTCCTTGTTGACAGACTGATTAGACTGAAAGTAAATGCTGCTTACTTTACATAGACCTAAAATGTAAAAACACTAATTCTGTGAGCAGTTGGATCAAAACATCAAAGTTTTTGAGATGGATTCTGTGTCCAAACATAACATTTTTCATTAGTCAAAGTGGTTTGGCCTTAAACATATTAGATTTCGTGTGTGCAATACATATAGTATTTGTGTGTTGGTGAGTGCATACAATACTGTATGAGGCATCAAGTTACTTACATCTAGTGTTGTTAGTGCAGGCAGCAGTCTAATGTCATCAGAAATATGTGTAAGTTGATTAGATGAGAGCAGCAGTTTGGTGAGATCAGTCTGTTCCCACCACCGATCCGATGCTCCAAAGGACAGATTCTGCTGTGCCTCCTCGGGTGCGTCGATGTTGAGACGATACACATTCTGAGGGACTGGATCACATCACAATGTAATTAAAAAGAAATAGGAAAAAAAGTAGAAAATTAAATCATGTGTAACAGATGAACTGACAATACTGAAACTTTACACTATATATATATATATATATATATATATATATATATATATATATATATATATATATATATATATATATATATATATATATATATATATAAAATGCAGATGGATGGAGTCCAGAAAACAATTCCCCATGGGGACAATAAAAGTATCTTATCTTATTTACTGCGCATCTTATCATACATGGTATGACACAAGTTAACAGCCGGGCAAAACATTCTGCAGCTGATTACCTAGATGCATATGAACATATGTCAGTATTTAACCAAAATACTTCATAATGTAGTAGAATAGAAACAGTACTATCTGCGTATGTCTCTCTCTAATGTAATACAACAGCTACTTTCTGCTGAAATAAGTTGCATTACTAAGTATCTTTGGTAGTAACAATAATAATAATAATAATAATAATAATAATAATAATAATAATAATAACAATGAGAAACACGTTGTCTTCTTAGCAGTAAATACAATGCTTTTACTGCACCCTATGATAAATCAGTCATTTTCAAAGTTCTGACGAATGACAGGTAGCTTCTTTAGCGGTGTCTAAAATTAATTAAACTGCGTTATTCTCGATGTTAAGTTAAAATGTCGCAGGTTACAACGGATAACTCAGTAAAATAATGTGTTGACAGGTCGTGTTTTATTTTAATTTTTCTGTACTACTGTTAGTGTACTTGCTAATAAGTAGCCTGTGTTAGCCTACCCTCTATCAGCCCTCGGCCGGACAAGTTGAGCTGGCCGCTCTTCCTGGCTGCATTTAATAGACCATTCGGAACAACCGGGTCTGTCTTCTCCGTCCTGAACCCGGCCAGAGAGTCCACCTTTGACGTTCTTTTAAACCGGGACATTCCCAAAACTGTGATCTGTTTACCTCCACACCCAAACTGTCGATATGCCACCCGCCTACAGCCATACAAAAACAACTTCCGCTTTATTGCCTTCCAAATAAAAGCATCGGATTGCACTTCAAACGGACGACCTGACATTACTCATGTGCACTTTCTTTTATTCTGAAGAGCACAATAACATACCGGAAGTAAATAAATAAATTGGGTAATACTCACTTTTTGTTTTTTTAATAAAGCTCTATTTCAAAGTTATAACAAAAATCAAACAAGGCCACAGTCACCAACAACAACAACATACAACACCAAGAAAGAAGAGGGGAAAAAACAAATATTTTACATACCAAGGGATTCACTTTAATTAACTGAAAAAATAGTCATACAGATTGACAGCTTTTTGACATGGGGATGTTAAGTCACGCCCTTCTATTTACGGTCCATGCTCGCAAAAAATGAATGGGAGTGAATGGAGCGAGTCAAGCTGTATTCTGATTCCGTTTGGCAAGTGCTCTGAAATTCACACATGATAGCGGTTAATATAAAAAAAATATTTGATGTGGCATAGGCAGACCACCCGTTTTTGATAGGAAGCAAACGTGACGTTAGGTTTTATGTGGGCGTAAGAGACTACAATGCGTCGCGTATATGACGTCACACTCCGCTCGGCTGTGGTGTAGAGTCTGTGGTGACATCACAGGCGTGTGGTCCAGGTTTTACTCAAATCAATCAGCTGTTGGTTAACAGAAGCAGTTAAAACACACATCAATAATTATAATTTATTATGAGGTACAACATGTGTCTGATTCAGAGCACATGATAAACCAGAATCTGGAACTTCTTGTGAACTGCAACTGTACAGTTCATCATGTTGCTGTCTGCACTGCTGTGTGTGCACACTGCCATATGCAAGCTTTTCTGTTTAACAGTGGAGGGAGGGCGTAATTAAACAACAGCTGTCTGTGTGTGGTACCGAAATATTGATATCACATTTCTGTGTGTGAGACAATGACAGAATCGTGTTGGGGAAAATTAAAAGCTGCAATCTATTTGTGGCGCTCGGTTGTCATTCATTTCATTCATGATCTGCACTACAAATTACTCTATGTATGGGAAACACTGCAGTTGTCACAACTCAAGTGATGTCAGGTAACTGTTACAAACTGGCTCATATTGATACAGGATGGTTCTACATTCTATGATTAGAAAATAACACATTTCCATATACAGACTTGGAAATAGGGAAAAGGCCAGTTGAAAACCTCATAGATCCTGGCCTCTTACTCATTTGTGGTGCAATAAATTAATGACAACTTGAATACTCAGAATATGTGTGGAGTCTAAATAAAGACACCATTGTCTCATATCTCAGCTTCAATGTTTGATGTATAACTTATAAAAATTCAGTCCCTCTATATGCTGCCATATGATGACACTATCAGACTTTGTGAAAGTCTTCTTCATGAGTCCATGGAGTCAAAGTGCTGCTGATGAGTATTGCAGTAGATAACACACACCCAGGTTGCAAGGGCAACCCACGATTGTAAATTGTACCAGACTTTGACCACAGGTAGAGTAACTTGTGCATATGTGTTTCCACAGTAGTTTGGTTGAGTTGAAGGTTTGACTTTGTGTTGGATTTGACTCCATTATATTCAAAATGACTCCATCTGTGATTGTGTTGTCTCTGCTGGTGTTTGCCACTAGCTGCTTGGCTAACAGAGGTATGTAAGTTTTCATTTTGTGTATCCCTATGTCATTTTGTTCTGGATTTTGGTAGAACATTAGTAACGTAACATTACTCTCTGAACCTCATTTGAAACATAACATTTGTTATAGTTTTTTAAATAGTTTCCCCCTTAATAACAGAATGTTTGCTGTTTTTTATCCAATATACCAAATTGTCCCTTATTTTATTTTATTGTACTTGTCATTATGTCACGAGTACAATGCTGTGCTTGAGCTTTAAAGGGGACGTATCATGCCCATTTTACACAAGTGAACACAGTTCCCTGGTGTCTCAGTGACCTTTCTGTGACATGCTTTGGTCAAAATATCACATTGATGAAGAGATGCAGTAGCCTCTTCAACCTGGAGATTTTTTTAAAAACCACTCTTTTAGTGCCTCATGCTTTCATGTAAATGAGCCACAGCTGACTCCGCCCCTCTCTTCCACATGCTACTGAGAGTAGGAGGAAGAAATGGAACCTCAAAAAGCTGAGGCAGAGAAAAAGAGACAAAGACACAGATGAAATAACCGGATATACACCAGGACTACCAATAGAAAATAATGGTGGATTTGCAAGTCTGAGCAGAGGTGACCAGTAGGTGGGGTTAGCTGAGCTGATGGGATGAAATGGGGTGGGGTGTTCAAATGAATCTATGCATGTGACGTATGAAGCATAGAAAATCCAAAATGGAGTGTTTTCATCCCCCTCCAACAAGAAATGGATCAGGAGAAAGGAGAGTGGATGCTTTTTCATAATTTATTTGGGCATGCATTTTAGGCATAATTTGTCACAAAACCCCCTTAGGGCTTAAGAGGTTAAGGGTCTCCGCACACACAGCCAACACATATTTGTGTTGTAAAAACATTAAAAAGTACATTTTGCATGGATGGATGGTATCTTCCCTTTAATTGAAATCATAGTTTAGATCAGAAAAATGGGCCCTTCATACACAATATGGCAAATATGTAAAAATACATGTTACAGAGAAAGTAACAAACAACTTTTTCCCCTTTACTATTATTATTATTATTATTATTATTATTATTATTATTATTAGTAGTAGTAGTAGTAGTAGTAGTAGTAGTAGTAGTAGTAGTAGTAGTAGTAGTAGTAGTAGTAGTTGTAGTAGTATTAGTATTATTAGTATTATTTTACCATCAATATATCATTTCCACATTATTTGCTGTGTAACTGAGGAGCAAAGTACAACAGTTATAGCTCTTATCAGCAATCCAATCTCCAGTGTCTTCTGTTGTTGGGCTTTAATATTCTGGTTGTAAATGTGTATCCCAAAAGGTTTAACTTAAAAAAAAATGCAATGTGTGTTTATGTTTCTCTCACATAAAGTGGGCTGTAAATCTCAGTTGTAAATCATTCATATGAAATCATTAAATCATTAAATATGAGGGATAAGTGTCATTTCAGGGCTAAATTTAGGTTAGTGTATGGGTTGGAGTTAAATTAAGGTTTTAGTAAATCTCTATTCCTTACTCTGTGCCTGTTGTGTGTCTGTTCAGGTGCGCAGACTGGTATTCAAGTGACAGTAGGCTCTCAGTCAGTGATTCTTCAGCCATGGTTGGTGGGCCTGACAGCGGTAGTTGGCTTTCTCTTCATTGTCTTCATCGTTCTGATATCACACAGACTGCTCAGGAAGGACAGGTCAGAAATACACACACATAATTGAATTAATTAATTAATTGATATTTATGTTTTATTGATTGTGTTATCACTGTAATTGTGAATTTGTAACTAGTCTCTATTGCTGTTTTTGTAAAGCACTGTGATTTGCCCTGTGTCTGAATTGTGCGATACAAATAAACCTTGCTTGTTATTTTCAGTCTATGGTTATCAGATAATAAGCCCCTTTGATCACCTTCATTAATCACTTGTTCATCCAAACAATCATAATCCTATGAATTGTAAAGCATTATAAACACAGTAGAAAGCTTTTATTGATGTCTTTAACCTGTCTATAAACTGTTAACAAGTGACTAAAATGTTTTGTTGACATACACACATCCAGATACAGTCTTATAAAATGCATATTAATATTAATCATATGATTCTGTATAAGTTGTATATTGATACAAAAAGGAACTTATAACATGTGCATAATGTATAGTGTTTCCCTGAATAGCAATAAATGAAATTTGTAAAGATCTTAAATGACTCTTTTCACAGTTTTATTGTGAATTATTATCATTATGACTGATATAGTTTAAGACTAAGAAGGATTATAATATTTTAAATAACCATACCATGGCAACAACTGAGTGGGTAGTCGATAATTTATTGACGTAATATATCTGTTATGAAAAGGACTTTAGTATCGGTTGTCACATACAGTATATTCATGGCTCATGTGTAACCTATCAAATGTAAACTAACCTGTATGCATGTTGTTTACTTGTGTTGCAGAGAACAGAGTGATGAGAATGAAGAGAATCAGGGTTTCGACAACAAGGCCATAGAGATTGACAGCGAGGACACCAAACACACTGCCTTGTAGAAACCCATCTGAAGAATAAAATCTAATTAAAACCAGCCAGAAAAGGTCTATCACTGAATGTTTCATTTGGACAAGGCTGGTTTAAGGTGACCGCAAAGACAGTATTTTTCTGTATCATTACATGAGGCTTTTATTATGTAAAGTTTGTTTAGATGTAACTCAGTGAGCCTTTTACAATGTCTGGGTATTTAACATTAACTGACATAAGATGAGTTTATTTGCTCCTCTAACTTTGATAGATTTCAGTTTTTCTTTCGGGGTATCACATGCAGAAATTAAATAAATTATGTAAAATCAGCTGAAAATGAGAAGGACCGTTTTTTTTTCTTCACGCAAACAGTATATCATGTTCTAAATTATTTTTTCTTTTTTTTTTTTATTTAGATTCTATACACTTTTAAAGGGAAGTGGTGCAAATTGTTTTATCTAGTTGTATTCTGATATTTCACCAGTAGATGCAGCTAAATCTTCCTGTACGTTCAAGAATCAGTGCCTACCACCTTTCTAGATAACCATCAAATTTAAAGGATTATTATCATGTTATTATGAAGATTTCAAAGTTTCCAAAGAGTCAGAAGCAGCCAAGTTATATTAAACCTTTGCCATATCTATAAATCCATAAAAACAAACTGAGACTAATCATACATTAAATGTGTGGTATTCTTGCCCTGGTGTAGAAATGACAAGAAGCCCATACATTGTGGGATACAGGAGATAAAAGAGCTGCTTGGTGAGAAAAGAATAATCTTATGTACATTTGACTATAGGTAAATATCATCAAAAGAAGTTTGTGGTAGAGAAAGGTGTGGCTGAGTTTATTACCTTCTGAATGGGGTAGGAAATCTCTCTGACTTGTGTTTGTTTTAACCATAGTCCTGCCATAGCTTGCGTGACATCAATCAAAATATCCAAAAATTGTTGTTTTGCAAAAAGTATTGCTACATTTGTTTGGGTAGGACTCAGTAAGCGCAGGCATTAGAATAGTGTTTTTCATGCTTGGAGTAAATGCAATTCTAAAATTCTCTCTTTGTGCAGTAATTTACACCTGGCTTTTCTGCCTCCATCCATAATAATATATATTATATAGAATAAATGTCATCTAAAAGTAATGTTTATTTGCAACATAGTCACACATGTCATCACATGATCAAAAACAAAGGAATTTTAGCAAAAAAAAAAAAAAACAAAAACTCTCCATTTTGAATATCTGGGGTCACCAGAAATGTGATGTTAAAATGGGGAACCACTACATTAGAACCTCTGCAAAAGAAAAACCTGAAACAACCAAACAGGTCTGCTTATTGCATGTTTCTACATGTGTTTGCTCATTGTGTTTGTTCATGGCACTGAGGAGTAAGAATGTTGACAGATAGCAGATGGGGGAGAAGAATGGCAAAAGACCACAGAAGATAATCTATTCATAACTGAAGATTTGGTAACATCAGCTTTCTACCTGTGTGGTGTGTAATGTATCAGCTTCAGGCTTTAAGAGAAATAATACAAGAAGTCAAGCAGTGGTAGTAGTGGATTTGGAGAAGCTGCTGTCTCTGGAATGGTTGTCTAGTCAGTTTTAAATTAGACTGCAACATTACAAAAGAAACATGTCCAATTTCTGAAATTAAAAATCAAAAAATTCTATTATATTATGTGCCTACATTATATCAATTGTTTCCAGTATTTAAATTGATCATCATATGCCCTTTACTGTTACATACAGATCAATAGAATGACATTTCTAAATGTGAATACACGACTTAACAAATATGAGTCAAGGTTTCATGTATATCATCTACTACAATTACTTTTAAATGAAATGTTGCTACTGGCAGGAGTTATATATGCAAATGCGATTGCAATGTGTTCCACTTAGTGAGAAAAAGGTGCTTGTGATTATGTTTGCTTATATTATTTCAGTAAAAAGCATATTGTACAATATAACACTCTTTCTTTTGCCTTGAAGAAATGTATGCTTTGGGTATTTGTTAGCACATTTGAGTGCAACAATGGGAGGAATGTCTATAGATCTAAATAGGTTTATTTTATTAAATGTTTGGTGACATAAACTCAAATTGTGACTATTGTTTTTGATTGGTTCTGGTTTTGTTCTGAGACACCATATCTGACTCCAACTCATGCAAGACAATGAAGCAGGTGGCCATTTCAAGTGTAGCAATGCAACATATTTTTATGTCTTACTTAGATTAAGTTAGTAAAATAATTTCACTTATATTACATTTTTAACAGGGTATCTGGCAGGTTGGAATCTATTACATTTTTAACTATCCAATCAATGCTTCTTTTAAATGTTAACTTTAGATGTAGCTCGCAGGACCTTTGGATTCTGATTTAAGTTAGTTAATGTGAACACAACATGGCATCAATGAAAGAAATCTTTTTTTTTTATTACAAAATTACATGGTTGCTTTCCTCTCAGTAATCCAGCAGTTCCTGTAAACCCCAAAACACATAGTGTGTAATGGCAGTGACAGTAACAGGACTGGATAAGGGCTGGTCTTTGACAGAAGCAGGACAAAAGTATTTGAAGCCACAGTGAGAGATGGGGGTTTTCTGCTCTGTCATTCAGTAAGTGTGAGGTCTTTTCAAGGAGGCTGTATAATGCAGTGAGTGTGTGTTGACATGCACATATGTCTGCATATGCATGTGTGTTTTCTATCCTGTAATTTTCTCTCACTACCTCCTCTTGTAGTCCTGGTTCAACATTGTGATTAGAGAGCGTAGAGCTGCAGTGTTTAAGCTGGACTGGACACATGTTTACACCTTTGGGGGAGGTTAATTGGCTAATTAACTGAGGGGGTGGGGGGTTTAAGTTGATTGATTGGACTATTACAAGATTGTGTTTAAGTTTAAATGCATGTGTGTGGTCGGTGGTGGGTAGTTTCACATTGCTTAGTCCTCCACACTGTCTCCTCTCATATATCTGCCTTGCCTCACTGATAGCCACCAAAGTGCAGATTTAATGTGAAAATCCACTAGAAAGAACAATGAGTAGCAATGCTGCCATAAATAATGATGCCAGTTTAAGGCGAGCCTAAAACAGCAGTGTGACATTTGGTGGAGGAGTCCTGACCTTCTCCCCAGTGGGCTGTGGTTGGTCTGATCCAGAGACCTCAAGCCCTCAGCTGTAAGGCTCTTTCTCAGTGGGCTGACATAGACACTAACCTGACCACACTGTCACCACACCCTAAAAACCAACTGCTCCTACAGTGGTTCTCAGTTGAGGGTGCCGGCTCCTGCGGGACAGTGCCTGGAAATATAGGAAAACTCTGGAGTAATTATCACAGGTGTCTTTTTCAAGGCACAGTGACCACAGGAGGATTTTCACAGGACGTTCCCGCAGACAGATGGTAATATACAGGGCTGGAAAATTCAACCAAAACCTGCAGTTTCTTCAATTATCACTTGTAAATGCTCCAAAATGAAGCCCTTCTAGATTCTAGTTTTAAAATGATTAACTCTATGAGAATGGGCGGCACGGTGGTGCAGTGGTTATAGCACTCGTGCCTCACAGCAAGAAGGACCCTGGTTCGAATTCCACACCAGACCTTTCTGTGTGGAGTTTGCATGTCCTCCCCGTTTTCGCCGGGCACTCCGGTTTCCTCCCACCATCCAAAGACATGCACTGATAGGTTAATTGCTTAATCTAAAATTGCCCATAGGTGTGAATGTGAGAGTGATTGTTTGTCTATGTATGTCAGCCCTGCGATGAACTGGCGTCTCATATAGGGTGTACCCCGCCTTCGCCCATTGTAGCTGGATTAGGCCCCCAGTGACCCCCGCGACCCTAGTGAGGATAAAGCGGGTTCAGATAATGAATGAATGAATGAACTCTATGAGAGCAATAAACATATTTACAGCTTGATGCAAAACTCAGTTTGGTCTCAGTAGGTAATTTCCTCAAGAATGACAACAGTATTTTGACATTTTTTATTTATTTATTTTTTTTATCAAACTCACCCAAACTTTAGTTTGTGCTAAGCCTTAATGTTTTTGTACCTTTAACCACATTGTTATATTTAATGCAAATGCTGGAGCTTTTGTTTAACCCTAATCTAAAAGCATTTAGCTACTCTGCCTACAGCCACCTAGCTTAGCTTAAATTGTGACGTTTACTGCCTGTTGTACTGTGTCTCTGAGGCCACAGTACACCCAGCTGTCTGTCTTCCACTTCCTATGGGTTAATAATGAGCAGAGGAAGTGGATGAAGTTGATAAGTAATGTAATAATTCAGAAATTAATTTGGGGGGGGGGGGGGGTGCTAGCCGCTAGCCATTGTTAGCAGGTAAGCTAACCAACATTAGTGATTTCTTTTGGTCTTAATGAACTATCAGTGATATAAAATTAGTAATTTATGTTATACTTCATTTCACTTATCAGTTTTTTATTTGTGCTGTCCAGTTCAGGTGAGTTATGAGTTATGACAATAAACAGACCAGCACAAGGTGAAGCAATGCACTGTTATAAATGAACAAGTTTCAGGCAATTAAAATATTGATGGAGTGAATGGAAACTGCACTAACCCTCATATGTGTATGGTTTCAGGCTCTTTTTAACCCTAACTGGTGTCTCATTAAACTAAAGACAGAAATACAGGAATACAGACTATGTCATTATCTGTTTGGACTTAGAAATGAATTTCACACTTTCATTCAAATATGGACACTTGGTTCTAAAGATCTAGTGGATGACATTGTTCGATACACAGTTTTATATGGGTCAGTCTTCAAATGCTTAAGATTGACATGGCTTTGCCATACCCACCACCAATACTATCCCTAAACAAATAAATATTTTGGTACAGGTGGAGAACATCCTTCATGGAACCTTGTTCACTAATGACCACCATGCCATGATCCAGCCATGCCTGTATTCATTATACTGTATATAAAAAATAAGCCTTTTTTTCTACCATTTTTAAGTCTTGACCTCCAATGCATTGTTCAGGCAGATCCATAGTACAATTAAAAGTTGAACTGCCTTTTTATTAGTTGCAAACTATTTTCAAATGAAACCAAATGTGCAAACCACCTCCACATGCAAAACAAGAAACCAACAATTTAAATTTGCACGATTATCTGAAATGTTGCAAAGCCACAATTTTTAAATAACATGCACGGTATATTTGATGTCTTCTCAGCAGTAACACAAAGAATTCTGATCCAATCCCATGCAGAACCCTTTTTTGTAAGAGTGTCTCAGCTAGATGAAGAGAGAGCAAGAGGGAGAGTGAGAGACAGAGAGAAAGGTCAATGTCATTATGTTAAAACAGGCACTGAGTCACAATGGACAGACACACAGACACACCATGCTAAAATGTTATTTTAAACCTTATTTGTGTCATTTTTACCGTATGCGTTGCAAAAGGTCCTGAAAAATAGATTATATCATCTGTGCGACATCTGGGAAGAAACACTGTGTATGTGTGTGTTTGTGTGTGTACTTGTGTGTGTGTGTGTCTACTAGTTTTTAATCCTCCTCTTTGGTGTGACAGCCCACTCAATGGAATCAGAGAAACTCAGACATGAAGCTTCATCAAATAGGGGATGGCTTGTTGGTTGGCTGGTTTCTTAAATGAGGCAGAGGGGCTGGACCGTGACACAACAACTTGATAAGGTTGTTCTTACTACGAGTGTGTGGACAGGTACTGAGAGGAACTGAACACCGGTGGGATCTATGAGTGTACTGAGAGATTCAGAGCAGACCTGCAGTAAATACACAGATGAACAGACAAGACCTTATTAACAGAAGTTCAACATAATGTGACTTTTGGCTTGATTTAAAGTACAACCTCTGCAGCATCATACATTCAGGTGAAGTTCACTCAATTTTTAATGCAGAAATTCTTTAGCAAGTGATTCAGTGCAGAGGATTTATCTGACAGGAACGCTGGAAAATTGATGCGGAAAACTGGAGCTGGATCATGAATTGGACTGTGACGTGCCTTTACCTGGTGTTGTGAAGAAGGTGCCAGTGGAGAGGAAGTGTTGGATCTGACAGGATGATTGTTTAGTTGGTAAAGTACATTTTTAATTTTTTTTTAATTTTTATTTTTTATTAACTTAATACATGCATTCCTTCAGAGTGAAAGTAATGTATGATAGCGAGAATGCTTTTAAAAATTCAGCCCAAAGTTAAATTCTTTTTCTGTTTTTCAATTACTAAAAGTGTGAAATAATCAAGTCAAACACATTGTTCTTGTGCTTATAGATTCTTCAGCTATCTGAAATTTTCCTACATTTTAAGACATTTCTGCACTTCCTACTTGAGGGCCACTGCTTTTCTTTTCATGCATTGAAAGTGGATTGTCAATTATTGTTGAAAGGATGTCTTCTATTTAATGTGAGTTTGAGAGCAGGACTAATATCTATATGGATTTTGTGAAGCTCAGTTAACTTTGTACAGATACAGCTGAAAAGACTGTAGAAATGCTTTTTACTTACACTGCTGCTACATTTAGTAGAATAATCTTAATACATTAGTTACAGTATTTTTAAACACTTACCTGTCATTTAACATCAATGAAGAGTAGTACACTTTTGCTACCATATATAACCAATACAAAATATTTATTAATATTATATGTTATTATATTATATGATAGTAAACCTATATGATGAGGGTATAACAAGTAATTCAATGAATGAATTCATATAATATTCATGAATAATTGACCTAAAGTCAAGGCCTTTATAAACATTCTTAAACAGTAAATTAACTGTTAGTAAATCCAATAAATGTCCTATAATCTAACAATATGTTTACGATACTATAACTGACTCTTGTGACATTTGTAAAATGCGTAATGAATTCACTATGGCTGTATAATAATGAAGTACAAGGGCTTTATTACTTTTGATTGATGAATTTATGTATTTCATTATCTGTGTATTAATTAATTTATACATCTATAAGGATATTTAAGCCCAACTTATTAACAATTTCACTGTCATATTTCTTCATGGTCACTGTTTATTTTTTTCTATAACATTCATTAGGCCTACAGCAGAAATACAGTCACATATTAGAATTTATCAGCATAAACACTGAAATATAATTAGTGTTTTAGCTCTGCTCACTCTCACTGATGCGTGAATAATTTTTAAAGATGATTTTCCTCCATCTTGAAAGCTTAATTCCCAGTGGTTTCTCTCTCATATGTCACAGTGACACAGGCTACATCATCGAAGTAGCCTGATCCGAAATGTGAAAGTATTGTATCACAGGCTTAAAATTATGGTATGCTGACGAAAATCATTGTCATAACAAGAGAATAGATAGACATAAACGTGTACTTTCAGAAGTCACATATTTCACAATTTCGAGACAAAGCTTATAAAACTAACCACATATTTACATAATGTGTTGATAGCAGGTATGTTAGGATGGGAAATCTTAAACTTTTCACACATGAAAAAGTATATGAGAAGCACTGACAAAGGATCTGTATTTTACTACCTTGTGGTGAAATGAGACGGTCTAGAGAGTCAGAGGGATACCAGGTCTCAAACATTTTCGCCTTTAAACCCAAAAGACAATTTCTTGTCTCCTTAGGATCCATACTTGGCAGAGATGCACATTGTTACTCACCCTAATCTAAAAATCTTTTGTGTAATTTTTTGTCATGTTAATTTTTAATGACCAAAACATGTCTTTCATCTAATTTTTATGCCTTTTTATGTCTTTTTGACTAATTACATCTTTCATATAATTTCTAATGTCACAGTATATCAATCTACCATTTTAATCTTTGTATGTTCTATCCATCTTGTTACATCATTTAAATCTTGCTATGTCTTTTACAGATGAGGTTCTGCTACTTTTCACACAACATAATAAACTCTTAACACTTTAATTGGTAAATGGATCCCCATATCACATTGTTAATACGTACGGTATATTCATCTTCCAATCAATGATCCAATAAAAGCAGTTTGGCTTCTGGTTTATGGCTGTAAGATTAAGAAACACAGGTCTGGACTAAATGCATCTTCTATAACAAAAACTAACAAAATGATCAAATTGTTGTACATTTTAGATTTTTGAATAGAAACTGACAGAAAACACCCTCCTCCCTTCATGTGGAAAAACTATAGACTTTTTTTTCATTTTCCAGAAACAAAATCTTAACAGGTGTTTTGTGTTTACTCGCTACTCAATATGTAAACCCACTTGCTTGAAGTAAAATAAACATTAAAACCTCTTTTTCTTTTTTACTGACTTCATTTTTTTGTGAAATCTTTTTGTAGGAGTCAAACTCACAACAGGGATCTAAAGGGACAAAACGCCACCTGATACAATACTGGAGCACAAACTGGAAACAAAACAAACAAACTGCTGACTAAAACAACAAAACTACATCATCTGATCCAAAATCCTGAAAGTCACTTGGATTTACCAAAGATGGATGCTTGACATTTTGACAGGTCCCTTCTGTTGTCATGGCGATGTCAGCTGCATCAGGAGGCTGTGGTGAAGCCGATAGTTCGGTGAAGTGGCAACTGTGTTATGATGTTACTGCCAAGACCTGGTGGATGGTGAGTTCAAATCCTCTTGTTTTCATCCCTGGTAAATACTTCTAGATCATTGTATGAAAGGCAGGAGAAAAAAAGTGATGTTTGGGTGTTTTCTCTAAATGGTTTGCTTTTCTAGACTATAATAGAGAATGTCAACAAGCTGCAGTGTTGTGTAGCTTTCAATGGCTTTCAGATCATTTTATTTGATTGCTGGTTATTTTCTCCACACACTGTAAAATGTTATAGAAAATGCTTGACTGTGAAGGTCTGTGACACAGCTCAGATTCAACCTGAATTAATGTGACAATTCAACGTGGACTAGGTTTTTTTTGTACACTTATTGAAAGTGCTTTGGGATAATAGTGTATTTCTCTTTAACTGAAACTCACATGATTCTTTAAAATGCCTTCCAAAGAACAAGTCTGAATTTATATTTTTGTTCTGAGACTGACAGAACCCATACAGCATGTCCATGTGGGCCCCAGAAGGGTTACATTTAAGCAGCATATAAGTGTCCCATGTGGGTTTATCCATATCAGAATCATAATCAGAATGCTTTTGCCGTTTTATCAAGTATAATGGAATTGAGGTAAAGCTCTTAGGTCATCAGTAAAATAAAAACAAATATCAGTAAAATAAAAATAAATATCAGTAAAAAGCAGTTATTTATGTAAAAAAAAAAAGTATTGCAAACTATGATATTTGTAAAACATATAATTAATCTCGCTCAACATTGGTTGAGTGAGATTATTGTAATCAGTGTGTGTGTCGGTCGGCCACCATAGAAACCACAGACAAACCCACACGGGACCCTTATATGCAACCCAAATGTTGCATACCAAAAGGTTTATGGAAACTCAGAAATCTAAATTTCAAGGAGGTGGTTCAAGGGTCAAAAGAATGAGGTGTGGATAAAATCTGGTCTTTTGCTGCTGTGGTGTGTTTTCTTCCAGATTTCTTGGCTCCCTTAATGAAGGCCCTTGTGGTCTCACTACCTGCAATACTAAGCATAAGGTAGGGTTCACAGTGTACTGACCCCACACTGCAAAACTAACCTTACATCTTATGGATTACAATTTGTATCTTTGCACATAATCAAAGCAGCATGTGTTACTTCCTTGTTAACGTATATAATATAAACCTTATGATGTTGTGATGTGGATTCAGATCAGTAGTGATGCACCTGCCTAAACCTTTGGCTCTATTAGCCAATAACAGCATTTCATCCTTGATGTATTTATGTTTCAGTATTATTAGTCATTAATAGAGGGTTGCAAGATTCAGAGGGGTGCTAAAATAAAATTAAAAATAATAACTGAAGGCTACACTAGTAAAAAAAAAAAAAAAAATCCTACATGGAAACAAAGGTGTTGAAATATTGCAGGTGTGTATTCTCCCTGCAAAGATGGTTTTGAATTTGCATTAAAATGTGCTTAATTTCTGGGAAGACATCAGTTTAGTTGAGTGCTTGCTCAGAGCAAGTAGGCTTCTTGCCAGTTCATCAGATTTAGATTTAGTATGTAAGGAAGATCAGTGGCTAATGGCCAGAGATGCTCCAGGCCCTGCAGAGCTTCCAAGTTCATCAATCAGCAAAATATAAAATGTGCTACGTCAAACTTAAAGATTAATCCAGGTTAAACTTAGGTCATTTGAGGTTGGAACACAAACAGTCAAAAAGTATGTTCATCTTGGGAGTGCAATTATTTTCCCAAACGAATATGCATATTTTGTTGGATGTTATTCACTGTCTGAAGGTAGTACTTGGGTCTCGGCCTTATGTTTGGTGTGAGTAATAACACTGAGAAAACATAACTTCACAAGATTCTTCCTCATGTGGATCTGTAAAAGTAGATCTGAAGGTTTAATTGGGGCTGGATGAGCTGAACCATCTGACAGTCCTCACTTAATCCTCTCAACATCCTCTGGTTCTGGCCAGGGGACTATGCCTTATACACTGAAGAAAAAAGTGTTAAATCAGGGCACAAATTAAAAGGAAAACATGCATCTGAGAGAGGATGTCAACAGCATTGACTAAAGACGCATCTCTTAAAAGTGCTTTTTGGTATGTCATTTTGTCAATGCTAAAGCTAGATTCACCAAAATGCAATTACTTTTAGCTACTAGGTCAGTCAATATGCTACTAGCAAATGTTATAAAGACTGATGCAGTTGCTTGTGAGTTATACTGATCACAAACACAGTTCATGTACAGTTCAGGTCTCAGGGCTAATGGTTAATAAAGACAGGCTTAGTACAAGACTGTCCATGTTTCAGTCAAAATACAAATGAACATATTTGAATTGACTGTGATTTTAATGCTTTTTTCAGATGAACGTAAGTTATAATGTCCTTGTATGAGAGGATGGGGTAGAAACTTACACTGTGTTGAAATGATGCATGTTCAGTGGTTTATTCCCCGGAATAGACAGTGGGTCCTGGGTAATACTGACTCACATTGCCTCAGAGAGTTCAAGACTAATGCTAGAACACAAAACAGGTAAAAGAACCTCAAAGAAGTATTTATACATTTAACAAGAATCTTTTACAGTATAAGTGTAGCATATTTTGTGTTTTTGTTGCTGATTTTGTTTTTTGTTTTTTTTACAATATTATAGGGAATATTTATTGTGTTAAAAGTTTAAAGTGGTGTAATTTTGTTTATTTTATAATAGATGTAGGAAAAAATGTAATTAGTAGATTGTTTAGTCCTCTTAGATCAGAACTAAAACATAACACTACCTAACCAAACCTACACCACTGAAACAAATATATACATATATCAAGAACACCTGGAGAACTTTCAGATTCACTGTAATAGAATAGAATAGAATAGAATAATATAGAATAGAATAGAATAGAATAGAATAGAATAGAATAGAATAGAATAGAATAGAATAGAATTTATTCATCGCCATGGGGAAATTCAGCATTTTCAGCAGCTTACACAAGACACACAATCATAGCACAACAATACAAATATGTATATAAATATAAATATATGTAATATGTAGTATATAGTTATTTAAAAATGTACCATAGAAGTAAAGGTAAATTAAAACTGCAAGCAGTCTCAATGGCCTTCTCCATCCCTCGCGACCGCCTCCCCCGCCATTCAAATGATAGCGAAAACGACGACTCAAATTTTTTTTAATTTCAATCCAAGATGGCGGACTTCCTGTTGGTTTATGGGCGTGGTCATCTTTAGGTTTTTTTGTTCATCATCATATGACAAACACGTGTACCGATTTTCATAGCTCTAACTTCACTAGGGCGTGATCTGGCCTAATACAAACTATTTAACTTTTTGTAGGGGGCGCTGTAGACACATTTCTTTACTGACTTTTATGAAACCTGTAAATACTTGCAATTTTTCACACTTCCGATGTGT
Organism: Siphamia tubifer; assembly: GCA_020466265.1. NCBI lineage: Eukaryota > Metazoa > Chordata > Actinopteri > Kurtiformes > Apogonidae > Siphamia > Siphamia tubifer. The sequence goes on along the minus strand of CM035786.1, from coordinate 26,323,846 downwards.
GTGCAAAATTTGGTGAGTTTTCATGCATGTTCAGGGGGTCAAATTAGAGCTCAAAGGGCTGAATCAGAACAAACTGCAAGCAGTATCAGTAGGCCTTGTGCCCGACGTGGTACACGGCGAAGGCCTAAAAGAAAAAAAGAAGAGCTTAAAACTGAGCATAAAATAAAATAGACTAATTATTCCACACAGTCCTGTGGTGGGGGATATCATGGGTTGTTAAAATATCAAAAGGCTGTACAATCTCATCAAGAAATTGATTATGTTAATACAGCATTTATATGATTTATTTTCCTAAATCTAAAAAAATATACCGTCTCTGAGGAGCATCAAGTTTTAGATGGAAGTTGTATAAAACTGTTGAGTCGATATCCTGTAGATTCACAGGCATGGACAGACAGACAGACTAGACTTCAATACCCTCATGAGGGTGATGATAATGGTTTCCAGATATTTCCTCAGTCAATACATGTACTGAGTTTCATAAAGATTGATGTATCCACTGAGTCGTCTCACACACAAATAGTCGGACACAAGTGAAAACAATCCTTCATTTTCTTTTGGTACACAGGGAAAAAATAATCACCAGAAATGATAAGATCAGGACAGATTGACTATATTTAAGGCTGTTTATTGTTTATTTGTCTGGTCAGTGCTCAAGCCAATCTCTGCATTCAGTTCAAATTAATTTACAGTCTTTGACCGTAGAAATATTTTACCTGCTGTTCACAGCCGACAGGGTAAATCAAATAAATCCATCAATAAATAATCTAGATGCCGACATGTTTCTGTAGAGTCTGCTCTTTGAAATTTATGTCCATTATTTCTGTATTCAGTCAGTCCATTGAATATGATTTTAGCCAATTGGTGGCTCTGAGGATGGGAAGTAGTGCTATTATTGTGTATTCTGGTAAGATTCACCAATTAACTTGCAATTAATGATTTTTTTCATATTAATTTTGTGTTCTTTAACCACATTATACTGATAAAAAGACACAATAGTATTTCCCAAAATGATTCCTGCAATAATTATGATCTAATTTTGTAGATGAGTAAATTTTTATAATAATTTTAAACTCAAAAAGACAGACATATTCACTGTCCATTGAAGCCATCTACTGATCTAAACTATTTAATACCTACATATCCATTAATACATGTATGTAAATATGAATAGATAGAATATTTAGTATTCTATAGAAAACAAAGTTTGCCATTTTTTCCATGGATTTCCATTTGGATGTTCAATAACTGTAGATGGACACACTTAGTCTATGTTCAGTTAATGATATACTGAAAAAGTGTTTCTGTTTTTGACATAATATCTCTCAACTTTAATGTGAGCTTTTATAAACATTATTGAGTTAAATGTAGGAAAATAAATATCGCAAAATAAAGAATTCAAACTGAAAAAAAAAAATACAAAACAGAGATTAATATTTAAATAAATTGTGATCAATCACCTAAGAAAAGACATTCTGGAAGCCTGGTGGTTTTTATCCCTGGTCCCTCTTCACATGTTGAACTATCCTAGACAATATACCTCAAGTATAAATCCATTTTAACATTTATTATTATTATTATTACTGTATGTGGTACATTTACATGATTGGCGCTGATTGTCAATGTAACTGTCAGTTTGTAGTTGTGCAAAAAATATACCTTGAGGGATAAACTCCCACCATGGGCAATGTTCTTGTCTCTACACAGATGTCTGAAGTAGATGTGAATTTACACTGTTAAATGAACTTCATGCACATTTACATATTCTGCCCCCTTCTTGATAAATGAGGAAGTTTCAGGTGTTGTTTACGTGAATTTTTTTCCCCTGATTATCACAGGAAAAATATCTCATCATGTTGCAGAAGAGATGAATCATCAGCTAGATTTCTGTTTTAGCCATACAGTAGGTGCGACAAGACTTGCCTGAGACCTGAAAAGTGACATATTGGCTCTTCCCTGTAAGGGAGATGACAAGACAAACTTATCTTACAGATAGACAGAAGCAGAAATAGCCTGTTCTCTGCAAATCAGACTCAAAAGTGATGGTTCTGCCACAAGGTTGAGAAATCAAGGAACAGTACATAGCAAAAATACAGCAAAAAGGGTTGTATTACAAGTGGATGTGTGGTGAATAGTGAAAGGCTGCCCTCTACAGTAGCAGCCAGAAGAACAGAAAACAAAAGTACACACATACATATACACACAAGCTAGTGGATTCCTGTGAGTGCACCTCACTATAGTCAAAGGTAGTGGATCTAAACTGAAACATGTCTATTTACTCGATGATTGAATTCAATAATCCGAGTCAATCTGTTTAGAGGCCATCTTTAGTTCCATGCATTTTCATTTCCATGCTCGGTAGCTTTTTTGAAGCATATATATATATATATATATATATATATATATATATATATATATATATATATATATATATATATATAGTGTGGTTGTTTCATACAATAGCCTCCATTGCCCAAAAAGTAGAGTCCAGATCAGCAGTCTAAAAGCTGCCTCAGACCATCTCACCTCTGAAGACAATAATATGAGCACTTCAACCCTCCGTGGAATAAGTCCAACTGAAAATTTGTGTAGGTAATGATTTAAGTAGTTTTTTTTAGACTTCACATGTGTAGAACTCAAATGTTACATCTCTATGAGGTAAAACACAAAACAAGTTATGCTTAGAGGACAAAAAAATAATAAAAACATTAGGTTTGCATACTGTATTGAGTGAACATCCTTATACAATGACCTGTCAGAATGGACAACTTATGAGTTTAAAAAGTATAGAAAATTTAAAATGTATTAAAAATTCTAATATAACTCTTGACCTATAATGACATTCCGATTCATTTGACATCAAATGAAGTTCAAACTATTCCTATATTGTGTGAAACACTTATTGAAGTCATAATTTACTTTAACTTTATTCAGAAAGGAATGGGATTTCATAAATTTTCTTCTTCCCATTCCTTTTTGAACAGTGCATGTTGAACTTATTTTGTTAATACATGTGTACATGACAATTGCTATAACATCTTGATGAACATTATTTTTGTTCATCAAACTGTCAGCAAACAATATTTGCTGTCATTAGTTCACTGTACTTAATTTTACTTCTGCTCAAAACAAATAAATAAAATAAAATGAAGATAAACTCAGACAGATTTATCTCCAATGTACTTTCTTATTATTTAGGATGCAATGACATATTTACATAATCCAAAATATTCAAAGTTAGTAACTTTTACACTTCAGTTATGTGCTAAACCTCCCAATTATTTTATGAACTGACTTCAGTCTGAAGGAAGAGCACCATACCCAGTGTGAACACATGTGGGTGTAGATCTGTTCACATCAGATGACAAAATGGACAGACAGCCTTTGTGGTGTAAAGTCCCTTTATGGTTTTAAGTGTTCAGTTAAAGGTTGGTCCTGGAGACTTTCTTGGGTTTCTTGTCTGTGTCTAGCATTTTTCTTAATTTGTGAAGTGCATTGAGACAATCCTATCTTATGGCTAATACTATTTAAATAAACCTGAATTGAACTAAAGTCAAAATGTAGACATATTGTAGTTAGGGGCAGTTTCCAGAAAACTAATGTCATATCCCCAAAATGGTGGCACAGTGGTGCAGTGGTTAGCACTCGTGTCTCACAGCAAGAAGGTCTCTGGTTTGATTCCCACACCAGACCTTTCTGTGTGGAGTTTGCATGTTCTCCTCGTGTCTGTGTGGGTTTTCTCCAGGTACTCCAGTTTCCTCCCACCATCCAAACACATGCACTGATAGGGCAGGTCTCCCTTTCAAAAGAGATAGTTGATCTCAACTAGACAAACCTGGATAAATAAAGGTTAAATAAAAATAAAATAAAAACTAGAAAAGCACTCTGAGAGCGCAAACCTCCACCAAGGCAGACCTCCTCCCTTTGAATGAAGAGAGGTCCACCTAGGTCTGTCTGTCAGCAGCATTAGACAAGGAAGGAACAAATGATTACATTTTGGTGGTGATCCGGAAGAGATCTTGGATTCTGGATCACTTTGAAATTTTACAATGTGGTAAATGGAGAATAAATTTCAAAGTAATCCAGAATCTAAGATCTCTTCTGGATCACCACCAAAATATAATCATTTGTTCCCTGTGACACTCCCAACACATCCTGAAAACGTTATCAAAATCCGTTCAGAACTTTTTGCATAATCCTGCTGACTCCAGACAGACAGACAAACAAACAGACTGGAATTTAATACCTCTTTGACGGAGGTAAAAAAATACATGGAATCACAAGATATTATCCTTTAACTTTCACTGAACATTTTTCAAATTAACATGTTGTCTTAAAACTGTAGAATATGCTTTGCCAACCAAAGCATTTCTGTGACACATTAAACCTTTTTGCAGATCCTCTATATTCCACTTAACCTCATTACAATTGCAAATGATATCTCAGTTATTTATTCAATTCTACAGCATATGGTTGCGAATGTGACTGAGGAAATGTATTTAAGAAGGATAGAGAACCAGAGATAGAGTGTGTGACTGTGTATGAACTTCCAGGCCTCCAGGGGAAGTCACTATGCGGACTGAAGAAGGCTGAGTCAGCAGCAGCAGCCCCTCTTTTGTTCTAGGGCACATACACACACACACACACACACACATATACGCACATACATATACGCACACACACACACACACACACAGCTATTTCCGCCTACCCTACCGATCATGATGTCTGGTTTGTGCAGTCATCAGTCTGTTAGATGTAACGACCAGAGCAGGTACAAAGACTGAGGAGGAGGTAGCTGGGCACAAAGGAGCTAAAAAAGTACAGCATCATTTTTTACTAAATACAATTCTGAGGTCTATCAAGCAGGCAATTTGAAACACATTTATGTCAATCTATTTACCTGCTCTAAAATATAAAAATTACAAAAGAGTGAACCATTAATGTTTACACAAAAATGACTGAAAACAGAGCAGCCATGATCAATATTACAGCCATAAGCAATAATAAAGGCAGCTGACAATATAGCTTTGTTAGCTGAGCATTGTTTTTAGACACAAAAAACACTTGCAGATGAAACATATTAGCTCTTTTATTACCTCTTTATAGCTCTTCCTCCGCCCTTGTGTTTTTAGCATGACAGACTAAGAACCAAAGAAAAGTCCTGCCTACTTACATCATAATAATCCAAATAATAATAATAATACAAATGATAATAATAATACATCGGTCTTATATAGTGCTTTTCTAAATATTCAGAGATGGTTTACAATAAGATAGTTATGACAGATAGTTATAGAACAGGTACAAAAAAGAAAATCATAGGTAGATGAGGTGGTCGGTTTTTGTTGGTTGCTCTGAAGAGGTGGGTTAAGTTAATTAAGTACAACTGTATGATAGCTTTAAGGCACAATAATAAAAATGTTTTCAGACTCAAACATGGGATATGATGGTGTCCAGATGCTTGTTAGTATGCAAAGGTTAACCAACAGGGCCAATGGTGATGTGGGCACCGCACAGACAGATGGCAGTATCAGGCACAGGCAGAGGTTCCTGTTGACAGACAGTAGAAAAAAGGCCAGTCTGCTCCACCTCTGACTCATGTGAGCGCTAATGCTCTAAGTATTCAGCTGGCTTGAAACCATTTAGTATCCAAGTGTATTCAATTTTGACACTGCCTTTTAAAAGAGCTGTATCTCCCACTCAGGTCCTTCTGTATTGATGTTTCCCTAAATTAGAGCTTATTTCAGACTACTGCCCTCCTTTAACCCAGTTGTCTAAGCACTTCAAGATGTTAAGAGTTTTTCAGTTACTTTATTCACTACAGGACCATTGTGGGTGTTTAGGATTTTTTTCCCCTCCTTAGCCTGAAATAACCTTCCACTTTGACTAGTTTGTCACAACAGTGATTCTTTCAAGGTTGTAGGTGCCTAGAGGTGTGCGTGTTGAGATGTAGAAAATCTATGTAGGTAACCTTCACAACAGGATGGTATGGTAAAGGACCAAGGAAGTCATTCATTCATTAATTTTTTTGAACTGTTCAATTCTCGAGGGTGGCAGGGGTGCTGGAGCCCATCCCAACCACCAGTCTGGATGTGTTCATCACAGGACTGATATATACAGAGAAGTAGTTATTCACTCTCCCATGTACACCTATGGACAGTTATTATAATAGTTATATATAGTAGTGATATTCACAACTATGAACAGCATTGGGTATGAAAAAGCAAAGAAGAATGCTCTTAAAACCACCACCCCATTCATGCCATCCCCACAGGCTGTGTCAGTGAGTAATGTATAAAGCTAATCGTTCACACACATTCGTAATATACTATAACAACACGTTTTCTTGATCATATGAGAACTACGTCAAAACAAGTAATGTGATGCCCGGCACAACAACAACACCCCCCCCCTCTGCACATATTTTACCTGATATTCCCTATTATGATCGTGAAACTAATTTTTGGTGACTGTGACCTTGACCTTTGACCTACATTCACCATAGGATCTATTCTGGACCAACTTGCAGCTTTTCTGAAATTCTGATGGAAATTGGTCTAGTAATGTTTGTGTAAACCTGCTTACAGACAGACAGACAGACCGACCAACAAACTAACTCAAACACAATACCCCTCTCTCCCCTTCTGGGGGCAGGGTAATGACACTGCTGTCTCTGTGTACTGCACCAATTGTTACTCTACCAAGGAATGGCGGAGGTATGTTTTTACCACTATTCATCTGTATGTCTTTGTTTGTCTGTCTGTTAGCAAGATAATTCAAAACATTAAAGATGGTTTTGGCTGAAATTTTCAGTAAATGCGGATACTGGCAAAAGGAACAAATGATTACATTTTAGTGGTGATTGGTGGAGGTGTGTTAGAGGTAAGATCTTTAGCCCGAGCCCGAGTTCGAGCCGGCCCGAAATTCGGGTCAGGTCAGGCCTAAAATGTCAATCATTACGTTCGGATCGAGTCGGGCTCGGGCTTCTCTCTCTCACTGACTTTTTTTTCCTCCACATAATTAAGCGAGTGCACATCACGATCTCTCTTTCACTCTCATTGTCTGGTCTCTTATTCTTTGTTCCAGCGTTATTTCGTTGTGTCAATGCATTTATCATGAATATAAAAATATGTAGATTATTTTAATCTTAAAAAATCCTGCATTTTTTTCTGACAAAAATAATATGGGATCAATTGAAATTTCGGGTTTGCTTCGGGCTCGGGCCTGCAAATCATGTTAATAGGTCGTCGGGCTCGGGCTGGGTCAGGCTTTAATGCCTACGGGCCTGGGTCGGGTCGGGCTGGATTTTTTAGGCCCGATCTTACCTCTAAGGTGTGTGCGTGTTTCATTTAGTTTGGTTGAGGTAGATCATTGCTAGCAGAAGTGAGTGGGGTATGATCTGCCTTGGCGGAGTCTACACTCTGAATGCTTTTCTATCTTACATCATAACTCTGTGAGCTTAATTTGTTTTCGTAGACAGAAAACAGCCAGAATATAAATAAAAAGTAACCAACATTTTCTATACAGTTTGTGTTGTCAATAGTTACACTAAAGATCTGCTTGGAAACATCTAAACAAGGTCAGGGTACCATAGTTTAAGTTGAACCGTGGATTAATGAATTTAGCAAAGATAATACCATACTGTAATACTACGTTTATACCTTCATCAGCTCCATAATCAGTCACCCATGTAGAAGAAACAGTGCAACTTCAACATCAAACTCCTTTCTTTTAATGTGTCCTCTGGTCAAAACAACAAAATTCTTCCCTTATATTTACTTCTTTAACTTTGAAAGTTTTCTTACCATTTCTCAACTCACTACTCCCTCTAGTGGTCACATACTTTCCCAGCAACACATCAACCTTTAGCTAAAATTCAGTTCATTTATCTACAATACAACACAAAGACATCTATGACATACAAAGAACACTTTATTTTTACCACTCCAAGTCTACTTTTAGATCATTATTTGACCTTCTAAACTATAAATTATACTGTACTTATAAGTCCTTTAAGTAGAAATATGTCATTTGTATAAACTTATACTTTGATATCTAATATGACACTACTTATTTAGAGACATTACAACAGTAGGAATATTCATGTTTGCGATGACACGATAAAACAAACCCAAACCCCCAGTTCTGTCCTTTACTGTAACATTTTAAGTGTTCTGACTTGCACAAAAAAGAAATGCATCTGGACAATTTATTTATAATAATGTTTGGGTTTTTTTTGTTGCTTTTTTAAAAAGTTTTGATGGATAAGAATCTGGGCCCAGCTCTTGATGGTTTATATTCCAGTTTGTGCCAAGTCTCTGCACTCCTGTAATTCAATTAAAACCTTAAGTAAATAAATAAATAAATAAATCCAGGCCCTTCCCCAATTTTATGGATCTATAACAAAAAAATCCTGACCAGTACATTAAAGATTTCTCACCATACTTGATTTGTGTAATGTTTTATTGTCACATCTACTAAATGTAACCATTAAATAGTTTATGATGTTGCAGCTAGAATTCTACATAAAACCAGAAACATTTATTTTTCATCTACCTTAAGTCTCTTCATTGGTTCTTTTTTTTTTTTTTTTTTTTGACAATCAGAACAGACCTTAAATAAATATTCATGGTACTGTCAAATCTCTCTGTGTGTGTCTTCCGTTGTGGTCTCTTCCATCTCCTTCAGACAGGTGACAAATTAAAGGAAAAATCTCAAGTGACTGATCTCTTGTAGGCTGACAGGTCCTCCACCCATAGGCCACAAGGGGTCATCAGATCTGGACCCAGTTGAACAGCTGTTCTGTAGACATATGGTGACCCAAGCAAGACCTTACTCACCATCTTTATACTGGGTTTTCTTTTTAATTTGTCACCCATCTGTGTTGGTACTTTCTCCATTGCTGTGCAGTGAGTCATCTGTTTTCTTTGTATCCTTTCTATCTCTTCATGACAGAGATGTGTGACTCAGACCCTATCCTTTGGGGATACCAAAAGCAGGATTTGTTACAAACCAACCTGAAATATTGTGTTCAATATCACTTCACACAAACCTGCAGGAATGAAAGTTGACAAATTGCACTTAAGTGTATTTTGTTCCAATTTTTGTTTGTATTGCAGTTGAGGACCAGAGATGACTCCAAAATAATCTTTTTTGAATACCATCATCCAAAAACAATAAACAATGAATTCCAAAGGGATAAATACAACAAATGAGTACCCACATTACACACTGTTACCATTGAATGTCTAATAAAACATTTTACCTTTTTGTATGAAATGCTATTTGATTTATTTGTGATACATAAAAGTGTATCTGAGACTCATTAATCATTACACCTAGTAAAAGGTGATTACTGATGAACAAAAAGAGAAATACGTTTGAAAATGAAATTGTTCCAACTTTATGGGCAACAGTGTACATGAATTCTAACAGTTTCATATATTGACACATCTATTCCTTACAAAATACAGTACTGTTTAGGAATAATATGAATAATAATGAAGTTGAAAATCCTCAAAAGAGGAAAGAATTTTAACATTATGCCTAACTTTATCATTTAAGATAAACTCACAGATTTTGTTAATCTAGGAACCCGCAAAACATTGTGTAACAGCCATAATATTGGTAAACTTACAATTCATTTCTTGAGAAGTTTTCAGGTTGTTAATATTTGTTTGGGTTAGGTTGTATATAAACATGTTCACACTGTAATTTAAAGTGTTTACAGTTGCACTAAAACAAAGTTGTGATTATTTATAGGTTTTTATGCTGTTATTTTACTGGTCTTGTCTGGAAATCATATCAGGCTGTATGTGGACCCTGAACACCCATAACTGTTCATATCTTTAGTAAAATGTTTGTGTTTTGCAAATTCATGATGTGGACTGACCCTTTGGTGATATTGACTGGTTTTGGCCTGTGGGCCGTATGTTTGACTCCCTACTCAAGATAATGATTTTCCAGAATTCCATTAGTCTAAAATGCCTCCAGAATAAAAGTAGTCAAACTTTACCAAGTTTTAGTCACTAATAACACAAAATTAAGTAAAAAAAATTATGGTTGGCTATAATTTCCAAGATACACTCGTCAATCAAAATGTAAAAACCTCATTAACAGACCCAGTTCTACCTTTATATGTTCATATTTACAACCTATGTTTTATTTCTTCAAAATCCAAAGCAGTCCAGTGAGGATGTTTGTGATTTTTTATTGTTATAAATCATATTTTTTCACTTTGCATTTAATGTTCTTTTAAAAATGTATAATGTGTTTTTTTAGGTAAAAGAAAAAATCTGATTATATAGGTGACATTATGCTGAAAAAAAGATATCAAACATAGTATAGTAATCATGTTTTGTATGGTATAAGAAGGTTTTTGTTAAGGGAAGTTTAAAGTTTGTTTGACACTGACAGACATTTTTAATTATTATTTTTTTTTTATATTGATATATTTTGGGTCCATTATGTTAAAAATAAGTTAAAGTAAAATAATTAACACATTTTATAACTATTATTATATCATTATATAATCATCATCATGATGTAGACCATGTAGTTAGTTATGTTGAAAAAAAAAATCAATAAAAAAACAAACATGTACACGCTTTTATTTGGTATTGTCAGACCGCCAAGGGTTAAGTACGGGATACATCATTTTAGTGATATTTTATTGCCTGACATCCATAATTGATGTTCTACATTTTAACATTAGACTTGGGGGGGTAGTGTAAGACGACTGCAGGGTAAAACTGATAAACAAAGTTAAGTAGAGGAGAAACAGACTATGGAGCAAAACAAAAAATAAAGTGAAGGTTTAATAACGAGGGATAAGACGGACTGGACATGAATGAGGGCACAGACTGGAGGGAGCAGGTTAACAGAGGTAGTAGGTGAATAGCAGTGTTCTGTTCTGCCGCAGCCTACCGGGCGGGGGAGGGTGGGGGGTTCTGCCGTGAAGCTAGAGGCTTGACGCGGGACGTTTCTAGTCTCGAGCACCGCGGATTTACTCCAGCTGGCACGCGCACCATGATAGAAATGAATATGGAATGATAACGACCGACAGCTCAAGATGGGCAGGCTTTAAGATCAGCTTTAACTTCCCCCGGTGGCGGCTCAGCTTCGAAATGGTATGACAAAAACCTGTTCCGGTACTATTCTGTAGTAGTGTTCCTTCCTATTGGTGTGCTGTCTGTCCGTGTTTTCCCAAAAAAGACGCAATGCGAGGAGTTGGATGAACATTAGCTACGCAGATAGAGCAAAGGGCAGCCGTAGTTGCATCCGTTTCCCAAACTGTCAGGAAGCCTCTTGTGTGTTTTTTTTCTTCCCGTCATGCAGTTTGTTTGTAGCTGCGTCCCAACATTATAGTCTGGTATGTGACGTTTGAGTGTTTGTCGCCAGTTGTAATTCACAAATCTGACAAATAACGTAAAACTCCTATGTAGGAAATGTACCCAGCTCATACAGAATATATGAAGGTTATTCATTAGTTATTGTGGTTCTGTGTTAAATTCGGCGCTAGCGTAATGAACAAAATATCACACCGTTGGATGAAATCGTAACTTTTATAATTTGTTCACCCGGCATCTTCCGCCGAATGTAGGGCGGAAGCTGGCGGCATGAAATCATTAAAGAAACTGGAAATGTTTAATGTAAGAGACACTGTTTGGGAGTCAGATGTCAGCCGAATTATCCGAAATTACATAACTCGGAAAATGCTGTTATACCATTCATTAAACACACGTATGACTCTGATTAAAGTCCTCGGAGTTAAAATGTGACCGTTGTGGGTGAAGTTTGGAGTTGTGAGGCTCCAGGTTCTACACAGTCCGTGAACGTGTCCACAGTCCCTCTGGTGGCGCGTGAGTGTCCGAACTACACACTTCGGTGTGTGCTACCGCGTGCGTTCGTGAGGGTGAAAGTTGTGGAGTTGCGGGCTCGTGGGTAAACGGGCCCCGTGATCGGTTCGTCATACGGGACGGCGGAAGGCCAAGTTGAAGTTGAAGCCTCCTTCCCCCGGTTGTGTGTATGTGTTTGTGCCCGTGTGTGCGTGTCCATGTCTGTATGTGTGTGTGTTAGTCAGCAGAAAATGGCCGCAGTTGAAGCCAGCGGGCTGAGTTAGAATGACAGGCCGACAGAGGGCCTCCTATCTCGGCGTGCAGTTGGAGGAGAGAGCCGCTCATGTAAACACAGGAGGTGCAGTCCCATTTGGAACCGCTCACCGGAAGACTGGAGGTTAAATTTGGAAATGACGGGTCACAGCTCACATGCCACAATGAAAAATAAGGCAGTCAGAAACATTTAATAATAAATAAATAAATAAAAAACAAGAGAGAGCCGTCAGATGGCGTGTCTCCATCATCATCATCACTTACAACTAATGACTTAACTGGACGTGTAAGACTGTATATGACTAGTTAACTTTCCAGTGTTTTCAGTTTTGTCTAATAATAATAAAAAACGTGTTTTTCCAAAGTGAGAATTGTCAGACATGCATTAAAGATGACCATGATAAAAACGTTTTTAATCACCATATATGATACTATCCTTTGCCCTTTTGCAGTGAAAATTATAGTTTCATCATCTTTACTGTTTATGATGACGTTTAAAATCTGGACGTATTTTGGGTCTATTTTGTTAATACAATGGGTTAAAGCAATAAAGAATTCTGAGAGTCTATTGGTGAAGTTATGCTGAAATGTAAGAGTTATGCTGAAAACTTTATTGTAAACAAATATACTCAAGAAAGAAAGGAAAATATCTACACTTAACATGTTTGGTGCAAGTTGGGCAACACATTAGCCAATGTTCTAGCAGAATCCCTGACTAACATGTGCTTTGTGTTGTTTTATTTAAGATGGAAGTGCTTGAGTGAAAAGAAAACTCATTTGAGAAGAGTGTGCATAATGCTTTTATGTTGGTCGATTATTCCTTCTTGGGTTTTTTTTTGGTTGTTTGGTTTTTTTGGACAAATTTCTATCCAGAGGGCTAACATGCTGTTTAAAGTCTTCCATCTATGTGGGTTGGTTCTGCTTTGGTAGATGCTCTCTTGGATCAGCCGGACGGACGGGGGGCAGTGCTCAGGACGTTCTCCTCAGGATGTTCAACACAATTTCAACACTCTGAGATAGTTCAAAGAGGATTGTAACAATGTAAATTGTTAACATAATTTCACACTTTTGAAAGATGACAGCACTGTTGAAAGAAGAAGCTCTCGAACAAAAACGGTGTGTGTAATGTTCATAGAATCAAAAGCATTTAACATTCATTCATTAACATTAATGCCTGAACATTGTGAAACATATCTGACTTGTTAAAAATAAACCTTCCGCAAGTCATTGAAGCCTTATTTCATTTGCATCACAAACAGTAGTAGAGGCTTTCGCAAATAATGCAACATAGTCAGCTAATAATCTATCACTTGATTTTATTATTTTGATGTCACTTTGCATTGCCATGACCTTCCTCTCTGTCTAATTTTGGTGGTGTACAGGAAACGTTGAGTAAAAAAACAACAACAATATTGACTTACTTTAGTCAGATTCAGAGGAATACAATAAATAAAAAACTATATTCCATCTTCGTGGTGCTTAGATTTACCAAAACACTCCACATGAAAGAAAAAAAAAAGTACACATGGTTGCGTGTTACTTCCCTAGGTGTGGTTTAGTATTTACCATTCATTTATTAGTACTACAAAATGCCTGCTTTTCAACTAGTGAATTAGATAGCGGAAAACTGAATAAAATGACAGATTACTTTGGTTGATTTCTCCTTCCCTGGATAGCGCACCATGAAGAAATATGTCCAATGAAATGCACCCAGATTCAGCTTTTCTTTGACTGCGCTGCATCTGAGTGCCATATTTTGCCATAGCAAGACAATCAGCAGCTGCGCAGAACATCCGGACCCTAGTCCGGCTGATCCAATCTAGCATCCACCTTCTGCTTTCTGTCATTACTGGTTCAAATACCTAATTGCACAAGCGTCATGCTAACTCTACTTGGACAAACTGCCTGAAATCTATTGCCATTGACGTTTCTAGTCACCCTGTGCTGCAAAAGGCTACAATGTAGAATTGCGTTAAAATTTCTAATCAGTTTGGATAAATCTGCATTAATGTGGACAACCCTAGTTTACAACCCTTCTTTCGCAAACAAAAAAAAATGTGAATAGTCTGAAATGTCCTCAGAAAAATAAGTTCAGTTTTCAGTCTGTTACTAAATGTGTTATGCATTTGTACAACCCCTGTGATTTGTATGTTGTAATGTACATAATATTGTTTAAAAAAGTTGCACACTGTATCTTGATTGTTCAGGTTTTTCACTGTTTCATTGTTATTTTACCCCCTTGTACTAAAATAAACCAACACATGTGTAGCAGACGTCATTAACAGATTATTACACTATTTTTTTTTATTTTTATTTTTTTTACTTCCGATCATATTAGTATGTGGCCCCTGAACTAAAATGACATTGACACCTCTGTTACAAGCAGTAAAGTGTGTCCTCTGTAGCTCTGCAGTGAATGGATCTGACACAGTTTTATGAGTGTGCAAATGGCAAACAGGGTTGAAATAAGGTGTTGCATGACTCGATGCATATGGAGCTAATGCATGTACAGACGGAGTTATTTGGTGTAAGGCGGTTGTAAAGGCTCGTTGCAGGCTGTGTTGCGGTGAGTGTTGGCCTAAAATGATCCTCATTTGAACTGTAGTCAGTGCTGCTGGGCTGTACAGTATGGCAGCTGCTGCGGCTTTAAGCCCGTTGTTTGGGATGGGCTGATTTCATAACGTCATTTCACTTCTCTTTCTTTTATTCTTCGCCCCCACATCTCCTTCCTTTTCTTACTCCGCTCTGTTCCGTTACACCTCTGGCCATATTATCCTAAGAATGATTATTCCGAAGTTCTTCCTTTTCTCCCTGCGGGGCATTTTTCCTGGGCTTCAACTTTTCTGGCGTGTCATCATTTCTGGAGTTAACGCGGCGGAGTCATCCGAGGCGATCCGAGGAGTTCTCTGCTCTCTGGATTCCTGAAAACCCGGTTAAACAGCTCAGGAAATGCAGTGTTTTCTTTAACCCGGAGATACTGCTGCTGCTGAACTGAATCAGCGGGAAAAAAAAAAAACGCATGGAGAAGAGAAATGCGCCCTGAGTAAATGACGACGCTGTGGAAATGAAAAGTTTCAGGCCAGGGATGGTTCTGTTGAGGCAAAACCTGCTTTGATTGGACTGTTTTTTTTTTCTTTAAAAAAAAAAAAAATCAAGATGATGTTTTCTCCTCTCTCTTTGTCTCAGGTACAATCTGCACTATTTTTTCTTTGGTGTCACCTTTACACTGTATATGCCAATGAAGCTGTAGTTAACTATTCATCCATAGTACTCCACTGATTTAATAATGCCTTGTGTTTCTGAGACTTAATGAGACATTTGGCCTTGCAACAGCTCCAAATATCCAACAATAGAACAGCACAGGCACTGATAGGAATCAAAAATGAATACCTGAGGAAGGTGAATAGAGTTGAAGTGGATTGTACTAGGCATGATGTAGGTATGGTTTATATTTGAGAGCAGCACAATGTCTTTTTTTCTGCATAATAGACTATGTCATTTGGTCTGTTTACATACTGTGCATATGTATTGTATATATATGTGTGTGTTATGTATATGTATATGTTACAGGGATTAGATTAAGTTTAAGGTGGGGTGAGCTTGGTGACTAATTCAACATAAAGTAAAGGTACTGCACTGATATTCATTTTTTAAAAGGAAAATGTATACGTAGGTGAAAAAAAAATCTTGAAATCAGATTGTCAGTTTGGTTTTGAACTTCAGCATAGGTTTACACAAGTAGTTTTATATTTATTTTGACGAACTGAGCAGGTTTTAGTGTTGGTATGAGGTTACAGGACAGGCTTTATTTCTAGAAACTTGAGTTTAATGTATGTAAGTAGAAAAGTGGATTATGACACTGTTGTACAGCTTCATTCATCTTTATTTTAGATATCTTTTTTTGTTAGGATGAAGTAGGAAAGCCAAGGAAATCTCATTTTACATGAGTGTGGCTCTTGGTCTGTTCATTGTGTTTTGCTATTACTATGTTAATCCTACTTTGATTCTGTTTCCAGACTGAGCACTTGGTAATTGACTAAATGTAGTAATTTCATTTTAATGCTTATTTTTTGTTTTACTGAAGGTAATTTATTTGCATCCCAATTGTGACAACAAAATCATTCTGATATTTTACATATAAAAATAAACTAGATGGTTTAACTGAACTAATATAGGGAAATATAGTCAAATGACATGGTTGTGATTATGAAAACTTATCCTGAATGAAGCTAAAATGTATGTAAACTTATGAACTCAACTGTGGGAGTTGTATTTTTCCACTGTACCAGTACCTTGCTCCTGAGTACCAGGCTGTATGTGTGATCATGAAGTAACTTTAAACTTATTCCAACACTCTAGACGCGGTCTTATTATATGTAACACTACATGTTTTATGTACAGGTCTACTGGAAGATGAGTGGTTAATCCCTCAATTTGCCAGCGAGTGGACAGTTGTTGTTTGATGTGAGATATATGAGCAATGCTGGGAGTTCAATGTGAGGATCAGTTTTTCCATCTGGTTCTTGATAGTCAGTATCATTAAAAGGCCATAACTCATAAGCTGTTTTAGGAAACATGCACTGTATGTATGTACTGTGTGTAAGAATTTAATCTGAGGCCTAAAAATAGAATCTAAACAATGAGACTTTAAACTCTTGCTACCATTACTACTTAGATTAGTGGTGCTACTGAATTAAGACTACTAAATGTCCATTCAGAGCAATTATTTCCCTTTTTTTTCAATTTCAGTTTCTTTTGAGGCACTGTTAGTCTGCATTAGTACATAGCAATACTCATGCTAAAACAGCCTTATCAATTTAGCAAAGCAGGAAGCAGCCAAAGATCCAAAATATAAGTTGTAGTGCAAGTTGACACTGCAGTGTTAACACATTTTATGACCATTTGTCAAAACCTTAGAACCGTATGTTTATAATGCCCTCACATTATGCACTGAAGTTCATTTGTTAAATAGTGTATATAATAGTGTATATTATAATATAATATATAACTGTGTGGATAATAGAACAACCATTAATTTAGTGAAAGAGCTGCCATTTGCTATATGATTTGTTGTGTAGAATGGATTTACTTGGAGCCTGGAAGTAGAGTTTAGGCTGAGCACAGAGAGCAGGAGGTGGAGAGAGGCTGTCTGGTTTTCAGCAGAGGTTTTTTTTTTTTTTTTCCAATCCAGAGAAATGGATTAATCCAACCATGACCACTGGTATTACAGATAAGAATAAAACACTTACTGTATTTAGGAATATTCTGGGAAAAGGTTTTATATACCTTTGTCCCCCTAAACATGGGGTCACCACCCATTTATTTTGGGCATCAGGTTACAGAGTAAAATATGTAAATGGTGAAATGAACATGACACATGCCAAAATACAAAAGACAAAGAATCACATTGGTTTTGGTGCATCTGACATAACTAGTATATGTCAGGGTTAGAGGCGATTACTGATGATATCTGTCTGATATGGAGATGGTATCAGTTGAGATTGAACTGACAGATTTATGTGACCAGTAAACGCAGTAGTGAGTCACGCTTACAGTTGTCATATGGTCACAGGATCTTTAAAGTATCAGAAAGTGACAAGATGTGATGACAACCACAATACATTCTGGAGTCAAAGGAGGTCACAAAGTGATAAAAGCTAGAATCATTATTGTTTTCACCACTGGGTGTAGCTCTAAATGAAAAGAATGAAGTTTGATGCTGAAATTGCAGCTTTTCTTCTACTTGGATGGATTTGATTACAGGGCTTATGTGGTATAAAGTTATTATGGGATGTTATTAGATATGCTAAGTTGACCATATGTTGATCTACAGCTCAGACTAAACTGACAGTTGTGACCTTGTTTTGATATGCAGGTATTGACAACAAAGTGTTCAGAAAACAGGTGATTTGTGTTTTTACTGTGGCTATTTTCTGTCTAAAAACCGAGCTCAGCTAAAACGGCTATAATGTAAACTATCAGTAGGCATGAACATTGTGACAGTTTTATTTATATAATTGATCATTTGTCAAAGAAACTGAGATTTGTTTGAAGGAAAAACATGATAATACCATAATACAGAGGTGTGTAAATGTTATCCTATATATTTGTTTGACTTTTGTACTTTATTTAGTGGGTGATTTTGTCTGTGGATGCAAATCATTGGTTCATTGGTGTTTTTTTTTGTCTGGTATGCAACTTTCCTTTGCTGCAGAGTTTGAAATAATAATATTACCAATACTGTTGTAGTATTTAATAACTATGGTAGTCTGAGTATTCCAATAATACCTGAAAGTTGAAGAAAAAAGGTCCAGCTAGCTAAACTATGGAATATTAAAATGGGCAAGAATTTTAATATTGTCATTGTGCTGCTGACAGATATACTACTATGCACTTAATGGAAAATAATTTATATCAACTGTTATGTTTTAAATAACATTTGTGACAATATTATTATAGATTTGTGATTCCAGCAACATATTTTTTTCATATAATAACACAAATTCAGAGTTTATGAGGTGCTATGAATGCATCCTCATTCCTGTCTGTCAAACGTTGACTCAGATTGCAGCAAGATGGAAGCAGCCCATCTTTAAATAAAACTAATATATAGTCCAGACTATTGTCATAGTTTTTCTGTCTGATTACTTAAGCATACAGTACCTGCCAGTGTGCTGAACAAGCCTCTGAAATGCAAGCATATGCACCAGGAAACCTACTCGCATATGGTACATTGTGGGTGTTTTTGTTTCTTCTGTGTGACAGGATGTCATTCAGTGTATATAAAGTAAAAAAAAAAAAAAGAAGCAAAATGTGTCATTTTTATTGACATACATTTTATAAATATTGTTCAACAACGTAGACATATCCTGTATTAGACCTGTAGAACATCATTAGTTTGTTGACTCCAACATGCAGAACTCAGATCTCATGACCAGCAGTTGGGTCTGTTCCATATTCATCCACCAGTAGAATCCATCTAAACCTGATATAATGCAAACTGCATGATACCAAACATCCAAAATGAGGGAAAAAAGTTCAACAAAATGGTCTATCCCAAATGCTTCTAATATTTGATCAGACTTTAATGCCAACATTAAAACAGAGTAAGTAAATACAAAAGAAGGTATTTATATGAGTGTATGGTACTACACAGGTGTATTTGCTGGACCACTTTATCTGCCCCAAGAGATGAGTTAAATTATTGTATTTGTTGATTTAAAATCTCCTCTCAGGTGCTGAAAAAGGATGATTTCACTGAATTAGGCGAGGGCTGTAAGCCTGAGTCTAGAGCATCATCTGTCATCATTGTGAACTGCCACAAGTGTGATTGCTCCATAGTGATTGATTGTATTATATAAATTAATTGCTTGCTTCTTGATAGATTGGTTAAATTTATGTTTCAGTGGGTATACTTAGAGTATATTGGTTTTGCTGCTGCACTGACCAGGGGACATTTTGTCAAACCAATAAAAGAGAGAAATAATGATTCATATTTTATATAGTGGACATTATTGAGTGTCTGTGTCACAGGTTTTAATGCAGTACTGTAAACTTAAGCATGTTTTTGAGCTTTAAAGCAAATAGGGTGAACATATTCTGATCAAACGCATCAATGCTGGAATATTTTATGGTTGGAGATTACTCCAAATGGCATCCTTTGTATTAAATCATCATGAACAAATAAGGCCGAAAGTGATAATCATCCACTTTGGAAATGTATGTAATGAAATGTTTACAAATACATGACAATACAATACAATACATACAAGTCCAAGCTTTACTGTCAATCACGCTATATGCACAGCACAGAGAGAAACTGTTACTCCAAGACTGATGGTGTAGTAAGGTAAATGAAGTGAAAAATATAAGCATCTAATGTTAAACATTGGAGCAAAAAAAGGCGAAGGGCGAAGTTATGGATGGATTTTGATGAAAGTTTGAGAGATGATTGATTTTGAGCTATAAAGGTCAAAGGTCAAGGTCACAGTGAAGGTCAACAGCTAAAACACATAAGTGGTGATATCTCAGAATCTAGACAAAATAGTATTACACAGTTTTTTTTGTGTTCACTTGGTCTTACCTTCAGACATCAGATGACATAACACCGATAGGCTCGATGACATCACGTTTTGACGTCGTGTGATGTCAAGCAAATGGTATATTTGCAAAATGTATGACCTTTACCCCTAAATCAGGGTTATTGATATATTTTGTTAAGTCCGACAATATATTGTGCTTCATATTTAACATTAGATCTAACATGTGAAACTTGGTCGTTGAGTGATGTCGCATAACATCCGAGTGATGTCGTATGTGGTCAAATATTGAAATGGCCATATCTCAACAACAGAACCGAGGATTTCTTTAAATTTTTTTACACCCTCTAAGGGATTGCAAATAACTAATAAAAATAAATAGTTAGCGAACATGTAACACTAGTTTACAAATAAGTTTACGAACATCCAGATCCAAACCTCGGCAGACTTGTGCTGCTTCGAGGTCTGTGCTCTCGGCGTGCTCTCGTTCTCCTGGTCTGGATATGTTACCAACTCTGTCACAAACATTTGTAGATAGTTCATATGTCTGATGACTGACTCCTGCTTGATGAACTTTGACAGGGGCTGCAATTAAAGGACTACTGTTTGCCTAGTTACTTTCTGTCCTTCGTTGTTTGCTTGTTGACTGGCAGTTAGGACAATTTGGTTAACTTGTTACTTTAAGAGCAGCAGCTGCACTTAGGAGAGAAAATTGTCCTCATTAAATCCCCAGCAAAATTCCAACACACAGTACTCAAACCCACTGTCACCACTGCCATTTAATTATCCACCAAACCTAAAGGTTAACCACATTTGGTACTTAGGAGGCGATCATTTTGTAACTTGACTTTTGACCCCATCACCATTAATGTGATGATGTTGATATTTTCTAATTTGTCTTTGTTTCTAGTTTGTGTGGAGAGAAAACAGGAAAAGGAAAATGAAGAAGAAAAGATACATTTTAAGACCTAGCTCTGGTGTTTTACAGTAAATTGTATACACACATGAGAAGATATTGATAGCAGATTCAACTGAAAACTTTCCTGTAGTGCTGATACAACATGTACTGTATTTCATGCTGTGTCTGCTATAATTCAAAAGTGCTGTACTGGTGTTGCATGGGATGAGTTTTGTTATAAAGCAACCACAGAAAAACTAATGTAAGTCACAAATACGTTATAGAGGTTAAAAACGACAGCCACTAATAATTTGTTTGTTAAATGAACCATGGGTTAAATAAGGAGGGGGCATGGCTGGTGGTGAGTAGGTCGAGTGATATGTTCTGCTCATATCATTGTGTTGCTTTTATTTCTGCATCTGATAAATACAATTTAATAACAAGTGGTTCCAGGCAAAACAAACCCTGTCCCCTCACACATATTTTACCTGATTTCCCCTATCTTTTATCATTGCAAAAACAAATTTTTTTGGTTACTGTGACTGCAACCTTTGACCTACATTCACCTAAATTTAATGGGATCTATTCTGAACCACTGAAAAAAACATTTCCTGAAAAATTGATGGAAATTAATCCAGTAGTTTTATGCTTAAAGTTGCTGACAGACAGACAGACAGGCAGGCAGACAGGCAGACAGGCAGGCAGACAGGCAGGCAGGCAGGCAGGCACGCAGGCAGACAAAAAAACCCACACCAAAAACAAGTGGTACCAGGCGCAACAAACTCCACCCCCTGCAAACATTTGACCTGATTTGCACTATCTTTTATCATTGCAAAAACACATTTTTGGTGACTGTGACCTTAACCTCTGACCTACATCGATCAAAATATAGAGGCATCTATTCTGGACCACTACACACATTTCCTGAAAAATTCATGGAAATTGGTCCAGTAGGTTTTGTGTAAATTTGCTGACAAACAGACAAAAAACCCAAACCAAAAACAACACTTCTCTACTCTTTTGGAGGGAGGGGGGAGGGGGAGATAACAGATGGGACACACACTGAACTGAAACATTTATTAATTTTCATTTTGTCAGTCTTGTCTGTTTGCTTTAGTGAACCCCTTCTGTGTTCTGTCTCAAAACTATCACTTGCAAAACAGGATGGTTATATGTCTATTGTCGGGAACCTTGTCTTCAAAATATTCAACATTTGATTAATTTATTTCAATCAACTACTAATTCAGACAAAATTAATACTGATAGTTAGTGAGAGTGATAGCAATATTAATTAATATGGACAATTTTATATATTAACTTTAACACTGTATAGAACAAGTGGTGCCCGGAAAAACAAGCCCTCCTTGCACACATTTTACCTAATTTGCCCTGTCTCTTATCATTGTGAAAACACATTTATGGTGACTGTGACCTTTGACTCACATTCACCAAAATGTAATGGGATCTACTCTGGACCACCTTTCAAATTTCATGGAAATTGGTCCAGTAGTTTTTGCGTAAAGCTGCTGACAGACAAACGAACAATGACAAACTGAACCAAAAACATTACCCCTCTCTCCTTTGGGGGCAGGGTAATGAAAACATTGTACACTGTGCTGTCCTACAAAGCAAAAAGGCATTAAGTGCATTTCTTGGCGAAAATGAGTTGTGTTTTTTGCAACACTCAAATTATCCTTTGTCATGTAATAAAATATCTCATCTCAAATGTCTCTCGTTTTGGAGAAAATTGGTGGGTATTTGTACAGTAACTGCAAAACGTACTAGTAAAACAAAACAAAAAGGCAGTAAAGACCATTACTGTGTTTTTACCAATGTCCATTTAGGATCCTGGCCCAATAGTTTACAGTGAATCCCTGTATTAGACTGAAACAGATTATGGAATTACTGTATATTCCGCACTATAAGGTTAATAATAACAATAATAATAATAATAATAATAATAATAATAGGGAGGCACGGTGGTGCAGTGGTTAGCACTCGTGCCTCACAGCAAGAAGGACCCTGGTTCAAATCCCACACCAGACCTTTCTGTGTGGAGTTTGCATGTCCTCCCCTTGTCCCTGTGGGTCTTTACCGGGTACTACGGTTTCCTCCCACCATCCAAAGACATGCACTGATAGGTTAATTGGTTAATCTAAAATTGGCCATAGGTGTGAATGTGAGAGTGATTGTTTGTCTATGTATGTCAGCCCTGGCATACATAGACATGTCTATGTATGTCAGCCCTGTATGAGATTGGCGTCTCTTACAGGCATCTCATACAGGGTGTACCCCGCCTTCGCCCATTGTAGCTGGATTAGGCCCCCAGTGACCCCCGTGACTCTAGTGAGGATAAAGCGGGTTCAGATAATGAATGAATGATAATAATAAATACATTTCTTCATTTTTAAGTTTGCTGCTACTGTTAAATATGTGCCTGTATGTCTTAGCTGTATAGTATTTTTATTTCTGTTTTTTCTGTGTTGCAGGATGAGTTCCATCCATTCATTGAGGCTCTGCTGCCCCAGGTCCGTGCCTTCGCCTACACATGGTTCAACCTCCAGGCCAGGAAAAGGAAGTACTTCAAAAAGCATGAGAAAAGGATGACGAAAGAAGAGGAAAGAGCTGTCAAAGATGAACTGCTCAGCGAGAAGGCAGAGGTGAGAGAAATAAGTAGATCTGGAATATATAGAAACAAGTGAGGCCAGGCACAACAAACTCCATCCCCTCACACAGATTCAAACACATTTTTGGTGACAGTGACTTTTAACCTATATTCACCAAATTTAATGGGATCTATTCTCGATCACCTCGCATCGTTCCTGAAAATCTCATGGAAATTGATCCAGTAGTTTTTGTAAAGTTACAGACAGACAGACAAAAAAACAAAAACAAACCCAAAACAATAACTCTCTCCCCTTTCAGAAGGTGAGGTAATAAAAGAGTCTAAACATCATGTACCTGGGTATGCTCAATGAGTCCTCCTGGAAATGTTGGGGTGGACCTGCTGGCTGAAGGATCTGGATCACATACAGGGTTTTGTAAAGTGTGGTTAATGCCCTGCTCATCTGGCAGTATCATACAGTATTAACATCTGGCACACAGTGTGAATATGACGATATTTGATATATATTAAATCTGAAGGATTAAAGCTCTGAAACTCCAAACCACTAATTGATGGTTGTATCATTAAGCTGGGAACGATTTGATAACATTTGCTGCATTATAGTAAATTATGTGGAAACATTTACTGTTTTATTTTGACTGAAATTGGTTCCAATGTTTTGCTGATTCACAGGATTCCTGAGTTTGCTCATACATTTGATGACATCAGCTCCCAAAAATGTCCTTTTTGCATTGATGCTACTGTCTTTCATTTCTTTTTCTGTTCATGCAGGCTTGCACACAATCCTAAAATGTCACGTCTTTCTAGTTCTGTTGTCTTGTCATCACTTATTTAAACATATTTGCAGTTGTAGTGACACATCCGAATGCAGGAAATTAGCCTGTCTTCAATATTCTTTGATTGTTGTTGCTGGTCTGATTACTGATCCCTGACCTTGTCACATCCTCATACTGATGCTGTCATTCCCTGTTCTAACATGTGCAAACTCAGTTTATGAAACCTGAATTTAGTGAAAACCTGGGTTTGCAATTTCACTAAGTGTTAATTTCCTGGGGCAGGTTTCTCTGTGTCTGTGCAGCTAACATGCTCTGTGGCAGGTTTTCTTCAACAGAGGTTGAACTTCTGAGTCTCCTCCCACCTGCTTTCTGAAAGAGCTTTGGTCACCAGGTTTAAAAGTATGCTGATGAAAAGTGGTATATGCTATCATAATCAGACTGTGTAAGCAGTTACTAAATTACTGAAATTGTCATAAAATTCACAGCAGTTGGTAGTCCAATGATCGAAGGGTTGACGGTTCATGTCCCGCCTCTGACTGTCCACATGTTGAAGTGTTCTTGGGCAAAACACTGAACCCTAAGTTGCTCCCAGTAAGGTCAGGCAGCGCTGGTGTATTGGCAGCAGCCGTCTACTGGTGTATGAGTGTGTGTGTGAATGGGTGAATGTGAGGAATTTTAAAGTGCTTTAGGCACTAACTGGTGTATAAAAATGCACTATATAAGTACAGTCCATTGACCATATTAGGCATTATTATATGTTACAGTGGTTCATTGGATGTAACATTGGTAAAATAATTGGATCTTATATTTGATAGATTTACACTCAGTGCTGAAGTCATTTGGGAAGTTGGTCAGAACAGGTCACCTGCAGGTGACCTTTCAATAAATACAATGTCACTGTTTTAATTTGTTTAAATAATAATTTAAATAATAATAATAATAAAAAAATGACTATATCTTCAGGTGATAATAGACATCTGATTAATTATTCAACTCCGTCATGATGTGGAGAGTTGCAGTCAGATCATTAACTTATATTGGTTCTTGTCAGATTATACAATGAATAGTAATGTATTATGGGAATATGTGAACAAAATGAATGAATAACCAGCATTCAGTACCTTATAGATATACAAATTACAGATTTTTTAAAAAGCTAGACTAAGCTGTCTTTCTTTCTTTCTTAAACTAGGGTTTTTCAGACATGTAGATGTATCACCTTGGCCTTTGTTTATTCTTTGCCATGGTGAACTGACCTCTTAGTTTCTTTGATGAACATTTTTGTCATTCACCAAGCATATGCTGAACTCAGGGTTTACATACTGAGGTGACTAAACTGATTCTGATTTACTGAAAACTTTTGAATTAATTTTTTTATGGATCAATAATTTAGAGTTCGGGGTGTAATGGCATGGTGTGTTATTGAATATTTTCCCTGTGTGTTTGTTTGGGTTCTCTGTGGGTTCTCCTCCCACTGTCCTGAGACATGGACATGAGGTCATCTGGTCAATGTAAATTACCTGTAAGTGTGAATATCACAGTGAATGGTAGTTATCTCTATATGTCAGCCCTGTGTTGACCTGGTGACACATCCAGGGTGGATCTGGCACCTCTGTGCTGTTTGGAAAATGAATGAATTCCTGTATAGATGGCTCAGAGTTAGTTAAATCTTTTTTGCTTTTCTATGAATGGACCTACCAACAGGATTTGTGGCGTTCCTAATATTTATTAATCTATAACTTTCCCAAGTCAACAGGGAAAACTTGAAGGCAACATGTATTGTACTATAAGTCAATCTTTAGTGGAGCAGAAAATATTGTTAAGATTTTTTTTATTTTGTATATTTGACTTATTTTTAACTTTTCTTTGGAAAATCTGTTAAGAATAAATTGTTATTCAGCACAAGGTATTTTTGCTGTCAATTATAACTTTGTTTTTTAACAGTCTTCTGTGCTTTTTTTCCCCTTTTATTTTTCTTTTAAGGTAAAACAGAAGTGGGCCAGCCGTCTTTTAGCCAAGCTAAGAAAGGACATTCGACCTGAATGCAGAGAAGACTTTGTTTTGTCAATCACTGGGAAGAAAGCAGCATGTTGTGTCCTGTCAAACCCTGACCAGAAAGGCAAAATGAGACGCATAGACTGTCTCAGACAAGCTGACAAGGTAAATCAAACTCAGACTGGTTCTTCTTTATGGTGTCCACCTGTAAACGCAGCTGAACAGGAAAAATGTCCCCACACATACAATAAAGTATTTCTTATGTTAAAATGAAATCAAAACATGCTTCATGTATATTTATATAATGTATTATTTCACCTAATTGTATTCTATTTTTTTTTATTATTATAATGTGTGTTCCTGACATCTTGGCCAGGGCCCTTTCTTCACCATAATGTGTTTTTACTAGGTTAATAGTTAAATAATGATAAAATAATAAAAGTTAAATAAATAAATAGCAAAAGTTGTTTTCTGCCACTATATTAATCAAATCTTGATAAATTCAGGTTGATTTATTTTGAGTCCGCCAGTACAACAGTGATGTAACACTAACCCTCTGCTCCTCCGTTTTTTTTTTCCACATTCACTCTTACTGTTCTTTGGATTTGTACAGTTATTGATCACATTGCTCCACAGTAAAAGCCTTCCAGACATACAGAAGCATGGCCTCTCCATTTCTTGTCATCTGCTCCTGTAATACAGTCTCAGAAAATGTTGAACTCACCTGACACTGTAACCATAGTCGTCAATGTACAAGTAAAAGTATTTGTTTGCATTTGGAGAGAAAGGCTACACTCATATGTTGTACTGATAAAATATCTATCTGTAAATTTTTTTATTTTTTTTTTTACCGTGCATTTTTTTGTGAAGTGCTGTTTTTGTTTCTACTGGGTAATATAGCTCCTTTCGTTGAAAAGTAGAAACCTAAACAACACAACATTACTAGTAGGTGTGGCCTCTTTAATTGTCAGGATAGTTGATATCAGAAGTGAAAAGTTCTTTTTGTATTTATGACATACATGGACATTTACATTCGTGTTTTATCCCTCTACTCTGCTGTAGCTCAGATGAAAATCTTGCACTTTTTACCCACTGGATTTATGTGAATTTCTCAGAAAATTAAGTTAAATGTTAAAGCTTTTTTTCATCGGTAAAGCAATCTCTATATTTAATGTCTAATAAGAGAGTTCATTCTAAAATACAAAAAAAGAGACCATTTTCCATTTTTATTAAAAAGTGTGTTCACTTGCTCAGCTTCTCAGCTGAATAAATCAATTTGAAATTCTTAATATGAATATCCACTTAACACTAAGTCTAACTGGATCATAAATAATAGTTTAATTTCCTGTGATTATCATAGCTTGCTTTTTTGTTTTAAGGATGAGTTTAATTCTTGCATTAAGAAGTCTCTGCAAAGAAATTATCCCACACACTGATGTTTTAGTAATTACCCATCTTTGGTTTTATTTAACAATATTAGGCTTCTATCTAGTAGTGACATTTCTCACCTCATAACTAATTATTCTTCTTCTATTTCAAAATTCCTCTTGCTGATACTTTTGGACTTTAATAACATTTTGAGACTTGCTTGTTGTAGAGTATTTGTACATTATAGTATTCATTAATTTTCTGTAACTGGTTAATCCCTTGGAGGCTCATGGGACATTTTACTGTACTTTCATTCAACTAGGATCTCAGTATTGCTTCCATCTGTGGTTGATGATATTAATGCATCTTCAAAGTTCTGGGGTTATAAGCAGTTATAAATTAAATGAGATGAAGAAAATTAAGTAAATGTCATGAAGGGTAGAATGAGGACTCAGATGCTCAGTGTTGAAGGGAGAACAGATTTAATCAGAAACTGAACAAATAAACAGGAACAAATCCAAACAAAACTTAGGTGTAGATCAGCCACAGTCCATGGTGATGAATGAAATGTCCAGGTTATAGTGAGCAGAGTTCTGACAGAATGTCCGGTTTATGGAGAAAAATAACTGAATGGTCCCGGCAACTGCCAGTTTCACTGCTTAATTAAATAGCTGCAGATTAGCAACGACTTGCAGCTGCATGGTGCGGGTCAGGTGAAGCTGGTGAGAACCGGGGGAAAGGTCATGACAGTAAACCCCTGTTTTAAAAGAGAGGCAGGTTTAAGATAAATCACCATCACCCCTTTATGACAAAAGTCTGTTGCACTTTGCAAAACATTACATACAACAAAATCTTCAGTAGCACTGAAGTTATACAAAACCACTATACTGGAAAAATAC
The DNA here is from genome assembly GCA_020466265.1 of Siphamia tubifer. Taxonomy (NCBI): domain Eukaryota; kingdom Metazoa; phylum Chordata; class Actinopteri; order Kurtiformes; family Apogonidae; genus Siphamia; species Siphamia tubifer. The sequence goes on along the minus strand of CM035786.1, from coordinate 26,295,132 downwards.
CCCCTTTGTTCACACAGCACACTATTATTTTTATTGTTATTAGTTATAGAAGTGGTATCAGTATTGTTTTTTTCCACTTTTTATACTGATGAAGGCCATACAGATGCACAGAATCAAGACATGCAGAATTCTGAATCTCTGTTATGTAACTCAAACAACCTTGAACTCGCCAACACACTGTGAACAAAGTGGCCAAGTGGTGTGATAATAATTGTCTTGAGATTAAAACAAAGGAAATGGACGATATTGTGTTTGGTTCAGAATCTGACTCTCATGAGGCTCCCATTGTTATTATTCACAAAGACAAATCAAACAGCTATTATCTATCAATAGTTGGTGTATTGACCCTCTGTTATTGTGGAAAAATCACAGTGAATCTGAGTGAAAAAAGAGAAAACAAATATTTTTTTTCCTCTGCCTTATGTCTTTCGGGTGAGCAAATTATATATATATATATATATATATATATATATATATATATATATATATATATATATGCATATATATATATATATATATATATATATATATGCTTAAACTTTTGTAATTTTTGCTTTTTTGCAGTGTTTATGTGTGTATCTGCTACTTCAGAGCCTTTAGTCAGACCTCAAAAGTCTCTGACCAAAACCATGGCTGAAATAGATTAGTTACCCATTGATAATGAACACATGTACAAATTCCCAAAATTAAATGTAGTTCCTTTGATCAAATCTATTCATAGCGCACAATAACTGTGATAAATGTATATAAAGTATATCTGATTGCTGTTTATTTTCCTTTATTTATTTAATTTTTTTAAATAATTTTCTGGACATGTCTGTCTTGTCTTGTCACAAATAAGAAAAACGTGCACTTTGGCTGTTTTGGTTTATATAGTAGATATGGACTTCATTGTATTTTATTGGCTCATCTAGCTGTAAACTAACAAGTGACTATTGAAAGTACAGTGGTACCTCTACTTACAAAATGAATTCATTTCAGAAGTGGTTTCGTACCGTGAATTTTTCGTAGTCGCATTTTACATGTAAAAGGCCTGATTCGTTCCAAGGCCCCCAATACTACCCCTCAAACCCTTTAAAAATTATTTTAAAAATTCCCAATTTTTTATGAAATATGTGTTAAAAGTAAAAGAAAATATAGATTTAGATTATAGATTTAATTTATTGGTCTCAGTGGTCTTCACTGACTGAACATTAAATATTAAACCATTAAAATGAACCAGATATGTGGGTCATTTTCATACCATTGTTAATTGTCACTTTCACCTTTTGTTGATGGTGGGGTGTAGATCCAGGGACAATTGCCCTTGACAACTTTTCGTGATGGTATGGCTCGTGGACATTTTTTCAGGGTGTTTTTTTTCTACAAATTCGGCGGGTTGGTGGGGTTTCGTCGGCATGTCTTTTATTTGTGCTGGTGGAGTGATGACTGCCTCCTCCTTTTTTATTATCTCTTCTTTCACTTCTATTGAGAACGCAGCCCACCTCTTCTTTTAATTTGCACCGGGAGTCACTTTCTTTGGGCTTGTGATGGATAACGAATGTGTGCTGTGGTGGGGTTTCGGTGGACACACTCGGAGAAAGCTCTGTCCTTTACGCGTGGCTTCTGATGCTGGGCTGACACAGGTACGGATCGATGAATGAGGGTCAAAGGCTCGTGAAAAGCATCATGGGTAGCTCCCTCATAGCCAATGGGATGCTATGTACAGTACGTACATGATGTATGTACGTACAGTACCTGCAGTAATGTACATAGTATTTATGTATTGGGGATTTCGATTTCGTTCCGTAAATAGAATTTTCTTTCGTTTTCAAAGATGAAAAATTGAGGTAAAGGTTTTGCATTATTGCATTATTTGTTAACTGGGTCTTTCGTAAGTAGAGGTACCACTGTATTTGCATGACGTATTTTCCTTTGAAATGTGAAACATGCAAATATATCCTTCTCAGTGAAAGAGCATCAAACACTCAGGCTGATGACACTTCCAAACTTCTGCATCAGTTTGATGACTTGTTAACCATTACTTAACATGTGTCATGTGTTTTCAAGGTGTGGAGGTTGGACCTGGTTATGGTGATCCTGTTTAAAGGAATCCCCTTGGAAAGCACAGACGGAGAGCGGCTGGTGAAGGGAGGCCAGTGCTCTAATCCAGTCCTTTGTGTGCAGCCTCGACACATCTCTGTCTCTGTCAAAGAGCTGGACCTCTACCTCGCTTACTATGTGCAAGAGAGAGGTACGTCTCAACACCCACTTTGTGTTTTCCCCTCATGTAATCATTAATGTTTTCACACCACAGACTCTGAACCAAGGTTTGTATTTCTGGTACACTGTATTCTTTTGATCCAATTAGTTCTGGTTTCACATTGCGTTTTTATGGGCACACAAACTGCCTCTGGTTACAGGCAGATTGAACTTTGTGTACTGTGTGTATTCATCCATTTTACATACAGGGTATAGAGGATATGATTTATCAAAAAAACAGAATGGGGGGCTTTACCCAGAAAAAAGCTTGTGTTGGATGTTAAAACCCTCACAAGCAGGTCTGGCTTGTGCACCCGCGGCAGTTTCCTTCGCGGCAGTGTGCTGTGACCGGCTCTGGGTCAGCCAGGAAGGGTCTCACGGCTCCGGCGGCAAGACAGTGCCCTCTGTCCAGCGCCCTCTGTCCAGCGCCCTCTGTCCAGCGCCCTCTGTCCAGCGCCCTCTGTCCAGCGCCCTCTGTCCAGCGCCCTCTGTCCAGACTTTGCCACTTCTTGGGGCTGTAGACTCACTGCGCTTTCTCTTCCCCGGAACTGAAGGGAGGGATGGACCCCTTTTATGTGACGCCAACGCCAGAGTGGGGACTGGCCCACGTACACTTAAAGTACAACAGGCACCAGGGGTCAGCTGCCATGTCGGCAACCCACCCGATCCATCTTGAAACACAGGAATGTAATGCACATGGCAGCAAAATCAGTGGACCCAAACGAACCCTAATAGTGATGTCCAAAACCATATATATATATATATATATATATATATATATATATATATATATAAAAAAATTTTTTTACATATATATATGTACATTGGAAGTGGTTTGGTGCATCAGGAAATGATTCCTCTTGGGTTTTTTTTCTTTCTTAATGAAACAAATATAAGAGAAATATAAGAAAATGTTACTGTATGATTGCCACACTTCAATTGTCACACATTGCATATTTTAATATCCACAGTCAATTTTGAAAAACCATGTAACACATTATCTGTTGCTGATTGCCTAATCTTAGCACTGAAATAGTGATAAAATATGTTTATATTAAAAAAACTAAACAAATGGTATTTCCTCAAATAAAACTCTGTGTCTAATAATAACTGTTGTTGATCTCAACACAAACAAGATAGGGCTCAATTATAGACCAGTAAAAAATATTTGAGTAAATTGCTGATACCTGTCATATAATGTACTGCCAAGGTTAATTTAATACTTTGAGCAAAATAATTCAGCTGTTTCAGCACCTATCTCATTCACTGCAGGTGTGTGTTTTTTCAGCAAATCAGTCATGAAAAAAGTAATTTATAGAACTATGCAATTATGAAAGGAAGGCAAGGTTTACACAATAAAAGCTGAGAAGTTTAGCTGAAAAGCTATACATGATTTCTATCGTTTGAAATACTAGAGAGAAATTTGTGTTGTGTTTATAGAGAAGCACAGTGGAGTATCTTTTTAAATATTGCAAACATGAACAAATCAGAAGAAGGTTTTGTACTAAATAGAATCACCACAAGGCCTGTCTCTGGTACCTTCTGCAGCTGAGGTAAATAAAGACCCTGGTAATTTTTTGAGGAAATACTATATATATATATATATATATATATATATATATATATATATATATATATATATATATATATATATATATATATATATATATATATATATATATATATATATATATATATATATATATATATATATATATATATATATATACAGTATCCAGACTTTGTGAAGTACAGTGAGAAAATCCTGTCCTTCAAGGTGCATAGAACCAACCAGGTCTGTCCATTTGGTTCTGTCTCAGGCAAGATGTTGGGCTTGTGCCAGGGTCACATTGTAGGCCGTAAGGTCCTGGGCCACTAAATCTAGTGCTGGTATATATACAGTTCTGCTACCCCTGCTATAGTATATATACAGTTCTGTGGAAAAAACCTTCTGTTTCTTGTTCATTTTAATGCTTGATACAACTAAAGGTAAATTTGTTTGGACACGAATAATGATAACAACAAAAGTAGCTCATAAGATTTTAATGTCATTCATATATTTCATATGTTTCTGTGAAGCCCTATTAGCCGACTTTGTTGTGATTTGGGGCTTTATGAATAAAATTGAATCGAATTAATGTCAGATCTGATATAATTTTCCATGGTTTTCTTGATAATGACCAAAATAAGTTGCAATAAGTTACATGGATCGCTTTTAGGTAATCCATGTTTTCTGTTTCAGTCAGATGATACATGCATGAGTTAGTACTTGATTACGTAGTCATTGTTTTTAATGACTTTTGAGATTTAAACATTTTATTCCATGATTGTAAATAAAGGAAATTGAACTTAATGTAAGAAAGATTTAACCTGACTGTCACCAGATGCTATCTCACGATACCATCTGGGACCCTTCCGCAACCGATGCGTTTTCAAAGGAAGGGCCTTATCTAAAATCATTGCTTGTGATTAGATGAAGAATCTGTCCACTGTCCGCTCATGTTGAACTCAAGCAGTGACATTTTACGTCACACCAGTCACAACGCCGTCCAGTCATGGGGTAGTCCCACCCGACGACATTGATTGGCTCCTTCATTTTGAAGTAAACCTGAACCTCACGGTACTCCGATGGTTGCGTGAGCGTAGCAAAACGCAGACAGGTGACGTGAGTCAGGTTAAGAAAGATCATCATATGTTATAAAATATATGTATACACCATACTGGACTAAATTGCTCATATATAGTTTGTAATAGAGGTGTCTATTTGTGACTGTGGGGTTGGACTAAATATTAAAAACAACAACATTGCAGCATTATTTTTGGTTATAGGATACTGATTATTAAATCCAAAGTTTTTTTTATGTCACAATTCCCTTTAGGCACTAGAATATCGAGTGTAAATACCTATAAATGTTTAGGAGTCTCTCTCTCTCTCTCTGTTTGGATGTTTTACTACCTCAATTCCCATAAGCCTAAGAATCATATCTTGGCACTCTACACCTGCAGAAAACAAATATTTCACAAACAAATATATTCTCTAGAAGTGTCACTCTGTTCAACTGCAATGATTTGTCAGCTCCGCTATGGAAGAGCAATAATGTGACTGGCCTGAGAGAAAACTTAATAATCACCACTACCACCAATTTATATTCCACTTCACCAGCCCCTTTTCACTTTGAGCAGCTGCACCTACGTGGACCAAAATAGCAAGTGAGCTCGGAAACACCCACACACTCCGGGTACACAAGACCAACCACTTTCAGAGACTGCATGGTTCAAATAGATCCCTAATGCAGATATATGGTAAATTAGGCCACCTCTTTACAATTACTGTATGTGTGTGTCTGTCAATAGTATATTGATGTGGGTTCCTGTGTTATTTTTAGCTTTCTGTGACTATCTCTGAGGCCAGGGTAACGGTGACAGAAGACCTAGATCTAATTTTCTAACCAGGCTAACTGTGAGGAGGCTAAGAAACTTGACTTTATAGTAAGTAGAGAGCCAAATAACACGTTATTATTGTCCTCTTCATTACAACAAAAAACGTTATATGATACAACATTTTTAAATGTAAACAGAGGTAAAAATCTTCACAAAAAGAAAATGTGAGATTGAGATATATAGCTTTCAGAAAGTGCACTGGGGTCATGCTCACCAATTTGTAACAACACCATTATGTACAACAGCAGAGTTACTTTAACAGCGATAACTGTATTAGAAGATACACAATAATGAAGATTACTGTTGTCAAGTTTACCAGTATTTAGAGCCATATAACTCTGTCTAGTGTGAGATGTGACTAGGTGACTGTCAGGTTGTGATGGGTGGTCCTTATCAGTGTCACGATCACTCCTATCACCTTTCACCTCCTGTCCCCTTTCTCCTCTTTCTGTCCTCCTGTTCTCATGTGTTCCTCATCACCTCACCTATTTAAGTTCTCTTCTTTCCTTCTCCACTCGTCGGGTTATTTCACACTCTACCATGTCCTCTCCAGAACGGTCACTGTCCTTCCAGTCAGCCCCGTTCTAGCTGGCTCTGGTCTCCGCTTGGAACTGTTTGGAATAGACTTGTCTCTTAGTTTGTTTGTAGTATTGCTGTCTCCTTGGTTTCTGTTTTTTTTTCTTGTTTTCTTGATTGCTCATTAAGGAGCTTGAACTGAATCTGTTCGGTCTGCTTTCGGGTCCTTCCACAACAGTACACCTTACAATCAGTGATGCAGAAGGTTTCAAATGAAGCCACTGTTTTGGGAGAAGGAGAATACTTTGGTCAGTTTGAGTGCAGCATCTGCGTTATGGAAGAGGCTCAATCACATGGTGTCCAAAGAGCGTTGCGTCGGTCCTTCGTTGTTCAGCGACAAATGAAATTTAAGCTATTATGGTATTACAGCCTTATTATTTCAGAAATAAGCTTCCCTCCATTATATTCCCAACTCTAACCATCTATTAGAGGTATTCCAGGTTATGGCATAATGGATCTTATGCATGCTTTATAGAGATTGTATATGTCATCCTACTCTGGGGTCTAAATGTAGTCTTAAGCATTAAGCTAAGTAGAGATGTGTATTATCATATACAACTGCTGAGTCAGGGTTCCCCAGCATCCTGGATAACCTAGAAAACTTGAAAAATGATTGACCAACTTTCCATTCATGTAAAACATATGGAAAATATGGAGAGAAAAAAGATAAAACGCCCAGGAAATGGATAAGTTTATCCTGGAATATTATTTATCCTCCCCACTGCTTTGTGACCTTGTGTACCTAAACTGAGATGAAAGAAAGGTAAAAAAAAAAAAAAAAAAAAAAAAAAAAAGGTGATTCATTGAAAATATACAAATATTTTTAGAAGAAGTGCAGAAGAGAAAGAAAGAGAGAAGAGAAAGTTGAGTTTGGAATTGTCCATTTGAACATTATAACTGTCGTAGGCTAATGAAGTCTTACACTGTCATATGTGGGTGTGTTTTCTTTATACTATGATATGTTTGTTGTAATTATTTTTCATAGATCAATTATAGCCATAGCCTGTGTGTCAAATGTTTGTGTAATAAACAAAAAACTATCTGGGTAAATGCAAGTTACACCTGTAGAAAAGAACATTTCCAGGGAATGAGGGGAACAGGGGAATTGATTAGTGTATCATGTGATAACTTGTCTCTGTAGTGGGTAAAATGTCCTAGAAAATAATTTCAGTGAAAGAGTGGGAACCCTGTGAGTGGATGAATGACAAATGTGGAACAAACTGGAACAGATGACCAAAGACATATTGATATTTAACACTGGAGAGAACAATATGGAATAATCTTTATTTCTATAGTTTAGGGATAATCAAAGAATAAATGTGTGACCAATTAACCAAACAGCAGTGATTTATGTTAAAAAAAAAAACACTTTACAGGCAAATATACAAAAGTCAGGAGCATCAACACCCAATCTCAATAAAAGTGCAATAAAAGAGACAATAGCATATCATAATAATAGTGAAAGGATTGACCCGTTAAAGGAATAAAAGCAATAATATAAAAGATAGTAGGGACTGGAAAAACAATAAAGGCAATGGAATATATAAGCAGTCAGACAGAAGTAACCAACATAAATAATGATGAATAAATACAATTAAATCACATATGCTAAAATCACATACACCTGAGCCTATAAAAGTGTATTTTACACTTTATTTAAAAAAGGTCATTGAATCTAAATGTTTTATCTCCCTGGGCAGGTCGTTCCACAGTTGGTGGGACTGTCATAGTCGACTGGAATGACTAAGAAGGTCCCACCCGAGGATCTGAGATTATGAGGTGCCTCATGGGGGGTCAGTAGCTCTGGTTTTGTTACTAGGAGACAGACCCAGATATGTATTAAAAGTGACAAGTAAAATCTTAAAATAAATTCTAAACTGAACAGGGAGCCAGTGCAGAAACACTATTAAAGGGGTGATGTGATGTCAACTGTTAAAACCAACAAGGAACAAATATGAGTTGAAAACACCAGTTGAGACAGGAGAAAAAAAATATTCTTCCAATCTGGTCATTTTCTATTTTTATACCAAGTGTCAACAAAAAACTGCAAGACAGTAGTTTGATCTAGGAAACCGGTTTATTGTTAATTACCCCAAGAGGGGAGTTAAGGGGTATTGTTTTTAGTTTGGTTTGTTTGTTTGACACTCGAGGAACAAAACTATTTATTGATTTCATACCAAATTGGGACCTAGAATCGATCAGATTACATTCTGGGAACAAAAAATTTTTTTTATACACTTTTAAGATCTTTTTTTACCTGTTTACTTGTAATGTGGTGACATTTAAAAGTCTGTAGCAGCAAAACTATTTATTCAATTCATACCAAATTGGGGTTATAGATTACCAGTGACCCAGAGTATATATCATTACATTTTGAGAAAAGTAGGCCCACATTTAAATTTTTGTAGGAATTTAGATTTTTTTTTTTTTAGAAACTTTTTTCTCCTCCATTTCCTTACAGTGGACAAAATGTCACATGTCAGTAGCAGCAAAACTGTTGAATGGCCAAAATTTGAAATGTCTATAAAATCATCTATTTTGTTTCAATTTACTTCAGACTTGGCACATACAGTATGTAGAGGTAATTGATATGCTGACATCAGCATATGCATAGACATGGCAGCAGCTAGATCGATGCCAAAATAAACTACAATATGTGTAAGGCGCAGAGTTTGTTATGCATGGCACTATTTGTTTGTTAAATTATTACTCATCGTCAGATATAACTGTTTTCCTCTTCATCAGAGAATCAATAAGGTTGAACCATTCACTGGTGCGCCTTGAATATTTGTATCCAATTAATCTGAAACCATATATACAGAAAATTTTTTCCAAGAGGCTGCTGTTTGTCATTATGAAGACTGATGAAGGATACATGAAACTTTCACTTTTTATCTAATTTGCAAATTAAATCAAAGTCAGCGTGACTCAGAGAGAAGTCGTCTGAGAAGTTCTAAAAAATTAAATGCTCTTTCCTTTTGTTTGGTTCAAACCATTTTATGTTAAATGCTATTAGGAGCTGAGTCCAAAAACAGCTGGAAGAGAACACTGTGTTCACATCTGTTTTTTATATTGTGGCTTTAGGAGCTGTAGAAGGATTGAGTAACGCACTGAGGCAGGAGCACAGTGTGATGGAACAGCAAACAAAATGTGCACAGTGTTAAATAAAATATCACTGACTAGAGAATAAACAGGATCAACAGCTGACCGGGGGCAACAGCAGCAGAGTTCTGACAGAAATGGTTCTGACAGGCAGTGGTTTAACACTGTCAGATCTTTGACTGAAAAAATGTGGTTGTAAGAAGGAGCTGTAACAGCACTCACAGCTTCCACTTCCAAGTTATTGATTTGATATCGGCACAGTTTCATTTCATAGTTTTTACATCTCACCAAGTTATTTACAATACTGTGCAAAAAGTCGTGGGACACCTTTAGGTTTGTTGTTTTTTCATGGTTGAAATGAGCACATCTATTTTTTTTCTCCACAGCTTTAAAATATATAAAAACAATTTAACTAAATGTGTTCAGTAAACATCTGACATGTGTTGAATGAAACCTAGTATAAAACATCAGAATATTAATGCCATAAATTTGAATATTACCAGGTGCAAAGTGATATCACACTAAATACTACCTTTTTGGTTTGTAGAATTTTTTTTTTCATAAAACTTTAGATTTTACTGCTGTACACCTATATACCTATGTGTAAGCGGTGGGGGTCGTCCCTGGCGTCCCCGTATTTCATCCCTGTGCGATCACTGCAGACTCAATAGGCCTTGCGCCTTGTGTCACGGCTCAGGCCTAACCAAACTCAAATCAGATGCAACAGAATAATATTTGGTTACATGAGGTAATTTATAATGAGGTTCTTCTGTTTAATTCTGTAAAATCTCATAGGAGATCACTGTGTTCTCATCGGTTTGATTGGACGCCTGGTAATTTATTAGGCCTGAGCAAATATCGGCGCAAGGCCTATTGAGTCTGCAGTAATCGCATAGGGACGAATATGCCAGGGATGACTCTCACCACTTTCTCACACACACACACACGAGCATTTGTAGGTGCACACCTCCACCCTCCTCACCCTGACTGAAAGGAGGTCCACCAAGGAGGTTATATTTTCGCTAGAGTTTGTCTGTTTGTTAGGAACATTACTCACAATGGTATGGATGGATTATGATAACATTTACAGCATATGTTGGGAGTGTCCCAAGGAACAAATGATTACATTTTGGGGGTGATCTGGAAGACTTCCTGCATTCTGGATCACTTTGAAATTTTACATTGCAGTAAATGGAGAATAAATGTGTGTTAAGGTGACAGTATAAATGAAATTAACTCCACTCTAAAATAGAAACGTAGACTGCATTGACATTTAGTAGATTTGATTTGACTTAATTGAGCCCACAATGGGGAAATTCACCAGTCAGCAGCAGCCGTTTAAAATGCAAAAAAAATACAAATAAAAATAAAGACAGTGCAAAAGACAAATAACGTAAAACACAAAAATTAATATACATATTGCATATTAAGATATCAACAACATAATAATTATAAAAATTAAGACAGTTTTCATTATTGGTTGTTAGTAATGAATCATCTACTTATATTAATGATAGTATTTATTGAAGCATTGTCAACAGTCTGATGCTTTAAAGATGGACATAAAGTAACTATTGATGTGATACAATACACATCACCACTATTTCACTTTGGTATGAGTCAGCACAGTCTGATTCAATACAATGCAGTTTGATGTCATGTCAATTCTGAACTTTTTCCTTAGCACATTTGTTCCTTTAAAACAGTATCTCATCTCTGTTTGGAGCAGAGAGAACACTTAGCCCTGTTGTGGATTATTTCTACCAAAAGTCTCTGACAAAAGATAAAATGAACCACAGCTTGCTTTCACCTTCAAAGACACCTTCTTTCCTCTTTTGTTTCCAGTTGTATGTTCATAACATACTTCAGTCTTTATGCTGCTACTGAGAAGTAGCAGCATAAAGATTCACAGAGTGAGACGTGGCTGTGAAGCTCAGTGAGAATAGTTCCCAGCGGCAGAGATGACAGATGTGCTGGAAAAACTCTTTGGAGAGGAGGATCTATCTGCCAGTAAATATTAAGCTCCAGGACACAAATGATCATAGTTCTAATGAATGAAGACAGAAGACTTCCATTAGTAATTATATAATTAAATCTGTATTAAACTGTGACAAAAATGTGTTGGAATCACTGCAAATCAAACCATCAGTTTAAAATGTGTTTATTACTTCAGAAGTTTTGAGGTCTTTTAGAAGTAAAACTGATGAATAAAATTTTCCATTTCCATTTTTTACACATCTGTTATATTCTGGGCTTTGGTGTGTCTTGTTTTGTTAGTTTTCTGTTTGTCTTCCTGTTTTTTTTTTTGTCATTCAAGTGTCTGGGCTTTTATTTTGTTATGTGGGTTTATGTCACTCTGTGGCATTTTTACTTCCTGTCACCGCTGTTTTCTTCGCCCTTCTCGTTAATTTCCCTCATGTGCTGCACCTGTGTTTGGGACTACTTAAGCCCCTCATGTGTCTAGATCCAGCCACAAATTTGTTTGTCCCCGTACACCAAATGAGCGTTCTGAATCTTGTTTTGCCTTTTCTGGTTTTGGATGTTGTTCTTCCCTTTGCCCTCACAAAAATAAAATTAAAAAAAACATACAATAAAAAACATTACATAAAACATTTTTAAAATGCATTTAAAAAAGCAGTCGCATCATGAAGTTTTCAACATAGGCATATTTAAAAAAAAGCCAAAACTTGTACTTTCCTAGGTCTTAGAAGTTTAAGGTGAAACTACAAATTTGTGCATCAGAAAGTCAATCCTGATAGCTAGCACATCTTTTGAGACCAGGCCGCACATTTTAGTGTCAAAATTTTTACTTAATTTCTTCCAGTTTTTTGAATGTCAGAAGTCCTAATAATAAATACAATGAACAGTATACCCCTGTGCCTTGCATTACATACAGGCACACAGTGAATTATAACTCTTTGTGTTTTAACAGTTTTCAGCCAAACACCACAGACCTATTTTAATATTAACTGTCACTTATACATTAATAAGATAAGAAAAAATAATCCTTTATTAGTCCCATGGTGGGGACATTCACATAGTTACAGCAGCCAAGGACAGTAGGAATAGAACAATAGTAATTGTAACATCATTACAGTCCAAAATGTCAGTTCAAATTGTAATGTCATTTGGACCTAAGTTAATGGCAAATATAGTAGTAACTGATTGTAAAAGTGTTCAGAAAAAACAGAAGACTGGCATATTCCTAATGAAGTCAGATCTTTCATTTCATTTGTCTTTGGATGAGTTTCCAAAAATGTTATTCTCTGAAATAATTAACTTATTTCTTGAACAGAAACATAATACAGATACATTTGGTTTTGGCCTCATATGTGTGGGTGTAGTTTGTGATTAGATGATGCTGTAGCAGGACTCATCTCACATGATGCTTTGTGATTGCCTTCCTGTTTCTATTCTCAAAACCAAGCCATCTTCACATTTTTTTAAATTATCTGCTTTGGGCTCAGCATCACTTGACTGTCATCCCTTTTCCTATTTCTTGGGTCAGAGACCTCCAAGAACCACCCCCCCTTTCAGATCTGCTCTGTTTTTCAACCTCCATGAATTGACTGAAGGTTCTCTCTTACTTGTTCTAATGTTAGTTTGATGTTTACCCTGTATGTTAATGTTCCAGATCTGAAAGATTAATTTATTTAGTTTTATTTTTATCTGAAGTTGTTCAAAAGGACCTTGCGTTTTTTTATTCATCTGGCAAAGCATCTTGCGGCTGTGAGTACTGCTAGACAATCACAAATTTTTCTTCCTGAAGATAAACATCAGAAACTTTCAGAAATGACCTTAACCTTTGGTAGATTAAAAAACAAAACAAAACTGGCAATGCAAAGAAAAAGTTTGCTGATTAAATAAGAAAAGCAGAGGGGCTAATCTCCAACTCAAAAGATGCAATGTGATTATTTCTGTATTAAAGAATGGACTCTGCCTCAGTCTGTGCTGTAATGCAGTAACAGAAACCAGGATACTAAATGCTCCTCTCATTACAGTTTACATATTGTATCTGCAGGATTTCCTGTTGTTGTCAGCTTGGTTTGAAGTTAGATACCTGGTGTTTGTTTTACACACCAGATACTTGTTTGTTGGACTTGCATGGTTAAAAAAAAAACGTGATGATAAACTTTTGCGGGAACTTAATATCTGCAATTTATGACCTTGACTTATCATGTCTAGTAACTATTTTAATAAGTATTCAGGACAATCGGATTTGCACATACAGTAGTCAAACATGTAATAAATTATTTTTCTTAATTACCTCCGCCAAGGAAGTATTACATTTTGGTGCACTTGTCTGTCTGTCTGTCTGTCTGTCTGTCTTTCAGCAGGATTACACAAAAAATTCTAAACAGATTTTGATGAAACTTTCAAGAATGATAAATAATGGGTTGAGGAAGAACCCGATAGATTTTGAGCAATGAAGGTCAAAGGTCACGATCACACTGAAGGTCAACAGCTAAAACAAATCAGTGGGAATATCTCAGGATTCAGACAAGATAGAAACTGGTGTTTTTTTTCATTCACATCATCTCACCTTTGGACATCAGATGGGTCAGCATCTATGGCTCGATCACGTCACCTTTTGACATCATATGACGTCATATGACGTCATATCAAGCCTCAGTGGAGGTCTGCTGTCTCTGCCTGCCTTGTTCTTTAGTTATAATTTTTCATATTTTTATAGGATTAAAAAAATGTATTTACCGTAATTTCCGGACTATAGAGCGCACCTGATTATTAGCCGCACCCACCTCATTCTAAGAGGAAAACCGATTTTGTACATACACAAGCCGCACATGTATATAAGCCGCATGTGCCCACATTAAAACATGTAACACAAACACAAAATTAACCCAAACCCGACTTCAAGTCCCGCGAATGAAACTAAATGTCCTTCATTAACCCTTGTGCGGTCCTTCGTAAAAGGCACACTGGCTGTGTCCTACAATCGGGTCTTAAAAACCCAGATTCCAAAGTTCAGTTCCATAGACTCATCACCCCACCCCCCAAGGATATATTACTGTTTTCAGTAGTAAGCAATGGCATCCTACAGTACGTATAAAAAGGTACATTTGTGAACCACCGGCTCTCTTTGACCCGAAGGACCGCACAAGGGTTAAAGTCCACAGTCCAAAAATCACAGCCGGCAAAATGAACGGAAAATGATACTTAAGGTTTGATGCAGACCTGCAGAGTCCGGGTCCCGTTGAAAGTAATCCAAGGAAAAAAAAGTGTATATTTCCAAAGGTAAGGGAGGGAAAAATGTCCGCCTGCATCCACAAACAGGTGGCTGGTCGCCGCCTCGCCTCATCTTTCGCAGAGTCAGCGATAACTTTCTCTTTCGCAGAGAGTTCAGGTCAAACTCCTCCGTGCCAACGTGCAAAAACAATCCACAGGGTCTGGTCGAGCCTCTGTCTTCTCTCACACACCGCCGCGGGTTTTTCTTTAAGCAACTTTTTACCCCTTGTACACCTGTCCGTCACCTTTACCGCTCCCACTTAAACCCGTCACCCTGCATTTGTTCCGCCCCTCCTTTTTCATTCAGTCTTCCTCGACGCATATATTCCACCGGTCTAAATCTGACCTTTTCTACTCGAGCGCCTCTGGCGGCCGTTAGGAAAATTACATAAATTGGCCGCGTCACTGAAAAAGCCGCAAGGTTGAAAGATTAGGAAAAAAGTAGCGGCTTGTAATCCAGAATTTACGGTAGTAAAAATCATCATAATACTGTGCTACTGAAAATAAAACATGTTTACCAGTTTTTACTATCTATCCATTATTACTGTTATTGGTTGAACATGCCATTTTGAAATTCAAATTGTCTGCCATGAACATCCGAGCTCCTTCCTTCACTGGTATCAAGTGATGTAGACTGTTTAATTGGGAGCTTGGGTGATACTATATATGCTTTAATCATTTCAACGCTGCCCCACCTGCTACTACACAGACTTTGTCACCCCTCCCTCCTCATCCTTGGCTAAATGGCTGCTGCATCTGTGTGGTTAGTTGTTATCTGCCAAAGCTCCAGAAGGACTGACGGACAGCCAAATCCACCAGGCAGTCTGATACTGGGTTTATGCCATTTATATTCAGTTATATCTCAGTTTGATTCAGCTAATAGTGCTTTTTGATTTGTATGTATTTTATCCCCTTCTGGATTCATGAATAAAAAAAGCAATAAAAGCACGTAGGTTTTATCTGTTTTATTCAGAAAGGGCTTCTTAAAAACAATCCACCTCCAGCACATGTGATCTGGTTAATCGATCAGCTCTATTTGATATGAATTTGGATGATGACAGAAAGCAATGTGAACCTTTTGTTTGTATAACTACAGTAATGGAAAAAAGTTATTGAACATCACACAGATTTGTTATATATTGCATTAAGAATCACTGTGAAGTCCTTAAACTCTGTTAAGGACCGTTTCATTCTTCAAACTCACATGCTGTGTTCCATCGAGGTCAAAAGTGGACGTTTCAGCAAAATAATCACACATCCACATCCAGCGCATGGTATGTTTAGACTGTCAAGAACTGTCAAGACCGTCAAGAACTTTTATTGTTTACAATGAATTAAAAAAAAACAAAAAACTAAAACATATTATTAGCACTGGTTTGAAATGCAAAAACAATTTTCCCACAAATATTTCATGATAATATTTGAGAAAACATGTTTTCTTCTGCTCTAGAAGCTCTTGGTTTAGTGTTGACAGTTGTACTGTTTTTTATTGTAATGTGCTGCTCTAAGTTATTTTAATGTGTAGGATACCAGAAAGAATACCTGCATCCTTGTTATAGTTCAAGGTATCTAAATTCTGCATTTCTATACCACAACACTGTTAGTTAACTTTCAGTTAATTGATCAGATCTGATTGGATCTTGATTGCATGTTTAAATAATTGGATAATGAACTGGGAACTTTTGAGACTAGTTGAGCGTATCTCTAAGATAAATGTACCTAATTCTACACACTGTCGCAGCTGTAATGAACAGAAGAAAAGTATTATAGAACTCAGGGTCATCATCATGAATATAGGGAACACAGTGACCAAATTCCACAACAAACTGTTAAATGCATTGAAACCACTCTGATCACAGCCCATCTGCATTCATCAGTCCATCACACAAACATACACTCTTCCCAGTTTGACCAACCAGGCTGAAAACCAGAGTTGACAATGCATTTTCAGTTACTGCCCCTAGGCTTTGGGGCTGCCTTCACTGCAGATTCTCTGTTTCCCATCAGGAATTGTTTTGCCAGTAACAGTGGGGTAAGGGAAGTATGTGTAAGGCATGTTGTGGGTTTTAGCATCTTGAGGTTAAGATTTTGAGTT
Source organism: Siphamia tubifer (assembly GCA_020466265.1). Taxonomy (NCBI): domain Eukaryota; kingdom Metazoa; phylum Chordata; class Actinopteri; order Kurtiformes; family Apogonidae; genus Siphamia; species Siphamia tubifer. Next base: position 26,278,430 of record CM035786.1, on the reverse strand, counting down.
GTTATACAAGGATCTGAGTTACGATGCTCACTACTGTCCATCATGACTGGAAACCGTTGTTCTATTGTGAGAGGGGAAAATAACACTTGTGTACAAAATATAAAACAAAATAGCATGAAGAAGTAGGATGCTCTAGATCAGGGGTGTCAAACTCATTTTAGTTCAGGAGCTACATGCAGCACAATTTGATCTCAAATGGACTAGATTAGTAAAACAATAGCATAGGAGCCTTTAAATAATAACAAGTCCATATTTAATTCTTTGTTTTATTACATTATTGCAAACATTTTTTAAAATCATTTCCAGATTAGATTATGAAAATTTAATTGCGAGAACAACCATGAACAACCTGGAAAAATAAGTGCGTTTTAATAATATTATGCTTCAGTTTATTATTTACATATTCATATTACAGCTGACAGTGGCTATATAAAAGCACAAAGCTTTTAGTGAGAGGCACCTGGAACTGAGATATATATTATTTAACTTCACAATCAAAACACCTATTCAAGACTCAGCGACACCCGAGATTGTTGAAGGGATTATCCCGAGGAAAAATAAATTTTGCTAATTTTTTAGATGACTGGGAGTAAATCACAAAATTTGGATGTACATTGAGAAATTTAGTTTTTGCCATTTTGAGCCAAACTGTGTTAGCATGGAAGTGAATAGGGCATGTTTTTTCGCCGACACGATATGCTATTTTTAGACCTCTTCTAAAGTTCTGAACACCATCACACTTACTGTACGTGGTAGTAAGTAGAGGGTCCCTAAAGGCAAACAGAAGTGTCCTGAGGTCTTCATGTTGTTGGATAGGTGTCCAGAGTTTTTTATGTCAAGCCATGTACCTTTCTGTATTCATAAGATGTCTTAGAAGGAAGCCTGAAATAGTTGATTGCCGAGTGCAGTTAGACGCTCTGGAAATTCACGATTTCGTTGCATTCGTTTTTGAAAACAACAGCTTTGCTGTTGCATACAGCTTCATTTCAATTTCTATTGAAATACTGGACTATATATATATTTTTTTAAATTCTGTCTAATTTTTTGTACCATGCTAGTTCATGCCATGAGTCAGATTGGACTCTCTGGTGGCCCATTTTTGGGTTGTGGGCTGTATGTTTAACACCCATGTTCTATAGAATTGTATGTAGCCTATGATCTGTTTATCTATGTTAAGTCAGTTATTATCTGTTTGTGTTGCCTCATCAATATTAAAAATGTACAAGACAAACTGGCTAATACTAGCTGTACAGTCAGACCTATGTGAGTTATTTAAAGGTAAATCTCTGTTTCTTTCTGTTCAGAGGCAGAGCAGAGCAGCAGTCCCAGCCGTACAGGAGTGGGTTCTGATCAGGAGGACAGTCGAACTGCCACCATGGGTAAAGAAACACATTAAAAACATTCTACTTTGTTCTTTTTTTTTTTTCGTCTGTATGTTGTCAGGGTTATTTTAGGAAAACAGTTTTTTCCCGGATCTTTCATGGTGCTGTGTTTCGACAGATGGCCCAGAGTTCCAGGAGAGTTTTGTGACATCAGGAGTTTTCAGTGTCACTGAGCTTGTCCAGGTCTCAAGAAGTAAGTCTGTCTCCCTTTAACCCCTTTACCCCATCTCATTTTAGCCCAGACACTGAGCAAGTGTCAGGATGCTCACCATTAGAGGATGCGCCCATGTGGCAAATTTTCAGATCTGCATCTCATTGGTCATTCCTATTCCTATTCCAGTCTTTTATCTGTGTCTGTAATTGACAACTTTAGCCCCCATAAGGATCATCTATGTCTGAGGCTCCATTTGCATCATAGTGAGTGGAAGGTAGTGAATGAATTATTCATTAACTTCCAGAATAAGTGAAAAGATATGTTTGTAATTGCCATTAAGATGATGATATACCTGTGAATGTACTATTTAGAAGTTCAGCTTATGCACACTAGGTTCTCACAAATCCCAAATCAACCTCACACTTACCAACATTTTTACTGTATTTTCATTTGTCATTCCATCAGATTTAAGGTGAGCTGGTCAAAAAAATATTCATAGTATATTTATATCTGCAGAGATATTGAGTTCCATCCACATAATCTATGATGTTTCAATCACTCAGACCAGATTTCTCCTTTTTTAATGTTTTGCAGGTGACATCCAGTGTACATACTGAATTTGAGTTTGTACCAGAGTTAAATGTTCCCTTGATTTAAAAAAAAAAAAAGCACAGAAGGGACAATCCAAAGAATGCATTTCAGGATGGGTTTCTTTTTGTGTCTGTTTTTAGAGGTGGAGGAGGATGAAGCAAGGTATATTAAACATTTCACACTAAACTAAGTCCTGCATAGCCAGACCTATCACTGCTACAACATTGTCTTTTCAAAGTACTGCAATAAGATAAGTTGTTTTCGGACAATATATACATGTGGAGAAGTGCACCGTGGTGTTAAAATGGTGAAATTCCATTAATTTTGTTGCTTATTTTATCTTCTTTTATTTTTTACTGTGAAATTGCTTAAGTCTCAGCAATAATAAAATAAAATACATGAAAAATGTGAACTTAGTGTTCAAATGCCATAAGTTCTACATGATATGAACATACAGGATAAGCAGATTAAAATGGCGTTTAATGCTTGAGTCTGAGCCATGGAATCATTGAAGCATCAAAATGGTTAAAACTCCTGTGCTTGTAGATCGTGACTTTACCAATTGGTTTAAATTGGAGACAGTGTGAAGTCTGGAGTTGAAGCTTACATGTCTGTCTTTTCCACGTGGAGCCGGGACTTTCCAAATTAGCAGTTGACAGTCTTTCACACTCTGGAAAGTCACTTCACTACACGGGACCAGACATTAGTTTGAAGAAAATGCCAATCACGTTACCTTATTTCTTACCTTAGAATCTACAAAATGTTATAATTCACTCTACCAAGTAACTTGAGCTGCATGTGAAGTTTTGTTTGATAACAGTTGCTGTATTTTCACTTGAGAGCTAAAAGGTCCAAATAAAGCATCAGAGACCAAGATGACTCCAGGAAAAATATTGACCACGTGTTTTAAGAGAGAAGTTGACATTTTTTTGAACTGCAGTCGATTGGAGTCTGGGTTTTTCAGATGTGGTATTTAGCAGCTGTCAGTGACATTACACTTAAATATACTAATGAATTGGCTTCCTTGCTCTGTGAATTGTGGGTTTGCACTGAAATGCAAGTGGCACTTTAACTGTAATTATGCTTATATGAGTGTTTGACAGCATGATATTTATAGCCTATTCACATTGCATGAGATATAAGGAGGTCTGTGCCTTGGCCAGATGGTTTAAATATAAGTCAAATTGAAAATGTTGCATAAGGAGGGCTACACAGAAAACTGTGCATCAAATAAGGGACTGTTAGATATTCAGTGTCAGTGTTAAATAGAGAGTGTTGGTGTTGTATTAACACCCCATTGATTTAAAACAACACTTTGTGCGGTGCTTTTGTTAAGTTAATGTTGTTAAATTAGTGTGTGGTTAATATTGGTGTTAAATAAATCCCGATTGGTGTACATCAAATCATGTCCTTACGTAAGAGTTCTAAAATGTTTGACAGATTGAAGAAAAATTTCCAAGCCAACCATCGCCATCTTGTTTTTTACAAGAGCCAATGAAATTGCTCATTCTTACAGAGCCCCTTAAAGGACATTGGCAGTGGGGGAAAAAAAGAGTCAAGTATTGTGAGATCTCGCAATACTTTTGTGAAACAGGTGTTGGGTTACGTAATGACTAGTAATAGCCGCCATGATTGGCGGAGCAACGTGTTGTTTACAAATGTGGCTTAACCATTTACTTTACTGACATCACTATATCACCATGGTAACCTGTTGAATGTTAAGTGGTTTGTATTTTTAACAACAAATAGTATTAAACCAACAAAAACAGAGTGTTAAATTTTTAACACTTTCAGAAGTGTTAATTTTACACTGCATAGTGTGGACACATATAGACACTTTATGGGTGTTAAATTAACACTGGCATATTTGCTGTGTAACAAAAGAGTAGGAACACTAGAAAATCTAACAGGACATAGTTGTAGTTGTACATAAATCATGTTAATATTTATATTGAGATATGGAGGTAATAATAACTGTACTGTTTCCTGTGTTGTGTAGCTCCAGTGGTCACAGGAGTGGGTCCCAGTTTCTCTATGGGGGAGCTACAGGGTCACCTGGCCTACGACCTCAACCAGTCTGTGAACCAGCCGGTCAGTCTGAGACGATCCCTGGCTAGCACCTCATCCAGCGGGTAATCACACACCCAACCTGCACACACACACACACACACACACAACCACCCACACACACACCCACACACACACTCTTGTTACTCAGAAGGGACAAACACATGGTCTGTGTTTAAACTGGCCCATGCAAAGTGCCAAAAATATGCAGAAGACATGAACAGTCAAGATTGTTACTGAGTCTTGACAAGTTGTTTTAACCATAAAGTTCATTGTTATATTTTTCAGTCTCACATGCCTGTTACTAAATGTTTTGTCCCTTGGCAGGTCCACTCTAAGCTTTTAAATATTAATGTATGTACACAAATGATAAACTAAGGAATAATGTTAATGAAATGTAACTTATTTTACACATTTTTTGTGAAATAATAGTTTGTTAGCATAACATTTTCATAATTTGCACATAAAAAAGAAAAATTATTTGGAGTTGTCATCATTTATAGATTATTATGTTATTGTTTTATTTGACATCCGGGCTGTATAGATATGTTTGACATCCATGGTTTAACTAATAATACCAAGTTCATATCAACAGATATACGAATACGGCAATATTTATTTCTTGCAACATATATTGCAATATGAAAATTAATAATAATTAATTTATAATTCATTAATACATAATTAATTACTAATTAATTATTAAAATTATCAAGCAGATCAATTCAATTTATCGATTAAGAAATAAGTAATTTCTCCACAATTGAAATACCAATTTTAAATTGGAGTGGAATTAAAAAAAGATCATTTTACTTGTCACACAGAACTTTGTGGTGCTGGTTGAAGTTTTCCAAATCAGTAACCAAACTGCCTTGTGTTATGGTAGCAATTGCACAGGACCATTTACAAAATCTTTTTCTTTTTCTTTTTTTTTTTTTTTAGATATTGTCAGTATTGTATCCAAAATAATTCAATTAGACGTTTTTCCTTTTTCCTTTTATTTAAATGTTTTTATAACCATATCCTCCTTATCTGAGTTTGGCATGTGTGCTGGTCAGAGCTTTGGTTGCTGGAGAAACACATGAGGACTGACTGTGATTGGTGGTTCACAACCTGCATGTCATCCAGTCTTAAATCAGAGTAAATCTTGTTATGTCAGACAGACTTTTTTTGTATATAAGTGATGATTTTTTTTTATATCAGACAGCAAAACAGCACGTCATGTCTGAGTTAATTTGCTGTACTTAAAATTGGATGTTTTGTGACTTGATCATTGTACATGTGCACATTCCAAGCTTGATTCTGAAACAACATATTGTGCAGCTTTAATACGTAGGTGTTATACTTCGAGTTGGATCCCCTCCTCTAAAGACCAAACGAATTAGGAAAGCATCACAAAACGCGCAATACATCAGTATAGTGGAATATGTAATTTGGAATGTGATCCACTGTGATGCTAAGCTAACAAAGGTAACATTACAAAGTCAGAGTGGCTGTTTGTCCTCTCATTCTGTCTGCTGCAGTCCATCAGACTGAAGTGATGAATGGTTATCTGTTGTATGTATCCATGCTGAGACTCCAGTCCCTGCAGGACATGGTGGCTATAAAAAGACAACAGCCTGCTCCCTCCTCTTGTACACCAAATTTCTGAGGCGGGAACATCAGTTTGTTGTAAAATTGTTGAAGTATCAAGACTGTGAAAATATTTAAATGGAAAGAGTGCATCCCTCAGCCTCAGCCTACATCAAAGAAGTGTCATCATAACATAACTGACTCTCTACTTCAGTCACTGAAGGTGTTTATACAGCTTCAACGTGACCAGACTTGTAATTGATTTTCACCTCTTTTAATATTTTTCACAACCCTCTGTAACAGCTGTTCTGGTGTGGCATGTATCAGGTGACACAAAAAATGTAGTTCCTTGAGCTGTTTCATACACAACCACTTTGTTATTTTTACCACCGACTGTGTTTTTAATTGTAAAATTATCTTTTAAATTAACAAACATCATTTGTATATGTATATAAGAATGGTATTTATCAAAGTGGATAAAGAAATACTTTTCTCTTCGCACTGATCTTCATTTGTCTTTCTGTCCGTCCATCCATCCATCCATTCTATGAAGTTGAATCACATGGGTTGTAGCAGACACAATGGGACTTTTGCGTCTCTTTTGCTAATGGATGTCTGGACTAATGGGACTGACTGGAAACCAGTTGAATTTAATAAACTGAGTTACTGAGGATGTTTTGGTTCACTGGGTCATGTGCTAATGCCTGGGTTGACAGATCTCTAGTTCAAGATACTGAATTTCAAATGGATCATTAAAACAGTTTAGATAAACATGCTGTGCTGTGCAGTGCAGGACACAAAACACAATAGAAATTAAATACACAAACATTAAATTAAACAAAAACTGAATCAATTTCATCATTTAATCCATTCGCATATTACTAGACCTTCTAAGTTACAGTACATTAAAACATTCAACTCCACTTGAGTAGTATGTTCTCACTGATGGTTATTCTGCTTATAGTTGTGGGTATGTTAATTTAACTGCTGAGGTTGTACATGATACACTATGCTAGAAGTTCCTTTAATATTAGTTGATTCATCATAGTAAATGAAGTTTTTCCACATTTTATCCAAAAGTTACACTAAATATTCAATAGCAGTTTTAGCACAGAGTCCACTTTACAGTCTTATTACTTGCCTATTAATAAATGGAGCTTATAATGCTGTTGTCTGCATTCAGTCACTTGTCTCAGTATGAAAAATCAGTACACAAACGACAATTTATGCTGTTGGCTGTTATGTTATGCTGAATAGTGACTTCATACAAGGATGAAATTGATTTGTCTTATTTTTTTTTTCTTTTTGTATCTTTGCACAATGACACCATAATAAAAGATCCAATCACAGATGTGTTTGTGTGTCTTGTATTTGTGCAGAAGTAAGCGTCATAAGTCTGGCTCAATGGAGGAGGAGGCTGACAGTCCTGGAGGGGAGTATTACCATTCACCGTCCTCTCCTGCGAGCAGCTCCAGAAACTGGACGGATGATATGGAAGGAGGTAAAAGCATAAAAACAAAAGCAACAGCCCTAATACCACTGCAAAGTCCCTGTCCTGTAATACCTGAACACTATGAGCATCCACACAGAGTACTTTCTGTAAACACTATGTGCTCCAGTCCAGTAGACGACTCAGATTAATGACTTGTTTTAAGACATACACTGTGTAAAATTTAAGTCACCATATGTTTTTTTTTTGTTTGTTTTTTTTTACCTTTAATCCACCAAGCTCTCACTGTAGAAAAGAAGAAAGAGGGATTTGTTTAACAGCTTCCATTTTACAAAAATAAATATTTTACAGTACAAAAAATATTTCTGCTTTACTGAAAACATGACTCTGAAAATATTATATTCACAATGATGAATTTATTGATTATTGTTTGGCACCACAGCTGTTTTCTTACTCTGAATGTTCTTATTAACCATAACCTAAAGTATCAATAATCAGTGACTTGTGTTAAAAATGAAGCTCAGTAAATTCACATTGGACAACATTAATGTAACCCAATGATATCAATATTCATATTTTTACATGTTTCTTCTACTCTTGTTTAAAATGCTAGTTCTTGGTGTGGTTGGCTCCCAGTGCTACCTCACTTACAGATAAAAAATACCTAAATTAAAACTATATTTAGTACATATTTAATTTAAGTGCTGCTATATTTCAACAGTCTTCAGTGTAACAATAATAATATCAGAAATAGACTTTGACTGTCAGCACCTGTGCTTCTGTGACAATGGAGATGACACCATGACATGATCCATCTCCTCTGGCTTTGGTCCATGTACGGCTTTACAACATAACACCAAAAATCTATTTCAGCACGAGAACCACAGCAGGCCAAAGCAGCCTGTTGTTGAATTTTACAGAACCTTTGTAAAAAAAAATATATATCTCAGGACTGTAAGGACTCTGTTTGAGGCGACAGGAGGTGCAGTTGTCAAACAATTTTGTGTCACTGTCTGAGGCTATAGTAGACACTTGAAATGGAGAGAATGTGGAGCGTGACTTGGCTACAGATGGGTTTGTTCACTGAACAATCTGTCATTAGATCTACAGTACTGTGCAAAGTTCAAGACCATCATAAGGTTTGTTAAATTACTGAAGTTATAACGACCACACATAGGATTTCTAAGTCTCTGTATCAATCTATATACAACCTCAACACAGGAAATATGTACAAATCATTGACACAAACTTTACTGAAAGAAAGAAAGAAAGAAAATAAATATATATATATGTGTGTATGTATATATATATATATATATATATATATATATATATATATATATATATATTCTTAATTTTTTTATTTTAAGAATGAAAACCTTTTAACATTATATCTAAGAAAACTTTCACAGTTGAACCAAGAGTACTCAAGATACTACTACTACTACTACTACTACTACTACTACTACTACTACTACCACTACTACTACTACTACTACTACTACTACTACTACTACTACTACTACTACTACTATTATTACTACTAATACCAATAATATCACCTTTTTGTAATTTACTTTACATCTGTTAACAGAATTCTAGAAAAAAAAACAATAAAACCACAAGACACTATTAAAACAATAAAAACACAGTTAAAAGCAAACAAAAAAACCCAGTATGTGTGATGCCATAAACCAAAATGAAGGCCACACTAAATGCTTATGCTTACTTCTTTGTGTTTCCTTTAATATTGTGTACATATACTGTGTACATAATATTGTCATATTTTAGCTTAATAAAAATATGAGCTATAACAAATAAAGATGCTTTCAGTATAACGCTGAAAAAACAACAAAACTCAAGGCTGTTTAAAATGTTTGCACACTTCCTATATGTCTGTACTGGAGGATTCATATTGACTGTACACTTATTAAAAACACAAAAGTAAAGATGGCAAATAAACTGTTGAATCTGATGAATGAGATCTTATTACACCTGTCTGACCGCTGCTGTCCATGTTTACTGAAAGGGTAATTTCATTCAGGTTTGTAAAAATAGCATTTAGCCTTTCATTATGTTGTTTATGGTTGGAGGGTGTTTACATAACCTTAAAAAGTCTTTAAAAGCATTACATTTGATAGTAATAAACTAAGGTCATAGATAGATGGATGGACGGACGGATGGACGGACGGATGGACGGACGGACGGATGGATGGACGGACGGACGGATGGATGGATGGATGGATGGATGGATGGATGGATAGATAGATAGATAGATAGATAGATAGATAGACAGACAGACAGACAGACAGACAGACAGACAGACAGACAGACAGACAGACAGACAGATAGATAGATAGATAGATAGATAGATGGACAGACAGTCATTCATGTCTGGGAAGTCAGTAGCAGAAACATTAGTCATGTTTGTTATCACATAGAAATGGAACATTAGCTAGATTGAAACAGGACTGAAACAGATTAGTAGTTAACTTTAAATGGTTGACTTGTGTTATTGATGTTTATAATTAGTCTAAAAATGTAACTTAAACCTCATAATCTATTTTGAACACTGGTGTGTGTTTTATTTCCATGGATACAAATTATTTAAAACGTCACCTCCTCTGATTTTTCACCAATCACACCCTGACATTAAAAACATTTTTTATAGCACCTTCTGTAGACATACTTCCCACCCAAGGACCCCTCAGGATACCATCTGTGGATTGTGTTTTCTTCATGTTATCAATATTCAGTAGAAGCACAAAATGGCAGTGATCTATGTACACATATCTATAATTATATGAGTAGACATTGTAGACGTTTCCAGTATTAACCACTGATAATATGTTGTTTCACCACTTAGTATTTAAAAAATACCTCAACTGACTATGTATACTATATTCTCGTTAAGATTCTAAGTCAAATTAAGTCTAGACAGTTACAGTGACTAAATAGACGTTGTCATGGACATTTATTTGTGACAAATGATAGGATACATTTGAGATGACAGTGCTATAAACATTGTAAACTAAGGAGAAAGGGAAAAGTTGAGCAATAACGTGGTCAGTTTGTTGAATTTTGCATTGCTTTTTAGTTCCCAATTCTTTACCCTATGTTGCAAAACACAGAATGTTACTGCACTTTTCTCTTACTTTTCAACACCAAAACGACATGTAGCTGCACATATTGACTTTTTTTTAATGTATTTTATTTTATTTAGTTAAAGAATATTTGTCTTTAAACTTGCAAGTTAATAAGTGAGAGGTGTTTATTGTGCGTCTCTGTTGTAGGTTTGTCTCCTCCAGTGAAGAAGGCAGAGATGGACAGTCCGTCTCCCCAGGAAGACTCACCGAGGCTGGGCTCCTTTACTCAGCACCACCGGCCAGTTATAGCTGTACACAGTGGTCAGTAGTACACACATACTGTATATACTACAGTACACACTGTATATAATTTGCACTATTAGGTAGGGGGTGTTTTTTTGGTTAGCTTTTTGTTTGTTTGTTGTTTGTTTTTGTTTGTTTATCTTTCTGTTTGTCAGCAACTTTAAGCCAAAACTACTGGACCAATTTCCATGAAACTTTCAGGGAAAGTTCAAGGTGGTCCAGAATAGATCCTCGTACATTTTGGTGAATGTAGGTCAAAGGTCAAGGAACTAAGGAATTTTCTTTTCATTCCTCTATAGTTAATTTTTCATATACTGTAGGTTCTTTTGTGCATTGACATCAGAACCTTGAAGGACAATTTGAAGGCTTTAGGTCAAAGGTTAAGGTTAAGGTCCAAATCATATTTTTCATTTTTAACTATTCATCTTAGAAACTTCCAATGAGCACCAAAATGCTGATCTTTCAATTCTGTATCTTGTGTGTACTGATTTTGATCTATTGTTGATCCAAAAGGTCCAAAAGGGGTCACTTGGTCAATACCTAAACAAATAAATAAACAGAAAAATAAGGAGAGATAGAGACTTTGTTACTATTACTGACAGATAGGAAACCTGGCATGGTCTTCAAAATGGCATCATGACCTTTGACCTTGAGTGACCATGATTTTAAATGGTTGTAACTCCAAAAAGAGTAGTGATAAGTACTCAGTTGGTATTATTGACTGTCAATTTTGATCAACCTTGAACAGTCAAACCCATAGTTTCACCTTTTGAGAGGGAGATGTCCATTAAGAGCGAAAATGTTTGATATATGTGTGTGCGTGTGTGTCTGGGGGGTGTTGTGCCCGGCACAAATTGTTAATTTAGTTCTGCGTAATTTTTTTAAATAGTGCTTAGTTTAATTTTGTTGTTTTTAGCCATTCCAGCATTCGTTTTAGGGTTGTGACATGTGATACTTGATATTAGATAGATAGATAGATAGATAGATAGATAGATAGATAGATAGATAGATAGATAGATAGATAGATAGATAGATAGATAGATAGATAGATAGATAGATAGATAGATAGATAGATAGATAGATAGATAGATAGATAGATAGATAGATAGATACGACCCTTGTCATGTGCAGACACGTGGTTTGTTTCACTTAAGAACTAACTGGATACTTAACATTCAGAACTGTTTCATCTCTGTTTGTCCAGGTCTGTCTCGGAGTCCCCACCCGTCTTCATCTCTTCATTTCCCTTCCTCCTCATATTTTCCTCATGGAGCCATCCGTTACCCTCCTCACCTGGCCCAGGACCCCCTAAAAGATTTGGTTTCATTGGCCTGTGACCCTGCCAATCAAACTTCCAGCTCAGTGAGTCCAAACACAAGAGTACATTTAGCGTGTGTCATATTCATTCATATTGTTCACATTCTGGTGTCGTCTGCCAACTTGACCATGGTGTTACTGTGGTGGACGGGGGTGCAGTTGTGTGTGTGTGTGTGTAGAAGGTGTAAAGCAACGGGCTGAGCACACAGCCCTGTTGGGAGCCAGTACTGAGGCTGAGGGAGGTTGATGTATGACGACCCACTCTCACTCTCTGGTTACGTCCAGACAGGAAGCTCTTAATCCACATCCACAAAACAAGTGTGTCCATCCACTGTGATCCAACTGCAACGGTTTTACTGGTGAATCAATGTTGTAGAAGATGGCAGTGTTTCCACCTTCACTACGCAGCTTTTGAACATCCAAATGAGTCATATCTGATGACCATGAAAAGATGACAAACTGCATTTTACACCAATTGGATTGATAGGATTAATGGATGAACAGGTATTTGACTTTTTGCTGTATACCAATAATTGATTTTGGTCACCAGTGCATGTTTGGGTCTTTATGGGTCAATCTTTACTTTTGAGGCCTAACTGGATTTTGTAAAAGCTGAGTGCAGTTACAAAGCCATGTAACCATGACCATAATGGTGAATAATAATAATAATAATAATAATAATAATAATAATAATAATAATAATAATAATAATAATAATAATAATAATAATAATAATAATAATAATAATAATAATAATAATAATAATAAAGCAATAAATAAAGTCTCTTAGTCTGGAGAATTTACACAAAAATGTTACTGTTTCAGGGGCAGCATGCTGGTGCAGTGGTTAGCACTCATGCCTCACAGCAAGAAGGTCTCTGGTTCTATTCCCACACCAAACCTTTCTGTGTGGACTTTGCATGTTCTCCCTGTGTCTGCGTGGGTTTTTTCTGGGTACTCTGGTTTCCTCCCACCATCCAAACACATGCACTGATAGGTTAATTGGTTAATCTAAATTGTCCATAAGTGTGAATGTGACAGTGATTGTTTGTCTATATATGTTCAGCCCTGAGATGAACTGCAGACTCATACAGGGTGTACCCCGCCTTCACCCATTGTAGCTGGATTAGGTCCCAGTGACCCTTGTGACCCTAATGAGGATATAGAGGGTTCCGATGACGAGATGAGATGTTACTCGTTCGAAATTGTGCATTTATAATGTCACTAAGTGTGGTAGAGGAGTTACAATAAATATGTGATCAGGGTTTAAATGAGCCACTTTTAGAGACAAACCTCATAAAACTTAGAACGCCCCCCATATAATAATAATAAGAGAAGATGTTAGTGATGTGCACCACATTTTATGAGCATTTTATGAGACATTTTGAACCCTTTGACCGACCACTTAATTGAGCTCAGAGTAAACAGATTCAGTACCAAATAGATCTGACTTGTTCTCCTAGAGGCTTTAGTTTTACTACTTCAGTTACTCATGCTTTTTCATTTAGTACCATGTCCCAGTTTCTCTGCAGATGTCAGTTTTCCCTAAACTGACAGAGGTTTATTGGACATTAATGGAGTGGTCTCTGTTTAAATAAAATTAGTGACATTGTAGTAATATGAATTAATGTAGTATTTGATTAGGCACATCTGTGTCTTACATTTAGCCGCACCAGCTTGTTGCCGAATTATAGATAAATTTGATCCTTTTGTGTCATCCAATCATAGTATCTCTGAATTTCCTCCTCTGCAAATATACTCAAAAAAGCCTGGACCTTGTCGTCTGTCCACTTGTCATGGCTTCTCTTTTAGTTCATTTTTCAAATTATAAAACAACAAAGCTTGTGGAAATTAAATCAAAGAAAATGTTCTGTTTCACACAGAACAGGTGGCAGGTGAAGGGAATATGGAAGGCTGCAAGTGGAGTCAGGACTAATCAGCATTCTCCAGCGCCTCAAGAATTCTGGGTAAATTGAAAAGTAGTATCTCAATACCTGGAACTTATTGGACAAAGTTTTGGAGCAAGGGAAAGATTCTTAACTGGGTAATTTAGATGGAAATACACTGGGGTTCTTCAAAGTTCTGGATAATGCTTAAAGGTCCTGCAGTGGAAAAAGGCCTGAGGTGAATATTTTGGAATGTAGATGAATAGATATGTACTTTATTAATCCTGAAGGAAATTCTGTCCACTCCAATGCTGTCATACATACATACTGTTATGGAATTATTTTAGTTTAATTAAAAATGAAGCTGGAATCAGAATAATCTTTAGAAAAATAATTAGAATGAGTTCTGTTCAAGACAGAGCACACATACACAGGAGCATGTGTGGAGAGATCTCTGCCAGACCAAGGAGAGACACAGGTACTTATACAGATACAACTGGCCAATCACAGGAGACACAAGAATTTGGGCAGGTGTGATAACCAGACCCCCTCTTACCATTGCTGACTGGTTTAAAGATGTCCTGGGTTAAGCACAATTAACAGATGACACTCTCAGATGTAATAATACAAAGAATAAAGAAATAATACAATGTTAAGACACGATATAATTCCATTACAATACACACACACACACACACACACACACACACACAGCTGATGCAGCTGGTAGTCTGTCTACTTCAAAAATTTGATTCAAAGCAGTATTATGTAAATTACACATCTTAGTTTTAACCTTCATACATTTTTGACTGAAACTGGAATTGTCTTGAAAAAGGTAAAATATGTTAAAAATGCCTTTTATTTGTTGCCATTTTTGTTTTTATTTTAGGTGATTACATTTGGGATGCTACCTATGACCGTAATTAATAAGCTGTAAAAATTTGTATCATTCAAGTAGTAAATGATGACTGAGCACACAATAAACACTCTGTCCTATGTTGTTACTCTATTTTTTTGTTGTTGTTTTTTTTGTTAGTTTGTTTGTTTATAGTCTTTCATCAACTCGCTGTTTTTTGTAACATACCACACATATTCAGGCTCTAGTAAATGAACATGGAGGCTTCAGTTTGTAATTGCCCATCAGCATAATTATCATTTCTGGTAATGTTTTTGTTCGCTGTATTATTCATACTCTTGAGATTGTTCTTGAGTTTAATGACTTTATGTTAATAGAGCTTATCTGACAAATATCAAAGAGCTCTCCCTTGTGGAGTATCTAATCAATTTGTGAGTGCCTCCCTTTTGATGAAAATACATGCAATATCTATTGGATGATAAGAATGAACAAGGAACAGTGTTTTTCTGTTCCTAATTTTTTGCTATCTTCTTCTCTAATTTATCAAGCTGAATGGCAGCAACCAGGTTAAAGTGCCCAGTCATTACATCTCCTCTCAGATGCTGGTACCCCCAGGTCCACCCCCCTCCTTGGCTCCTCCATCCTCCCTTCCGAGGCCAACACTACCTGCAGATTCCAAGGTCACAACCACCTCGTCTGATGGGGGAGCGAACTCTCCCACATCACCCAGTAAGTTGTCAAACACTACAAAAACAAGTATTCAGAGAATGCCTAATCTTGCCCCTGTTTTGTGCCAATCTCACGTTTCTATGACAACCTGTTCTTGAATTAGAGCCAATAATGTGATTTTGATCTTTCTTTTAAATGGGACCTTGACCTTTGACCTTGATGTTGGTTGTCAGAACAATCTTGTACAAAACGCATCAAACCGTAAACACATTTACAAATTGACATGTAGATTTAACATTTTAAACATGTAGTCTTAACATTTTAAACATGTAGTCTTAACATTTTAAACATGCATATTTAACATTGATTGTAAAAAGTAAATGGATTGCCGCTTACATCGACTTGTAGGTGTCACACTGTTTTCTAAATCCACTAAGACTAAACTGGGAGTCATTTAGGAATGAGTGTCTTGCAGGGATACTTTGACATGTGAACAGTTGGAGGTAGGATTAGAACTGACAACCATTTGGCCATTGGACAAACTACTCTACGACTGAATCACAGCCACCTGTTATTTTACATATTTAAAATCTTAAATTGTTAGATATTTACTTCTTTATTTTAAAAACCAAAAAGCAAATAGGCTGTTATTTCAACATTGTGGTCTTTGACTTTAAAAGGCATCTTGTTGTTTTTCAAATCACAGTATTATTTATTTAATAGACATCCATAATTTCTACACACAAGTCTGGTTTTGTGCACATACTCTTCCTGTAAAAGCGACAGCTACATTTGATTTAATCGCTAGCACAAAAATCTTCTCAAATAAAAAACTTTGTATTGTATAGTCACTTACAGTTTTTTTATGTTGCAATTTTACAACTTTTTTGCTGATAATTCTACAGTATGTTTACAGTGTAACTGAGACTTTATTCCACTTTCCCTGAGTCTTCTTTGTCAGCTTTAGTCCTGTAAGCAAATTACTGAGGAAAGAACAACAGTAGATAGTCTGGTGGAAAAGCTTGCATAATATGTAATTTTCAAACTGCTGACAAAGTTACAATCATGATCATTATATGTAATAAGATGCTGAGTGTCTATAACACAGGTCTTGTGTTATCATTAAAGGACAGAACCTAGAAAGAACAGAAAAGATGTCAACACTAAGGGCTAGATGTTTAGTTTACTTCAGAAAGAGAGGAACTGCCTTCTGTTGACGTGTTGATGGACAGTGAACTCGCAGCCTGGATCCATTTTGATTTAGTTCTCAGTTTGCGTTTATATGTTAACAAAACTGAAACAAAATCAATACTGGAATGTGAGCACTCAACATAATGCGTGTCTAGCCGGTCAGTTTGGAATATTGCCTGTAGGATATTGAGGATATGACCCATATATTAACACTGAATCTGTTCCTCAAAACACTGTCTTCTAAACTTTTCATTAAGTATTAGATTAATTATTTTTGGGGGGGTTTTCCTGATGTCATTTTCATCATTATGCTACTGAGACAAGCCAACGGGAGTAGGATAATATTTTACAATATCAAAACCAACATTAACCCATAAAGACCCAGTGTTACTTTTGTGGCAGATCCAAGATAATCTTTTTCTCTGTATTGAAATTTTTTTAAGTGATGTATTCTAATTCATCTTGACATAATTATAACATCTGTATTTATGTGGCGTTTTTTTTCAATGAACATCAGGTATTTCATTTGTTGATCGTGTAGATGTTCATAAAAGGTCAGATTAAATTTAAGGGTTATTATATTAGAAACAGAGAGAAAAATCTGACATTTTCTTCAAAATATCTCATTAACTAAATAAACCCAGTGTGTCCATCCACTGTCATTGATCCATGGGTTTTACTTCTGAATCAATGTCATAGAAAATGATGTTTTTTCCACATTCAGTACAGAGCCTCTGAACACCAAATGGGTCATATCTAATGACCGTGAATACTTGAATAACTATATTTTACACCAACTATTGACATGTATTGATCGGATTATTGGATCAACAGGTATTAAAGGGAACATATCATGCCCATTTTCCACAAGTGAACACAGTTCCCTTGTGTCTCAGTGACCTGTCTGTCACTATCACATTGATACAGAGCAGCCACTTTAACCTGGAGAAACAGGCCTTTTTAAAACACTCCGTTTTAGTGACTCATGCTTTCATGGAAATGAGCCACCGCTGACTCCACCCCTCTCTTCCACATTCTACCAAGAGGAAGAAATAAATGGAACCTGAAAAAGTTGAAGCAGAGAAAAAAAATACAAAGAAAAAATCAGCTGGAGAGAATCAAAGTGGACCGAGTGCTGAGTTTTACATTACCAGTGGCTTTGGGTCCTGCTCTGTTAACAGCCCCAGTGTGCATTCGAGTCTTGTTTGTCTAGACCCGGTCTGGCCAGACGTGCCACCCACAACCTGGGTCAGACCAACTGTGGACCCAGATGCACACACAGCCACCAGGGCTCAGACCCCAACACACCAGATGCACTCTGGGACTACCAGTAGAAAACAATGGCAGAGTCTGAGCAGAGGTCACTGTGGCCAGTAGATGGGGTTAGCTGAGCTGATGGGGTGGGGTATTCAAATGAATCATGTGACGTACGAAGTATAGAAAATCTAAAACAGAGCATTTTCATCCCCCTCCAACAAGAAATGGATCAGGAGAAAAGGAGAGTGGATTTTTTTTTTACATAATTTAAGGGTCTCCTCACACATAGACAAAACACATATTTGTGTTATAAAAACATTAAAAAAGTGCATCTTGCATCATATGTCTTCTTTAAACAGTTTAGATCAGTAGATGGTTTTGGTCAACAGTGACTGCTTGAATCTTTATGGGTAAATATAGGGGATGATTCCCCAAATTCCAGATGTGTCAAATGGACAGTAAAGAGAAGAAAGATTAAAGCCTGTCCCTCTTGTGTATCATTATGGGAAATGCTACAACCACATTTGACACAGGAAAATAATGGGTCACTCCTGGTAAACTACAGATGGAGTAATCCCAAAGCAGGCAGATGAATCTGGAACAGGTATGAAGTTGGAGAATAGAACCAGGATGGGAAATGACAGCTGTCAGGAACAGGAACAGATCACTGAGGCTTTGGTTAACAGAGGAACACTAGAAAATGCCCTTCTTAACCTTTTACAAACTAGACTTGAAATTCAGCAAACCCTGTGGACTGAAAGCAGCAAGCGAGATGTCTTGAGGAAACTTAGATATTTTTTTTGGATGTGTGCAACGAATTATGTCTAATGGAACTTGTACGAGTCTGTGAACGAGAGGCAGTGACACCCACATATTTCAGGAGGGCTGGTTCTGTTTTGAGGATTTTTCTGGAGCTGTCTCAGGCTGGTTGTGGAGAGGAGCACAGACTGTTTACCATCATTCTGTCCTTGACTGTCTGGTCAAAGAGCAGACTGCTATCAATAACAGACTTCCCTAGCTCTCCTATAACAAACAACACAACAGGTAGTCAATCCAACTAATCAATTTGTTAGTGATTACTCCTGCACAGCTACGTCTCTTCATGTGTATGACAATATGACTGATCCCATTCTCATTCTGAAACAGGGGAAAAGCTTGTTGCATGGTTTGATATTAATTTAAACCATCATGGAGAAATAAAAGCCACGAATTCTCCAATTGTGCCTTTGTAAAGAGTAACTTAATTTGGATGTGGGAGGCAGTAAAGTCTTTAAATCCATAGAAATTAAACACCATCAAGTTTGATCCTGCACAAACATTGTCATTGAAGCTGTTTCATGTGAGTTAGACTTACTGAAAAATAAAATCGCCATTACCCGTACTCATAATCGTAATCGTCATCTTCCACTTTATCCAGGTCCAGGTCGCGGGGGCAGCAGCTTCAGCAAAGCAGCCCAAACAAAACAGAACTTTTCATTACTTCTCAATTTGTTGAAATTATTCACTTGTCTTTATGTAGAAACCATGATACTGATGTTGTAATCCTAAATCCTCTCAGCATATTCAGCCCCTGGGACCCCTCCTGCCAATCGCTCCTCCTTTGTTGGTGTCACCCCTCGGGACCCTGGTGGAATCTACCAAGCTCAGGTTAGTCACATTTACTTTACATTATCAGACTTATTACTGTGACAGATTAAGCTCATATTAGCAATCTACTTAACCAGAGAGATGGGAGCAGTTGTTCTGTGTTATATAGAGTGTTGTGCATCTATGCAGATTTACTGATGTGCGACTTTTACAATCATGTAAAAACATTTGAATCTTGCCATTTTGTTACAAACCATTTGTGGATGAACACAAAAAGTGTGATTTTTTTTCTCTTCATGTTGACACGTGGTATAATAATAATAATATCTAATAAAATGATTGTTTTGTGTCATATGGAGTAAATAAATTATGCAATATTAGAGGAAATCTGATACTTAACAATAACATCTAGTGGAATGTCTAGTTGTTTTTATTATTAAATTATTTCAGTCTTGAGTCAGGTTTTCAAGTTTCTGGAAGGTGTTTCTAAGAACCAGAAATTAACCATGATAAATTAGGCTTAGTTCAAATAAACCCAGTCATTTTAAGTGACATTTTGGACTAATCTAAATGGACTTTTAGTACTTGCTTCATCTTTAGAAGAATACACCTTCTCCCCCTCAGTCACACATTTTGTAGGAATAAACTAAATTATTGTAGCAGTCTTGCTGTATCTAATGAATGGCACATTTTATCATCATTTATCATAGCACAGTATTTCACAGACGCTCTGGCTATGGGTCGAGAACCCCCAGGAGCCCCCAGACCCTACTTTGAGAAGCACTGCTTTAAGAGATGTAGCAGCCAGGCCACAGTAAATCCTTTCAGTGGCTCAGTCAGGGCTGTGGACAGGCTGTATTTAGAAACGTGTTCACAGTGTGTGTTGATAAGTGGCAGAGCTGGGCCCTGTGTGTTACACAGCAGTGTGTGTGTTGCATTGTGGCTGCTGCATTGCAGTGCCTTTGCTCTAGAAACTGAACTGCTCAGCTAATACTGCTGAGCCAGGAATCCCCCACCTCTGTCTCTGCCTCTGTCTCTCTTTGTCTCAAATTTGTCACAGCTACGTATATAGTGACACATCCTACACAATTTTAATGACACAATTGTAGGCACACTTTTAAATTACTTAATTATAGTTACACGTAATATATTGATAAAGTGTAATATTGAGGCACATTTGTCGCTGCAAATTGTGTTAGGAAAGAACAACAGTAGATAGTCTGTTGAAGAAGCTTGTATAATTTTTTAATGAAAATCAAAACAAAAACAAGTGGTTCCAAGCACAACAAATCCCGCCCCCCCTCACACACATTTTATCTGATTTTCCCTATCTCTTGTCATTGTGAAAACATTTTTTTGATGTCTGTGACTGTAACCTATGATCTACATTCAACAAAATGTAATGGGATCTATTCTGGACCACCTTGTACCTTTCCTGAAAATTTCATGGAAATTGGTCCAATAGTTTTTGTGTAAAGTTGCTGACAATTAGACAAAAAAAACATACAGACAGGCCCAAAAAACTACCCCAAAACATTACCCCTCTCCCCTTTTGGGGGGCAAGGTAGCATATTATAATATTGCAGTTGTTAAACCAGGTCACAGCCCTGCAGTTATCCTAACTAACTGAAAACTGGCAAAAAAAAAAATACTCCCATGCTCCATGTCACAGCTTACATCCAGCATTCATCTAACAAGACACTAAATCCTTTTGCTGATACTCACTCACTAGTGTAAAGATGTTGTATTGAATTTCTGATAAGTTGTAGTGCAATGATGCAAATAGTATCTGCAGACAGAAAGTTACTTGCATTATTCATCTGCATTGCTCTCATGTTTTGATATGCAGAGAAATAAAGCATTGGTGATTTTTATTTATTAAAAAATGCTGTTACATAAAGAGTTAAGAGTTATATTACATACTGTAACATAATATAATCATATCTAATGTGACTGTTTATTATATATTATATATATACATCTGGTGTTCATCAAATTACATTGAAATCCTGATTGTTTGCCAGGAATTGTGGGAATATGTCTTTTGTTTTTGTAAGTTATTGTTTCTGTCATTTGTAAGAGAAGATAAAGGAAACATTGAAGCACTTCTCCTAAGCATTTAAAGAATCTCACCAACTCTTCTATATTAATGGGTCATTTCACTCAGTTATGAACTAAACTAAAAAGACTATGGGGCTCTAGTTTTGCAGACCTGATGCAGGCCAATGGGGTGTGTCCAGATGAGTTTTGCAAGTTTCACCTACCACGCACACTGGCGCAAATCCTCTCCCTTTCCATCCCCTTTCCTATCACTGGCGTAAGTGGGAATGAGGGAGGAGAAACGGCATGCAATAGATTTAACACAGCTGATTCAGATCTTCACCAATCACATTAGCGCCTCTCCTCACCCTTAAACGCACTGCAAGTTTCGTCATTTTGCCACAGTCAGACAGCCAAACTTCTCCCAGGAGGAGACTGATGTTTTGGTTCAGGAGGTCCAAGCCTGCAGTGCCCGAATATATGGAACTGTGAGCAGACTTCCACGGACTGATGAAGTTAAAGTAGCCTGGGAGGAGGGCACAAATATCATTAATGACGTTTGTCCTGATACACTGAGAACTGCTGCCCGGTGTAAAAAAAAAAAAACGGTTCAATAACGTCCATAGAAGAGCCAAACAAATTAGCATAGCAGAAGAGAGACACGGTGGCAACCAGGAGATCATTCATTCTGATGAGACATACCTACCCATAGAATTCCAACAGGGTGCACTTTCTTTTCCTCATGACTGAATGTATTTATGCATATGTGGCACATTATATTGTAGTGTGCAATTACTCAAGTGAAGTATATTTTAACCATTTTTTTCCCCTCTGTTTTTCAGTCTTGGTATCTCGGCAATTGAGTGAAAAGTGGAAGAATTGCCAGGTCGGTACTGTCCCGGAGGCAGCAAAGCAGTGTTGTTAAAACATTGCCTGAAGAAAAATATATTCAGCTTTGTAGAAGAATAACATGGATATACATATATATAAATATAAAGTGAAATGTCTAATGTTTATATATGTGTATGTGCCATGAAGAGACAGCCTGGGTGGAAACAGATGCTGAGATAGATGCTGCTCTCACTCAGCCATTGGCAGCCCCACAATGAATGAATTTGCTATGACACTAAATGGCTCTTCTCTGGCCACTGACGTGAGTTTTCAAGTGGAGTTTATGGATTGATGCAGATGTCTGGTTGGTCCAGATGAACTGCGGATCAGAACAAGGCCTCAACCCAGCAGGTCCTACGAATCCTGTAATCCATGTGTGCTCCCCGGATGAGGCCTGTTCCCTTGGGATGGATGTTTGCCTTTACCCCTGCACCCTGAGTCTCTACACTAAGTCTAAGTATAAGGCCTCTTCCTCCCTGGGATGGATATAGTCCTTATCCCTTCCTTCCCTTCAACACCCAGAATGCCCCTCTCCGCTGCAGGTGCTGCTTATCATATATGCAAATAAGCCTCCCTTTTTCTGAACCAACTAGAAAGAGATCCTGTTGTTAATATGTAATGTTTCTTTGCACTTTTTAATATGTTATTAATACGCCTGAAGAAAACGAAGAGTTGAAACAGTGTGTTTGTTTTTCCTCTTCCCAACAAAAGACAGAGGCTTTGTCTTTTTTATTGACAATCATTAGCCTAAATTCATTAAGTTGCTTTGAGAGGCTCACATTTTTTAACACTGTCTGATTGTTCTTTTTTTTTTTTTTCTTCCCAGAAAACATGAATTATAGTGGAATATATGAACTATATTCATTCCTCTTCTAACACAACACACAATGCTTCACCTGGTCAGAGTTGCTGTTAGAGTTCCTGATGAGGGCTCATGCCTTTTTCAGTTGAATATGTTGCTGCTCCCTTTCTTTCAGATGCTGATCGTCTTGTCATGACAGTATGGAGCATCATTTGGAGAAGCATTTAGCTGCTGCACGAATACGGTTCAGAAAGCATTTATTTACCTACCACGTGGCAGCACAGCCAGCATTTAACTGATATAAAACTATAGCATTGTGTGGTTTGTAGAAGTTGAATAAGGTTCCTACATTTCCACTCTCATCCCTGCTCTTTGAGGAGATGTTGTGTAGATTTCTGTGTTTGTGTCTAAAACACCACAGTGATGGGGTTTTGATGTAGGTAGAAGAAAGACATGCATTGCACTATTATTAAGACAAATTTCGTTTCTGAGCAACCCTTGGCGTGATGATACAGCAGACTGAAGTGTGTTTTTGGTGAAGCTGTTTGACAGAAGGTCATGTGAAACTGACCCGAAATGAGCACAAAAGAGTTTCTTGTTCAGATCTACAATGTGTGGTGGTCTGGCAGACATCCCACTGGTCACCGCCATCTGGTGTTGATCAGGGACGGTCTGGCTGAGCTGGAGATAGATGGATGGGCAGGTTAGGCACAGGGATATGGTTGGTTTTAGTTGATGGTTTTAGCACTGAAAACGAGCATTGGTTTGAGATGATGTGTTATGAGCTTGCTTGTTGACAAGATCTACATTGTGGCAGTGCTTTAGTGGGGCAAAGCAATACTCTGTTCAGACTGGCTTTTAACAGTTTATTTAGTCAATCGTTCTTTTCAGCACTATTTTTAAAGGCATCTTTAAAAGGATTAAAATCTTACATAATTAATTTTAACTTTGAGTAGAAGAATCATTTTATAGATATCACAACGTTAGTGACTAATAGAATCCAACCATTAATTACTGTCTGTGGTTATGGCAACATCTTGAAACCATGTGTTCATTAGGACAAGATGTCAGTTCAGCAACACTCAGTCTGTATTTGTGTAGTTGTCAAAGCTCTGAATGCAGAAGGAGAAAAAAAAAATTGAGATCATAGAACAGATCATTATTGATATTTGTATGTAAAATTCAATGCAAAAATCTATTGCAACAGTAGCAAACATGCGCACCCTGGCCTTTTGATATTTCAAAACCATCTTTATTGAGATGGAAAGACTGAATATGAAAGAGATTTTTATAGGGACTAATATTTTATAACCAGTGCCATGTTTTAATCTCTTACAGCTTTGCGACTATAAATGTCCTATTGAAGTTTGTTGCCTGAGATTGCAGAATTATAAAGGAATACTTTTTCAGTGTAAAGGTGCAGTCAGACTGAAAGCTAAATGAATTTGCACTATTCTTTCATTGTACAAATATGTTTGTCATTTCATCCCAAAAAGCCAACTTTGTATTGATTATTTCAAGGAGAGTTAATTATTCGTCATAGGTGGAAACACATTAAAACAAATTACTCACCAGGCTTTAGGCCAGAATGCGTCTTCAAGTGTCAACATTTTCGCGCCTATGAGCCTATGCAGCTCCTTTCACACAAGAAATGCATGAAATATGTTACTTATTCCTTTTTTTTAATACATTTTGCTCATTGTAGTGCGTCAAATCCAGATATTAATTGCTCATAGTGTTTGTAATCATTGTTTTTTAGGAGTTTATTATTGGACTGTAAAGAGTCTAGTTAGCTATGCATTGACCATACACATATTGAAGAGCAGCTTTATGTGTTTTTCTCTCAAAGTTTATCATATTGACTCAAGAATCTTTTAAAAATGCTCTTTTTTTTATTGTTCTAGTTGAGACACCTTGAGCTGGCGCAGATATATTAATCCCATTGTCATCTGTGCGTTTAATTTGTATGCCATCATGTGCAATGAAAACTCACTTTGCCTTCAGTCTGAACACACCTTTCAAGAGGTGTGCATTTCTTTGGACAGATTGTTTTCCTTCATGTTAACAGCAGTCAGTGCCTACTTAGGGTTGAGATTTTGTACTGAAGGTGCTGATATGTTTTGTCAGGGCGAGTTTTAAGGTTTGGTTAAAGTTAGCTAACAGCTGATGTATACTGCATGGTGCTGCCATGGTCGCTGTGCTGACCTAAAGAATGCATGGCTCAAACTGATAATACCTCTCCCTTTATCCTGCTCTTCCTCCTCGTCCTCCTTCTCTTCCTCCTCTTCCTCCTCTTCCTCCCCTTCCTCCCTCTGTGCTACATTAAGATGCAGTGGATGGAAGGACTTACTTTTTCTTTAGATTTTAATAATTGCCCTGTTATTAAACTCCTCTTTTGCACGATATTTCATAAAACACATTATGTGCCTTGCCTTGAGTTTAAGAACAACTATACTTTATGGGAAGTGACCATAATTTTCATGGTACAGCTGGTAGCAAAAGAAAAAAAAAAAAAAAAAAAAAAAAAAAAAAAAAAGCTGCATGTGTGATTGCTTAGCATTAACCAGTGGAGGTACACAGTTTTAAGTTAACACTGGCAACTGGTTATTGGCAGCAGTGTAAACAATACTACTCAGTAAAAGTTTTGAATAGTGAGGCTTGAACAGCGTGGATCCTCTACTATCATTCACCTTAACATTTTTATACAGTGTCCAAGAACCAGTTTGAATGGATTGATACTCCTCTTCTACAGAGTCAGAGCCAATAACCCTGTTATGACAATGAGATACTGGACAAATAATAGACTGTTCTAGCAAAGTATAACATAACCCAAACCTTCCACAGAGCTGTACCACACTCTAACAGGGACAGACAGGAAAAGTGTTCACATTCAGAGACATGGCGTAGAATAGATCACTGGATTTCTCCAAGATATAATACCTCCTCCATCATCTGGGGACAGACGTAACCTAACAGTGTTAATGTCATAATACATCACAGCTGAAAGGTGAAGTACATTACTCAAAATGTACACAGTAGTGTTCTGTAAGTAAAACAATTATGGGAGTAATAACCAGACAAAATATCATCCAAATGCCCCATTATCATCATAATCAGTGTGGTTAAAAAAATACAAAACACATTTTGTTTTGCAAATACAAAATATGCCTATCAAACAAATATCCAGCATATTTTTTTTTTAAAACACAGTGCTTCAGAGGAAAAAAGAAACAGACAAGTACAAAGTATGCCCTATGCCTGAGTAACTCACCCTCCACAACAACAGAGGGTGCTGTCAGTCAATTTTGGAATGTGCAGATGCTATGTATTCTGCTAAAATGAGTGCTGTAAAAATAATGCCCCCCTTTTACACTTGTTTGTACAGGCAAATATAGATATGATATCACCCAGATTGTATTTTTGGTCCTTCTACCTTACCAATATTCATTTGTTATGGTAATGTCAATGTGTGAAATTCAGAGGGAGAAAAAAACTGGAAATGCCAGTTCTGAGGAGTAACAAAATCAACTGATGCAAATCACCTTGATAACATCATTTGATTCTTATAATGTCTGAAAATAAACTGAAAACTGGGCTCATTATTTAGTAGAGCTGATACTGGCAAAACCTGTCATAACACTGCTGCCTTAAAATTGACTCATAGCATCAACTTTTGTGGTGGAAGATACGTTTCTCAGGACATACGGGAGAAAATTATCAACACAAACATCATGGATTTTTTTTTTTTTTTTATTAATTTTTTTTTTTTTTTAATCAAATACTGATATTATTCTTTTCGGGAGGTACCACACTGTGGTTTTCAACTGTAGTGCATTTGTTTAAGCAGTTTTGTTTTTGTGATGAAGCTTGAAATTAACTCCAAAATGTCCTGTTTTTAGGGTGTGGTAACAGTTACGCTGTGTCTGTAAAGTCCTACCTAAAATGTTCACAATACAAATGAAAGCCATGTCAGACTATGCTCAGCTCCGTCTTTACTCTGATTTATTATTAAGTCCTGAATACATGCAAATACTTCTTAAAGTGTTTATCGTTAATTTATACTATATTGTGAATTAAGTGTCAGGCATTTAGCTGTGCCACTGTGGCCAAGCCACCCCATCCCATCCAATGGAAACATGTTAAAAACAGTTTAGTTTTGGGTTTTAGGGCTGTTCTGCCCTCTGATTGGCCTTTAGAACACCGTCCATTTCCTGATGCAATGAGCTTGACCTTGTAACTAATTGTGTAACAAGAAATTTCAAAAGGTCATAAATGAGTTTGAGTTTTATATAGATGCATGCACTTAACTCTTCTTACTGAACTTGGCATTTAGGTTTTTGTTTTAGTTATTATTATGTTACTTGTAGAGTTATGGTTTAAAACACAGCAGTGTGTATAAAATATGTACAACATGGACTTATCTGTCATATAAAGAAGATGTTTAAATATCTGTGTGTTTTAGCTGGACTGTCTTCAGCTAGGGGCTAGGCCTCAGAGCAAGAGACAGATAATGGTTTATTTTGGAGATTGATGAGTAAAAGTGAGAATGTGGAGTGTGCATGTTTCTGACAATGCTGCACAGACATCTGTTTTTGTCTTTTAGCCTGAGCACCACGTCCAACAAAATGCTCCTAAATTTTATCTAAATTGATTATGGAATAATGCAGTATGGTTGTCATGTTTCAAACCCATCCCATCAGACTATCATCTGGTAAATTTTATTATGCATTATTGTATTTGCTAAAAAGCCTACTTATCATTAATATACTGTACAATTTTAATAGCATACAATAGCCACCACAGACATCATTGATTGACTTGGCCTGATTGAAAACCACCAGAGCCCTCTATTGGCCACAAATTGCAATAGGATAAAATATTTTTCTACTGTTGAAGCTGATAGTCAGCTCACACAGTGCTGTACCTGCTGTCCATAAACCTTGTGCTGTTAAATAAAGGCCTGGTTATGATTCATTAGTTGAGATTTAATTGATTTATTTCTGAATCTACTTTTACAGATTTCTAATTAATTTCTTCCATGTAATGGATGAGAAAAATGTTAGCTTAAAAGCTGAGTGCTGCTCTAAAAACAATAACAAATGATCCATCAAAATACCAAAACTAAATCACAATCAGGTACTAAATGTAACACTGGATGTATAACCCACTGTTGACTTAGACTGAAGTGGTTTAAACTTTGGTCAATATAGGGTTCAAAGGTCAACAGCAAAAAGGAAGTCAACACAAACTTAGTGAATGATCAGTGCTGATATATGAAATATACTTGAAAGCCAAATACAAATATGTATATGGGGGAAAAAAATAAGACTCTACTCCAAATGTCCTGATGGAACAAAACTAACCCAACATTAATATGAAAGAGTTTAAAACTTAACAAGCATTAAATCTGGTACTAAAAATCTGAGCTTCTCCACTCATTACCACTTTTTCAAGTCTTCTTAAATGTTAATGTTATCTTCATTAAAAATGAATAACAATCTTTCTTTTCTTTTTTCACTTTTTGACCATAAAAACTCTCAAAATCACTCGTTTTGTTTGGAATTTGGGAGAAATTTTGTCATTGGGTTGTAGAATAAGCTTTTTTGAAATTATTATTTAATCTTTAATCAATAACAAGATAATAAATCATACCACTGTGGGCTCTGGGGAATTTTTATTTTTCATCATGAACATAAGCCTTAGTTTGAACTCTTCCAGGAATTAACCAGCCATACCATAAATTATACGATGGTACAGTTGTTAACCGAGAAAAACAGTTTCTAAGAATTTTATATCAGTGTTCCCTTTTTTTTAAAACAGCAATATTTTAGCACTAAAATAATGTAAACACAGTGACTCATGTAAGACTGTAAAAACCAGCAACAACTATAGAGTTTCATGACTTTCATGTAACACCAAGAAGGAAGAAAGAGACAAAAATGAGTTTCTGTGAAATGGAAAGACTGTTGACCCATGATGGGACTGAGCTGTGATGTATGTCATTAGAAGCTGATTACCTATTATAATGCACTATAGGAATGAAAGGGACAATGTTTGGGTTTCAGAAAGAATAATATAGGTAACTTTTAGGTTTAAATATCAGACAGAAAACAATTAGAGCCTCAGTAGATCCATCACACACCAGTTGGACACATTAAAACTACAACACCAAAATCTTCAGCCAAGAATTACAACATATTTTAATGATGTCTCTTAAATTCACTGCAGGCTGTAAAAGGTAATACCTCTTCTATGGTTGATGTCATGGAGTGCAGGATAATGTAGTGGTGTTGTGACGAAGACCAAGACAACTGTGCACGTTGTACTTCAGAAATCTTGCAGCTTCTTACCTCCTGTACCTCTGCCAGTAGTGGCCAATATATATATTAAAAAAAAACTATTTCAGTTCTTATCCTACACCAAGTGAGAGGTGATGCACGTACTATTCAAAGGTAAATGACTTGAAAGCAGTGGCTTCTGAGAGCTTGGTTGTATTCTTGATCTATGTTTCTTCCTGATTTTTCAAATTTGTGTTTGCTTATTTTTTTTTTTTTTTACTGACTAAGTAATCTGACAGCAAATGCATAAAAAAAGATCAATAACTTCCTTCCAAATCACCAGCTATCAAAGTGGAAGTGTTCTAAAGGGGGTAGGGAGTTAAATTCTTGCCAAAATTTAACAAATGGCACAGTGCTGCATACAAATGAACACAGTTCTCTAACAAACATGGTGTCATCAAGCAGATAAGAAACAAATACATGTTGTTTTGCAAATACAATATATACCTATTAAATAAATAAGCATAACTATTATAACTTCTGACAGTCTTTCCGGCAGTGTAACTCATCCTCCACAACAGCAGGTGGTGCTGTGGGTTGGGATGATTCCAAAATGAGGGGAAAAAAATTCAAAAATGATCCATTATTTATTGGATATTGATCTTCTCCATCTGTCACCTTTTTTTTTTGTAGCACATATTTATTTGTCTTGGACAGCAGTTGTATCTGAATCATTATGCTTTTCAAATATTTCATATATTTAACAGATATGTATAGTTTATATTTGCAAAACAAAGTTAGTAGTTTATTTATCATGTTTTGTGTTTGCAAAACACACCATATTTGTTAGTGAATTGCAGAGCATTTGTAAAATATGTTTGTTTTTTTTTTTAAGTTTGATTGAAAACTAACTCTGTACCATGTGTTTGACATCATTTACAGAAACTAGTATTGTGAGTGAACTGGTTGTATTGATGGTCTGGGCATAAACTGCATTGTAGTTTTCATTCCAGTGTATTTATTATGCAACTCTCAAACGTGCTTGATTAAAATCCCCATTGTTTGCATGAATACAGTGAATTACAGTAACTATTTCACTGAAAGGTTGGATTTAAGGACAGTATATGCGTAACTGAATGTGCAGAACTAAATGTTAAAGTCAAATCTAATGTTGTGTTCTGCTCTGGATTTGTGGAATAGAAGTCAAAGTCTCATATTAGTGACGTATCTACAAGACATGTGTTATGCCCAGGCCTCTTTATTTGACCCATTCAGATCAGAAAATACCTCCAACTAACCCTGGTATTATTTTTGTTATCAGAGTTTGGATTTATTACAACTACAGTATTTTCCAATGTACAAGTAACCATCTTCAGAATGTTAATGAGAACTGGAAACTCAAGTCGAAATCACAAATCAAAACTAAATTGTTAACTCCTGTAATATGATAGAAAATGTTCCACATCAGATTTGGCCTCTCATGCATTGTCTTCTTCTCTGTTTAAATAGCTGCATGCACAAGTAGTCACCTTCTCTGTTCTGTTCAGATAAACCAGCAGGTCAAAAGCATGAAAAGTGAAAATACCAAAAATGATTTCAACAAGCAGTGCCTATCATTTTACTGCTAGTGTAATCAGTTTTTTTTTTTTTTTTTTTTTTGCTGTGCT
Organism: Siphamia tubifer; assembly: GCA_020466265.1. NCBI lineage: Eukaryota > Metazoa > Chordata > Actinopteri > Kurtiformes > Apogonidae > Siphamia > Siphamia tubifer. The sequence continues at coordinate 26,247,384 of CM035786.1, read as the reverse complement.
TTGCAGTATTTCTTGTTTCCGTGGGCTTTTTGACACACTTTTAGCCCAGGGGTTGGTGCTCAGTAGTGAGAACATCACCAGCCTTGGCCAGTATTCAGGCTGTGCAGGTCGTGAGGTGACAAGCCATAAAAACAGAAACAGAAAATCTAGAGGAAACACAGATCATAGTGTTCAATGACTCCACCCTGATAGAACTTTACATGTTTCTTTGTTTGGAGTTGGGACAATGTGCATTAAAGGGGTTTCATGTTCAGAACAGGTAGACAAAATTGTGTTTCATTACCAAAGACTGAAAAAGAAAAACAAATTAACTGAATTTTTAACAAGTTAATTTGATGTTATCAGTGATTTTAATGACTGGCTCTAAATATTAGTAGCTTTGAAAGGAAAGAAAAGTTATTCAGTTAATTATACTCTGCATGATCACCAACAGATGCCACTATATCCTTCAAAACATAGAGAAATGTCAGAGTTTATCCATGTTTGTCAGCTAACTGATGCTCTATGTTAATATGGTGCCAATAGATTAAATAGTTTAAATCAGAGGTGTCAAACTCGTTTTATTTCATGGGCCAAATACTGCCCAATATGATCTGAAATGGGTCAGAGCAGTAAAACCATAACTGTAGAAAAGGAAAATTACATGATGAAAATGTTTACACCTACCACGTACCCTTTAAGAAATCTGAGTAACATGAACGACCACAAACGACCTGAAATGTCTGAAGAAAAATACATTTAATTTTACTAATATTATGCCTCAAATTAACATCATATGTGTGCGTTACAATTTACAGATCACAGTTTATAGATCTACAAAGACACAAAATGGGCAGAAAACTTTTAAAATTACACTGACTCTTCTTAAAACATTTCAGATTATTTGTTAGTGTAAATGTTTTTTTAACACTAAAATAAAGACACAAACTTTTGTTGACAACATTTCATTCCATACTTGCTGAATGCTTCTTTTGTGAGTTCAACATTACCTACAGTACAGTTACCTTAGAAAGTGAGTTGGTCAATATATATATATATATATATATATATATATATATATATATATATATATATAGCCAAGCTCAAAACAAACTCCTCATGTATCAAACCTTTAAGTATCTGTAGGTCAGGTTAGAGCTCATTAATGTAAATCTTTACACATTGTGACTGATTTTGTCATTCATAATTCATTAATTAATGACCAACTGTTATTAAAAGCACCTTGTAAATTGTTCAATATGACAAAACCATATCTTTTTAACATCACTGTACCACTTTGTTAACTGCAATCCCTTTAAGAACACTAGGAATGGGAATTAAGGCCAAACTGATGATTAAAACTATATGACATTTTGAAAATAAAGGCATAATATTTTGAGAAAGAAGTCAGGTTTTTTTTTTTTTCAAAAATAAGGCAAAATATTAAGAGAATTAAGTTGTAGCATTTCAAGAAAATATACAAGAGTAAGCTATATTTTGAGAAAAAAAACGTCATAATATTCTGAAGGTAGATGTAAATTTCCCACAAAAAAGTCAAAATATTACAAAAATAAAGTTATGATGTTTTAGGAAACAAATCTTTATAATACAAGAAAGAAAACAAAATCTCATGATCGAAATTTTCCCAATGTATAAAATAAAAACAAGAAAGAATGTTTAATATTTTTAGAATGAAATAATGTGAGACTAAGGCAATATTAAATCCTATAATGAAGAAACTATTGCATCTGCTTGAAATACAAACATGCTCTGTACAAATGGCCATTTCTTTACATTGGATGAACCAATGCAAATATATTTACTAGACTGAGTCGTTGTTATGGATAAAATTGTGGTTGTATGTTTCCTCTAGATTTTTCTTTACATTATCGTACAAATCAAGTGCTGTTCTGACCACTGTTCTGAGCACAGTTAGTAGAGTAACGCTTTTTGCATGTTCTAAGTGTGGGGATGAGTCAACTCCTCCTTTAACGCGTCATATCAGAATGACTGTGTTGCAGGCGGTGGGTTGTGTTTAATAACAGCTGGTGGTGCTTGCAGTTCGTTTGCTTGGCGGTTCATTAGATCTCTCAGAAACAAAGGGACTGTTGGATATCTAAACAATAGAGCTTTTTGAGGGGTGTTTTAACAGAGGGCTCTTTTCTATAAATTATTAATGTGACTCAACACTTTACCTGACTGCTGTTGCTGTCTGAAAACCTTGTATCTCCAACATGTCCCCCCCCCCCACCGTCTTTTAACTTGAAGTAAAAGTTTCCCTTTTTATTGTCCAGTTGTCCTTCAAAACCTTTCAAATTCACAGCAGAATGAAAACCTTTGTATTGAAAAGCAGACTTTGTAGAGCTACAAGGTTTCCATGTTGATTCTCTCTGTATCTGTGGGTACATCTGCACACTGTTTACTTCATGTGCTGAAGACAGTTTGTAACGAATGAACGAGTTGTTTCTCAGAGAACATTTTAATGCAGTGTCATATTTTAAGAATTTTTTCTCATAACTTTTCAGATATTATAGTAAAGGACTGCTTTGCTTGCTTCCAGTTATACAGTATATCCCCTACACAGAGAGAGCACAGGCACCACCAGCCTCCACTTCTTATTGATGACAGCTGTTCAAAATGCAAAACAAGTCTCCAATTTTTTTATTTATTTTGTTTGGGTTTTTTTATTGGAACTCACTATATGATGCCATGGTGCTCCCAAAGAGAACAGTAAACCTGGCAGGAGTGGTTCCCTGTGGTTTACACAGGTTTAACTAAAGCTTGAACTACTTTTCCTTTAATAAACATTAATAATCGACTGTTTTTTTCTTGAAGCAAACGTATATTTTATCATCACTCAGAAGAAGTCACAGTGTTTCCATTTGAATGTACTATAGTTTGTGGCAGCTGTCTGAAACTGAACCTGGTCCTGACCTGGTCCTCTTCTGTTGTGGGGGATATCTTTGATAATATGTCATTATAACCATATTTAGCCATTGCTATCGGCAGATGCTGATGAATTCATTACTGGAAATGAGTATGTTTCCCTATGCAAAAATATACCATTAATAAACAAGCTATACCATAACTCAGCCAAGAGGCCGCCTCTCGTGTCTTTATTCCCTCTGTATCATTCATATTTGTCAGAACTGTAAAGCCAGACTTGTTGTGTCAAGGTATGTATCCCCACTCAGAATTGTTTCCTCTGGCCACAGGAACATAATTTTGATTTTTCATCTCAGAATTTTATATTTTTAATCTAATCATTTTGATTTTATTATCTAATAATTGTGAGTTTATTCCCTCATAATTAGAACGTTTTATCCTTTCATTATGACTTCCCATGTTTGTTTTTTTCAGTGGTGGAAACAGACCTCTTGTGTATGGAAGCCTGTTTCTGTCATAGAAAAAAAAAAATCCCCATGGGATTTATGAGATTAAAAAATCTAAATTATGCTCCCGCGGTCAGGGGAAACAATTCTCAGTATTTGCACATCTCTTAATAGGTTAGTTCTTCTGGAAGAGGAATATTATATTAGACAATGGTTAAAAAAAAGTTTTTCCAGTGGTATGGATGATTTGTGATTTTGGTTTTGTGGTTACATGAACTGAAGAAAAACGCTCTTTGTTTACTAAAACTATAGCTTACTATGTTGTTAAACCATTAACTTGGAATAATTTTGTTTTCAGACACATTCCTGATTTCTACACTTCAATCACATTTTGCCTGATACAATGATAACATACTTACATATATAATATAAATCACATGGTCACAATCATTTTGTGAGAAGATGTAAAATAAATTAGTCCAATGTTACAAATTACAGAGTAAATATGACATGAGAAATGCAGTTTACAGGAGGCAAACAGTTTGTATTTTTGAGCAGGAAATGTTTACACTGGAATAAAAAAATAATGAAAGGAAGAAAGAAAGAAAGAAAGAGAACGAACCAGGGATACGTATTGCAAAATTTTGAAGTCCGTTGCTATAGAACACTCCCACTCCTAGCCAGCAGGTAGTGCTACGTGTTTTAAAGCAGCAGAAGAAGAAGCTTGTTTTTCTGTTTCCGGTTTGTCAGTTGGCGGCTGAAAAGCGCCAAATCAAAAACGCCTAAGAGCCATTAAATAAGGATTTAGAAACTATAATGGAAACCAACGCCTTCTTTTGCTGTTGTTTTATTTTTACGACTGTAGAGTCGTGACATTTTCCCACACTGCGGAAAACGTTTTTTTTTTTTTTTAATAAACATGGAGGAACTTTTCAGCAAAGCGCTACAAGTGAACATCAGATGCAGGGACTGCGAAGAAAGGTAAGACTAATGTCATAACTATCATAACTTTACATTTGTACATACAAGCCTTATCTTTAAGAAGGGAAGGGACAGTGACGTCGATTTTTTTTAATGTACCTGTTTGTTAAAGTGTTAATTGAGCCCATTTGAACGGATATTTATTCATTCTTCCAAACCACTTGTCCAACCTCAGACAGAAAGTCCACCAACTGAACCCACTGCTGTAACGTTACTGAGGTTCCTGACTGGTCAAATGTACAGGTGTTGTGTCGAACTCAGATGGAGACATACCCGAGCTGAATGTGTGTAATCACAGTCACTAATGTGCTGTGGAGAGCAGAGTTTTGATGTTTTTTGATAATGTGTCCTCTGTGGCAGAGCAGTGTTTCCTAACAGCCATATGAATGTCACTGTAAAATACTGGCTGTGGTTGAGCAGGTCAGTTCTCCATGTGCTAGAAGTTTATGACAGTTTGGCCAAAAATGTAACCTTTTCTTCACAGGAAAGCAAATATTCGTGTCACCATCAATCTTCAGTTGACAAACAGTCCAGTACATAAAAGGGTGAGTTTTTCTTCAAACTAGTACCATCTAAGTCAAAAGTTAAAGTTTTTCTGTGTCATCTGTCTTGTTTTTTTATCACTTCGTTACTGGCTTGTAGTGGAGTGTACTAGTCTACCAACTCACCTCAGACATTATGCAATAATGTGAGGAGACAATGATCCAGTGGACATGTCTGTTTTGTGCAATTTCTTGGGACAATGAACAGATGAAATTGAGCTGATGCTTTTAAAGACACATATTTTCTTTCTGCTCACTAACCCGTTGCTTTTGGTTTCTATCAGGATCTCCTTGTCAGACTCACAGATGATGGAGATCCATACTTTCTCTTCAACCTTTCTATTTCAGAGGAAGATTTCCAAAGGTGAAGTACTGGTGATATTGTGTACTTTACAATGAGCAAGAATTTTTTATTTTTATTTTTTACATCTTACAAAATGATTGTGACAATGTGATTTATATTATAAATATAAGTATGTTATGTTGTATCAGGCCAAATGTGATGACTGAATTGTAGAAATAGAATTTAAATCGGGAATGTGTAGGAAAACAAAATTATTCCAAGTTAATGGTTTCACAACATGGTAGCCCATACGGTTTTAGTAAACAAAGAGCATTTTTCTTCAGTTCATGTAACCACAAAACCAAAATCACAAATCTTATCCATGTGATGTTTTTTTTTTCTTCCTGCAGTCTTAAAGTACAGCAGGGCCTCCTCATAGACTTTGCTTCATTTCCTCAGAAGTTTATTGACCTGCTGAATCTGTGTTACTCCGAGCAGGAGTCAGATAATCCAAGGTATGTGAGTGTGAGCCACATCAACAGCACAGTTTTATGTAATTTATAGATTATATATAGATCTACAAGCTGATTTGCAAGGATTTCATTAAAAAATGTAATAAATATAAATGTGAGAGTATGGCATAAAACAAAAGTTACTCCAGGAAATCACCTTCACCCCTTTCTTGACTGGTGTCATTTTCCTCAGGTTTCTGCTGCACTTGTCTTGTCAGTCTTCAGTTCTTGAAGGACCTGCTAACTTCAGTGTTGTGGAGACGAACGCATTCAAACACTTGAATCACTTGTCTTTACGTCTCGCTCAAGGCTCAGACAAAGAGGTTAAAGATTATCTAGCTGTGTGTCTCTCCTCTTTGAAGGTTGGTTCTTTCAGATTCTTTTGTCTCATAATTTTTTGGCCTTTTAGTCATAAAATTACTCTACAGTGCCTAATTATTTAACTTGAGCATGCATTTTCTGCAGAACGTTCAAAGATAATTTAAATGTGTGTATTTTTTAGTTTAGCTTCTATTTAACCAGGAAAATCCTACTGATATTAAAAGCTTCTTTTTCAAGGGTCCCAAAGAGGCAGCACCAAATGCAAAATGTAATTAAAGTACAATTGTAACAAAAGAAAAAGACTAAATTTACAAGCAGATTATGAAAAACAAATGTAAATTGCAATAAAAGTGCTCATGAAATTAACTTGGTTAGTTTCCAGTCTTACTTTCTGCAGTTTATTCAGTTCATAAATTGTAGATTAGACAAAAGCTCTTTTACTCAGTTCAGTACAGGTATATGGAACAGAAAACAACCAATGATCTTGTGAATGGAAAGGGTTAAGACAAGGGCACTTGTCTGCATTTGTGGTATAAATGTAGTATTGTCTTATACTTCGATAACTATAAGACAATACTTTGACAGTCCTTGGTCAAATACCAATGACTGAACCTGCGTATGCTAACAGCAGTCCAACCCACTTGAAAAAGGGTGTCAGCACTTTACAATTAGTATTGAACCTCAGACAACCACAGTAAACAGTGTCAGCTATTCAAAGTCATTGAACAGAAGTATTCATCTGCAAAAGATCTCCATAATCCAATAACATAATTTCCAAAATTGGATCTGTTGGACACATGATTATTCCTGCTCCTCCTACAATTTTGATTTCATTCTCTGTACTGTTGCATTCAGCTTTCTGCACCAAACTGATTTATTTAGTGATAACCAAAAAGCCTGTTCATCAGTCTGACCCTTGAATTCAGTTTTCAAATAAGAGCAACATTTTCCCATGAGTAGATAGTGTTGTGGTATTCTGTAGAGTGAAAGTCACAGAGATAACAGTAAACAATGTTTTTTGAGAGGTGGGGCTTGAATTAAAGTAGATGACTCTAATTTTGTAGTTACTGTAAATGGATAGCTGTTAAAATAGTATATAAAGAAATACTGTCTAAGATTGACTTTAGCTCTGGAAGTGAACAGAGGAAGTGGTGTGATTTTATTTCATCTCATGTGTTTGATGCGGGTTAGTAATGTCAAATATTACTACTTAGTTAAATCAAAAAAAAGTGAGCTCATAGTCTGACATTGTCAGTGTAGCCATTATCTTTCTGTAAATGTGTGTTAATGTTGTAGGCAGAGAAGGAAGCCCTGGAGCTGAAGCTGAAGAAGACTGAAGAGGATTTGTCCAGACAGCTCAGTTATGCTCAGCAGGTACAATATGACACACTGCTGATCACTGATACTACAGTAGAATTAATACTGAATATACTTAAAATGTTCGACAAACCCTTCCATTTGCGTTAAGACATAAGTGGAGTCACATCATGGTTCTTCATTTTAAGAAGTCAACCTAGGTTTTCAGTCTAGTTATGAGACATTTCATATCAAAGGAGCTGAGTTGGTACCAGATGCAAACATGGGCAGGTCTAGAACTATATATTTCTCAAAGAGAAAACTTTCAGCCTAGAACAAATGTGGGGAAGGTAAAAGCATAGAACAGTTTTTTTTTTCTCTTTTCCTACACATGGAGGTCCATTAGATCTTGTAGGAGAATTGTATTGCATTCATACATGCTATTTCATAATCTGCTACGACACATTAGTGATCAAAAGTACAGCAATCACGCCGGTAACTGGAATTAAAGCTGAACACACCTCTATAGTCCTGCTTCATAGTGAGGGACTAACAGGATCTGATGACTCACTTCAGCTAAAATTGGGGTCTAGTTTCTTAGATTCTCCTGACTGATAAAACACACTTACCTAGTAGCTGTGAAATCAAATGTCATTCAAGTTATTAGAAATATATATATATATATATATATATATATATATAGACCTCTGCTTGATTGACTGTATCACACATAAGTTTGGATAGAAAACTGAAAGGAAACTAGCATTAATGAACACTGATGTGGTGAGATATAATTGTCATACAGACTCTATCTGAGAAGTCTAAAGAGCTGGACAAACTACGGTCAGAGTGGACGAGTCAGACGAGCTCGATGTCCAGTCGTCATTCTCAGGAGCTGCAGTCCGAGAGGGAAAAGGCTCTAGAGGTAAGTCTTAACCAGACTTTCATTTTTAAAAAATGTTACAGACACAGAAGTTAATCATGATTCAATACACAGAAAATGTTCTTTTAGTCTGTTTCCTTACAGCCATGTGTTTACAGGGCTCTCAAATTCTCCCCAATTTTGGTCAGTGTGACATGGGAAGACAGAATTTCCTGGTTTTGAAAAATGGGATGATACTATACAATAAAGTGACTGAAAATTTTTAGATTCAGAAGACCTCGTTAATTTTGTTCTCTGCAGTGGACAAGAGTTTCAGATTAAAGGATGTTCCACACATAAATAAACAAATAATCCCAAGACAAGTATTTGATCGTGTGGGGGGGTAGCAGCACCAGTGAGCTGTGCTGTGTGTTTCAGTCCCAGAGCAGGCTTCAGCAGCACACCGAGCAGCTTCGACAGGAGCTGGAGAACACCCATAAGAAAAGCAGCCAGCAGCTCCAGAGCAGACTGACAGAGCTGGAGGCCTCGTGCAGAGACCTCACAGAGAGGAAATACAAGAATGAGTCTACGATCAGAGACCTGAAGATTAAACTGGTGGGAACAGAAGAGGTAAGTACACAGCAAGTGTTAGGTCCTCATCAACACATGCAGTTAAAATGCACCCATGGTGGTTGGGAACACATTCAGTCAAGAACATTGTCATTCTGCTCTTCATGTAGTTAGTGATACTAAAGGACAGATTTATTCACTGTTGCAGATGTGTGACAGTATATGGTCCACATGTTGGTTATGGATCTGATACATTAATGGGGACAAATGGATTATCAGCCATGAATGATTATCACATCCAATATTCACTTTTTCTTTTATATATATCTGGAAAAACGATGCAAGGCCTGTCTGGGAGATACTATGTCTCATATCCTTTGATCAGTGTTATCTTGGTTTAAGGTGTACCTCTAACAAGGTATTATTTTGTCAGTGTAACAATAGACTGACAAAGCTGGCATTGTAGTACTTTTCTAAGAATACAAATACATGGATGTTTGAACACTGACTTTATTAGGATGGCATGTGATTTTTCTGACAAATGGAAAAAGGAAATGAATGGATAAATCTTTTCTAATGACCAAAATTCAATCCTACCGACAACATTTTAGGAGTGCCAGCGCTCCAAGCAGCAGGTGTTGTCTCTGAGAAGAGAGAACGGCACCTTGGACACAGAATGCCATGAGAAGGAACGTTTATTGAGCCAGCTGCAGATGAGAGTGGCTGTTCTGGAGCAGGAGATGAAGGACAAGGAGCAGCTCATGTGCAGGACAAAAGAGGTTCTGGAAGCCACGCAGCAACAAAAGGTGAGAGAGGCACCTCCTGTGTTTTTGACTTTTTTTGTGATTGTTTTTAGCAGCCATGGTGGGAACCGGAAGTTTTGCTTAATATATAATGGATATGTAGACAGAATAAAAACCAGATTTTGTTCTTTTAACTCCATTTATGTTTGTGTGTGTTGTGTAGGACTCAGTAGAGGAAAATGCTGAAAGCAAAGAGCTTCACATTAGAAAACTTGAAGCAACTGTGAAATCCCTCTCTGAAGAGCTGCTAAAGGTTTGTTTATTTTCATTCTAAACACACAAAATGAACCTGAGGGGTCATTGACTGTTCAATTTGTTATTTATAAGTTAAGCGTTCTAGAAAACACACTTAAGTCTCCAAAAAGTTGTCTTTGTTTTAGAAAACAACATGTTGGTCCAGTACTTATTCTTTATTATTTCAGGCCAATAACATTATAAAGAAGCTGCAGGGAGATGTCCGAGGCCTGGTCGGCAAAATCAAGGTTAAGAACACTGTGACGGTGTCCCAGGAGAAGGTGCTCCAGGAAACTTCAGAAAAACTGCAGAATGTTGAAAAGGACCTACAGAACAGTCAGCAGCAGATCATCACCAAGGATGAGCAGGTACATCTGCAAATCATAGATGCATTTTGTATTCTGTCTGGCTATATGCATACATGTACTTTGTGTATCCTGTGTTTGGACCATACTTGACAGCAAATGAACTGGTAGAATATTTTTTCACAACCTGGCATGGACACATATCATAGCATAGATTTTATAGTATGAAGGATTCTGTCTTTAGACAAAGACAGAATGCTGTAAATGCTTACTAACAGCACTAATAGTGCTAATAACACTGACCAAATGATCAACATTTATGTTTTCAGGTTACTAAATTAAAAGAACAGTTGGAGGCAACAGTTCAGAAACTCAATGAAAGCAGAGAAGTGTTAAAAACTAATGAAAACGGTAAGTAACCGCATCTACTGAGAAAGTCCTTTAATGCAGCAGAATATTGTCATAACTGTGGGATCAGAGGAACACTATTGAGATAATGAGAACTTTTATAACTAGCAAAGCCTACAGAGTAAGATTATTAGACTAGATAAGAGAGATGCTATAATATCTACATAAATCACACATTCACACTGTTAATTTGGATTGTGTGTGATTGTTATCTTGTTAGCTTCTCATCAGTTTCATTTTCTGTTATGTGTTACATTTCACCACAGTTATCAGCTGGCTGAATAAGCAGCTGAATGAAAAGCAGCTGTCCAGAAAGCCGCAGTCTGTTGAACCCTCAGACCATCCTTCTGTTTTGTCTACCTCAACAGGACTCAGGGTAGGGAACATCTCAGAACTCTGCTCAGACACAAACTAAAACCAAAACCAGTTTGTAAACATATATTCAACTGGTCTCTAGTATTGGTCTTTTTTTTTGGATTATGAATTAATTTATGTGCTGGCTTTATTTTCAAAACTTGCTGAAGGATTAAAACCTTTGTGACTTTGCTAATGGGTACATTAACCAGTGGCACCAACTGACAAATGGAGGAAGACATTGATTTGTGTTTTAATAACATCCATCAACTGCAGGAGAAATAAAACTAAGCATCAACTGTTTTTACCTTTCTTTTTTTTTTTTTTATTATGTATCTGAATTTTCCCTGTAAAATATATTTTGATCATTAACATGTGTTCTTGAAAGGACATAGATTCTACAGGAATGACCTGAGGTGTTGGCTCAAGTTTCTGTGTGTTATTTTCTATAATAAAATACTGAATTTACACAGACACAGATTTATTTGAATATTTTTCTGAAAAGGGAGTAAAAGTTACACTATACGGTTTAGCTGTGTCTTTGATGCAGTTCTTTGTTCCTATATCAGCGTTTCCGGAGGTTTTCAGCCAAATCTGTCCAAAACTTTGAGTTGTATTTCACTCAAACGGCGTCAAAAACGTAACTCAGCCATTCCTTTGTTGACTAAAAATATGTTTTCACAATGATCAGAGATGGGGCTAATCCGATAAAATGTCTGCAAGGAGGGTGGAGATTGTTGTCTGGCCCCACTTGTTTCCTAACCCACACTTGTGCCATAGACATCTTCCATACTTGAATATACCTAAAATCTGTTCAGCAGTCTTTGCATTATTTTTGAATGAGCACAAATGTAACCATGCAAATAGAACAGAGATTCAAACAGATTATAATATCAACTGTCGTAGTTAAACTTCATCTTCCGCACCAGTACAGGTATCAGTTAACATCTGCTCGCACCGATGTTCAGTTGATAGATTTTTGTGCATCCTTAAATATGTCTGATGGTGATTATGAATTTTCACTCTGAGTTCATATCACTTCAAAGCAGTGATGAAGGCTCCATTAGTCAGATCTGTGTGCATTTTTTTTCCAGGCCCAGTTCTATCCTGTGTCAAGCAGAGCTGCAGTGTCCCCGCCAGCAGCCACAGACAGTCCACTTGCTGAGCAGCGAGCAGCTCCACACACTCACAGACACCCACTGTAAATAGTTTAATGAATTCTGCTCACATATTCTATATTCTACCAATGTTAGACCTGGCATCAGACTGCAAATATAATGTACCCACGCAAGATAAACAATACCAACCCTGAGAGCTGCTGATGGTGTCATTATATTGTGGATTAATTTTCCAAGAGTCTGTCCTGCTATGTTTGGTCTTCATTCATTGTCTCGTCTTTAGAGGAGACGCTGCAGGCCTGGACTCGAAGTACTTCGGGAGGAGAGACGACAGCATCCCCATCCACGGTTTATCATCGAACCTGCTGCATAGAGGTAAAGCCACTCTTTCCTTGTTTTTAAACCCCACCACCACACACACACAAAGGGGGGGGGGGGGGGGGGGGGGGGGGGGGGGGGGGGTATTGTTTTTGAGTCCGTTTATTTTGTAAGCAGCTGTACACAAAAACTATTGGACCAATTTTTGTGACATTTTCAGGAAAGGTGTGAAGTGGTCCAGAATAGATCCCATTAAAGTGTGGTGAATCTAGGTCAAAGGTCACAATCACCAAAAGTGATTTGCAGTGATAAAAGATAGGCTATATCAGGTCAAATGTGTGAAAAGGGGGATAGGGTTTGTTGCGCTAAACACCAGTGGGGTTTTTTTTTTTCTCTCAACACAACAACCTTCCAAATTTTGCTCTAAACAGCAGACGTACATACACCTTTTCCACCACAGTAACGTTTCCTTCAGCTGATATTTTGAAAAACTGTATGCATTCTTCACTTGTTTCATTGTCAGATTTTTTTCCCCTGCTTGAACTAAGAAAAAAAAAAAAATCTTGAGTTCAACAAAAAAATCTGTTTCTGTTGTAAAATTTCTTGAAATAAGATTTTCAAGATCTGTTGTCGAAAAATTAGTTCTTATATCTCACCAAAAAGTAATTCTTTAGGTGATTGTGTCTGATTTTTAAGTGTGATGAGATATTTTGATGAGAAATGAGAAAAATACACTCTGTAAGATTTAGATTTTAGCAGTGTGTAGTCATGTGATGTAGTGTTTTTAACTGAATGAGACATGTTATCTGTAGGTGGGTACGACAGGGACGGTTTGGCTATAGTTTATAGACACTGAATGAGCAGGAAAAAAACAAACTGGGAAATACCAGTGGCAAAAAGCAGAACCCTTATATTTGACTCTGTGCTTAATTTCTAATGTAATGCTAGCCTACTCAAGAGAAATGTAAATAAAATGAACCTGAATGTATTTTGTTGAACGTAGATAAATGACATGCAGGATGAGCTCAGTTTTTTTTTTTTTTTTTTTTCAGAAATCGATCAGCGAACAAAACACTCTGTAGCTTCTGCCTACTTTTCCGCCTGAAGAAAATCCTTTGAGCAAAGAAAAGCCACCCAAACCCAGGCCTCGGGTTGACACTCGTGTAAAAAAAAAAAAATAAACTGTCGGCAGTGTGTGATTTTTTTTTTTTTTTTTTTTTAAGTTATGAAATTAGTCTTTGTGTTGTCTGTCTTGTATGTGGATAAAAGTGAATGCTTTTATGTGTAGATTTCACATTATGGAAAATACATGAAAAGTATTGTTTCCCTAATGTATTTTATTAAGTGTCTTCAATAAACCTCTTCCGGGATAATTCAGTTTCATGACATTTTCTTGATATTTCTTCATGAAGTCTGAAGTTTCATTAAAATATTAAAATTCCTATGAAGTCATTTGTTTGCCTGTATCTGTTCAACTTGTTTTGTAGGGATTCTTTCTGTATTCATTCAACAAATGTTTACTACCTAAAGGTGCATCATCAGATTTTACTGGGCTGCTTTAAGGCTCAGTATTCTTCCAATGAGTCTTTTTGAAGGAATTTAAAGGGTGCATCTGTAGATCGTCATGTCCTCAGTGCTGGTTAAATTCCCACAATTCTTCATCCCAAACTTAAATGCTGATAAATGGAGAAATAGACGACCAAAACTACAAGTAAATAGTCTACAAATAAAGAGCTGATCACTTCTCCATAACAAAGTACTGGACAGTAAAATCTAATTAGTGATCTTATTAGTCAAGATGAGACTTAATATTTACATTAAGTATAAGTGGAACATCTAAAAAAAAAAAAGAAAGTATAGTATTTCTTTATACAGATTCCTTTTATTGACACAAGTATAACATTCACAAAAAGTTTTAATGCTCATTTAGATTTTTTTTAAATATCCAAATGCCAATATTTCCAAATCCAACATTTGTGTAGTTCATGTTGTCAAGCTAATTTAATTAGTTTCATCTTATTCACATTGTTTGAAAGGATAGTTTATCAATGTAAACATTTTCATTATTTAATTTGACTTTTTCACTCTAAAATATAGAGAAATATTTGGGGTTGACATTATTTATAAATTATGTTATTATATAATGTGGCCCCTGAACTAAAATGAGTTTGACGCCCCTGATCTAGAGGGTGTGAGAATAGTTCATGAGAACAGAAGAACTAAAATCCCCACCAGCTCTGACAAAGTGAATTTTGGCCTATTTCCTTTAAGTTGTCTCATTGATGGTAAATGAATGAAATTGTTTATTTTAACAGTGACACATCACTGATAAATCCTAGCATGGCAGGTGAAAAATAAATGAGTGGTTTTCCAGTTCTTCTGTGTAACTCTAAACATGTTTGTGTTCATTCTCAGAATGCTTAGTAGCAAACGGAACCAACCTAAAATTGTGGGTGCCCCCCTCCCATTGTTAGGGGACATATACAGGAAACGGTGCATTTTGAAAGATAATCACCACCCTTCTCACAGCCTTTTTTCTATGTTGCCATCAGGAAAGAGACTCAGAAGCATTCAATGCAAAACCACCAGATTTTTAAAGAGTTTCTTCCCCCAAGCACCCAACATTGCTGCTGTTTTAATTATTTATCTAATTTACTTAAACTATTTTATCTTATTTTATCACTGTTGTTATAGCTGCTGTTGTTTTTATTTTATGTATTCTATCTTTTTTAGGACACTGTATTGGTTTTGTTTCCTTCTTAATCTATGCGGTTATAATTGCACACTGTTTTTAAACTAGGGGTACAATATTTTATTTCTTCTGTACTTGCGACAAGAAATAAGAAAATAAAGGACCTTGAACCTTAAAAAACCTTAAAACAAAATTTTTATTTTATTTTTTTAAGTTTGAATCATAAGAAAAAGATATTGACATGCAGAAGGATAAAGTGTCAGCAGCATAGTTTGCTATTAAAAATATTAGCATGTGTTTAGTCTCACCTTTGGTAGGTAGAATTCACATTTAACAGATGACAGCCTGTTGCCAGTGGTCTAAGAGGACTCACAGGAAGCATGATACTTTCTGAAGGGACAAAACTATCAGTTTTCAATCCAATTTTTGGGCAGGTTTATTTATATAGCACATTTAATAGACAATTCAAAGTGCTTCACATAAAACATAGCAACAATAAAAAGTACAGTAGGCACAGAAAAACTAAATAGATAAAAACAAATATACACTTTAAGCATAAACGGAATAATGGATTAGATTTCTATAGTGTTTTACATTATTGATCCATTATTCATTTACTCTCACATACCCCCTCTGGTAGTGTTAAGCTACATATGTTTCCACAGCGGTCCTAGGGCTGACTGACAGAAGTGTGGCTCCCAATTCACATCTGTGGCCCCTCTGACCACCAGGGTGAGTGACACTAGAGGCAAGGAGGGTGAAGGGTCTGCCCAAGGACACAACAGACTGACTAAGGAAGATCAGGGTTTGAACTACCAACCCTTCAGTTATTGGAGGACTCACCCTACCCCCTGAGCCATGTGCAGATCTGACCTGATGAATACAAACTTTTCAAATGCAGCTGACAATAGGTGGGTCTTTAACCCGGATGTAAATATACTGAACCTCAGCTGATCTGAGACTTTCTGGGAGTTTGTTCAGGACATGTGGAGCATAGAAGACCAGATCCAGATGACCTGAGGGTCTGGTGGGTTCATGCTGGCTCAGGAAGTCACTGATGTACTTCAGTCCTGAACCATTCAGAGCTTTTTAGACCAGCAACAGAACTTTACAGTCTATGTTCTGAGTTTCATCACAAGAAAATGCAGATTTGTCTTACATAATTCATACTGCCCAGCATGGTGCATGGGTCGAAAATTGAAGACATAATCATTACTCATTAACTGCCTTTACATGACAAGAGCTAGGGTGGTGTCCTGCACCCCCACATCCCTCCAGAGAATTAAGCAGTTTGGAAAATTAATTAAATAAGTCATTAAAAAAAAAACTAAATCAATTGCATTTTACATTAGATTCCACTTAAAAAATGTCAGCAGAACAGATTAAGTGTAAAGTAAAGGAGCTGAATCACTACTTCTACTTTACCAGAGTATTTTTTTTTACACAAGTAGCTGTACTTCTACTTAAGTACAGAATGGTACTTTTAGCACCTCTGGATATGAGAATGCTTGAAGATGTAGAAATGTAATATGTAAGCAGTGTGTCAGGTGAGAGAGATAGGCAAATAATAAACATCTGCTTCTGGCCGATTCCTTTTTTGTTTGTTTGTATTTTGTTTTAATGTTTATTGTGGTTGTTGCACTGCGTGTGGTGATAGATGTGTACAAACCAAAAATAAACTATTTATTTTTTAGAGGTGTAGTGTTTAATTTATCCAGTAGGGGGCAGAAGCAGCATTTAAAAATGGAAAAAGACACCTCTGTTTGTGTTAGTCATATTTGACACTACCTTCATTCTCTTTCACATGTATTTGTGCATTGCAGTAGACAACAATGGGATAAAGAAAGAAAGAAAGAAATGACTTCAAACTACAAATTAAACATTCAATCACAAAAGGTATAAAACATTTTGTAATTTTACAAAACCATCAGGGCTTTACCTCGTTAGTGCTGTCACATGACTCACAGTCCTCATAAAGTCTGAGGTTGACAACATGGCACTTTGTCTCTGTAAGGTTCAACTACAGCTTCATAAGTCATGAGTTGAAGAAGTTATTTTCACTGCCCATATTAGATTGTATCAAGTATCATTTTACTACATGAAAGTATTTCTAATTGTCCTCTGAAGGGGACAAACATTTCAGATTTACTTAATATATATATATATATATATATATATATATATATATATATATATATATATATATATATATATATATATATATATATGATTGCATTATACAATTTATAAGACAAGTGTTTAAAGTAAAAAGGCTAAATGGTATAAGGGATAGAGAGTGTAATGATTTGATGATAGATTTTAGAAGAAAAGAGGAAATAAAAGATGACAGGAAATAAAAAGACAGGTGTGATGAAAGCTACTACGAAAGTAACAATAATTGATAAAGAAAAAATGCAAGGGAGAAGATTAAAGGAAAGTTTTAGATAGTACCAAAGTACTACAAGATGAAATGTCTTTGTCTCACAAACTCTTTACTGTCCGTTTGAAACAGATCAAAGTGGAGTGGATGTCACTGTAATATCAAATATGGATTGTACATGTAAAGTCAATCATTAGAGCTAACGGAATAAGTAAAAGTGCTGAGTAAATGTGACATTTCCATACCAGGTCAGTTTCATAGGGGTCGACCTCAGTTAGGTTGAACTTGTAACCATGGTGATGGTGTTTATTGATGTGATCCACTAGTATTTTTGCAGCATCACTGCTCACACCACATATCAATTCTCCCAGAGTTGAAGCAGTGCTGCAAAACAGCACCAGGATGGATATTGCCTTCATGCTGCAGACAGACCCAGAGCTGTCTGAGAAACAGGCTCTTTTTATAGACATGGACAGGCTAAAACATTATAGAGTGTTGGAAGAGTGACAGAAGAGACAGAAGAGTTAAAAGAAATACAGAGAGCTGTGCCAAAGCTATAAAACAAATAAAGACTTTACCCAAAGTGATGCAACTTCTCTTAAAATGTGCAACAGTCTACATTTCTGTGCAAACAACCCTTAGCAAAAATAAGTTTATTCGAGTATAGGCTACTGAGTATACTTATTTTATACAAAAACTGAGAAAATATACTGGAAGTTGACTTTTTATAAATTATATTTTATATACTTATAATAGTATAGTGAAGTATACTTGGCTTCAGGGCTGTAGTACTTAAGTCCAGTCTTGAACTCAAGTCCGTTTTTTTATGGTCTCGGACTCGCTGGTATGTGACTTGGACTTTTCTCGGTCTTGGCCACTGGTCTTGCCAAATATATGGGTCTCGGTCTTGCCCGAGTTCAGCCGTCTTTATTTTGTTACAATATTCCAGGAAAAAGGCATCGTTCATCTCTGTAAGTTAACTGCAGAGCAAGGCGGTGCTTAGCATCATAAGCTAGGCTATGTGTTATGCTAATGTGTTAGCTATCATAGCAGAAGATAATGTGTTTATCATCACTTACTGTACGTCTGCTATTACTGGTTTCATATAAAAAATATCAAACGATTGTAACGTTTGTAACGTTCACTTTAGGGTAAAGTAAACGTGTGCGCGTGTATGTCCTCCATAAACAACTTCTGTTTACTTCTGTTCTACAGACCTTTCTGTGTGGAGTTTGCATGTTCTCCCCGTGTCTGTGTGGGTTTTCTCCAGGTACTCCAGTTTCCTCCCACCATCCAAACACATGCACTGATAGGTTAATTGGTTAATCTAAATTGCCCATAGGTGTGAATATGACAGTGATTGTTTGTCTATATATGTTCAGCCCTGAGATAAACTGGAGACTCAAACAGGGTGTACCCCGCCTTCACTCATTGTTGCTGGATTAGGCCCCCAGTGACCCCCAGTGACCCTAGTGAGGATAAAGCATGTTCAGATGACGAGACGAGAAACACAAGGTTTGTGTGAGTGAAAGGGGGGGGGGGGGGGGGGGGGGCTCGTTTGGCTCCCCTAGTACCAAACGATGTCACTTGGTCTGTGGGAAACACTGATATATCTTGCTAGGTTTTGAGTGGTGTCGCCTGCGTTAGCATGCCACAAACCACATCAGTGTTAGGCTGTCTGTCCGACCTGAAACTTCGTTTTACTAATTCCACCAGCAGTGGAAAGCAACTGCTTTATCATCATATCATAGCATTATCATACTCACAGATTCCAGTACACACTTCTAAAACAGCCCCAACTAATTATTATAGACTTTCTTTCTGCTCCTTTCAACTCATTTCACACACTTCCACAACACATACGTATCAATGTAACACTTTTGATGGGCTCTGCACTAGTATTGTAAAAAAGTATTCTCCTCCTTCATGATGATTTTGTACCTCAGTGGGTATTTTTCCATCTCGTGGTTATTTAGCTTCTTTTTTTGTAAGCACGTGTCTGTTTATTTTTACTCAAAGATAAATTCAAGGCTGGCCAATCTCTGATCATTCTGTCATGGCCAGTTGAAACCAGGTTTGCCTTATCTTTTTTGTGTCTTTTCTGTGTATCCCAAGTACACACAGAGCAGACACTAACTAATAAAAACAACATGAAAACAGGGACACAGTTCCAACACAGCACAAAAACATAAGGCCCCAGGCCATTTCACATAGAGTGGGACCTATGCAGAATAAATATAAAAATTAAAACATATAAGAGGATAAAATAATACAATTAGATCAAAACATAGAGAGGCAAGATACCAGTTCAAGAGTTCAATGTGCAAAATGCAAAATGCAAAGATGCAAAAAGAGCAGGAGGAAGCATTCATTGTGCAAATTCAGTACTTCTGTTTTCTGTAAATCAGACAGAAAGAGAAGATCACAATTCCGCTACTGTCTTCTTTGTACTTACTGCACTTGGACTCTCAATCTTTTGTCTCATAATTTTTTTTTGTTTAATAGGAAGTGAATCAAACAGTTCCATTAGTCTCCTTAACCACCACTATAGTAGAGTTGTCTGCTCAAAAAGAAGTCTGTTTTATTTAACAAACTAAAGCTTCTGGAACTCTCACTCTGCAAACTAGATACAACGGCCAACACTGTTTTTACCAACATGTAAACATGTTTATTTCTGCTCTGAAGAACAACAGTTGAACATAAGGCACAATGAGTATATACTTTTTTGTAGTGATAGCACAAATTATGAAAATTGTATACATCTTCATTTTACATTGTTTGGTACCAATCTGAAAGTTCTGTGACCCTCCGTTCTTGAGTTATAACCGATAACGTGATTTTGAACTTTTAGTTAATTGTGACCTTGACCTTTGACCTTTACTCAAAAGGATCATTGCATCTGATGCACATTAGCTATATGTATATGTCCATGTAATTCCATGGTAATATCTCAAGTATTCATTGAGCATGATAGCATATGTCTCTGCAGACACAGACACACACACTGATTAGTAATTACAATAATCTCTCCCATGTTGAGTGAGATTAATTATTCATTATGAAAGAGCTGCAGCATTTGAAACTGACCAGAATGAATATTTGACAGATAAACAGTACCACAGTGCTCAGTTTCAGATTCATAGTTTGTCATATCTTTTTTATTTATATATATATAACTTTTCAGGTGACCCCATATGGAGTCCCGACTCCAAGGTTGAGAACCACTGGCCTATATTCTAGGTTTCTGTATATTAACACAACAGTCCCACATAAGGAATAAAAACCTTTGGTTAAGTTATGGGATCCACTTCCAGAATTCTGGTAAACTTTTTCCTAAATCACCCCTTATTCTTACTAATAGAACATGAATAATCACACAATCTTAATGATGAAAACAAAGTATTTCTACAAACAAAAACCCGCCCTGAGTCCTGAGTGAAATAAATACCTTTATGTTTGCTCTACAATACATATTCTTGATCCTGCTGAACCTAAAACATTATAACAAGACTACAAGTTGCACAATGGGATGATAAATGAATTGACCTGCAGGATTTTATTATTAACAACGGTTAAGCAGTGAGTCAGAGATGGTAAATAATATGTTGGAGATTGACTTTAAAATCAATGGTTTCAAGTGGGTTGTTCTCTGGGCCAAACTGAGGTAAGATAGAAAATGTTTAAGAATGATAGTTATTTTATAATTGGTGAGAAGAGATAAAGTTAAAACCAGGACACTTATAGCCTCAGTCTTTAAAATGATACCAGATTAGTCCCAGTGATTTAAATGTGCGCTAATAACTCACATGAGGGTCACTACAATGTGAATGTATGTGCTCTCTTTCAGTATTAAACTATGGTTATTACTGCAGCCTGATTTTACCCACAGGCTATATAGCTGAGTTCCTTTGAAATACTTGTACACAGTGCTGAAAAATCATATTTTAGTAGCTTTTTCTAAACACTGCAAACATATAAAATTGGTATTTATATTAGTTTTGGCAGCTGCATTACTAGTGGCCATATCAGAACATGTTTTGTGAAGTGCTGACAGTACACTTTCATGCATATATATTAGTATCAATGTTTTCAGATCTTTAACCCATTAGTATTGCTGTTGTAAATGCCAGTGTTTAACCTAGTGTTACATTCTGGACATTGGTATGCCTTGTTGTTAGTTTTCTGTTCATTTTCCTGTTTTTTCATCATTGTGAGTGTCTGGGCTTTTACTTTGACAACCCATTAATTAATCTTAATGTGTCCCACCTGTTTAGTTCCCTATTTAGGATCCTCCTGTTTCTCTGTCAGATTGGGAGTTTGTTTTGTCGCAGCACAGTGAATGAGCAGTTTGCTTTTGTCCTGTTCTTGCTGGTTTTTTATCTGTTTTGGTACTTTGGTTCTGGTCTGTTGTCTCTCCCTTGTTTATCTGAATCTGCTTCATGTTGCTGGAACTGGAATCCTCCACTGACACCGAGTTTGCTTCCTCCCTGTCGGTGCTGTATTGGGTTCTACCCATCTGTTATGATTATTGCCTGTACGTCTGAATTTTTCCCTGTCTTGGCTGTTTTGCTGGTTCTGACCTTGATCTGTTTTTTTTTTTACCTCGTCCTTGCCCTGTTTCCCAGTTGCTGCCTCATTTAACTTTTCCCTGGTGACCCCGGTTGAAGCAGTTCCACATTGTCTCAATAAAACTGTATTATATTGGTCCGTGAGTCTTGCGTATGGGTCCTTTTTTTTTTTTGTCTCTGGTGCCGCATCACCTAGTCTTCGTCCATGTTTGTGCAGGTTTTACATCTACATAAATAAAATGCCATTCATTTACGCTTCAGAATCATGTACTAAGAAAGTTTTGTTTGAAACCTTTTGAAGCAAATTTAATTCCATGTTTTTGTCTCATTTAGTTACATGGGTGAAATTTCACATCTATAAAAACATTAATTTTGTTTCAATTTACTTCAAACTTGGAACATATAGAGAGTCAATTGATATGATGACATCACCACATTATTAAGAAAAATAAGTTAATTTTTAACAATATCCTCAGCATATTAACATCTATTACTGATCACAAAAATTAAATACATGTACAACATTTAGTAATGGGCATAATTGGAGTTTGGAGCTAAAATGAGTTTTATATATGGGTCAGAATGGAACTGGTGGTGGGCTGGTGTTGGGCTGTGGACCATATGTTTGACACCCCTGATTTAGAAGATGTAACTTCCAACTGAATTTGCCTAGACAGTATTTATTATAGTATTTACTGCTTTTTCTAGCTCTGTTGTCATTCATTGCAGGCAATTCTTGTCAAATGTACCAAAGAATTATGGCATTTCAGAAACATTTCTTCACCATCCAAGTCCAGCCTCCATCTGGAATGTCAAAACAAGAAAGAGGATCTGTGCAGACATTGGTGATATGAATAAATGGTAATCAGTATTTATTTTTTGTTGAGTGGCGAAACAACAGAAGAACACAACTGGAGTTGAATTCAAATTTGACATTTAAATGCAGCTTATGTCACAATACACCAAGGCCAAAGGAGAAGAAAAGATCCAACCAGTACAACATCTCCCAGTCTTTCCTATGCAGCAGTTTGAAAGTGAAAGCAGAGACAACAGTGTGTATACTATACAATTTAGTGACAAGAACAATCCATTATGCATAGTACATATTTTAAGCTTTGATGATGCCATTGTAAATATGCAAAATAAATCAACTGCAGCCTGTGTTGTAAAAGAAAACCCATGATCAATTCTGGAATATGCCAAACAATTCAGTCAAATGAATAAACATGTTGGACAACAGTTGTGTTCTTTTCACTTCAGTTCTATTTGTTCTTAATCATTTTTTCAGTCGGCAATACCATATGCTTGAGATTTTTTTTTTTTAGGATTACACCAGTTTGGATCTGTGTAATAGAACTATTTTATATTAGCCAAATATTACTTTTGTGCCATATAGCACTATTTTACAATTCCACTGTACTCCACTAGGTTCATGTCTAAGTATCCATGTCTCCACTAATATATTTTCTTTTGTTTTTTATGTATCACATCAGAAAAGATGAATGGAAATTGAACATTTTTGCAAAACAATGTTTCAGTTTGATTTATTTTACTTGCTCTTAATCTGAGATGGAATCATATTTTCCAAAGTAGTCTTGACAAACATAATGTTAACTCACATGACTGATCCCCATTTAGCAGAGATTTTTTACTAAAGTTCCTATGAAACTTTAACACATGTATGGGATTAACAACAAATATGTGTGAACTAATTGGGAGAACAATTATTTCTTAGTCGAATTCATTCTAAAAACCTTTGAAGAGACAGGTACCAGATATGCACAACTCATATTTACCATTTTCTGTAATTGTAACGCTAGCTGCAAAGTGACGTGACATTAAAAGCTAATGCTCTAACCATGTAATTGTTAGCCCTCAAGGCTAACAGAATTAACAGACACGATAGCTTGACTGACACTAGCTAGTTAGCATTAGCTGTAGTTTGAACTGACATCTGACTTTATTCACATTCATACTTGATACATGCCAAATAAGCATTTCCCCCTTTGACTAATGTGTCTTTCATTCGATGTACTTGTATTTAATTACATTATGTCACCTTTTGATGTAACTTAGATACAATAGCTAATGTTAGCATTACTTTAGTATTCCACTGTATGGTCTGTCATATAACCTGTTCAGTAGAATCACTAGCACTAATTACCATGTTTTTGAATTCAATATTAAGAGAAATGTATATAATCTTTAGTAAACACATTAGATGGTTGTAAATTTTGTTAACGGGCACTTCTGTGTCCCAAAATAAAACAAAATAAAACAAACAAACAAAACACAAGTTGATGATGACCAAAACACCATTAAAAAAAACTAACAAAAAAACCCACAATGGCTGACTATATTTTTAAGAATGCCTCATCTCATCTTTCACACTTTTAAGTTACACTTATATGTACCCATTTCTGATGCAGTCACTTATCATGTGTGACATAACCTAGGCCAATCTATATGGCCGAACATACCTGGTGCCTTCATTGGATATGAACTCAGCTGTGGGACATGCTGTGCACTCTACCACAGGTACACACCATTGAAAGGTGGGTTTAAATTGATATTGTGAGCTCCAGGATAACTTTGAAAATAAATAAATAAATTAATTGATTTAAAAAATCTGATCAATATGTTACATGATAGTGATGATAAGTAGAGTTCCTTTCAAGACCCTTCATCCACAGCCATGAATAATGCCCCCCCTACGTTTAAACAAATATTACAAAATTCAGCTGTTGCCGTAACACTACACTATACTGTCCCCAGGTGCTCAATAGCCAACAAGATAAATTTAAAACATGTCCAGACATTAATGAGAATTACCTTAAAAATACATAAATATTCTTACATGCTCATAAACTGGAAGATTTCTGGGTGTCTCTTTTTTCACTGTCTGCAAATAACCACTTTTTGAGAGGATAAACATTAACATAAAGACAGTAAAATGTTTCCAATATGACAGTATTTATGAGAAATATTGACTGTGACTCTCATGTACAGTTCAGTTCAGTTGTGTGTTGCTCAGTTTGTACCTGAGTCCAGATGTCTTTGAGTATAAGGCCTTTCAGTGGCCGTCTACCCATCAGCCTGGTTACCACTGACATATATTTGGTTATGGCATTACACATCAATTGGCCGCACCACTGATTGACTGGTGTAAAAGGTCCTATTATGTTCTTTTTAAAAGCCTGAAGTCATTAACTGACAGAGTTTGTCATTTTCTTGGGCTATAATATAACAGGCTTTATAGTAGATGACACACAAATGCTTCATGGTGGAGGAGCCCTCGCATCTCCTCAGCAATGGATTTCGTAGGCGATCTGAGAGTCAATGAAGAGGCCTGTGTGGTTAAGAAACATGCCTTCAGCCTCTGATGTCATCACAGGCTCTGCCTCCCCTCCCTCCCCCGCCATTCTCCTCATGGTCCGTATATCGCCCTCCTGCTGCTGCTGCTGTTGTTTGTTAGGCGCCAGACTTGGACTCATGGTCTGGCCCTGCCCCGAGGACAGGGTGTGACTGGAGGTTTCAGATGGAGCAGGGCAGCTCAGGTTAGTGGTGGAGACAGATGTGGGCAGAGCAGGAGGCAGCACAGGCTTGGCCCTGTTGAGGACGTACATCTCGTGGCCACGTTCATCACGGTACTCCTCCAGCTGAGCAAAGGTGGTCGGCCCGTCAGAGTAATCATTCACATATAGGATGCTTTCTTCCTGCAAGACAAAATTGAATCTTTTACATTCAGTATCATGTGATGGATAATTTAATGTGTTCTTATAATCAACTTCACCAAAAAAGTATATCTAAAGTCTAGCTCAAGAATAGTCCCACACTTTAATATTTAATCTTACCTATACTTAGAGTTTAGCTTTGATGATGATGAAATTCTTTATTCAGTCATCACGTAATACAACCACTGTCAACACTACAAACATTACGAATACAGTAGGTTAATAACAGAAAAGGTACAGGCAGAAACATAATGCTTATATGAATGCCTGTCCTATATAAAAAATAAAGCTACCCACTGTTCAATATAATAACTTAAAATACAAACAAACAAGCAAAAACATAAAGAAGTGAAACTAAACCACAAAACATAATCAACCAAATGAATGGTGATTTAAAGTACATTAGAAAATAAATGATTTACTATAATAATGGATTGGATTAATATAGCGCTTTCTTGGCCACTCAAAGCCCTTCACCTTAGTGACCCATTATTCATTCACTCTCACACCCTCTGGTGCTGGTGAACTACATATGTAGCCACAGTTGCCCTGGGGCAGACTGACAGAAGCGTGGCAGCCATTTTGCACCTACAACCACCATTGAACATTCACACACCATTGTGAGGGTAAAGTGTCTTGCTCAAGGACACAAAGGACCAACTAGGGCAGAGCAGGTTTTGAACCACCAACCCTTGAGTTTCTGCATGACCTGCTCTACCAACTGAGCCATGGCCACCCCAATTAGATCTTAAGAACTGTAACCTTTAAATTATCCTACATACTATTAAAAACAAAACTAAATAAGCTACACATTTGTAAATCCATGCTGGTCTCATTCCCTTTTCTAGCTTTTTGTACAACAAATTCACAAACATCTCACAAATCATATTTAGACTCATGTGTTGAAAAGAACCTTTGTGTTAAATTTGTGATTATAGCACTCACTGTAATAAACTGTGAACAACTTATACAATGTCCATTATTTTTTGTCCACAATAGTGCTGGGTTCAGACCTGACCAACTGAAGTAACCCAGATCATTACACTGCCCCATAGATTAGTTATGTAGGCATTATATTCATAATGGATGAATCTCATCACAATGTACCCATAATTCTGGAACGGCTTCAGTCTGGACTCATCAGACCACATGTCCTCTTATCACACTCCAATCTTTATGTTCTCTGTCAAACTGATGGTTGGTTAAGAAATGAGACACGACTCACTGCATCATTTAAATGGTCAAAGAACATGTTGTAGCTGAAAGAACACTGTATAATCATTACCAAAAGAAAAGCTCCATCTTATTTGCTGTGTTAAATCCAGGTGGGACTTTTTCTCAGCCAGGCAGTGTATTTGCAATGTAATTAACAGGGCAGAATGTCATTAACAATCACAACTGCAAGCCTTTTGTAACTGTTTTTTGCTCTTTATATATTCCTTCATTATCAACCCATGGCCTGAGGTCTGGGCATTAAAGCTATTAAATATTTATATTTAATAGCTTATGGGGCAGCCATGGCTCAGTTGGTAGAGTGGGTCGTTCTGTAACTGGTTGGTGGGTCGAATCCCGCTCTGTCCTAGTTGGTCCGTTGTGTCCTTGGGCCCTCCTTACCTCCAGTGCCACTCACACTGGAATGTTTGGTGGTGAAAAATGGCTGCCACGCTTCTGCCAGTCTGCCCCATGGCAGCTGAGGCTACATATATAGTTTAGTACCACCAGAGGGTCCATGTGAGAGTGAATGAATATTGGGTCACTAATGTGAAGCACTTTGAGTGGCCAAAAAAGCGCTATATAAATCCAATCCATTATTAAATATATCAGATGTACTGTTCTTCTCTTCTCTTTTAAATTTTAATCACCTCTGGTTCTGATGTCTAGACTCATGTTATTAGATCCAAGTTATATTGAGAGAAAAAACTGATTCAAGATAATTTTGTTGTAATTTTCTCCTTTTGTGCTTTAAGATACAGTTCAGTTCATAAAACAGATTTATGTAAAGTTCACTTTTCCATTTTAGGGACTCCTTAAGGGATCAATTTGTAACATTTCAACAACAAACAGATGTTTGTATTGTACAGAGGCTAAATTAGTCATCGTAGCATTCAACCTGCCCTCAGTCCAACTTGAGGATAAAAATCTGCAGTACTGTTTCGACTGGTGCTGTGGATGACTATGGATTGTTGGTGCTAAATGTGAAAATTCTGAGTACATATATCATTACACAGCTGTTATTGGTTCAACGACTGCCACTACACTTACATACATGCTGAGACATGATTAGCATCTCACTAGATTAAGTGCAATATTAGTATACAGACAGACACACTTGTACCTCCTCCAGGCTGCAATATGTCTGCTATAATATTCCAGATGGTGTTGATGTATTGGCAAAAAGCAAGACCATAGGACTAAATAATCTACCACTTGATCAGTCAAGTTAAATTTGGATTCAATCTTAGCAACAAAATAAAAACAGAATAACATATTGAGGCTGCAGGAGACTAGCTTCAGCATAATAGTTCTATGAAGAAAAAGCCATATACACATGCATATTTAGAGCCAACGTTTTATAATGTGTTGGGAACATGAAGTGTTTTGGGAGTGTATTGCAATTGTAAGACAAGACTTGTAACTCTGTTTTTCAGGCTACACTTTATCTACTCCTTGATGGTGGCTGATTAATGGTGTTTTCACAGAAGTGATAGTCATACACTCTTCTAGAAACCATAGTCTTTCTCTTGTCCATAGGGTTAGCGTGAACACATTTAGGGTACAGGTTAAGCTAAATGTCCATTTTCCTGTTATTAGTCTTCTGACCCTAAAATTAGACCTAGTTGACATGAAGAGGACTTTGATTGCTGTTAAGATATTGTCAGGTGTATCCCTAATCTACTCTGTAACATGGCAGAGGCATGGTGGTAACTCACAAACCTGTTGTACATTTTTACATTGAGGGAAAAAAAGAGGTATGATATTCTGTATTTTTATATTTTGGATCGAGAAGAAATTGCCACAGGAGGAAAGTATGTATTTTCACCCATATTTTTACCTCTTGCACCATTAACCCATAAAGACCCAATGGTACTTTTATGCTAGTTCCTAAATGAATATTTCTTTCTATTTAATAATTTTTAAGCAATTTGTCACAATTTTTTTTTTTTTTACAATATTATGCTCTGTATTTTTTTCTAGATAAAATCAGTTATTTTCCTACATTTAATTTACTGATCATGTTGGTAAATTATGTTAATAAAAGCTCAGATTAAAGTTGAGGGTTATTATATGAGTATGTTTTCATATCACAATATAGAAAAAATTGCAATGTCACTTTTTTCTAATATTATTCAGCCCTAAATCTGATGACCATGAAAGACGACAAATTGCATTTTGCATTAATTATTTACATGTACTGATACAATTGGGGGATCAACAGATATTAAACAATTTACATCAGATGGTTTTAGTCGATGGTGGATGTGTGGGTCTGTAATGGGTTAAATTGATACTGACTGACAGACCACAGATTTTAGGTAAGATGTTCCTTTCTGTTGGTAGTAGGAATTAATTTCTGGAATTTAGTCTGATAAATTATACCATCATTTGTCAGATTATGCTTTCAGTGGAATTTGTCAGATGTAAATTTCACTTTGGTTTCAGAAATCCCAGGTAACAACAGAAGTCACTTCCACCTAACTAGCTTCATTCATTCATTCATTATCTGAACCCGCTGTATCCTCACTAGGGTCGCGGGGGTCACTGGGGGCCTAATCCAGCTACAATGGGCGAAGGCAGGGTACACCCTGTATGAGACGCCAGTTCATTGCAGGGCTGACATACATAGACAAACAATCACTCTTGTATTCACACCTATGGCCAATTTTAGATTAATCAATTAACCTATCAGTGCATGTCTTTGGATGGTGGGAGGAAACTAGAGTGCCCGGCGAAAACCCACGCTGACACGGGGAGGACATGCAAACTCCACACATAAAGGTCTGGTGTGGGATTCGAACCAGGGTCCTTGCTGTGAGGCACGAGTGCTAACCACTGCACCACCGTGCCGCCCTCTAACTAGTTTCATTTGTTAAAATAAACACAAACCTTTTCAGCTCCATCAGTCTCTTTATCTTGTTGTTGATGTCGACTATAGATCATGGCAACCAGGAGCAGAGCAGTCAGAGCCAGGAGGGAGATTCCCACAGCGATGGCGGTCTGAGTGGCAGCGCCCAACGCACTGAAAGCCATGCTGCCCAGAGCATACAGCGGCTCCCTGCTCACGTCAGAGCCAACAGAAGGGCCATAACTCCTGAGCCGTGGCCAAGTGGGCGAATACGGTGAGGACACCTGCGACCATGAGGCCCAGATGGAAGGGGAGGAAGAGGAGGATGTAGTTGAGTTGATGGCAAGCTGAAAGGTCACCCTGGCGACCCCTCCTGCATTCCAGGCTTCACATTCATAGAAGCCTGCATGTGCCACCGTCACATTACTGAGAAACAACATGCCACTGCCGGTGTCAGGGTCGAAGCGCTCACTGTCAGTCTTCTGCAGACTCACTCTGCCTTCCTCTGAGGGTTCCTCTGACCCTGTGACGCCACCTCCTCCAGAACCCAGCTCCTGGACCAGACCTCTGGGAGACAGCACCACTTTACCCTGGGACGCTTTCCTCCAGGTCACCTGCAAAGACATACAGAACAGCAGTCATTTGTCAGGTTTAACTTGAAAAATTTACTTTACAGCAACTAATCATGATGTGTGAACAGGATGCAAAGCTGTGTTTGTTAGTGGAGATCAAAATCCTGCTCATATATAGTAGCATATGATTAACAATGGATCTACAGATAGGGATTTGTCCCTTCCAATATCCGAACAAACTGATCCACATCATTTCTTTGGAGTGGAATCATATTAGATCATCTCTGATGTGCCCGCCTAGAAACTAGAATTGCCTTTCACTATAATAGGGCAGTGTTATCTCAAATCAGATGTGGCAGTCGTGCATTTACCAAAAATGTTTGCTTGTTTTGACTGGTAAATTGCAGCTATACAGAACATTATTGCCAACAATTGGTGAGGACTGGAACCCACATATATCAAAATATCTGCTGTCCTGAATCCTCACTTCACAATGAGTTACTATTATTCAAAATGACGGGCTTTTTCTATTATACTTGCTATTGTCCATTTTCATGCAAGGTGGAATTTTTCCTCCCATGCGCACTGCTGATGCGTGATGTCATTAGGAAAGTTGCTTAGTGTGAACAAAGGTGAAGACAGTTATAATGCAACATCCTCTGCCATCATTTCACAAGCTTCCCTTTAATATTAAAGACACATTCCTGTATGAGAATGCCTATGGTCAGGTTAGTTAAAAATTATGTGACTCATACATCATGTATACATGATGTATGTCACAGTTCAGTCTAGGCTACCCTAGGAGCTAGAATGCTTGGGGAAGTACAGACACTGAGTACTTTCTTCTCTTTCTCTCTCTTACTTACTCTCTTACTCTCCCAACAGTGTCTGCGTGGGAGCCATGGATGACAGGATCTGCAGCGTCTCACCTGTGCTGACCTGTGACCCCGGACCCCCGCCCTTGGCTGTCTGGTGTCTGGACCAGCCCCCCCCTCCTTCATTTATAAATGGACGTTCATCTATAGCCTGTCTGTCCATGGGAGTGGATCTCTCCTTCAATGTGGTTCTCCTCAAGATTTCTTCTTTTTCCCACTGGGTTTTGAATTTTCTTCTTGCCGAGAAGGAGGGCCTAAGGACAAGGGACGCTTGGGACTTTTCATATATCTCTGTAGTTGATTGTGTTTTTGTAAAGCCCTGCGAGACGACTTTGTTGTGATTTGGGGCTTTCTAAATAAAATAAAATTGAATTGAATGTAATTGTTGACATAAATACACTTATGCACTCAAAATGATAGGTGCATGTAAACAGCTTGGGTGCAGTAGTATTTGACTGGTTGAAAGAAATGGTCTGTCTGAAAACCCATGGTGTGAAAATAGTGTTATTAGGGCAGTGTGAATTAAAGCATGAGGAAATATGTAATCTTTTATTTGTCGCCTTCTATTACTTCCTTTCCAGTATTCAGCACTACTTTCCCTCTGAAGTGTTTTGTGAATGTTTCCTATTTGAACGATGGGTCAAATGACAGGGATGACTGTTGCACACTAGTTAACTAGTAGCAGCCTGACAGCGTGCACTGGTACTAAATGAGAGAAAGTAGGGCCAAGTGTTTATGAGGTGTGACTTTTTTGTGGATATTGCAGAGGTGGTCAAAGTACTCACATTCTGTACTTAAGTAGAAGTACAGCTTCTTATGTGAAAAAATACTCTGGTAAAAGTAGAAGTACTGATTCAACTCCTCCACTTAAGTAAAAGTAAAAAAGTACGACTTCTCAATTGTAATAAAGTAAAAAGTAAAACTGCATTTTTTTTTACTATGGATAAAATAATCCTAATTTAAGCAGAAAAAAAAGATTTTTTTCCCCAAAATATCCAAAAAATAAAGCCTTTGAAATTGAGGTACTGTGTAGATGATGCGTTTTATTGGGTCATGGTACTCAGTTTAGTAAGTATGGGCAAGACATTTAAGAAAAATCCAAAAGTCATAAATAGGAGATTAAAAAAAGTGTAATTATGAGATTTTTAAAAATCCTAAATTATGAGATGAAAAGTCAAAATTATGACAAAAAAGTCAGAATTATGAGGTAGAAAGTCATAATCATGTGGTAAATCAAAATTATAAGATTAAAAAATCTAAATTATGAGATAAAAAGTAAAAAAAAATTATGTAGTCAGTCACAATTTTTGCTTTATGACTTATTTTTCATACTGTCACATTTGTCTAATTTGAAAAAGTAATGAGTCTATTCTGAGAATACAAAGAGTATAAAGTACAGATATTTATATGAAAATGTAAGGAGTAAAAGTAAAAAGTTTCCAGAAAAATAAATACTCAAGTAAAGTACGGATACCTAAAAACAGTATTTAAGTAGAGTAAAGGAAGTACTTCTACTTAGTTACTTCCACCTCTGGGATATTGATTTCATGCTGTTTTCCAAAGAGTTTTATTTTGCCAGACTACTTTCCTTTTGACCCAGGACACTGCTGGAAACATACTCAGTTTCTCCTCACCTGTGGTCGTGGGTAACCAGAGGCATGGCACGACACCCTCAGGCTTTCTCCCAGGCGTACAGCGAGTCTCCTGGGCTCCAGCTGCACCAGTGGAGGAATACACACCAGACTGTTAAGGGGGACCTCCACCAGACTCAGATGAGACAGGCGTGGCGGCTCAGTGCACACCAGTCGACGCTCTGCTGAGCTGAGCAGACGTTGGCCCTCCTCATCAATCCAGCTCCTCAGCCAGTGCAGAGCGCAGTCACAACGCCACGGGTTATCTAACATGAAAGAACATATTCAAGTCACACCAAACCAGACAACACTGCAGCTCATACAAAAGAAATGTGCTGAATGAAACCACTTGTTTTTTCTGGAGTTAAATTGAAGCAGCAAGGGTAACATCCTGATCAGCATCATCAACGTCTTTCCGTTCTAATGATATATTTGAAAAATTCACTACTTTGTCAAACTCTGTCAAAGGATTTCTTTGGAGTATTGATTCCAAACTAGGGCTGAACGATATTAGAAAAAACTGACATTGTGATTTAAAAAAAAAAAAATTTAAATGCTGCGATATATGGATATTGCGATATGAAAAAAAATCCTCAGGAGTATATAACAGTGTATGTATGAAACATATTAGTGGTCGACACAGAACATAAGTTTCAGTATCATCCTTCTTGTAGCTGAAATAATTGACTAAAATTACTAATTATTAATTTTAAATTATTAAGAATGATTAAAAATGAATACAAATTAATAAATAAATAACAAATAAATTAAAATATTTACAAAAATAATTAAATTAAAAATAAATAAAAATAACAAAAATAACAATAAAAAATAAATAAATAATTCCACGTAACTGATGTTGCTTTTCTTTCTGGCACCCGTCTATATTTACAACCTTTCAGAAAATATATTCTTATCTCTTATAGATTAGATTAAACATAACATTTGTTAAACATCTTGAAGAAAAATAGAGATCTATGTGGCAAGCCTTTGGTTTACAGGCCTTCATTTGCAAAAGTATTGTTTGTATTCTGTAAAATTACACCTTTTCCTCCACTTTGACAGTTTTGTCAGCAGCTCTCCTGGTGACGGTCCTGATTACAACACAGAACCACCACTTCAGCATACAAATGACAGAAATCCATCAAACGCAATCCATCAAGTATAGTGGTAGAAAATTGTGTTTTCCATGGAGACACCAATCATAGTTTTGTCAAGAGCTGGAGACAGGCTGAAATTTGTTGGAAGTGGCAGCCTCATAATTTTCTATCCAGGAAAAAAAAAAATTACCTGAAATACAC
The DNA here is from genome assembly GCA_020466265.1 of Siphamia tubifer. NCBI lineage: Eukaryota > Metazoa > Chordata > Actinopteri > Kurtiformes > Apogonidae > Siphamia > Siphamia tubifer. The sequence goes on along the minus strand of CM035786.1, from coordinate 26,213,350 downwards.
TGCCAGGGTTTTCACTAGTAAATGAAAACACAGATTATTAGTTTTGGTTAAAAATTGCAGTAACATAACCACCTCCTCTTTGTGACGGTGTTGTGTAACATTCTGGCGTCTCCTGTATCTTCCTATACATTGCATCACCTTGTTTATTATTATCTAATGAAAACCACAGAACCTCAATGGAGCCTTTTTAATGGATGGATATAAAGGTTCATGAAGGGATGAAGGGCAAAAGGAGGACTCACACTGTCTACTGTGTGACAACATGTAACATTACCCTCACTCTTTCCATACATATATATTTTCCTGTGGCCTTTTTATGACAGTCCACCACATATTTCTTAGTAGACAGACCACACAAGACAGTACATAATATGTTTATGTACTGTCTTGTGTGGTCTGTCACAAATAAATTAGGGGTGTGGCAACTGCAAAATTCGGAGAGACTGATATGTGCATAAACAGTTTAGCTGATGGCTGTTTTATTTATGCATTTGTTGTTTATCCATCCTGTTGCACCAAGGAAACCTTCATTTTATGTAGAAAACACACACTTCATTACATTATCGTCAATTACTATGAATAATATAAATCAGTTTTCCTAATCTGTTTACTATCTGTTATTTATATTATTAGGACTGTAAACAGATGTTACTTTATCATTAAGGAATCAAAGGTAATGTGTTATGCTGTATAAATGTAAGATGGGGTTGGGAATCAATACGTTTTCATCTTTCCACTCCTTGAATTTATTTTGTTATTACTAGTCTCGCTTTTATCCTCACTAGGGTCATGGGGGTCACTGGGGGCCTAATCTAGCTACAATGGGTGAAGGCGGGGTACACCCTGTATGAGTCTCCAGTTCATCTCAGGGCTGAACATATATAGACAAACAATCACTGTCACATTCACACCTATGGGCAATTTAGATTAACCAATTAACCTATCAGGATAGTGGGAGGAAACTGGAGTACCTGGAGAAAACCCACGCAGACACGGGGAGGACATGCAAACTCCACACAGAAAGGTCTGGTGTGGGATTCGAACAAGGGTCCTTCTTTGGATGCCACTCTGGGATGGTAAACACACAGAGTGAGAGGAGGGGGGAGTGTTCCTTCACTCATTGTGAGCCAATCAGAGGTGCCTCATCACTGCGTCATGGACATGTATGAGGAAGTACCGTTAAACTGTTTGACCTCAAGTCATTTTTCTACCCTCCAAAAACAGCTGGAAATAAAACAATCCTGACATTTTTTTTTTAAATAGAACCAACACATAATGTATTCAATAACTATGGAGAACACAAATATTAATGAAATAACCATGGAATGACTCCTTTAAACATATAGGGATGAACTGATAACACTTTAGTATTTGCCCAAAGGTGATGTTCTGTGTAGTGTTTCTGCCATGAAATGTCATCAAATATTTAATTCACTCACTAGCATGACCATGATACCACTGAGCCACAACCTAAAATGGTCTTAAAAGTCCATTGAGCCTGAATAAAACCTTCACATTCACAGTGGTGATTGGAGGTTAGTATTGAATGGCTCATGCCTGCTGAGTCACAGCATCATCCACAGATAAATTCAGAGAGACTTTATGGGCTTTCTTAATGCAGCCTTGGTCATTTGAACCTTGAGCTGAAGCTTTAAATGCCACATATATTTGTTTTTTTTCTCTCTTAGCAGTGTACAGATATCTGAATGGTGACAAACCTTGACATTTTGGCGGTTGTATCTGTGTCCACTGCCACAATTATATTCAGTCATTCATTCATTATCTGAACCTGCTTTATCCTCACTAGGGTCGCGGGGGTCACTGGGCGCCTAATCCAGCTACAATGGGCGAAGGCGATGAACCCTGTATGAGATGCCAGTTCATCGCAGGGCTGACATACATAGACAAACAATCACTCTCACATTCACACCTATGGCCAATTTTTAGATTAACCAATTAACCTATCAGTGCATGTCTTTGGATGGTGGGAGGAAACCGGAGTGCCCGGCGAAAACCCACGCTGACACGGGGAGGACATGCAAACTCCACACAGAAAGGTCTGGTGGGAGATTCGAACCAGGGTCCTTCTTGCTGTGAGGCACGAGTGCTAACCACTGCACCACCGTGCCGCCCGCCACAATTATATAAAGCTAGTAAATGAAACTATTATTATTATTATTATTATTATTATTATTATTATTATTATTATTATTATTATTATATTTCTGTGCTGACAGTCATTATCATTTTCCCACTCACTCCCCCTCTTCCTCCCCTTGTTCTCCCCTCCTCACCCTTTTCCCTTTCACCACTAATTAATCCATATTGTTTAGTTCCTTTTCACATTTACTATCTTTCATTGTAACATAATGTTGTCAGTTTTCTTGTGAAGGGGTGAGATTTGATAAGTTTTATTTCCTCCCACTCCCTGTTGAATGTGTTATGACAAGTCTGACTGCTGTGTCATATATTTATTTATGTATTTTTATGTATTTATTTCTCTGTTTTTCTTCCTTGGTTGTTTGTTTCTTTGCCTTTACTTTGTGACACAATTAAAATAAGGTCTGATGTTGGAATTGAATCAGGGACCTTGTTACTGTGAGGCACAAGTCCTAACCACTGCATCACCTCATATGTTTCTGTGCAAAAATGTATTCATAAGTCAAGCTCATCATAGGTTCACTATCAAAGCTGTGATTAGAATGAGAATTTATATTAACAGAATCTATCATAAACAAGACTTTGTATGACCTACAATTCGTGTTTGACTAGAATAGTACTAAATGATTCCAGTTCTGCAGACTTACCTGTGATGCGTAGCACCTGCAGACTGACCAGTGGTCGCAGTGAGGCTGGACCAATTGTGTGAAGGTTGTTTCTGCTCAGATCCAGCAGAGCCAGAGAGGTCAAACCAACCAGAGCCTGGTCTGCTAACATCTCTATACTGTTGTGCTGCAAATGCAACTCTTGTAAACGCTGCACAGACACAAAAAAAGAACATATTATCTTACCGAGTTAAACAGAGAACTGAAAATCTGTCATTCTTAGCTGTGCATTATATTTATTGGTCAAATATGCAACAGTCACAGGTAAACAACACCACTCATGTCCACACCTGTAGGCCACGGAACGTGTAGTCCATCAGGCGTGTGATGTCATTTCCTGCCAAATAAAGGATGCGGAGATGCTCGAGTCCCTGAAACATGTCAGCTGTGACCAAGTGGATCCGGTTCCCATTGAGAGCCAGCTCCAACAGTTGACCCTGGTTCTGGAAAGATCCAGGTTCCACTGCCGAGATGGTGTTATTCTGCAGAAGGAAGAACACAAGATGGATAAAGAAAAATCATTGATTATTGCTCCTGAACAATAACCAATGAGGTCTGACTTGTTCCTTTCTTGTTTTAATTTTATTTTTCACCACAAAACAACAATATTTATTTCTGCACAACTTTTTAATAATATGCATACATTTCTATCTTCTGCACACACATCTTTTTGACAGCTTCCTTACCCCATAACCCATAGGCATCCTCTGAGTCTGAGCCAAAACCTTTTCTTCAATAAATAAATCATATCATGACTCTTCTGCTTGAATCTCATGATTTATTCTTTAAATAATTTTTGATGCATTGATATCCTTTGTATTTAGTCATTCATTTTAACCATAGAGATAAGCTTTGACTTCTTCTCACTCCTTTTTGAAGATACTATTGCATTTATTGCTGTTTTTATTTTGTCTGTTTGTTGTATTTGTTTTTTGTTCAAAATAAAATAAATTAAAAAAAACAAACACGGTGGTGCAGTGGTCGAATTAAATGGTTACATTTTAAACATTTAATTGAATTTTATTGTGTTACTCTGCTATGATGTTTTAAACAATAGTGCTTATTTTTCACCCGTGCTGTTTTAATATTGAAGCACTTATGCCTAAACTTTAGGATAGAAATAAAAAATAAAAAGTTAACTAAGATAGATTTTGAACGAGTGAAAAAAAAAAAGTTTTTGATCAGATGGGTTTTTTTTTTTTTATCTCTATTGTCTGTTCATTCTTCCACTGTACTAGATAATGATGATGGCTTTAAAACAGCTTGGCCAAAATGAAAAAAACAAAACAAACAAAAAACAAACTTCAAAGTGCAGGATGCTGCTAACCCATACGGTACGATAAACCTGCCAGACACACTTTTGTTGTGGGCTTCAATATTGGGATTTCTCATCAATTTCCCAGCATTTCACAGTGGATATAAAGTATGAAGGAAGTTATTTCTTGAGGAGCTCTGACTTACCCAAGAACAAACCATTAAAGTTTCATAAAGCCAGGATTCAGCCTTGAATTATAATGGATGTGTCAGTGCACAAGCTTTGTAGACTTGCCTGAATATACTACAGATCCGTGTATGAGTAGAACACTTCAGTCTAGCATGTTGATCTGTTGTCACATTAACATACGTGGTTTAATAATGACATACACAAACAGTAAGCACAACACGTTCTTAGAGGAATCAAGAAAAAATAAAAAAATTCTGTACCATTTTATTCTTCTATTAGCCACAACCTGGTACATGTGTGGAGATTTTTCTCTTCTTACCTGCAAGTAAAGATAGTGTAGATGCTTTAGCACAGTGAGGTCCTGGCGGCGGATCTGACCAATTACATTGTCCTGGAGGAAGATGGTCTGAAAAAGACAAAATTGGAGGTATCAAAGGAATATCATTTGAATCCACACAAATCACTGTAGTTATGTCATCAGTTATCTATTTGCTAGGTCCTGTATTAGAGCCAGTTTTCCACACAAATTCTGTAGTGCATCGTTTAAAGTGTTCGCCATCATCTGCAAAAAAAAAACACTTTTTCTGCATGTTTCCATTGTAAATATATATATATATATATATTTGTAAATATATATATATATATATATATATATATATATATATATATATATATATATATATGTGTGTGTGTGTGTGTGTGTGTGTGTGTGTGTGTGTGTGAATGTATATGTGCATGTTCATGAAGATGAAATAATTTGGTTTTCAAACATATTCCTCCATTTATTCTTATTCTTACTCATCAGTAATCACCTTTGTCCAAATCACACTTTTTCTAACTAATGATGTTCATTTTGTCTTCAATTAATTTCATTCTATTCTATTTTTCTTTTCACTTTTGTTCAAAACAAAAGAAAAAAGAAAAGGCTAATTATACTTTATTAAGAGTAAATCACATTGTTACAATAATTTCATGACAACAGGTAAAAAAAAATATTTTATTTCAACAAGGTATATGTATGTATGAATATGTATGTATGTATGAATGGATGTGTAAATAAAGTATTGATATTGTGTTTAAATCAGCCTTGAAGTGTTAGTTTTATTAGTGAATCATAAGTATTAACAAAATTAAAATTCAACTTTTTTCTGTCATTTTAAATATGATCTAGTGAAATAACTGACATCCTCAATATCCATAACATTTGGTTTAACTTTAGTGGATATTATACAGTGTTGTTCAGATGCAGCCTTGGACTAAAACATATCTATGACTCAATCACACAAACTGCTCCACACTATCTGAGACTAGGTGTTTCATATGTTTGTCACTACATTAAAATGAAAAACCAAATCCAAAAAAGCCTAAACAATAATGATGCTCAACACTGTTAATGTTGATAACTGACGTTAACCCTTAAACACACAGTACTGCTTCTGTGGCAGTTCCCAAATTAATGTGTCTATATATTTAATCTTTGTCAAGTTATTTATCACCATTTAATATATTCTATATCCCCTATATTTAATATAATGATTATTAATATGTTCATTAAAAGCTCAGATTAACGTATAGGGTTATTCTATCCACAAACTGAGAACAGTAAAGTATTTTTTTTATTCAAAACATAGTGGTAACTGAAAGTAAAACCAGCATCTCTATCCACTGTCATTTATCAAACAAATGAGTTTTACTGTTGAATCAGTGTTGTAGAAGATAACAGTGTTTTCTTATTCACTATAGAGCCTCTGAACATCCAAATGGTCTTATCTGATGACCATGAAAAGATGAAAAACTGCATTTTACCCTAATTATTTACATGTGTTGATAGGATTAAAAGGTCAACAGTTATTAAACATTTTATATCAATGAGTGATTTTGGTCACCAGTGGATGTTTGGATCTTTATGGGTTAAAACTACTTCCTGTGACCAAACATTGGTAGTATCTAAGAAGAATTACAATTTACAGTTACCAACAATGAAGAAATGCAGTAATTAATGCAGAAGTTATTTTGTTTGTAACCATAGCAACAATAAGCACTGGACAAAAGGGCACTGGAGGTCAAGTGGTGGGCGCAAAAAAACACTGCCTGTGGAAAAATGTCCTTATCCACTCCTCTGGGATATTAAGTAAAATGCAGTGGGTGGTCTGTTGATTACATGAAGTCTATGCTTTTCTGGTAGAAGTGTTTTAACCTTGTAAAGCCTCAACCATTAAATCATTGGCAGAAAATTCCAGTTCTTTGAAACTGGAGCTTTTATTGGTCCTTCTGAATAACCCAAACATTGTTTTCCCTCCAAATAACAGTTTCCATGTATGAGTTAAAATTTTGTATCATATTTGATACATCAGGTCTCAATGCTCAAATATTATTATTTTTTTAACAAGCAAAAATATAGTATAGACTAAGAATATTTCTCACTTCTTTAGGTAAACAGAGCTAAATTTCCTGACCTCTCCACTCTGGAGATGAAAGGGCAATATATGATTAAAATGAAAAATATATATATACTATAAGTGGTGTCAAGCACAATAAACCCTGTAACTTCTATGTATTGTAGCTTATTTTGGTATCAATCCAGCTGATGTCATCATGACTATGCATGTTCTAATGTTAGCATATCAATCACCTCTATATATGTGCCAAGTTCGAAGTAAATTTAAATTAAATCGCTGTTTTAATAGACATTATAAGTAAATGGGAGGGGAAAAAAAGAATATTAAAAAAAAATTATTAAAAAAGGAACTAGATATATTCTGAGTCACTGGCAATCTATAAACCCAATTTTATTTAGATTCAACCAATAGTCTTGATGCTAGAATGTTATCAAAGAAAGAAAGAAAGCAACAAACAAATAAACAAACAAACAGAACCAAAAACAAATACTCCTTGCTTCTCCTTCAGGGTTTCAAGTAAAAAAAAAATTACAACCTTATATTCCAACATATTGTATAGATGATGATCTGGAGTTGGTCCCTGAGCACCACAGCTCCTGATGTGTGCAACATGCTAATGCTAATGTTAATGATATGCTGCTATGTAGTGTTAGGTAGGTTTCTTTGTACAGCACATTTAATGTATAAAACTATTCAAAGTGCTTTACATCAAATATGATTTTTTTTAAGCAAAGTGTGAAAGAAAGGGTTATTTCAAATAAATAAATAAATAAATAAATAAATAAATAAATAAATAAATAAATAAATAAATAAATAAATAATATTATCCAAAATAGAATAGAACATAAATATAAGAGCAGGTAAAATCCTAAACAAAAAGTCACAATTGGTTAATTTTATTGAGAAAAAAAAGCATATAGATGTCAACAACCTTGAGTTTTTAATGGGTAAAATACATATACTACATTTTCATACAGGGATAATAAAATGAGTTGACCTTTAATATTACCTCCTGAGTTTGTCTATTAGCAATATTCTAAAAAGTCACACAAACACACAAATGTACTAGCGCTAACACACGCCCGCAGCATAGGCCATCTCATTTCTACACAGGTCTGTCGGAGGCAATAGGCTAAAAGGTTTGTGTGTATGTGTGTATGCTTTGCCCAGCGTTGTGTTGGTGAGACTGTACAATAAATCAGAAGAGTAGAAAGAAGAGTCAGAGTCACTTCATTTTTATATTGTTCCGCCTATGTGCACTGGCAATGCCATTATCAGTTGGAGGTACAAACACACTGCCTGAAGGCTGATAGCCAGAAACATCCCTAACACGGCAAAACAGGAGCAAAATAGAAAATACAGACACAGTAGTGATATAGAAGCATTATTAATGTTTTCAAAATGTATATATACTGCTCATGTTTATAACATTCATTTATTTATAAGCAAGTATAATAAAAAAAAAATTGCCTTAAATGCACCACACTGGTCATTTTAATTACATGAATAAAATGATGGCTGGGGCAGGACCTACAGGGAGCAGCCTTTGGGAGTCATAAGTGACACACCCACATTGTTTCCAGGTGATTGAGTGCAAGCAAACCAGTAGCAGTCAGTGAATGAGATTCAATGAGTGGAAAGCACCAGTTCACAGTAATTGCATGTGTAGTTGTGAGCTTTACACTCCGTCATTGTCCTAGAGAGGTGATGCAGCACTGGCTGATAATGTGTCATCTTAGACAAATACCTTAGTTAACTTGACATTTTGGTTATCTATGGATAATTATTTTTCAGCTGGCTTTTTACTTCTACTCCTTACATTTTAACACAATTCTCCGTTCTTTCTACTTCTTACATTTTAAAAATAGGCTCCCAACTCCTATTTCATTTCAGCTTGTTTTCATTCCAGATTTTCATCTTTCAAATAAAATACAGTAATACTCACTATCTGTATAGAGTGAACTTGCTTGTGGTTGGATGAGAAGTGTAAACATATATGATTGTGACACCCTATTGGTTAGTATGCAATTCATCATACCTGACTTTTTGTGCCATTCCAATACTTACATATATTCAACTGGTTGTCATTTCTGCTGTTCCATGGAACACATGTTAACGCTCAGTAGAACATACAGTATATGGTTCTTTAATATATTTGCATTGGACTAAAATGTTTTCATTTTCAATGGGCATACATTTGGCTGAAGCAGGTAGACTAGTGCATCCCAAATGTTTCAACATTAACATTTTAATATAATACTGTTGGAGCCCATTTATATTATTGAGAATTTATTGGATAATGGTAAAACAAAATAAGGGTGTATATCCATACAGTAAGTTTTGAATGTGCGTTAGTCTAGAATAACACACTTCAGTTTGTCCAGTGTTAACATGAAGTTTGGATTGTAAATACTTTATGAAAGTCTGTCCATCATCACCTTCCCTCTCTCGCAGGGAGAAAAGAAAGAGAAAAAAGAGAAAAACAACAACCAACTGGAATTGGGCTGGATTCAGGAGTTCAGATGTGGACTACCTGGGCTGGATGATCCTCTTCTCAGACGGATTTGAGACAGTACTGTGGCATTGGTGAGATTTGTGTCCTTTTACGTGTCCTTTCGTAGCATAATACTGACTAATTCTTGACATTTTTAGATTAATTATGATTGACTGTTTTCAGCTGCTAACACCTTCCTCCTGCTCGACGTGTCTTCCATGTGTGATTAGGGAGAGAGTGCAGCTGGTTCTGTCATGTTGAAGGAGTGAGGTGTGAGACAGTTTATCTACTGCTAAATATGTTCCGTAAATATAAGCTAAATCTATTGAGGACATTTTTTGTTTTCTTATTGTCAACTTGAAGTCGACCTCAGAGAGGATTTGTGTTAATGAAAATATATTTTGTTCATTTTGAACATAGAAATATCTACGCGAGTGCTTATTAATGAATTTAGTGAGTCCTAGACCTCCTGCTCACATCTTTGATTTTTTTTTACCCACTTTTGAGAATACATGAATAACAAATATTACACTCATTATGGCCTTTAGACAAATGTTTCTTTGTTTTTGTTTTTTGGGAGAGGGGGTAGTGGACTATAGGCCCCTGTAGCACCACCTAAGTTTTTGTCCTAATGGCATATTTTTATTTTTACATTTACTTATATACTTTAAGTACTTTTACAGCAGTTAAAAGCTTAAGTTGATTCTTCAACTTCTACAGAAGTCTGTTTAAACCCTAGTATCTATACTTCCACCTGAGTAATTAACGTGAATACTTTTGACACCTCAGCTGGTGTCTGCTGCACGGGGTCAGTGACTCATCATCATATTATTATTTATTTTCTTATGGATGTGTGTATTTTGTGAATTGCTCGAAATAAACACATCAAATCAAATCAAATCAAATCCTCATCATAACCCAGGCAATTGAACAATAGAACACCTCTGCATCATTACTGCTGCTGGAACAGTCCATGAAGGAGGAAACATGTCTATGATGGAGCAGTGACTTGACAACGTGCTTGATGGAACCGCTAGTATTATACATGATCTTCTGAAATAGCTAGGTATTAAAATTGACTAGAGGAAATATTAAATACTTTAGCTTTAATCTGATTAGTTTATTTTAATTGTGTCACAGAGTAAAGAAAATCAAAGAAACAAACAACCAAGGAAAAAAAACAGAAATAAATACATAAAAATGCATAAATAAATAAATGACACAGCAGTCACATTTGTCATAACACATTCAACAGGGAGTAGGATGAAATAAAACTTATCAAATCTCACTCCTTCACAAGAAAACTGACAACATTATGTTACAATGAAAGATACTAAATGTAAAGAGCAACTAAACAATATGGATTGATTAGTGGTGAAAGGGAAAGGGGGAGGAGTTGAGAACAAGGGGAGGAAGAGGGGGAGTGAGTGGGAAAATGATAATTATTGTCAGCACAGAAATATAATAATAATAATAATAATAATAATAATAATAATAATAATAATAATAATAATAATAATAATAATAATAATAATAATAATAATAATAATAATAATAATAATGTCAATAGTTTAATTTACTAGTTTTATTGTAATTGTGGCAGTGTTAGATGTGGACACAGATACAACAGCCTTAGGGTACACCCCCAACTCTAAAGGGTACAAAGGTTAAATAACTCGGCACTGTATAGTTTTCTTGCAGGTTTTTAAATTTGTCAACTTGACATTCACAAAAGAGCTGTGACTGGAGATCCACATGTGCACATTCTACCACGTCTTAGATATTGTTTCTTTAGGTCTAGTCCTGGATCTCATGGATGTCCTGTGCTGTCCTCTCTATCCACACACTTCCTGTCTCTTCACTGTCAAACAAAGAATGATGAGCTACTGACGTATGCTCTTTGCTTTCATTACATGGATGTTCAGCTTTTCCACAGTGTCCTTGTCGTAGCAACAGCAGGTACATTCAGCCAAGCAAAAACACAATCATTTATTTTTACAGGAACAAAAATGTCAAGGTTTGTCACCATTCAGATATCTGTACACTGCTGAGAGAGAAAAAAAAACTAAGATTTGTGGCATTTAAAGCTTCAGCTCAAGGTTCAAATGACCAAGGCTGCATTAAGAAAGCCCATAAAGTCTCTCTGAATTTATCTGTGGATGATGCTGTGACTCAGCAGGCATGAGCCATTCAATCCTAACCTCCAATCACCACTGTGAATGTGAAGGTTTTATTCAGGCTCAATGGACTTTTAAGACCATTTTAGGTTGTGGCCCAGTGGTATCATGGTCATAGTAGTGAGTGCTTAAAGGAGTCATTCCTCGAACTTGTCCATGACGCGGGGATGAGGCATCTCTGATTGGCTCAGAATGCCTGAAGGAACACTCCCCCCTCCCCTCTCGCTCGGTGTGTGTTTACCATCCCAGAGTAGCATCCAAAGCATGGGTGTGGGTTTCTATATAGATGGTTGTGACATGTCACAACCAGTGTTTGGGGATTGTAAAATAGTCCCTACCCATATTTGTCATTTTAATTTAATATAAGAAAAATCTACATTCATTGAAAATTTTGAAATACTATTTCAATATACTACACATATAGTAGCATTAATAAATCTATTTTACATTTGTTCACGTTTTGTTTTTGCAATGTTGCTGCGACAGAGTGATGGTTAGTGGGGCACTGCTGATCTGGTGTCAGTCACACGCACATATGAGTCAGAAGAACAACAGACGTCCATGTGCTGGAAACGCTCCGCACTTGTAATTGTCCGAATTTCAATGCTGTAAGCTCTGGAGACAATACCACCGAAAAAGAAACGGGACATTAGAACATATTTCACTACTGCGGCTGTAAGTATAGTGTGCACAGAATCACGTAACAAAATTAATAGCATTCAGAGTGCGAGGTTTAGCTAAGTCTGTTATTTTTACCCCTGTTTCCCACCCCCCATGTAATCTGGAGTGCTGTAGTTTTACTGTCTTAAGTAGCCAACCGGCTACTTCCAATAATTATGACCATGGAGGTAATACAAAGATGCTAAATACATCATGACAACATGTAAGCTAGGCTATATCCTAGTCCTCTTGTTTATATATAAAAAAAAAGGGTTCATGAATGTTTTTCATGAACATATTGTTTGATTACATAGGACACAAAGAAGTGAACTGCCAACCAGGAGGAGGCTCTGGCAGATGGAGCAGGAAGATGTTAAAAATTAAAGAGCAGGCTTAGGTAAAAAATGACATTCAATTATGTGCAATAGCTCTACCAAGTGTATAATATATTCTCTGGTGTGATTAGAATAACACAGATTTTAGTAATTACGTGTTATTTTGCCAATTGTTTTGAACTCCATCATGAAATACAGGAGTTTTGTTGTCTACAGCCTGAGCTAAATACATCATGACAACATAGAGGCTATAATCCAGTCTTGTTTATTAAAAATTAGTTCATGAAAGGTATATTGTTTGATTATATAGGACACAAAGAAGTGTACTGCCAACCAGCAGGAGGCTCTGGCAGATGAAGCAGGACCCACAGGTGGTCAGGTGTGGTGTTTAAATTAAGAGCAGACACAATTAGGTCAGCAATGACATAGAATATTAAGTACAATAGCTCCACTAAGTGTGTCTCTGTGTGTGTGTGTATATATATATATATATATATATATATATATATATATATATATATATACATATATAATATTGGTGTTCACATAGGGTGTTCAGACATCCAGTGAAGGACAGACTGAAACAGAGGTGGCCGGAGCTTCAGGGCTCCAGGTAAGGTTTTAGTTCTCTGATGTGACATGGTACAGTCTAACAAATGATTTAAGTAAGTAGCAATGTCCCTAAGTTGAGGCCAGACTTACGCCCTTGATCCAAAGAAGGACACTGGTTCGAATCCCACACCAGACCTTTCTGTGTGGAATTTGCATGTTCTCCCCATGTCTGCATGGGTTTTCTCCAGGTACTTCAGTTTCCTCCCACCATCCAAACACATGCACTGATGGGTTAATTGGTTAATCTAAATTGCCTATAGGTGTGAGAGTGATTGTTTGCCTATATATGTTCAGCCCTGCGATGAACTGACAACTCATATTTTACAGGGTGTACAGTATGAGTTGCCATGAATGAAGTATGAATCCATTGTAGTTGGATTAAGCCCCAGTAGTGGACAGGCTTTCCTGACTCGCTCGTTTCCTTGTGTTGTTTTCTATGAATGTTAAATACTGCCAGTGGAGGGGACACAGCACACAGCAAACGCAGCATGTGTTGGTAACTCGGTGTGACCCATCAGATTCCAAAAAGAGCATGGAAAAGTGTTTTTAAGCAGGATGACACCTTTAAAGACAAGTATACAATTTAAGGCACAGGTGCCAAACATAAGGCCCGGGGGCCAAATCCTGCCCACCAAAGGGTCCAATCTGATGAATAACAATGAAGATATTAATGGTAATGATTTTAATGTATGTTCTACATATAGACTAATTAGATATTAATTGGGTCAGACCAATAAAATACTATCATAATTACCTATAAATAATGAAAACTGCAGATTTTAATGTAAAAAAGTCAGATTACATGTAAATTGTTATATCTTTGCTCTTTCTGTTCGTTTCTCTTTGCATGTCTGTCTGACTCTCACCTTTCACCCAGTTCCCTGCCCTGAACAACCATGCAGCACCTGATGACCCAGCTGTGGCTCATCGAGGTGCCTCTATTTAACCAGCTCTCAGTCTGTAAGTCCTGCCATGCTGGTCTGTGAGCACCTGAGTTCCTCTGTACCAGAGCTGCTCGGTTTGACCCCTGCCTGATAGTCCATTCCTGACCACGTCTCCAGTTTAAATCCTCCTGTGTTTTGACTGTCTTTGCCCAACCCATGAGTAGAGTGCCTGTCCTGTGTACTGATCTGTGTTCCATCCCTTGACATCGACCCAGCCAGAGCCCCAGCATATGCATGGTGAACAACCCCAACCAAGCCCTAGTCTCACCCCCTGGTTCTGGATGCATATTCTAGGTTACATTCAAGAAAAAAATAAAACCGAAGCTCTTTGTATTAGACTTTCGATGTTAAACCTGATCATTTGCCAAATCTGTGGTTTGCCTGTGGAGACCAATAAACTTTGTAAAACCAATATATCTGTGTGTTTTCTGCATTTGGGTTCTGCCCTGGTACGTAACAAGAATATATTAATGGTAATGATTTTAATTCAGGTTCTACATACAGACTAATTAGATCTCAATTGGGTCAGACCAGTAAAATACGATCATAATTACCTATAAATAATGAAAACTGCAGATTTTAATGTAATAAAGTCAAATTAGGTTAAAATCTTTATATTAACAAACTATTATTTTACAAAAACCGGAACAAATACCTGAATAAATATGACCCACCAGAAACATATGAAGAAAAGAAAGTGTAATTTTACAAATAGGCAGAAAATTGTTAAATTGCACTTAAGGCATGTCAAGTTGTTGAGGTTACTTGTATTTTGGGGGAAATATACATGTAAACATAATCACAATGTAATTTTACTCTTTCCACTATTATTATTTTACTGGTCTTGTAACAATCTGGACTTTTATTATCTTGTTTTGTGGTTTTCTGTTTGTCTTCCTGTTATTTCTGTCATTGTGAGTGTCTGGCCTTTTACTTTGACACGTGGGTTTGTGTTCAGTCTTTACCTACTTTCCTCCCGGCCACTGTGTGTGTCTCCGCCCATTAATTAATTCTAATGTGTTTCATCTGTTTAGTGGCCTATTTAAGCTCCTCCTGTTTCTTTGTCAAATGGCGAATTTGTTTGTCCTGGCACATCAAATGAGCGGCTTGTTTCATGTCTTGGTCTACTTAGTTTTAGATCTGTTTTGGTACTTCGTGTTTGGTCTGCTGTCCTCTCCTTGTCTGTTTTGTCTTTTGGAATCTGCCTCTCATTACCGGACCTGGAACCCACACCTGACATCGAGTTTGCCTCCCCCTTGTCAGCACCTTTTTGGATTCATGATTCATGTTATGACCTTTGCATGTACATCGGTAACATTTATTGGACTTTCCCTTTGTGTTTAGGCAGGATTATTGGTTCTGACAGTGTCTTGTACACTGACCCCGTCTCTGCCCTGTTCCCTAGTTGCTGCCTCGACCAACTCTCTTCTGATGGCATCTTTTGAAGCAGCTTCCCCGGTACATCACCCTCAGTATCTGAATAAAGCTTTTAAAAACATATTCTGGTTCAAGAGTCTTGCATGTGGGTCCCGGTTGTCTCTGGTCTCGCATCAGGTCTGGCCCTTTTAAGATCATATCAGGCTGAATGTGTCTCCAGAACTAAAATGAGTTTGACACCCCTGGTTTAAGGCAAAATACACAACAGGCCGAGGCCAATTAAAAGGTGGTAGAAAGGGCCTAAAACCAGACGATCACAGGGAGAGCAATGCAGAGGCTGAATGAAAAGAGACGGGAAGAGGGTATCCATCCTGTCAGCACTTTTCTTTGGCTGTTCTTTTAGAACAACTCATCAGAAAACAGATTACTTGTGATGGGAGGATGAAAATCTAACTGGAAGATATTGAAGGAGACAGAGCTAAGCCTCAGCTGAGTGCCATTTGAAGATTACAAGCTCAGTTCTGGCTGGCCCAGACCCAATGGAACCTGCCTTTAACCACAGTCTTCACTCTTCAAAGACAAGGAAAATGTGTCATATGCACTACCGTAAAAAAGTTCTACGTCAACATTAGGATTGTTGGTTTTAGTTACGCTCTAATGACCACATTCATATTCTGTCTCTTGACATTTTTTGCATTTATTTTTGGTTTCATTCAACACATCATAGGGTTGGAGTAACACCAAATACTGGCTTTCACCTTTATAACCCATTTAGGTTTTGTATGTGCCTTTTAAAGCTGGGAACATATTTACTGTATTTTCTTGTTGTATCTGAAAGGAAGAGACTGAGAAATAAATGTGTATGCTCATTTCAGTCTTGCAAAACAACAAAACTAAAGGTGACCTAGAACTGGGCTATCATATCTATAGGAACCGCATGAATGCACAACTTTGTACAAATGCATTAAAATACTTGGGGAAACAATTTAAACGAATTCATTCACTATCCACTGTATGACAGCACAATGATATTTTTTATTTTCTCTTTTGTGAGGCAAAACAGTGTCTGTCTGCACACTGTGTATAAGAAAGTCATTTACATCAATGTGCAAATTGAATGAATCTATATAAGACTTTTAGAAAAATATATTTGTCTCCCTGTATCAAGCTCCAAAGACATCCTGCATTCTATTGAATTTTTATGCACCCCTTGATGTCTTTTTAACATCAATTTAGGATGTAAGTGCTACTTTTATGTAAAAAAAAAAAAAAAATAACAAAAAAAAAACACTAACTCAAGCAACAAATAAAATAGGATATAATGCAGCAATACTCCATCATTCTGCATTGCTTTCAAATAGTTATTCTTCTGTGTATCAACTTTTGTCATTTAATTGGATCCCTGTCGAGTCCACACATAGGCAGGATTTATTCTTCTGTTCTCTTTTATGTTTTTTTTCAGAGATGTAACGTCTGTAAATGTGCATGTGACATCTATTCCTGCCAATGATACGTGAATTAATTAGACTTATTCATAAACCCCAGGGCTTTGGGAGCTCATGTGTGCAGTTCAAAGTGCATGTTGAAAACTCTGTGATCATATGATGTGGGATTTTAGCAATAATATACATATCTGTTATTGAACACTAGCTGAATACAAGTCATTTGTGTCATAACTGATTAGTTGTGGTCACATCACTGCTTGCATCTACTTGTTTTGGACCATCACTCTGTAGACTATAGTTGTGGTTTTGGGCAGAACGGAGCAGCGTTTTTTCCAGGAAGTTGTAGTGTGTGGTGTTGACTATTAAAATAGTAAATCCAGTCAATATGGATGCAACACTATTTTTTTTTCTGATAGAAGAAACAGCCTCAGTACCATCATTAAGAGCTGCAGCAATGAACAAATTTATTCAGGATTTAAAGCCCTCTCATCCACAAACTCTCTGCATTTTTGTACTTTTTCATCATTCATGTTGTAAAGTAAGAAAGATGCTAATCACTAATTATTACTTTCAGCGAGTAATTATCTGATCACAGCAGCAATAGAGCATCACTCCACCAGATACAATCAAACATCAAAGCTTTATACATTTTTTTACCAGCTTAATACACTGATGCCACATTTTTTGCTTCATGTTAGACTGAAGGAAACAGGACATTTACAGTGAGTTACTACTGGCTCCAGTGGCGGTGGCGCCTCTTTGGGGTCTGATCCTCCCTAGTGGGGTGTGGGCCGGGTCACTGTTACCACATAACAGTCAGATCTCCTTTTACCAGTGGCTCCATGATGGCAGCACTGGGTTGCCGGGGGATGGTGGCCGACCCCTGGTGTGGGTGGCTCCCTGTGATAGCCCCTCCTCTCTTTTGCTTTATGGTCCCCCTGTGCTTAACCTGCTTCTTTTCTTAATTAGGCCTTTGCGGTGGACCACGTCCTTAGGCCTATTGAGTAATTCCTTTTTGTTTTACCGTCATTATTTATACTAACACTGGGTACATAGGTGGCAGGATGTATAGCTGCTATATGTGTGTGTGGTAGTGATGGAATGTACTGATTATCTATGTAACAGACTTTATCCTACATTTCACTGTATGAAAAGTGCTAAATAAATAAAGGTTGATTGATTTAGTGTTAAATCAACCATAACATTATGATCACTGACAGGCAGTGGTATTAATTTGGATTATTTCACTGCAATGGGATATGAGTGGGTTGGATATATTAGCAGAAAATAAATATTTAGCCCATGGAGTTGATGTGCTGGAAACAGCAAAAATGGGTCAGATCATGTTGAAATCTTGTTGTTCATTTAGTGTAAAGTGTTTACTACTTACCAAAAGTATATCTAAAGAACAACAAGAAAAGCACTCTGAGAGTACAAACCTCTGCCAAGCCCCCCCCCCCCCCCCCCCGTCATGTGCACATGACAGGGCACATGACAAACCAGATACCATTTTAACATTTTATTTCCCATTGAATACCATTCATTAATTTTCCGATGAGCCTCCTGGAAAGGGTGGAGACTTAGGCTGGCACATTATGTTGTATTTCAGTTAACGGAAATGTTTTTTTTAAATTCTCATTTTTTTCATTTCGGTAGTTTTCATTAAGAATAATAACCTTGATAAAATGTCTGTCCAAAAATAAATAAATAAATACATTTCCACATGCAATATTTCACTGCACCACCTTTGGTTTTGATCACAGGAGACTGACACTCAACTCATGAACGAAGCTAATAGTTCAGATCCTTCCATGGGTAAATACTTCAGTGCTTAATAATGATTCAGCTGGAATGAGTTATTTAATCTAACTGATGCAGTAAGTGTCCTCTCATGTCTGTAATGTTTAACAGATTGGACACCACCAGGATTGATTAAGGTCATCAGACTTGTGACAGAATACTTCAGGGACTGTGAGACATAATTTTCACACAAAAATTTGCCTCCAAAAAGTCCAGACTCTAATTTGTGATGATGAAGAGTTGATGCAGCAATCTGATCATCATCATCAATAATCACAAATAATTGCAACTATAGATGAAAAAAAAAACAATAAACCATAATGTGACACTACATGAGCATTATGTGGTTAAAAAAAAAAATTATCCTGTAATCAAAACCATGTGCAACTTTTTTTGGGGGGGGACTGTTCCAGGGCCAAACCGACATCTGAATGTGTTCTTTAAGTGTCATGAACCCACCTGGGTGGATGGAGGGATGTGTTTTGGGATGTCTCTCAGGCCAGTGGATCCACATTCCACAGTGAGGCTGTAGCAGCGACAGCTCACAGGACAGGAGGGTGACCCTTGACCCAGAGTGTGGAAGGACAGGAGGAGCATGGAGAGGAACACTGACAACACAGCCATTGCACCAGCAGAGACGACTAGAAGAGAAAAAACACACAGAACACCAACTTAAAACATCATCCAACCTTTCTATTCATACGTGACTTCAATTTGAAGCTAAAAAAGCAAGTGTTTCTTACAGGTCACACCAAAGTACTGGTTATGACAAGAAACATTTGGGGCATCAAATATAAGACAAATTCTCCTTTGTACACACACACATACACACACACATGGACAGAAGACGACACATTATACATCACATCCAGGACAGTTATACCTCCTTTCTTGGGTATGAATGAGTAAAATATATTTTAGAGCAAAAATGGGGGGAAAAGCATTAAAATGAATGTTGATTGAAACTGTGGTAAACAGGCTACAGGAGAAGCAGCTTTCCAACATGTAAAATGACAGGAATGTTTGATTAAATTGCTGGATTGCACAATAAATGTCACAGGTTCCAGCACAAACATCACACAGCTCAACTGTATAATTTGTATATTTTATGCTTATTGCTCTATTCACATTTGGATTGAGATTAAATAAAGAGCACACAAATGGAAAATCGCAATTTCCATCATTTTACCTCCTGACCTCCTGAACAACTACATTTTACTGCAAAATATGTATTACAACAGAGACTGTGATGACGTGATCTCCCTTTGAGATTAATTATAATGCAAGAGTGTTGTATGCATCACCACAAAACCTCAGTGGAACAGGATTTGGATACCAAAAACAGAGCTGCAATTCTTTTGTGTTGCAGTTTTATTGGACTGAATCTCCACTAATATATTAAACCAGAAAATGGACCAGGCAATTTTCAGGCATACATTAAAAATCTAAAGTGTCATAACCACAGAACATATACATAAGTGTTTATAGTTCTGATTAAATTCACTAAATACCTCTGTTGTTTATTTAGCGGTTTGACACATGACTAAAGCATGATGTTGTTTGTTGATGAGTGGGCGTTCAGATTTTTTTCTACATTGTTCCCTTTTCAGAAACAGTCATTCATTAAGCTAAGCAAAACATGTGAAAAGTAGCATTTATTCATACAACAATGAATACAGAATGACAAGGTTTAGAATCATTCAGAAGTCCTACACTGAAAAAAGTAAAACATTGAATCAACTTAAACATTCTTCAATTTTGACTTTTTATCTCAGAAATCTAATCTTTTATAGCATAATTTTTACTTTTTACCTCATAAATTTAACATTTTACCTGATCATTTAGACTTTTTATCTCATCATTTGGACTTTTTATGGTCACACCAAATTGAATTGCATTAAATCCAACATGTCCACAGTAAAGTGTCAACTCAAGGGTCACACAAACAAACCTGGAATGAAATGAGACTGAAGTTAACTGAACTACTCAGGTGGAGTTACAACAGTGGGCCTCAGGTGAATATAAAATCAATGAGTAGACTTCAACATCACTTTTTTAGACATGTTAATACAGTTGAAAATTGATTTTCAAATGTATACCCCTGAAATGTAAAATTCATCTGCTTTAATGACACAGGATGATGGAGTATACAGTAGTATGACAGGAAAGATCAATAATTGACACTATCATTGTACTATTTTAAATGATTATGATTCAAATGGGAGTGTTCTCCTTGTGTATGCCTGGGTTTTCTCTGGCAACTCCAGCTTCCTCCCACCATTCAAAGACATCCACTGCAATTGCTTATAACTGTCCCTTAAGTGTGAATGTGAGTCATCTGTGTCTGTGATGAACTGTCAAATACATGGGATAGGCTCCAGCACCCCCCCCCCCCCCCCCCCCCCCCCCCCCCCCCATGGACCTAGTGAGGATGAAGAGGGTTCAATGAAAGAATAAATGAAAGAAGGAATCAATCAATCAATCAATCAATCAATCAAATGGGGCCATGGACATATTAGATTGAGGCACAACAAAACCCTTCAGGGAATGGTCAGTTTTGCAAGTGGACATATATCAATGCATTGTTTGGTCTTCAAAAACTATTCATTCATTCATTCATTCATTTACTTATTTATCTTATTTAGGTGTCACTATTCAGTGCCTAGGGTTTGGAGTGAGTGAGTGAGTGAGTGAGTGAGTGAGTGAGTGAGTGAGTGAGTGAGTGAGTGAGTGAGTGAGTGAGTGAGTGGACAGTATTTGTGTAGTTAGTGTTTTGTCTGTGTGGAGGGTCTGGGAGGGTGACACACCCTTGGCCCATGGGGGGGGGGGTACATACTCCAGACTACAAAATGGAGTCCCCGAATACTATATTAACTGCTATGTGAAATATATATATATATATATATATATATATATATATATATATATATATATATATATATATATATATATATATATATATATATATATATATATATATATATATATATATATATATATATATATATATATATGTATTCAAACATGATGTGGACAGTGTGCGGTTTGTCAGCCGCTGACTTAAACGTTTTGCACTTAATATAAAAAGTTAGGACCTGTGACAGACGTGTGGACAGTCCAGTTTTAGAGCCGTGGGTCCAGACAAAATGTGGACATATGTTCACCTACTGATGTGTTCAGTTAAATTTAACTGAAAACTCTTTGCTAACGTTAGCCTTTGTTTTGTTAGGGTTAAAATGCTGATGCTTGTGTCTTGTCACTGGACATTGTTACGTTGCAGTGAACTTTAATACAAGTTGCTCATTGCTGGACAGACGTGTGTCCGTGTGTTTTTTTTGTTTTGTTTTTTTAGCCACGTGTCTTTGTTGTTCCTCAGCTGACAATGTGATGACGTCATCATGACACGTCAACTTGACTCCGACTTTATTGATGGATAAGTCGACTTGAAAAAAACTGAAGTCGTTAATGCCCTATTGGATGTAAGTAATTTTTTGAAAGTAAGCTCTATTTATTTTATCGTGCCTTTGACCAGTAAGAACAAAAGGAATCACATGCGTACGATAGATTGGATATTAACGTTAGTAAGTTTTAAATTAATAAGTTGTGTATGATATGTACATTATGGGTGTTATTGTTGACGTTAGTTCAACGGACGCAAACAATAACCTACCTTTTGAGCAACTAAATCTAAATACAATATTAGAAAAATAAAATATTAAAAAAGTCTACCTATAATGGGAGCATGATGTGATATCAAAAGTAACGTTTCTAAATGTTGACGGAATAATGTGAATTTGTAGAAATTTTTTGTCAATTTTGGCTGCTGGTAGCTTATTTCGACGGGGATGCCCATTATGACAGAACAGGGGCCAGTGGCAAATGTATTAGAGCTTTCAAAACTTGTGATAATTTGCATAAGTATTGCGGCTGTGGGTCAGCTGGTAGAGTGGGTCGCCCAATGACCGAGAGATTGGCAGCCCATACGTCTAAGTGTCCTTGGGCAAGACACTGAACCCTGACTGAGGCCCCCAGTCGGACTGACCATAGACCTTCGAAACCTACTGGTGTATGAGTGTGAATGGGTGAATGTGAAGCTAATGTAAAGCGCTTTGAGCATCATGAAGGTGGAAAAACGTTATATAAGTGCAGACCATTTACCATTTAACAAAAGAAAACTCAAAATATTCATGGGGATGGAGAAATTATCTTATGTATAAAGGATTAAGTAACCACGTTGAACAATAACTGCAGCCAAATAACTGACACGGTTTATTTTTGTAACGTGTCATTCTGTGAAATTTCACAGCTCCCTAATGGGATTTCTTTTGTGTTCAAATGGATTTAGAAGGATTCGGACATTGGTTCAAAGGCCTTTCCTAATGCCTAATGACTTCACAGCCACAGAAAATGTGTTCCCTCCTGAGATCACATTGTTTACTGACAGGAATTATGTTTGTATCTGTCTGAAATAAAAAACCCAAAATACACAGCACAAGGTCTAGGAAGGTACGAGACTGAGTTTATTATGTTTTATTTATACCCTGGAACAACTTAAAGGTCTGATGTGTGATTTAAATTCTTGGAGCATTTTGGAGTGTACTGTATAGAATTCTAGCAAGAAAAGGCTCAAAATACTCCTGTGACTGCAGAGAATGAATTCTATCCTGTTCTGACAGAGGCACCACAGGGATTATGTCTTTAGAGAGGAATACACTCTAGGCACCGATAACACCACTAACAGATTAAAGCTCTTTTGACTATTCATCTCAGTCTCCAGCTCTACAATGTGAAGCACTGTCACCATAGGAACCAACTATGCCATGAGGTATTCACTTGCATATAAGGATCCTTCATCATGGACCTTCTTTTGATTGTGTGTGTTGATGCTGGTTCCCTGTACAGCTCCATTTACTGCCTTGTTCACTAAAAGATAATAGCCAGTGGATGGTTTTATTTCATTTCCTATATTAATGCGAGTGCTGAGGCTGGCTGTATGATTGTTATAGCTGTCAGTATCTCAACAGAACAGGATTATACGTTAAAACTGTCTCTATCAGTACTGCAGATGTTTCAGACAACGTGATAAAATGACATCTTCATATAAAAGGAATAGTATACAGTCACAGATGCAATTATTAGACCATCAAAAGTCATCAAAAACAACAGTTATGGAATCAATTACGAACTCAAGTGTGCATCATGTGAATAAAACAGACAGAAAAGGAAAAAATGAAATGAATAAAAACATTGTTTTTGTCACTGTAGATATTGAGGTAAGCACTGAAGTGATTTTGGTTATTATCAAGAAAACCATGGAAAAACTAGAAAAGCACTCTGAGAGTGCAGACCTCCGCCAAGGTAGACCCCACCCCCACCCCCAAAATGAAATCAGTTCTTACTGTTCACATTAACAACATATCCTGAAAATTTCATCAAAATCCGTCAATAGGTTTTCGAGTTATCTAGAACACAGACAAACAAAAATCAGTGCTGAAATGAAACTCTTATGAGCTATTTTCATTGTTATCATTACCAGGCATTAGAAGTAGTAAGTAATTGAAGAAAACTGTAACTGTCATTGTAATTGTAACTGTACAAGTAAAACATAATGAAATAATGGCATGAGTATATGTACAATAGTGGCAGTAAAAAAATAAAAAATAAAAATACTATGTACCAAATTAGAAAATGTATTATTATTGTCTCTGCTTTTAAAACACAAATAATATGTGTTGTGTTTTTGTTACTGATAGTCATACTGATAATCAATATCTACATATGGGGAACTTATTAGTTTAAATTGAACATCAAATTGGATCATTCTTAAATATTAACATTATCAACAACTATATTGATAATGAAAATATATCTCATATTTCCTTTTTTAATGCAGCATTGTTACTAATGTTACATTAAAGTTTTATTTTATTAAGTCAAGATGATCAGTACTTAATACGTTTCTATGTATTATTATTATTATTATTATTTATTATTATTATTATTATTATTATTATTATTATTATTATTATTATTATTATTATTATTATTATTATTATTATTATTATTATTATTATTATTATTATTATTCATTAGCAGTAACATGTCCTGTACCAGAATACTCTCATGACTACCAACACCACCAACAAATCAACACTATGTATTCACAGTTACACACTGTATCAGTCACTGAATAAATTATAAAGCTCATTATACATGTATCTGTATGATACTACAGTCATGTTTTCCTCTCTAAACAAAAAGGCATACCTTATTTTGACAGCTGGTCAAAATAACACTGCATTTTTTTTGCATCAGCTGATAGTTTACATTATAGTTCTGTTAGCTCTGACTGCAGAAAGAAAACATATATATAGTCAAATCACAAATCACCCTTGCTTTCTGTATAGGTTATTTGTCAACATCTGCACTAAATATCTGCTCGGAATCATCAAAAAAAACTCACAACTGAAAAACAATTAAGAAATAAATGATCTTTATTGTCATCATACACTGACTTGTGTTTATACAATGAGATTTGTTGGTGAATCCACAAACAACAATTTAGCAAAGATAACATTAACACCTCATAGTCAAACTTCTTCAGTATAGAAGAAAACAACAACAGTGGTTCTGGCTTTTATCAGTGTGTCGCTTTCTGTGTCTCTAAATGTTTCTTACCAGTTCTTAACATATTTTTTATTCCCCATGAGTGACCAGCAGAGTGACTCTTAGTGGTCAGATAAATACACAGGAGCATCAGTTTAAGTTAATTCAGTTAATATCTTTACAATCCAATATACTGAGTTATTTGACATGACATTAGAGCTCTTTATTCTAAACACTCTTGTGATAATTTCTGATTTTTTTAATAATCTGAGAGTAAAATAGCAGGCTACATATGGACCCTTAAAGCATTAGAGCTGATTGTCTTGCTTTAAATCACAGGTGTCAAACTCCAGTCCTCGAGGGCCGGTGTCCTGCATGTTTTAGATATTTCCCTCTTCCATGTGATTCAGTTTAACCCTTTAACTCCTGAGAACTAACAAAATAATTGGTAACATGAGCAAAGTAAGACACAAATTATAGAAAATCAAAGAACAATACTAACATAAAAAAAGCAAAATGTAGAAAAATAAACAAAATATGCAACAAAAACTAATAAATATTTACAAAATCACAAATAATGTGGAAAATTTTGAAAAAAATAAAATTACGAAAGAAGAAAACTAGTATTGAAATTTGGTTACAGCTATTTTAATTTTGCCTTTCAAATTTTTTTTAAATAAAATACAATAATAAAAAAAAAATATCTTGCTTTTTGGCACCCTTTCCATGCACAAAACTAAAAGGAAAATAGTTGAATTTTTCTGAATATTTAAAACTAAATCATCCATTCAGAATCAACACTGACAGTTAAAGAGTTAATAATCAACTCCTCGTCAGACTGATAATGATGCAATGGCCTCCAGGTGTAATGGCAGAGGGAAACATCTAAAACATGCAGGCCCTCGAGGACCGCACTTTGACAACCCCTACATATACGACCATCAGTGTTCTGAACATGAATTCCAATACTGCTAAGGTAAAAACTCTTACACACTCCATAACAGAACAGTGGTGTTCAATCTTTTTCTGTTGGGCTCCCTTTAGAGGACAGAACATTTCCAGCTTCCCCTCAACCACAACATTGTAACTGTGCTGCAAATACAACTTTTATTGAAAGAAACATCAATATTGTAACAATACTTTTTGCTTTACCTTGAATAATTTGTGGTCAAATTAAAAACAACATAGATTTTTGCGTGAACAAACTCAACTACACTGTCTCCTGAGACAATGTTTTCCAAATAAATCCAATATTTTTCCAAGATAAAAATAGAAAATGCACAATTATCTGACAAATCTGACAATAAAGTGACCTTTTTTTTAGAACAACAAACACATTTTGCTGGAATGATCCTTTTTCCATTGTACATCTTAGAACATTACAGTACAAACTGTGAAAAAAACATAAACATTACACCTTTTTTTTTGACAGCCCATTCCCCAAACCTAAACTCTTTGTCTAGTTTAGTGACAGTAGATTTGTTGGTTGTACATCCCTAAAATGAGTCCAGGTGCTCCACGACCGAAGCATGAGTTCAGTGTAATTTTTGCATTTCACAATTCCATCCCAGGGGCCAGATTGGACCCTCTGGTGGGCTGGTTTTGGCCCCCGGGCCGCAAGTTTGACACCTGTGATCTACATGTTGAACCCCCCCCATACACTTCCTGGTCTTCAACTGCAGTGACGCGTGCGCGCACACACACACACACACACACACACACTTGTTTCCATGTCTCATGAAGGTTATACTCCAGTAGCCATAGGGTAGTGAGTGTAAACACATCTCTTTTTTATATAAAATAAAACCTGAAATAAAATACATTATGCTAACAATAATAAAAAATGTAATTAAAAAAAGGAATACATAACAAATAATAAAGAAAAAATAATAATATTTTGTTAAATAATAAATTTTAAAAAATATAATACATAACTAATTAAAAAATACATAAAAATAAATAATAAACACACAAAAAAAAGTTTCACGTTACACCTGTTTCCTTCATGCTTTATGAGGACTTCCTAAAAAAAAAAAAAAGATTAATGTATCTATATAACCACATTATTTCTATTTTACCAGTGGGGACCTACATTTATATTTAACCCTTGTGGGAACCTGAATTTTGGTCCCCATAGTGTCAGAGGTCCCCATGATGTGAGTGTATAAACATATCAATGTCGCCATAAAGATAGAAATACAAGCACACACACACACACACACACACATTTTAGAAGAATATTGGGATTGTCAAAAGTAGAATAATGAAACACTATAAACAGAACAGAAAACACTCATATGTTTTTGAACATATTTGTCCACAGACTAAACATGATGGAAACAGAAAACATTAATTGCAGTGACTGGAAAATTAAACACCCAGATAGAACTGTTAAGAAGAGCAGCATCCTGTGCAATCAGGATTTTTTGAGTCTGAAATATCACTCCACACTTGGCAGTGAAATTCAGAGGTCAGACCTGTGCAGCGCCTGATGATGTTATGATACTGTGGAACTGGCTTCATAGAGTCTGACTTCTTCAAACGTTCGGATACAAGGTGAAGAAGTCTACATAAAAAAGATTTAACTGGGTCTTTAAAACTGCACACTTGAAAAGACTGTCACGACAAGTATTGATGCTTGTGATTGATTTAGATTAATTGGACATATATTGCGCAACACTTAGCAAATAAAGAATTCAAATTTTACCTGTCACTTCCATTACATGAATGAAAAAGAAAAGAAATGTTGTCTGAGTAAGAAAGATGATGAGTGAAGAGAGACACCAGCAAGAACAAAGACATTTAAATGAATTAAATGTTACGTCTTGATTGTTATTGTTCTATTTTAAGGCAAAAATGGACCTTCCCCCACCTCCACACTACTCTGACCATGCATTCTAACAGGACATAACCAAAGCACACAATTCCTCCTGTGGCCAAGACGTTTCAACAGATATTGTCTCACTGATGTGTCTGAACAAACCAAGAGTAGAGTGAAAAGAGGAGACAGGCAACTACACAGTCTGTGTAGTGTGAGGTATGAACATAAAGCTCATAAGTCCACACCCAGACAAATCCTGCATGGAACAAAACAAGACAAAAATAAGAAAATACAGACAGAGCAGAGTCTCTACAGGTAAATACACCAACTGTCACTTATAGTTGGCTGCAAGTTCTGTTTTATTGCACAAAAAATCTTAATTATTTGGCAAATTTTGTGCAATTTAGCCCTATTATAGAACAGCAAAATATAGTAAAATGAAGAATGATCTGAACAAATAACTAACTGATGTATTAATGTCAGGGTTTTTTGTTTTTTTTTTACACCAAACTCCACATATCTAATATCAGAACCTATAGTTCAAGGTTCAAGGATCAAGGTTACTTTATTTATACCTGTGGATAGATTTGTTTTGTGGAGTAATTGAATTTGTCATAATGGTACAACACACCTGTTGGCAAATGCTTGATCAAGTGTTAAGATGAAAAGTGCTCAGTGCATTCATCAATATAACAGCATGAATAAGTAAAAGGATAAAATAATAAAAAATACAAAAGATCATGAAATCAAAGAAAAAAAACAAGATGCAATAAAAACCTGAAGAAGATAAAAAAAAAAACAGTCTAGGATAAAAACCTAAGAATCTAACACTGAACCTATGTAAAAAAAATAAAATAAAATAAACGTGTCATATTACTCCCAATGTAACCTCACCTATAAACTATGAACTCTAGGGACTAGGGGGGGGGGGGGGGGGGGGTAACACAGAGGTCAAATAGTGAATCTTAAAAAGTTGCCTGTGCTGCTGACACATTAAACATATCAGCACTACTCACAGATGAGATGGAATGATCATCCCTTATATCTCAGTCAGTATTGCAGATACTGTATAATCCTAAAAGCTGTGGTGGTTGAATAAGCAGAGATGCTGCAGGCCAGCACAGCACACAACAATAACACAGTAAACACTGTACATGCTTATCAGTGCTTACATCAACATCAGATAAAAAAAAAAAGAAAAAAATGTGCATCTGTTCAGAATGTGCAACCACAACAGCAACCCTTCAGCTGGACTCAGAGCAGCAGGATAGGAGGAAAAATCCATCAGCGGTATTGTATTGTTGGTTTGAAAGCCTACCTCCGCAGATGAAGGATGGGGGAGCAGAGGGATGCCCGCTCCGTGCGACGCCTTCTTATTCCTCCCAAGTGATGTGATGCAAAATGTGCTCAGATTTCAGCTAAACCTCCACAACGGTGTACAGATGTTTCCACAGTGTGCACATCACCGCGGGCCCGTAGCATCCTTAGGAACAGAAGAAAGGATGCGAACTGGATGGTGGGGGGATAAAGCGATGAGCAGCGGAACATCAGCCGGACGGAGCCTTACCAGCAGCAGCCCGGAGCCCCTGCCAGCCCTCCCCCCCCCACCGATTCCGACCCCCGTGAGTCGGGTCAAGTGTCTTGGGTCAGTCCCAGCATTCAGATGTGCGCTCACTCCTGTTTACTAACGAACCTCTTCCAATTTACGCACGTTACTCCAATGAACACAGTCAAGTTACCTGTACTCCCACAGCAGCAGCAGAAGCACTTCCGCCTTCAAAATAAGAGCTTCACTTACGAAAATGACTGATTGGGTTTAGATACAGTAAACAATGGTGTTCTGTTTGATTTGAGAAAAGGCTACATATTCTAACAGCCAGAGGTAATATCCCAGTTCAACATTTTGTCACTTGTCCTGGGTTTAAGCTTTCTTCCCAGACCCGCCCCCTTTAACAGGAAGGGGAGGGGGTGTCCAAATGAACTTGAATTTTACAGCTAATTCATTCATTCATTCATTCATTCATTCATTCATTCATTCATTCAGTTACATTTGCTGCTGTTTTCGTGGTGGTGAAATGACTGAAATGTTTCCAATGTTCATATTGTTCAGGTTATTTGTTGTTTTTGCGAAATGATAGTTTTTGTGTAAATACAGTAAAATTGCATGAAATGACATGAGTTGTGAGTATTTATAGGTTATTATAATAGTATTTCACTAATCTTATCTATTTGAGATCTAAGTGGTCTGTGTGTGGAATTTGAATAAAAATGATTAATAACCTGTGTAATATTTGTATTTCATAAATTCATCCCACTGGACGCTAGTCTGGATTTGACCCCCCACATGCAACATGTTTGCATTTGAGACCTCTGCTCTAGGTCCCGGAGGACTAGAGCTGATCCAGGCTACAGCAGGAGAGCACCCCCTCCACTCAGTCCTGATGAAACACTTCAAATCAGATCTGATGACAAAACTTGTTTAACAAATATGACTAATAAGCCACTGAGCAAACCTCACATGGGAGGAAATGTGTGACATCCCAGCCAAATTATATTCAAATATTTTACCAACTCACATATAAACAAAGCCAAGTCCTCTCTCTGATCACACTGAGAAAAGATGACTGCAGAATAAAAGCAGGCATTTGAATCATTAATAGAGAAAAAATAGGTTAATACTGCTGCTTGTCTGTAGACTCCAAGTTACAGTTACAGTTAAAATGTGACATTTTGAGGATTAATAAGAGAGAAGTTATCCAAACATTAAAATAAATCCACTTTGCATGTTCTTTCTGGAGGAAGATTTATAAATCTATCGTATTGTATTCACTGCACCTTCAACCAGGTGCAATAATTACATTCTGAATCTCAGTTACACTTCATTTATCAACAATAAATCACATTGGTACAAGCATTTTATGGGCAACAGTGTATAAACACAAGTCAGTCGTATCCCTGGTGGTTACAGATTTTAACATCCTAGAATAATCCTTATCAAGTGAAATAAAGCATGTTATTTGGTTTGATTTATCAATCACTGAATCACCTTCTGATTCTGATTATTTGAAGAGAATATATTCTGCACACAGGCAGATTCTGCAATAACCAACCTTGATGAAATGAAACAGAAAAACACACTACATTAACATCCATGGACGATCTGACATTGTTTGAGCAGTTACCTGATCCTCACATTATATTTATTTGACTGACCATATTCAATGTATTTCATGCTTCCAAACAAATAATGATACTAATATAAAATGTCAGCCTTTATTAATCCCTTCATTAGTTTTCAAGGCACTGGGCTTTGGAAATGTAGCAGGATATTACTTTTACTGTAAAAGCAAAACTGTGGTACAAAAAAAGATGCAAATTTCATTGACATATTGTGTTTTACTTATAATTTCATATGTTTTTCATAAAAGAAAATGCTTTCTGATCGATCAAGCATTAGAAATGAAAAAAACATGCTGTTTAAGATGTATAACAATGCATACCAAAAAAACAATTATCAGTGGAAATATCATGTTATCATGCCCCTTCTTCAAAGTATGAAATAAATGATTACCTTTTTTTCCCCAAATTTTGCAATGACAGCTATTCTATTCTATTCTATTCTATTCTATTCTATTCTATTCTATTCTATTCTATTCTATTCTATGTCTGCATCAACACATGTGCAAAATATGAAGCTTTTATCTTATACCATACTATAATCATGAAGTCATTCATTAATGGTAATCACTTCATTGTTTCCCTCTTGTACATAATGTTTGAAAGCACTGAGGTCCACTCACCAATTCTGTGGTAGGGTTATGCTTTTTTACTTTCAGGATCAGGACAAGCATGAAATTTGCATTTAGATTCTTTCCAGTATCTAGATTAGAATCTTCCACTAACTCTCAGTGCAGCCACTCTGATTTGTGTCATTTGATTTATGTTATTAAATACGAGAGTTGTGTAGTGCTTTAGAAATGTTCTGTCTTCTTCTCCTTGCTTTGCTGAGATTTTCTTTCTACACTTGTAAAAAAACAACAACATCTAAGTACATTATTATATAGTTCTAACAATGTAGATCAAACTTTACGGAATATAGTCTCCCACCATAAAATTAAAAATGACCTGATTTGACTTTAATCCATTGTTTTTCTTCCTCAGGGAGCTCAGTCTGTAGTATAATAACAAATATCTGTGTGTATACAAGTCATATTGTGCAGGGTTCTCAATCTTTTGTCATTTAAGGCCCATTTCTGATCATGTTACAAACAAACAAACAAACAAACAAACAAACAAAAGAAGGAACATTTTCTTGATTTAAAACAAACAAATCCACTCACTCAAAATCTGCTTTATCCTCATGGGGGTCACTAGGGGCCTATCCCAGCTGCAGAGGTGGGGTACGCTCTGTATGAGTCACCAGTGCTGAACATATAGAGACAAACAATCATATTCACACCAATGGGCAACTTAGAATAACCAATCAGTGCATGTCTTTGGATGGTGGGAGGAAACTGGAGTACCTGGAGAAAACCCCACATGTAAACTCCACACAGAAAGGTCATACCAACTGGTGTTGGAATTGAACCAGGGACCTGCTTGCTGTAAGGTATGAGAGCAGAGGGAAATAACCACAAGACTGAGACGTCAAGTAGCATTAAGAATTACCTTCAGTTTGATTACTTTTGATTTTGAGAGTCACAAAGAACATAAATCTGTGATGTCAGAATGCAACAAAATATTACCTTACTGATATCAAGCTTTAGTGTATTCAAGATCACATTCCTTTTTGACAAGGTTCAGGTCTTTGAATATTGTAGGGTTGTCTCCTCTTAAGCCTTTTATATGAAAATGTTACTTTGTTTCATGTAAACTTTAACTGATCTGAAGCACTTTGGACTATAATTGTTGTATACAAATAAAGGTTCTTCTTTTTCTTACATCACTTTCACTTTCAAACCAGAATCATTTTGTGTCACTGGTAAGGAAAAACTAATTGGGCATAAACCCCCCCCCCAACAATGTAGCAGAGGGCTGTGGTCCATAGGTTCAGAAATGCTGCATAAGTATGTGGTGCAGAATATATGAACTGTCAATGCAGAGAGAGATACTCATATGTTCATTGAACATCTGAAGATAGTTCAGTATCAACATTATTCTTAGCACTCTACATTTTATATTCATTCAGCAGATGCTAGTCGTCTATCTGTACACAGCCAGGCCAAAAAAAAAAAAAAAGAAAAAAGATCCCCATTTGGATTTAAGAAAGCAAATTGGTACAAGCTTTCTAATGCAATAAATAAATAATGCAATAATTGATATGTTTCAGCTACAACACATTATTGCATCCTAACTAATGCAGCGAGGAGCTTCTCATTACTGAAACGATTATCTATGTGCCAGGGAGCATAAAGATTGGACAATTCCAGCTATTATTGGCTTCATTGGGCTTTTGAATTATTGGTTCAGGAGCATGAGACCTTTTCACACATTGATTAATCACCACAGAATTCAGACCTGAACTCCCATGAGAATCTTTGAGATGTGATGAACAGTTTAAACAGTGGTCCAATTCACCCATCATCAACACAAGTTGGTGGGCAAAATCTAATCCAACTCTGAAGAGAAAGATATATTGTGATATTTATTGTGACCTTGTAACACTGTGTGGGATCAACAATGTGTTCTGTAATCAAAGCTAAAGGTGTTTTTTTTGTTTGTTTGTTTATGGTTAAACACTTTACATGAAGACAGCAGTGCACTGGCCAGGGTTATCAATTTGATCATATTATTACTGTTTATATAAAAAAAAAACCAAAAGGATTTCACTAAATGAATAGTTTCTACAAGTTAAATTTAAGATTTTTTAAGACCAATTAAAACATAATTTAATGTGTATTTTACAGCCATATTCATAAAAATGTGTACTTTCTAGAATTTAGGAAAATGTATTTCTTTACTCCTATACCTTTATTTCCACCAATCTATGTCATTTCCCACCAGGAGCTGCAAAGCTGGTGATAATTTGTTCCTAATTTATGTATAAATTGTCGGGTTGGAGAAGATGGAACTAAGTCGACTAATGTGACTTTTCTTTGTAGCTTGGACATTTTCCAGACACATTTAAACACAGCAGTGCCAAGAAGTTTATGACAAAATAACTCATCATATCAAATGTAATACCTTTTTAAGACTTTAAGGTATTAGGTGCAGATTTGTAAACTCAAGACTTTTATGACATTTTAAGACCCTGTGGAAAACCTGTATAATATGGTCTTTGTATGAAGAATTAAGAGCAAAGTATTCAGTATTTATTCACCGTCATCTTGTTTCTAACTGGACCCAGGGAAAAGGAGTCTATATGAAATATATATATAGTCTAAATTAAATATACTATTGACCTTGTTGAACACTCGCATGCTAACATTCAAGTTTTATTAGCGCAGCTTCATAGGTTGATGTCAGCAGATAAATGACCAGCAGAGTTATATTTATTATTAAATTTATTTTATCATCATCATCACATCTGACCAATAACAATATAAAATAATAATATATGAAATCTGTGAAAGAGTCTATCCACTGGCCCATACTGTGGGAGCTGTGGGTAAAGAGCCTGCTTGGCAGCGAAGTGGCCACTTCAGACTCTACTTCTGTGGTGACGCCTCCTCCTAGGATGTCGGCTGATCATGTAGCCAGTGTTCATCATCACTTTGATCCACCTTTGTCGCACTGTGGTTCGTGGTTCCAGTTGAGTGTCAAGGTCCTGTTAGTTACTGAAGAGCCACCTACTGCTCCAGATAACCACCATTCTCTACAGCAGGACCACCATTGAGCCCAAACTGCTTGATTACAGGAATCATTTTGAAAATAACACCTGGATTTCAGTAACTAACGCCATAAGAAACAGTAACGATAATTACTGGTAAGCCATAACAAAGATGATTGAGAATCTGGAGTCCCACAAGAAGTCCTGGTTTGTTCTGGTCATGACTAGCTCTTTTGGAACACGACAGGGTAGATTTGACTGTAGTGGTCCACAAAGTGCACCTCCAGACCCTGGGTAATGTAGTCTGGTAGGTCAGAGAAGTCCTTCCTGTTCTCAGATGGAAGGATGATGCAGGTCACACCAGCGCGACGGGCCTGCAGTCAGAAGCAGACACAGATACATTATTGGATCAACTGACACCAATATGTGAACAGAAGTTCATGCCTTATTAAGGATGAAGTGAAATCAGACAAAATTTGATAAAGATGTGTTCAGTTAAATTTAACAGGTTTTTATTTTTTTTAATTTGTGATCGAGTTTTTATTCTATTTTCCAAACTTTGCATTACATTAATAATAAATAGAAAATATGACAGACATAAAATGAGACAATGAAAACATTCACTCCTGCACAAAACTCCAACGTATCATCAACAAATCACGCACCACACAGCGGGTGAGGAAAATCACTTCAGACCACACACACCCTGCTCACACTCATGCCCTCTGGGAGGCGCTACAGGTCCTTGCCGGGCAAAACAGTCTCAAAAATAGTCACAGATCAGTGGAGAACTCTGGGTAAATAATGTCAAGGAAAATGAGGATCATAGACAGCTTATCAGGGTGTTTCCACCTCATGGCTACTAATTTCTTAGTTGCAGTGACGCCAAAAAGTATCTGTTTTTTCTGATTCCCGGATATTCTGACAACTGAAATAAATCATTCAGGAATAATGTAGTTAGTGACACTGGAATTGTCAGAGCAAATAAATCTGCCAAATGAGGAGACACCCTGTTCCAAAAACAAGCTCTAGGTGGGTATTCCCAGAACATGTGAAGGAATGTACCAGGAACCCCAAAGGAACATGGGGTGCACTGGGAATCAACCACTAGACCCATTAAGTGCAGACTTCATGGGGTCAGGGAAGTTCTTCTATAAGCAAAATTCAGATGAATTTATTGGTGATTTGGATTATGTCAGACGAGCTGTATCCCAATCAATCTAGTAGGTTATTTCTTGTGACAATTTTAGCCTAGTTATATTGTATAATAGTCGATACTCATTTTATACAGATTGGATCAGTATGCAATTAGGTGGCAATTACCTCTACATATGCACACATATACTGTTGAATTGCACTTGAGTCTGTGCATGGACACAATTTTAATTCTCACTTGTCGCTTGAAATCTACCTTCTTGGTTTGACACACAAGAGGGTGTAGATACAGCTCAATATCACTTCAGCGACTCATTAACTGTCAATTCTAGCATGAAAAACTATTTATTAAAAGAAAAATCATTAAAGGACAAATGGACAATAGTATCTCTAAATATATGTACTCACATCATATTACACATATAACAATACATAGCATAAATATAAATTTTTTTTAGCTTTGAAAGAACACAAACTTCATTGGAACTCATCACATCTACAGTTTGTAGGATTTCCTACTTGTGTGGATTTGAAATATTATAATGATACAAATATCATGTCAGTTATTATCAGTAATTATTTTGCTAAATGTCAAACTGATATTTCCTTAAGGTTAAGGGGTAACATTTCTTCGTGAGTAGGAGCTGAAAAAATAGAGAATGTATACATGTGTTTTAAATGACTATTTATGGTCAGAATGTGACAAATATTTCAAATCTAGAAGTAGACCATTGGAAATAATTACAGTAATTAAAAACAGTGAAGTGAAATTGCTTGTAAAAACTACTTATATGAAAACTATAATATTAGTTTTCTTGGATGTTCAGTACAAATCTTAACCCCATAGACTGAAAAACAATAGATTACTTTGTATACATATCCTAAAGATACCATTCGCCTCCAAGAATAAAACAAACAAAAAAAAACTTACATATTTCTTTTGGATTATGCAAAGTTAATTAATTACTTAATACTTTTTACATTAACTTTTAAATCCATGGTTAGTGAAGAACATGTTGGAACAATAAAGTGTCCATGTTAAGAGTTAACAAAACAGACATTTATCTGTGTCTGGTACTCACAGCAATAGTTTTCTCCTTGATGCCCCCTACTGGCAGGATTTTGCCAGTCAGTGACACCTCACCGGTCATGGCTACATTCTGACGCACAGATTGGTTGGTTGCTAGGGACAACAATGCTGTTACTATGGTGCATCCAGCACTGGGGCCATCCTTCGGTGTTGCACCCTATAAACAGATTACACAACACACTCAGATGGGAATGGATAATAACTGGTGTATGATACTAAATCAGACAGCATCAAAGAGAGACACATGTGAAAGTTGTCTTCAGCCTTTAAGCACAGTGTCACTATTGTTACCTCTGGAACATGAAGGTGGAGGTGGGAGTTGACCAGAAATTGATTTTCTGGTTCCTGGGTCATCAGGAAGGCTCTGGCAAAGGTTGATGCAATTTTAGCACTTTCTTTCATAACATCACCTAGTTGACCTGTAGAGGCATAGAAATGTCCACTCAGTGTCCAACATCTCAGGTCAATTATAGAGACAGTTTGTACTGATCTGTTAGAAGTGGTTTCAAACAAGTGGCAAAAAGACACTTTGAAGTTGAATGTTGAACTATACTATACAATAGGCTGCTCCATAGCTTTTACCCACAGGCGGTTAAAAGCACAAAACCTCCTTTTAATGTATTTTAATGGACTTTGGCACTTTAGCACCTTTTAAGTACAATAGCACTTTTTAACCATACAGTAGCACTTTTAAGTATTTATAAACAGCAAATATTTTTAACAGGACATATTTTATCCATGGTGCGTGTGTATTTGCTTTCATCCCTGCTACTGTATGTTGTTGTTTTTATATGGTGCTGATGTAGAGGGATGCCAAATGAAATTTAATTGTCTCTGTAATGACAATAAAAGTCTTTTCTATTCAATGACAGTCACTGGATCCAAATGACTCCAGTTGAGCATAGCCATTCTGATCTGATTCACTTTATTTGAATCCCTAAATAAGTGTATGTGTAAAACCTTTGCAAATATTGTCCTCTGTGTGACCTTTGACAGTTTTCTGAAATTGACTTTCAGAGCTTCTCTTTACTGAATGAAACATATTTTTCAATTAACAGACACCTCCAGATAGTTGTGATGAAAGAGTTATTTTCATAGTTATTTTAACACAAGTATTTCATGAAATAGTTCCTCAATTAAACCACAATCCTGCTGCGCCTGTTAGCATCACTTAACTGATAGCATTAACTTCATGTTTTTCTGTCCTTAAACATTCTTGTTATAGTACTTTTATCAAACATAAATGTATGTGTTGACATTTCAAGTAGATCAAACCACTATTTATTCATTTATTAACATATTACAACATATCCTAGTTAACAACATGGTCAATATTTTCAACACGCTCGCAGTACCATGAGCTTCTCAGCACCCATCAAAACAGTGCTCCTTCAACTAGTGGGTGATGCCTATTATTTCAAAATTCAGTATTTAACTACAAACCTGAAGAATGACTACTGACCTGTGACCTCCAAGGACCCCTCCCCTTTGGAGTCTGCTCCTCCAGGAGGACGTCGCAATGAAGTCTCAATGAACAATGTTGATCCTCCTACACAGACAAGACCTCATGAATATTACAGCTCACACTCAGGTTTGTAACCATTCATTTGTCATTAGAATGTATGTTCACGTTGATGTATGTCTTTGTGGATTATATAATATTGCATTAGAAAAAAAAAAGACTGGAAATCAATAAATGAATAAATAAATAGAATGTCTTCATTTTACAAATGTTTTACGTGGTACTTTTGTGGTTTCATTATTGTTATATAAATATAATGCAACGTCGTGTCCACTGAATACAAGCAGAAGCATGTGTTTGTGTCTCACCCATAGCAGTCCATGCCAGTCCCATAACGACACCTGGTGGAGTTACATCATACATTCGATCCACGGTGAACAGAGGTTTCCCAACATACTCCTGCAGGTTCTCAGGTGTAACGGTCGCTGTGGTTTGATCCCCACTGACAATAGAAAATGCCACCTTACGGAACACCTGTAAACAGACAGAATGGTAAAGGGACTGCACTTATATAGTTCTTTTCCACCTTCATGGTGCTCAAAGCGCTTTACATTTGCCTCATATTCACCCATTCACACACCAGTAAGCAGCTGCTGCCATGCAAGGTTCTGCCAGACCTACTGGGAGCCTAATTTAGGCTTCAGTGTCTTGCCCAAGGACACTTCAACATGTGGAGAGCCCGAGCCGGTATGCGAACCGCTGGCTCACTCTATCAATTGAGCCACAGCCGCCCTTACTTATCCACCATACTGCAGGTTGTACTACTCTGACAAGTTACCAAAAAATCAGTTTCAGTTACTCTCATGTGTGAAATCCTATGCAATTAAAGTAGAACTTACTTGTGAAACTTTATATTGATTAATGCATGCACTAAAGCTCAGGCTGAGTTAGAGGAGAATGTTTTACCTTTTCCACTTGTTTCTGCAGGTTTCTGACTCCAGACTCCCTGCAGTACTGTCTGATGAGGAGACTGAGGGCATCTGATGAGATTGCAGCCTTTTCCTCAGTCAGACCACAAAGAGAGCGCAGCTGAGGGACCAGGTAACGCTGAACCCACACACAAAAAAAGAGAAATTACTTACATAACACCAAAACCTTAAATAATAATTTAAAAAAAAATTATCAGATGTTATGAAAAATATAAAGTAGGAATAAAGGGCCGGTAGTAAAATTGTGAATTACTTCAGCAATGGCCAATTTTTCCTGAGCCACATATCCAGACACATTAATCATCTCCATCCTGTCTCTGAGCGGCTCTGGGATGGTGTCAATCACATTGGCTGTGCAGATAAACAAAACCTTATGGGGGAACACAAAAGACAGATGTGGTTTAATACAACCATTTACTCATTATTGTGACTGTGTAGCTACAATCTAGACTGGTACCTTTGACAGATCTACAGGAACATCCAGGTAGTGGTCCAGGAAGTTGGCATTCTGTTCAGGGTCCAGGAGCTCCAGCAATGCTGAAGATGGGTCACCCTGGTAACCACGGCCCATCTTATCCACCTGGTAATGACACGTTAGGCATCACTTTATTAACACTATGAAATTATTTTATTCGTTTCTGCAACAATACCAGTACTCAAGGTACAAATTTCTTGCTTTCTCTACACAATTTGGCTGATCTATGTTCACTGTGTCAGCCTTAACCATTCAGATGAAAAACAAAGATCAGATGTTTTTTGTATAATTTTTTTTTCCACATTAATCATTCATTCTGGCTAATATCAGATTCCAGGTCACCTGTTTGAGTTGCAGGGTTGAGCTGAATCTCATAGATACAAAACAGAAAAATAATAATGCATCTATACAAGCATCAGACATATATTAGGTCCTCAATCAGATAAAGTCTGGTTATTTGTAATGTGACTTGAGTTTGATTTATTTACAACAAAGCAGACAGTGGATACATTTCCCAAATTAGGGAAGACCTTAAGGAAATGTCCCCCATTGGTCCAGTTTGTATTTGATTTAAAAACCAAAGCTTCAGGGTTTGGTAATGGGCTGAAGGTAAAAAAAAAAAAACAACAACAAAAAACCACCTGACCATCCCCACCCCAGTCTATCATGCTTTAGGTCAGGTCTCTGCAGGGGTCAGATGAAATTTTCTACAACTAAATTCTATATTAATTTTATATGGTAAAAATAAAATTTCCAGTGCAATAAATGTTATGTTTGTTTTCCTTTTAGACAGAATACTGACCTCATCTATTAGCACTAGTGGATTTTCTGTCTTGGTCTTCTTTAAGCATTGGATGATTTTCCCAGGCATTGCTCCAACATAAGTCCTCCTGCACACAAATCAGCATACATTCATTACTAACATTAGTAAAACACTCCCTCGTATTTCACTCTTGACTCATTAATTACTAGTTATTAATGAAATATTATTAGTGGCATTTTCTGACCTGTGTCCTTTAATTTCAGCTACATCAGTCATGCCTCCCACACTGAACCTGAAGTACTGTCTGTTCAGGGCTCTGGCGATGGAGCGGGCGATGGAGGTCTTCCCTACACCCGGAGGACCATAGAAACACAGGATCTTCCCCTGTGTGGAGCCACGCAGCTGGCTCACAGCTATGAACTCCTGCACACAATGACACAGACAGAGATGACGTTATGGAACTGTGATTTCAAAGAGTGAACAAAATCTGCTGTCACCCAGTGACAACCTCTGAAGCTGAAAGATGAAGCCAGACATGTCCCAAAATGTCTCCCTCAGGGTGTCTCCAAAAGAGAGTCAATCCCCAGGGAAGTCATACTAAAACACCCAACTTAATAACAAAAATACATACATTTTTAGGCTACACCAAAAATAGATTTTATTTGTAGCCAATTTCAACTGTATGGGAGTTTTCCTATAAATCAGTCAAAACAATTACAAATGAGGGGTTTAGAATTTCAGAAAAAAGATAATATCTATAGACAGTGCACAGATACCTTAGATTTAGTGTTTGCCAGGTATGTCAGACTTTCAGAGCCTCTATGATAACCCTTTGTCAGCAGCAGCAGTTATAGTCCAAACTGAAAATATGTCCAAACTTTGAGCAGATTACCTAAAGTGTTCAGTTGTTAGTTGTACTAACAAACACAAGTGGTTGAACGAGACAGAATAGCTCAGTCCACAACCTGGAGGGGGTGTGGTGTGAAGTGGCTCATTTGCATTTAAAGGGTCAGTGTCAAAACAACCTTTCTGGTGTCATTATTCAGAAATAGGGTTGAAGGTGGACCTGTTGAATTAATTAAGAATTCCAACCCAAACATGGCATTTACTGTTTATGTGGACCACATGTTTTAAAATGCATAATTCCATTTAAAAAAAAAAAAGATAAATATTACTCTTTTAATCTCTGCCTAAAAAAGTCCTGTTGGATGTTACAATGACAACATTCACTTTAGTTACAACATCTATTGTATTTACTAACCAGTATGCGTTTCTTAACATCATCCATCCCATAATGATCTTCTTCTAGAACTTCTTTGGCTCGATCTAAAGCTAAGTTCTCTTCACTGTTGGTGCCCCAGGGCATGCTGGTTAGCCAGTCCAGGTAGTTCCGGGTTACACTGTAATGAATACATATGAACAGGTCACACATATGAGTTTGTAGAGGAAAATTGACCAGAAAGAGTAAGTATTACTTTTAGTGTGAAATGTGCCTAATACAGACTGTAGTGTAAAGCAAATACCCATAAATTTAGTCTGGTAGATTTCATAGCAAATAGTTTTGGAGTATTGAGTTGAGGTAATGAAATTATTCAATATGGTGGGTCACCCTACCCCTCACCCCCCAAAGGGGAGAGGGGTAGGGTGACCAGATGTCCTAAAAAATTCAGGACAGTCCTGAATTCTAAGCTGCTGTCCTGAAAACTAAACTCATACCAAATAATGACTTATCCCCAGGTACATATTTTTAATGATTTCTCTACTGTAGCCCTGAATGTTTCAAATGTCTGCGCACAGCTGCGGCTACGATGGATCTATTTTGTATCCTTGTCACATTCTACTTCTATTCGATTGCTACAGTAAGCGCGAACAGTGACCAGCGCAAATATTTATTGACAATAGCGACATGGCAGAAGAAGAGTCTCACCACGGAGAGGAGAATGCAAGATGCCGTGAGGGTGAGGACGAAGCTGACCACAGCTCTGAAAGCTCAGCAGCATCAGCAGTCATTAACTGGAACTTTTCAACATCTAAATCTGATTTAAATGATGCCATCATATAGCCTAAATAATCATCTAATCATACAGTATTTACATTCGCTATTACACGCCATTGTTTTATAGCTACACGTCATTTTATTATTATTGTGTTCTTTTTTTAACTTTCTACATTCAACAATATTATTTTAATATATTTACATTTGTAAGCTTATGTTTATTGCTTGCAGTGGCAGCATTAGACCTAATAGATTAATGAAGATGTGAAGACATTTGAGGCGCAGCTTCAGTATTATCCTATTGTGTCATTGTTTAACTTCCCACGTCTCCACATTCAACAATGTTAGGTCTATTTCAAGGTAACATTTGTATGTTTATTGTGCACATGTATTAATGGTATTTGATTAATATTGATTAAAAGACTATTAAACACTTGAATAATGTTCATTTGACAAGCTTGGAAATTCATCTTTTTTTAATGACTATGTACGTCAGCGCAGTGCCAACCCAACCCCCATCGTGAATTTCAGCCAACCTCATCTGGTCACCCTAGAGAGGGGTATTGTTTGTAAGTCAGTTTGTCTGTCTGTCTGTTTTTGTTTGTAAGCAGCTTATGCAAAATCTTCTAGACCAATGTTCATTAAGTTTTCAGAAAAGGTACAATATAGTCTAGAAGAGATCCCACTAAATTTTAGTGAGTGTAGGTCAAAGGTCACAGTCACCAGAATGATAATAGATAGGGCAAATCAGATTAAATGTGTGTTGGGGAGGTGGGGTTGGTTGATGTTCCTGGAACCACTTGTCATCTAATGAGACTCACTTGAACTCAGAGGAGTGGTTGTCCAGCAGCCCCAGTTTGTTGAGTTCTTCATTGATAAC
This sequence comes from Siphamia tubifer, assembly GCA_020466265.1. Lineage (NCBI taxonomy): Eukaryota > Metazoa > Chordata > Actinopteri > Kurtiformes > Apogonidae > Siphamia > Siphamia tubifer. Next base: position 26,169,832 of record CM035786.1, on the reverse strand, counting down.
ATCCATAATGTGTTGAGGGACAGTCCTGTCTTTAAGCCTCTCTCGAAACTTCTCCTCAATAGCTTCTTTGTCCTCTTTCTCCAGACCCAGCTCCTGAAAGTGGCATCAGGAATTTTATGCACAGAAGGGATCATCTTATTTCAGGAGTATTTAAGGGAGCATCCAATTTCATACCATTGAACACTTAATTATATAGAATTTGTTTTCCTATAGAATATTTAACACTGCACATGAGAGGGAACACAAAAAGTCCACCTTAATGCAATCTCGAACAACACCTTTTCAACACTTTCTACTTGTGAGAGAATACTCTATGTCCTTTCCTTCATCCCCTGAAATATGTGATTGACATACAGAATCATTTTATAAGAAAACGTATACATGCTGCTGTACCTTCTTAATTATCTTAAGTTGCTCCTGTAGAAGATACTTCCTGTGTGTCTGTTTGATTTTCTCCTCCACCTTCAAGCAGAGCAAAGATAAGACAGATAAGTCACAATGATGTACAGAGTGGTAGATTTTAAAGGAAATGACCTCTGACCTCTCGGCCCAGGCGCTGCTGCAGTTTGCTGAGTTCATACTCTTTTTTCAACAGAGACAGGGCCTTGTAGAGCCGCTTTGGAATCTGCAGACACAGAATCGGGCATTAAATGACTGTTCCCACTGATGTCACTGTACATTACAAAAACCAAAAGAAAAAAGGTGGACAGCTCACGTTGGTCTCCTCAAGGACGTCCTGTAGTTCATGGGATTCTGCTCCTGTCAGAGCTGCTCCCATGTCACTGAGGTAGATGGGATTATCAACCACTCTCTGACCAGCCTGCATCATCTGGAGGACTGACTCTCTAACAGAAACACACACACACACACACACACAAGTGCATTTCACAAAACTGAACACTGTGGAGTGCTTTCATTTTGACCTTTTCTTAAAACTGCTGGTCTGAGATTAGTGAAAAGGGATACCCCAGTGTATAACACATGGAAGTCAAAAAGGATAAAACATGATGCTTCCTGCTGGCAGTGGCTGTTGTTTTATGGGCTCCCTGTACCTTATTCAGTTCTGTTTTGATATTTATAAGTATACTTCCAGAATCTACTAAATGGTTGTTTAAGTGTCTTGTCAGAGCATTGTCACTGCTGCTCTTAGATCCTGAAGTGGGTCCCACCTGGTCATCCCCCACACACATTCCATAACTCGAAGGGAATGAGCATTTCAAACATTGGCCATGAGAGGATGCAACTGTCATGGATACTTTGTGCTGTGTACTTGATTGAGTCCTAAAAAGCAACTGAAGACCTTCTTGTTGAGGGATGCTTTTAGGTTTTTTTTTTTTTTTTTTTTTTTGGAGGGGGGGGGTTAATGACCATTTGCATTAGTTTTTATGCATGTCTGTATGTAGCAGTGTGCTTTTTTGCCTATGTATTCTAAAACAGATTTGGATTTTAAGCATTGACAAAATTAAATTAACTCAAATTAAAAAACAACAAGGGGGGAGGGAAGGAAGGGCTATTGTTTTTAGCTTGGTTTCTCTGTTTCTTTGTTAACACTTTAGCAGCAAGGCTAATGATTCAATTCATACCAAATTGGGTTTATAGACTACCAGTGACCCTGAATAGATCTTTTGGGAACAGTACGTTCATAATAACTTCTTTTTTCTCAGCCTTTTTTCCCTCCAACTACTTATAAAGGGCAACATACATGCACCAGACAGATCAATAAAAATGTAGGTGATCCAACACACTGTCAAAAACTCCTGGCTGACCTGTAGAGGGGGTTGAGTGCAATGATGTCCCTGATGGTCTTTACTATTTCTGCTGTCAGTGCCTGCAGAGCAACAGATTACAGGAAAGAAAATACATTACCAGAAAACCAACTGTTAAAAAATCCTACATCAATCCCTGTAGTGCGAGGGCCTTAGCGGATGTCACTACTCGAATCTGTGGAGCCTAATGTAAGTGCAGTGTTCAGAGTGGGCTCTGTACCTTGACTTCCTCTGTGACCGTGAACTGTTCATGCTGAACGTTGTCCACCTCGACCATCAGGATATTAGAGGAGAGCAGAGGCTGGAGCTCGGGGCCAAGGTCTGCATCTGATATCTTTTAACAAAATAAAAAAAAAACACCCTAAAAAATTTTGAGCAACGACATTAACTAAAACAATACCAAAACTCTATCTGATATGGACACACTGGAAGCTACTGTAATATCACCCATGAGCTTGAGGATAATTGTTTACCGTTTTACATTTTGAAGCAAAAAATAACTAAAAGGACTGATACAGGCAAACATGAGAGGTGCTACTCATGTTTTTAATGCTTGTAAAAGCTTAAGAACTCTTGAGTGATGCATGTGTGGAAAAGCACACATATGGCAAGACAAGCTCAGATCTCACACCTTATCCTCCATCTGTTCTGCCAGAGACTCAGACGGCTCCTTGTGGAAGCGTTTGCCTTTGCGTCTCAGTGGTTTGGGCTGTAACTCAGACTCGGACTCAGATGTTGCCGTCTCTTCAGGCTCCACCTCCAGCTGTCTCGTAATCCGGACCCTAACAAAGAAGAATATATAGATGATTTGATTTGCATTCTACTGTCCTTCCTGTGGAAACGGGACATGACAAAGGGGAACTTAACAGGACCACTAATGTCATATGTGTAGTAATGCAATCAGTGAACAGTCATGTTTCAAACCTGCGGTGTCCCATTACGATCATCCTCAGCTTGTCTCCCAAATCCTGCATCTCATGAATCTGAACAAAGGTTCCTGTAGAGTAAACAGCATCTAGAGACTCCACCACATCAGACTCATTACTGGAAAACAAAATAAAAAAAAAAACACACTAATTACTGCCATCATAAAGCTACTGACAGATACCAATGATGTAAAATTTACAAAAACTAAAATGAACAATTATCAAGAATGCTCATAAACCCCAAAGTGTGTTCACAATAGTTATACTTTCTGGTTTTATTTATGTATCAAATTTGGATGTATCTTATATTTACCATTTACTGACTGATGTGTGTGGGTAGGCTTTTGTTTGTTTTGTTTGGGAAGACTATATTATTTTCATATTTATTAACATTTTTTGTGTGAAAAAAATGGGGGAAAAAGTACATTATTGAGAAAACATTTGAAATATTTTTGGTTTAATAAACAAAGTAAAAAAATATATATAGTTATACTGGTTCAGGGGTTTAAATCTAATCATAAGAAACCCCAACTCCAAGAGCATTTAATATCAGAATAACGTTCAATTTTCTTTATTCTGGACTGGACTTATGTGGATTACGCTATTTATTTCCTCTTTTACTGTGTATTTTTCTCTTGATTTTATCCTATGGTCCTAGTTTCTGTGTCCTTAACAAACCATGAATGAATGAATGTTTCCTAGATGACATTTTCAAAGTTGGAAAGAGTTACTCTTATCTTTTACAACTGAACAATGATTATTTCTAAAATAGACAGCTCTCTAAAAAGTATTCTTTGTAATGTGAATACATTTTATGATCCTTCTCCCATGAACATTTACAGCATTAAAATACAAAAAGACACCAACACAGAAACAGTGAATGAGAAAAGACTCGAATGAAGACATAACTAAGCCCATGTTTTTTTTTAAGCTCACAACTCTGGAAGAAAAAGGAAATGACTGTAGCAGACTTACCTATCATCTCTCTTTAAGAAGACCCCGGCATACGGCTGAGCCAGACGGACCTTCCTCCTCAACAGCTCCATTAGTTCTTTGTTCTTCACCTGAAAGAAAAACAGATGCACACACTGAGCAACTAAATACATACAGAAGAGCTTCAGACTGACTGAAACATTAGTAACAATCATTTGGCTCATGACTGATGTCTATAAAACTCAAAATATAGTTAAGGGTTATTCTATCAGCAACAGAGAAAATGCAGGAAAATGTGACTTTTTCAGTAAACTCTATTATTAACTAAACATAACATAAGTGTCTCCATCCAGTCATTGATCCAATTCAATGGATTTTGCTGGTGAATCAATGATGTAAAAGATGATGGTGTTTCCATGTTCAGTACAGAGCCTCTGAACATCCAAATGGATCACATCTGATGACCATGATAAACAACCCCATTTTACACTAGTTATTTAGATGTATTGACAGGATTAGTGGATCAACAATTATTACACTTTTTATACCAGTAAATTATTTTGGTCACGTGTGGGTGTTTGGGTATTTATGAGCTAAAAGGAGTATTTTCTAATGTTTTAGCCTGAAACAAGAAAGACACAAAAAAATTAAGAAAAAAAAAATTACATGAACTTTAATTAACATCGGGCTTATTTTGAGACACCATCTAGTGGCTGTCCATGGTATTATAGTTTTATAATACTTTCAATTTGACTTCATTTTCGTTTTTAGTTGATGCTTATTCATTCTAACCTCTAGTCATTCATGTGGCACAACAGATTGTCTCAGAACAACAGAGAACGCAACAATGAAAGAAAAAAAAACACATTCAGAAGGAAAACACTTCCAGAGAAATACAACAGACAGCAGACCTTGGGGTGTATGGAATTTATGTCCAACTTCCAATATTTGTTCTAGACTAGCACATTGGATGAATCTAAGTATGTTCCTGGTAAATGTACATCAAAAGTGCTCTAATTCCCTAAATGTTCTTGTTTATATGGAAAGCTGTTGTGTGATTGCATCATCTGGCTGTGCCCTTGGACCCACTGACAAGAGCAGGGCTGGGGATGAAACGTTACATCATTCTCACCTCTATGATTTTGATGAAACGGGGGAAAACCGGGTTCCTGTTGACTGCAATTAGCGGCACATTGGGGAACACCTCCGGAACCATCATTGGTGTGAGAGCTGTCATCTGAGGTCCACTGAACGATCCTCCTCCATCTCCTCCGGACTCCTCTCCTCCTGAGCCGGCACTATCCCCCCCGTCCTCCCCGGAGAAACCCGCACCACTGGCCTGGTTCCCGAACGCCCTGTGGTGGATCATGAAGGGCCGCCTGGAGGATGTGAAACAGTCCGGGTGGCTACGGAGGCCAGACCCGACCCGCATCCACCGATGAGGTCTGGTCGTGAGCCTGGAGCCGGCTGTCATTGCTGTGATGTCGGTGCATGTTTTGTGTGGAGTCCTGGGGCTGGTGTAGAACCGCGCAAACGGGGTCCGGTTTAGGCCTGAGGTTTTATTTAGGATAGGTCGGCTGCCCCCGGTAGAAAACTCCCCAGGCCAGGTGAGTTTTACCACAAGAGTCGACTTTCTCTGGAGCTGTCGAGCAGCTCCGATCATCTTCATGTAGGCAGCCATGTTTCTCTGGACTTTTCTACGGCATGGATACTGACGAACAGCTTCCGTCAATGTGTGATGACGCAAACGTGTTTGCATAATGTTGCGTTCACATAACCTCGGATAATCTAGTGTAACCTTTACAAAACCAATGAAAGTACTTGAGCAAATCGGAAAATATTTTTTGCAGTGCATTACCTTTTTGATATTTTATTTGTATGCATAAAGCATAAGCACGGAATTGACTGATTCTATTATTTTGGCCATTTGTTCATTGCTAAATAAAACCCGTGTTTGAACCAAATCTAAAGCTGTTTTTTTTCATGATTTTAGTCAAGATTTTAGTCCCAACAGGTAGGTCGGGTGGAAAGTATGTAGATGTAAGTAAACGCTACATATACAGTTAGTCCAACCACCCCTTTGACAATACTGTGTTTTGTAAAACTGGGACATAAATAAGGTTGCGAACTCCCTGGGGAAAAAAAATAAGGGACAGGGGATTGCCCACGTGTCAAGGTGTTTGACCACGATGCGTCACAAATGCCCTGTGAAGTTGGAATTCTGTCTGATTTTCGGCGAAAATAAATGCGACGGTTGTCTTGAGCGAAACATTGGACAAAGGAACCATAAACATTCTGACTGACTGACAAAAGTTGAACATTCTCCTGTCCCTGTTTCTACTTCTCTCTTTCCTGGCTGCTGACAGTGTTGGCACGAAAGCATGATTAATAAAAAATATTGATAAATGAAATTGCTAAATGTAAATCAATCTTTCGCCACTCGAACTGCTGCGCGCAGAACTTCTGGGTCATGTAAATACAAACAATTAAATATAAAAATCAAATTCAATCAGGTGGGTCCGTGTATATTTTGGTATTTAGATTTTCCATTTATGAATGGGAATTAAAAACAAAACACGACTGGTTTATTTGACTTTCGTTTTGAAGCACAAAACCAACTAACTTTACAAAACGAAATTCAAAGTCAACAGAATTTAGTTGAGTTGTTTTCAGTTGATAGCTTGAGCCGTGCACGCAGCCATTTGAAACTTTCGAGGCTGCACAAGCAGTGACAGTCAGGCAATAGGGACAGGAGATAAGAAGTCATTATTTGGTATGTTTAGTTTTCAGGAGTCGGGACAACATCTTAGAATTAGGGACTGTCTCAATATTTTCGGGACATCTGGTCATGACATGTGTTTGTAAATCAGCTCTCTGTAAATCCCCCTGGGACCCCCGAAAATCTCTGCATAGTTCGAAAACTATTCCATTGAGAATTCATTAATATTGCTCTGTTCACTATTGTTATTGAATGCACTGTGCGTTCGCTATTTTTAAAAGCTTCCAGATTGCTTTGTTTCAAGCTGTTTTTGGAGGATAAAAAACTAAAATAGTCAGCACTGGATCATATACGGAATGGGGATGGAAGTAACATAATCCAACATGGCGCCCGTTGATAGCTTCGTAAATAATCACATAAATTAATTAAAAGCCAAAATTAACATTGACAATGCAGCGGGCTAATGAAAACAACAGTGAACCATACGGCCTAAAACGGAATTAAATCGCAAAGACACGTATAACACGAGGAAAAAATACAAGGAATCAAAGGGCTGGATCCCTATGAGCATAATGACTGGTCCATTGACATCAACCTACTGCTGAACTTCCAGCACCCATATATTTATAAATATATATGATTTTAAATGTCAGTGCATACAAGTGTGATGGAAGAAGTTTTTCACTTATGTTTTGTTTAGTATCTATATGTTGCAATAAGTAGAGGGACAGCTGAGCTAATTCATGTGTTCTTACTATGCTGTTGTAAAAATCAGTAGTGGGAATACAAAGTGATCGTGATGGGGTTGAATTAAAATATGACTTGTATAAAATAGATATCCAGAAAAATAGATAAAAAAAGTTCATGTTGAGATGGGAAAAAGTTTTTCTATATATTACAGCAATTACAGAATCACATGGAATCAAAAAAGGGTCAACATTTGAATGTATTTTTTTTCTCAACCTCTTCAAGTACAAAGGGCACTGTTTCTGTTGAATCAACCTTGCAAAACCTAGCCTTCCAGAAACAAAAGTAGTCATCAGTCATCGTCCTCATCTTCAGAGTCTTCCATCTCCTCCTCGGCAGCTTGCTGCTCTTCTAAAGCTTCTTTGAGTGCCTGCTCCTCCTCTAGCGTTGGGTCCACAGCTTCTGTGATTTCTGGTCCACTAGCATACTCTCTCTGTGGCAGTGGTGGAACTGGTGGATTGTACCCAACCCCTGTGTACTTCAAACCCCATCCAATGTATATGTTCTCAAACTTCCTAAATGAACAGACAACATGAGATTATTTACTAATGGCAGGAATTCATTCACTGAGAGAAAGCAAATGAAAATGTTAAAGCTGTTCACTTACTTTCCACATGCATATGCGTACGCTCCAGGCCAGAGATTTGATCGCAGCACAGCGACTGCATGCTGAGCGGTCAGAGTGGAGGACATCTTAGAGCTCCATGGTGGAGTGTTGGCAATTTCTGAAAAATACTAACATTGTAAACACTGAGGTGATTTCTGTATATGTGTATCCTGTCATGTTATCCACAAAATAAGAGTTGTGAAGGCTATTTATGATATTTATACACTTCACATTTACACAAGGACTCCAATGTGGGTAAGTTAATGATCCTACACAGATGTAGGATTGTGTCCAGATGCATGACACATCTGCAGACTCAGAACTGCAAAACTCACAGATACGTTGCACAGTTGACCTGGATCATTTGGACTTGAACAATGTTATTTCTATAAATGTGGACAATGATGAACGTATATATCTAATCAAATTAAATCTGATCAGGTACACAGCTTCCAGTAAAGTAGTTTATGTCACAGTTCTTTCTTGTTCATGTTTTCTTACTGAATCCAACTCCAGTTTGGGCCTTGACCTCTACCCTATAGTTCCCTGCTCTACACACCTGCTCTTTATTCCCCAATAGTTGGGGTGAGGGCTTATAAACTGCAGGAGCCCACTTAGTCTTTCCTAGGTTGTTAAGCAGTCAACACTGACTCTCTGGCTCTTGTCTGTTTGTGCAAAGCAAGCAAAAGCAAACAAAAGTCTGATCGTCTCTCTGAGTGTTTTGTTTCTGTGCATTCTCAGTGAAGCTGTTTTTCCAGTGATTTTCCACTCTGATTTTCAGTTGGGTTTGTTTTTGGGGGTTGGTATCAAAAGATATTAAAGTATTTTAGTTAATGTCCTTCTTTTGTGTTGCTGCTGAGTCCTATTCTACCCCCTGTGATACTTATAATACCTGCCTAAAATAATTTGTGATTAGCTAAAATTTGCACCACAGAAAAAGAAAAAAGGCAAGTAATAAATCTAGAAATAAACCTATATTCATCATTTTTTCTTTTCCCAGCAATGCAAAAAAAAAAAAGTCTAGTACTGCATTGTTTAAATGCATTTGAATTTAACACTAATTAATTCATATTATACAATTATCAAACATGACTGCATTAATTAATTGTGTGTTGCTGAAATTATTTAGTAACATTGAACTGGGTTTCCAGTACATTTATCTAGTGCCTCGAAGTCAAATGTACCTCACTAAGTAATTTGATACTCTTGCCATGCATGTACTCTGATTTCTTAGAAACTTAGATGTGCATGTAAACTGTCACACAGTTCAGAACCAGAAGAAAGCTTGCTCTTGAGTTTCCCCAGTTCACCTTGCTACACCCACCCTTCAAAACAGAGGCAGTGTCTATGTCTCTTATGGTCTATGGTTTTGGATGAAAATGTTCAGTTTAATGACTGACCTGCATCCTGGGAGAGGGGTGTTAGAAGTGGGGGTCCAACCTCTGGCTCAGGCTCATCAGTTTCTTCCTCCCTGTCTTCTGCCTCTGCTTCCTCATTAAACTCATCCCCTTGTTTCATGGTAAGGTTCATCCAAGTACAGCGTCCCTAAGGCAGTGTGAAGCTCATTCATGCAACTGATGATATGATGTGTGTCTCTTTAGAATCAGACTTGTACCTGTTGCAGGATGTGTTGGATGTGATGCACCCAGGTGGACAAAGAATCAGCCATCTCAGAAACCGGAAGGCCCTCAAAGTCTGGATTGATTTCATAGGTGTCGTGGGGTATCTCATCTTCTTCATTGCCTTCATCCTCTCCAGCCTGGTAGAAGCCCTGGGGACTGACCTGTGTGCCTGCAGAGATTCGAGCAATCTGTGCTCTCAGATAATTGGCTTCATTCCCGGGGAAAGGTGGATAGGTGATGACGGGGGCATCCAGTTGCCCTGTGAAGAATTTACGTATCTGGCGAGCAGCATTGATCTGTGCAGGACTCACTGTAGGAAGCCTTACCCATGGGAGACCAGGTTCTTTGCAAACATAATAAACAAATTTGTTAGTCCCTGTTCCTATGGCCTCCTTTGGCACCACAGGAGGAGGTTTGTAGGTCGACTGAGGGAGTGGATCATTCTGAAAATAAAACAAAACCATAAAATCTACTTACAAACTGATGGCTTCATGAACAAACTTAGATTATCTGTACAATTCAGGATGCATTGGGTTCCTACATAATGTGTAGTACTGCTCACATTACATTTTACGACAATTGAATGTAGAGTGTCCATTTTGGACTGGAAAACAGCCAATTTATCCAAGACTCTGGGGATTCTCTCTTTTTTTTCATCTTTTCTAGGGCTTTTCTTTATGTGAGCACTTGCTGAATGTACTACAGTAAAACTTCATTTTGGTTTTAATTAAAAGCCCACAGTCCCTTCAAGGAACAAATAACGAAGTTGATGTAATAATCTGTGAATTTTGCTTTCACACTTCAAATTCAGTACAAAAACAGGTATATTTTAATATTACAAATAACACTGATAATATGTTGTTTCTGAGTAATTCAGCTGAAAATTTGTGTCTATTCTTATTCTGAAGAAGAGCAAGATATCAGAAAGGTATGACCATGCCTCACATTTGTTCAGTCCTGCAACAGTGGTAAACTACTAGTAGTTTTAAAAAAAAACTGTTTTTGTGCCATCAAAATGGATTTTAAAGAACTGTGAATAATTGTGACTCAGTTATTGATCTGATTGAGTGAGTTACACTATAAATATAAATTTTAATAACTATAAACACTGCAGTTATTAAATAATTATTAATGATCAGAAAAGGGTCCATATTGCATAAAAATAAATTAAAAAAATAATGATTACAAAACACAGAAAAAGACCTGACTCGACTCTCAATACTTCTGACTCAGTGACACTGACTCTTCACCTCATTCTCCTCTGTCTCTGCCTTTTCCTCCTCTTCCTCAGTTGCTGCTTCCATATTTGGATCTTCTTCCTCTTCATCTCCCTCTCTGTTCTCACCTTCTGCAACAATATAACTGCTCTCTGTACCCAAAATCTTCCCCCAGAATCGGCAGTGTTGCAGACCCTGGGATTCAACCAGGTGCTTGAGGGCGAGGAAGATCCTCTGCATCTCCTCTCTGCCCAGGCCCATTCCAGCCTGTTCCAGATAGAATGCGATCTCACTTACATTAGGAAGGAACATTTCCACCTAAAGGAATGATAAAAAACAGATTACATTACAAGAGTAGTTTTAGCTGATGTGCTGAAAAGGTATCTAAAGTAAAATTGTGATCATACTGTATAACATAGAACACAACAACCATGGCTCATTTGGCTGCATTCAAATTTGTTTTCTATATTACATGTTGCAGCTGCCCTTAAATACTACATACAGCATACAGTAGTTCCTGTATAGAAGATTGGAGCATACTTTGTCATTATATTCTACTTTGACATTTTTACTCATACATTAATCACAGTCTGTCTGTTGCATGGATGTGAAAGTTAAAAACACATCATCATTATATAATAGCTTCATAAGTTTCAGAAAAGCATGCTGTTTTGCATATATCAAAATGTAACTGGCTGATGTAGAGCACCACATTACAACCTATAACATATGTTTCATACTGAATTCCATATACAGTACCATGTAGTGAAAAAAACAAAGTATTTTTTCTGCACCTCCTGACATCTGATTTTACAATGGAAAACAATGCCCATACTGAAACTTTATTTCTGTGGAATAGCCTTGTCTTTTTGCTTTGTTTTGGTGTTTTGGAACGTATATATTCCTACAACACAACTAAAACACAGGTGAAAAAAATCAACAAGCAAGTATTGTAAAAAAAACATTAATTCAAAATTATTTGCCGCAGACAAATTCTCTAGTTGAAAAGAGTGTGACTCTGGCTCTAATCAAGCCCTTTTATTAAACAGGAAGCTGTTATTCAGTGCAACAAAAACCTTCAGATGTGTATTGTTGTATGTTGATATGCAGTACCAGTTCTTCCTCCTGGTCAGGGTCTTCTAAGCGAGAGAAGAGCAGGCGCTGTTGTTCAGCCAGCTGCTCAGCTGCTGTGGCCTCTCTCAGATCCCTCAGGGTGCTCTGCTTCTCTTCAAATAAACCCCGCTTCACATCTCGACTTATATCCTCAAATACATCCACTGCATTGTGTGGACGTTCATCCATCACCTTTATTAGTACCCGGGTCAGGTGGTCATAGCTGTAACATTATGAACAACAACAATTAGGGACTGCTGTGCATTTCATTTCATCACAAAGTAATTAGCCTGTTGATGGGCTATTATATTGTTATACATAAATGTAATTTTCCCAAAAAATTATATTACAGTATGTCATATGGGACAGGAAATAGTGTTTATGTTAGTGATAGATATACAGCTCTGGAAAAAAATTAAGAGACCACTACAATTTTCTCTGAATTCAGTATGTTTGCATGACAGCACATGCTTTCCTGTATCTGTTGAATTCCAACAGCACAACTTATTCTACTAAATAAACACCTGATCCATATTTTATTTAAGTATAAACACCACTATTGTGGCTATCACTATCTTCTTATAATATGCAAAAACTGTGTTATTAGTACTGTAAAAGTGGAATCAAAAAATACCTATTGAAAACTACTGGACTTGTGCTCTGCCTCTGACAATATCCCAGACTGTTTTTTTTCTTTCAGAACAATGATATTGGCCTGAGCTAGATCAATAAAGATGTGGATGACAGACCATCAGATATAGACCCTGTCATCTTGGAACCTAAACCCCCTTTGAAACTTTCAGAAGGGAGATGGATGGTCAAAAGCCAAGGAACATTGGTGAGCTTCTTGAACTTGAACTCTTCTTGAACTTCTTGAATGTGTATATATATATATATATATATATATATATATATATATATATATATATATATATACACTATATATATATATAGTTTTTTGGTTTCGATAATAGGGGTGAGAACTCAGAAACTATGCTTCTTCTCACTCCTTTCCGAATATGACTTTTAATTTAATTAATTAATTAATTATAATAGGATTGCGTTTTTGTTGTGTGGAGCGGAGTACTTTCAATTTCCCCATGGGTATTAACAAAGCATATCTTATCTTATATTATTTTCTTTCTTGTTTTCTTTGTGGATTGTAATTGTTTACTTCCTAGAATTGTTTTTAAAATGCGATGTTGTTTGTCGACTGGCGGCAGTCGAGAAACTTGTATCACTCCATATTCGATATAAATTAAAATAAAATATAGTTCAGAAAAAAGTCAGAATTCTAAGGGGAAAAGGCAAGAACTTATAAGTTCATTATGTCTGTTCCCTTCGCAATAATTAGCCCAAACAATAAACAACAACTTTTGACTTGTGTTAAATGAATAGTTTAAACTCTGATCTGCTTTTTCGCTCCTAAAATTTGTTATTTTGTTTTCATACTTTCCAAATATTTGTCTTGTTGCAGTAAGTGATGAATAATAATATAATACTAATATAATATATAATCGTAAACACGCCAACACAACGATGGCCTAAACAATACACGATTTTTATGTACTTAATGATTTAATATTTTATTATTCATTATAATTATTAGTCAATACACACAAGATGTTCCAGTTGTTTCTAATGCCAAACTAGCTTCTATTAGCCAAATATACCATAGCATTACTCAGACGGGTTACTTACAGGTTGAGGTTAGTTTTTGTGCTGTCTTTCAGTAAATAGGCCTTCAAAGAGGCAGCTGTCTGCAGTCTGTCTGCACTGTCCATATCTTTAAACCGCGAACAGGTTAACGAGCTCTACACTTAACTTTAAGCACCTCAGCACTTTGACACAGACAAGCTAAATTTAAGAACACAACTAAAGAATACGTTAAAATATATACCGTAGTAATAAAGACACAAATAGCTAACTCTGAAAACGGAGAGTGTGGACCAAACTTCATGAGTTGCTATGGTAACGGTAACAAGAGCGCGAGGGAATAGGTAGCTTCCGTGTATGCGCAGATCTTTGCTGAAAAAAAAAGAACTTCGATCCCTCTTCCATCTGCCTCAAGACATACATCCACAAATATTTCAGAAACGTACATTCAAAAATATACTGTCATATATTTAGTTTCACGAACTCCAGAACATTTACATAAATACAGCTTTATTGTGTTTGTCTTCCATATTGTCACATTCAAATTCTACAGGTATTTGTAACACACTTTGAACCACTTTTTTGTTTACCTTTATTTCATTGTCATTTTAATGTTTTTGATTAATGAACTGTGCGTCTTTGCAGTAGGTTTTACATGATTGGATAATGTTGCTGTATTTGTTACATTGACAAAGGTATTCTGTTGACTGACTTGACAAAAAGCAGGTATTTCTACTTCCGATACATTCAAGTTCATACTGCTGTGAAATCTGTTTTAAATGAGGAAACTAAACATTCAATAACCTTTTAAAGTAGAATGACCCTAAGTTAGCCACTGAATAAGATTATTTAATCACTGCTTGAATTGAAGTCACACAGATTTTCACAGAATTTTAACTTAAAACAATACACACCTGCCCATATATATTAAATAGCAAAAACTAAACTCAAGTTTACAAAGTAACTTTTTTTTTAATGTATGAAAGTAACTTAATGATCAACAGTCAACTATTTGAAAGACAAAGACACTGCAAATCATTGTTATTTATGCAGCAGGGTTATTTTAAAATGAACTGATTTCATGCTGCATTGCTTCTGTTCTCAAGCATCATTATGGAATGAGTCAGTGACCATTTGACAGAAGAGGTTTCTAAGTTTGTAATGGTAACGGCAATCAATTCAGAAGATCATGATATACCAATATGCATCTGGGAGGAATTCTCTTATCGCACTGATGTCCATGCTGCAGGTGGTAGCAACATTAAACACTTATAATACTTATGACTTGGCTGGGGTGTTCTATTGCTTTTATTTCTTAAAATATTGCAGAATTAAATCAGTTCTTTCTTTTTAAATAACCCTGTATTTGAACAGAGCTTCGAAAAAATAAGTTCTCGCATTATTGGATATGCGATTTAAACATATACTGTAAATCCACAGTAGGAAGCTTGCTTGATCTTTGTTGTAAGATCCTTAGCTTTAATGAAATAAAACTAACTCCATGTCTTGCTCACACCGAAGTACATCTTAAACCCGAACAGTCAGCTTCAGTCCACGAATTCATCTTCAAATAAAAATACTGAATCCTCAGAGCAATTGGAAACAGGAAGTGAAGTCGAGTGTTTTCATTTCAACTGTCAGCTCTTACCCTCAGCTGTAGTCTACACAGACCAGATACTGTGAAATCACTGAGTAAGTGCAGTAATGAGTGAAGCAAGAACATTTACTATGTAAATGCATTGAGTGGAAAAAAATTAAAAGGCACGCAACAGTCCAAGCTCAACTCCAGAGTTCACTCCTGTGTAGTTCAACAACCTTTTTTGTTGAAATTTTAATTGAATATGCTTGTACTTCATCATTTTGAAGTCAGGGACCAGCACAGACACATTGAACATTATTCCCTGATGCAAGAGATTAGTGTCCTGTGTGGGCTGTTTCTATCAAATGTTGAAATGAAAGCCCAGAGGAGTCTCATTAGGTGTGCCCTTTAACCCTGTAACCTGACAAGTCCATCTGCATACTGGAACTGGTCACTGTTTTCATACTCCAGCATATCCAAAGCCACTTCACAGCTCTCCTTCACAACACGCTCCCCATCTTCACGGAACTGCTGCAGCACAGTCAGACATTCCTCTTTACCGATGGAACCTAGAGCCTCGGCTGCTTCATGCCGGACCATTGGGTTTTCGCCAGCTCGCTCCAGAGCTGCGCGCAGGGCTGGGACTGCTGCTGGGTGCTGCATCTGACCCAGGACATAACCGATCTCATGACGGAACAGAGCACTAGAACACTGCAGGCCTGAACAAGACAAAAGGGAACGTTAAAGAGTTACTTAAGACTGCTTCTATATGTAAATCAGCCTCCTAATTTTCTGTGTAAATCTTATATTTAAAAAAATCAAAACCCAAATCACTGATATAATGTGGATTTAAAGTCATATGTTTTACACAAGCTCTCTTAATAAAGCCAGAGTAAGTAAAATAGCAATGGCAGCATATGACAGAGTAAAGAAAACCCCTCAGACAGAAAAATATGCTGTACATGTGGTTCATAAGCATATTGCAAAGTGGACAAGAATATCCAGTAATACCAATAATACAAATGGAATGGCCAGTTCTGTAAGGTGAACCCAATGAGCAAATATCAAACCTGCTGATATAATAAATATTCAATATGATTTGTATGTCAGCCACATTGAACTCTAACCTCTACAGTTTAATGAAATAAGTCACCACATGATATCCCACTAATGAAGGTTTCTGATGAGTACAGATAAACCAGCAGCCTATAGTTAATTGTACCATCTCCCAGTGCCAGCACAGCCTCCTCAGTGCCCAGGTTCCGCAGTGCAAACATAGCTCTGTAGCGTTCAAACAGAGGCAGACCCTCATCCAGTAGGTTGGACCGCAGCTCAGCCACACTCTTCCTCGGTGCTGGAGGGGCCGGGTCAACAGAGGAATATGGGTTCTGGTCTATGCTGCCATCCTCCAGCCGATTCTCTTCTCTATTCTGCAGCCACTCCAACCGACGAACAGCGAGCTGACATGTTTCAGCAACCTTGATGAGTCACACGTACACGTGATCAAAAAAACACAACTGCAAATGTTGTACTATGCATCTTCAAATGTACCTGCACAAAATACATGTTTGATATATATTCAACTTATTCAGCACTTTAACACAACTGATCTACAATAATAATAATATATATATATTTTAGTTTACTGACCTAGAACATAACAGATCCCTGGTTTTTAGTTTTTACTGGGTCAAATGGCTATTACTCAAAGGGAATATTTGTTTCTGAACTACTACAAAACACTGTGTGTTGGATTTCAGATGGTGAATGTGATGCAAATACTCTTGAGTCATCCAATGCATACAAATATATACTGTTAAGGTCATTTGCTAGATATGTGAATTTAACATATTTAAAAACTAAAGAGTCCACAGCCACCCGTGTGATTTATTAAAATGGAATGTGAGAAGCTAACCCGTGGCTCTATTTATGATTTTAGACTGTCTCTTAGTAATAGACATAAAAGTAATTCGTTCAGTTACAGTGTTAAAAGTCTTACCTCAATGACAGGATCCTGACTGTATTGTTTGAGTAGATCAAGAACCATAGGATCACCAATTGCTCCCAGAGCTTCTCCTGTACATAAACAGATCATTTTTTTGTTTTACAGAGCATTTTTATTTAACTAGAGTTCTTCTGTTACATTCATACAAGCATACTGTGCTTTTACCTGCTTCATGCCTGACCATAGGTTCCTGTAGTGTGTCTTTGAGTACAGTAATCAGAGTAGGGATTGCTCGAGTGTCTTGCATCTGGCCAAGACAGTAGGCAAGCTCATGCTTCAGCAGGGCAGACTCATCCTTAAAGGCTTTACTGATCCAGTCTATCGCTTCAGCACCTGAAACAAATGGGACAGTTGATATAACAGATGCCTAGTTTGTACTCTGAGATTTTTTATTCATGTTTGCATGTGTATATGTTAATGTTTTGATATGTTACCTCCCAGGTTCCTTAGGGTAAACAAGGCTCTGAAACGCTGGGTCAGGTCCAGTCCTGGGTCAACTAGGACCTGTCCTATTGCTGTCACCTGGTCCACAGTTGCCATACTGTTATAAATACAGACAGACACATAAGATGAGGATGAACACTTCGACACCTAAGAAACACAGCACATCAGTGAGTTAACAGTAATAATGTGGACATGTAATAAATAAAAGAGGACACCAGAATTTTATTTAACTTTGAAAAACATACTGTAATGTCGAGAAATTGGTTAACATATGTTCATGGAAGCAAGAGCGTAGACTCTATATTTATTACAACTTCATACTAAAACTATTTTCTTATTGAAAAAAATTTAATATATTAATTATGTTTTGTATTCTATGATGCATCAACCACCTGTGACGCAACTTATAAACATTTGACCTCTTATGTAAAATTGTTTTCTACAAATATTTGTAATAAGTTGATAATCAATAGAGTATTTGCACGTATATAATTAAGCACGATTTAGCTGTATAACTGTAACATTGAGGGACGACGGATATGGAAGATGAAAACATGTTTGGATATCAGATATTCCGACAACTATGAAAAGATAAATTATGTCAAAGTATCTGACATACCAGCTCTACAAGCCTCGTTTCCAGCTTTAGACTAGAGTTACCAGATGTTGTTACAAACTCCTGTTTGGCTAAAGCTAACTGTTAGCCTCACGAGTTACCCTACAGGAAACTGTGAATAACATACGGAAAAAAATCCTCACTGTAATAAGAACAAACTGTCTGACATTGTCAGCATGGCAGACAGGAACAAAAAGAGCAAAGGTTAATGGCAAAAGCTATACGTTATTTACCTTCACAGACCCCCAAACCGGCGTTAATACTACTAAGTAAGTGTTAGACAACTCGCAGCACGCTGGACAGGGGAATGTAACGTCCTCCTACGTAACTTCCGGGGTAGTTTTTCCAGAATAAAAGGTTTACCACAGCCATACCATAGGACACATAGCACTGTCAGTTATCTATCTATCTATCTATCTATCTATCTATCTATCTATCTATCTATCTATCTATCTATCTATCTATCTATCTATCTATCTATCTATCTATCTATCTATCTATCTATCTATCTATCTATCTATCTATCTATCTATCTATCTATCTATCTATCTATCTATCTATCTATCTATCTATCTATCTATCTATCTATCTATCTATCTATCCTGGTGACTCAACTGCTCAGCTGCTTTGGGACAATACAATAATGATTGTGATATTAATTCTTAATTTATTCCAATTTGTTTGTGTGAAGACAATATTTGTTTGTGTATATTTGTATTAACGTAAATTGTAATTAACAAAAACAGAATGAAATTTCCAGACTTTTCATAATCAAAACTTTAGTGCTTCTTCCAGAAATTCCCTGGATATTTCAATTCCTCGTTTACAGTAACTTTAACTCTCTATAATAGCCTACAGATATGTCATGATGGCTTTAGGTACGTTCCATATCACAGAATATTACTTCATCTAAATAGTACAATTCCTGCAAGCACAAATGTTGAATCCCGGTGAAATGTATTACTCCTGGGTAAACTACTGGGTACATTTGTTGACTATAATACTGCACTAAGTCAAAGATTATTTCTTTTTTGAAGAATGTAAAAAGAACCAAGTAAATACTTATGCCAAATAATTCTCACAGAAATATGTCAACTGAAAAGATAAAGTAATAAAGAATCAGAATGTACATATTTTGACTGCTTTGAATATGATTGACAGCATCTTAAATCACTTACAAGTAAGGCAGGGTTGTGGTTTGGGTTCAAATTTGTAATGGGGCATTCTGTCATTTTGCTTTTTTTTTTTTTAACAATAAGGATATATAGGGAAGTGTTTATTAATTTGTTTATTTATTAGGGGTCATGCCCAATTTTAAACATAACCGTTGCGTTGTACTAGAGTTTGGCACATTTAAAATTGCAGTACCCTGGCAGGGCACAACAAATATCTTAGAGTAAAACAAGTTTTAGCTGTCAGAAATAAAAAAACGAAAATAACGGCGAACTCCATGAAAAACGCTGAAGAACCAGCAAACACCAATCTCACTATTTATTTTATAATTCTCACAAGTTGCTTTTCTCCGCCTGAACACAGGAGGCGCTGTAGATAACCTACGCTACTTGTTTGGAGGCGCGCCTCTAACTACTTCCGGTGTCCAATACAGTGGCGATGCCAGTGTTTTTTGTCGAATTCATGAACAATTTGGTATAATATAGGATAAGTTGACCAATATCTGGACTGTCGCTTAGGTTTCAGCGGGTTTGCTGGAAGTGGATCCAAACATGGATATTCCTAATCCGCCTGAAGGTGAGCAGTTCGTCGCGGCGGTGTTTGGTCTTCATTGAATGTTAGCTAACAACCATGCTATTCAACATAGCGATAATTACTGCTGTATTTAGCCAACCAGAAAGTGTTAGCGAGCTATTAGGTTCATTTTATAGTCACAACAAAACATTATAACATACATATCCGTTACTTTTCCAGTGTAAAAATCAAGGCACCATTCGTTTGGTTTCGTTTCGTTAATTTGCATTCAAGTTTGCAATGTTACTACTTGGCCGTTATAAGTTTGTGTTATTACTGGGTTATATATACATTGGTTGGCCACGGCTAATGACAGCTAATATTTTCTGGCATCCATATCCTGAGACCAGCATTATAGTGATATAAAAGCTAAAGGATTAATCTTTTGTCTATCAAAAAATGTCTCAATTGCAGTTATTCTAAAGACGTCCCATCAGAATAATTGTTATACAGACACAGTGAAGTGTTTAAGTTTTGAACTGCTGATTGAAGGAAGTTAAATGAAGACTCACATTTGTCATTTTTGGCTGCGTAAGATTCTGAGGGGTGTTTTTAATATACAAGTATTTTGCTTTGACCAGAACATACTTAAACAAGAGTTTTCAGCTCAATGAACCCTTTTACTACTTAAATAAATGTTAATAGTAATCATAAAATAAATAAATATTCTTGAATTTTCAGGGTAAAAATCTATTTAAAAAATATATCTGAATAGTTTGTGTGAAATTCTGAATTTTTGAAACAGAACAAGGTCCAACATTTGTTCTTATTTTTTTCGGGTTAGAGCTAGGTGTTGTATTTGTAATATTTTAACAGTCACGACTGTGGTGTGTGCAACTAGAAAACGACATTTATGATTTATATTTTGAGGCATGGTGTTAGGGTCTCGAATCCAGAATTGTGTTGGATAACAAATTTAATAATTGTGAATTCTGAAAATCATGAAAAATGTCTAATTTTTGAAAATTGCGTTTATTTACCAGGAAGTCTTTTTCCTCAGTAAAAAAATCCAGTTCAACCTTTTCTGGGTGTTTTTCATTTTGTCTTGAATTTTTATAGCCAGCAAATAACGTGCTGTCCTTAACACTGATAGAAATCTGTGTCAACTCTTTGGTTATGTTACCTGACTGTAGTGTGAATCTGGACAGAAACATCATAGTTGTGTTCTAAGTACCAAGACATTTATGATTTCCTTAAATTTTCTAAAATCTTAAGTTCAGGAACTTAATCATTGCACTATATAAGAGACACAGATTTTATTTTTTATTTTTTCAAATGGTTGTCATTGCTGTCTTTTTTCCCATTGCAGATCAGGAGCTGAGGAACGTGATTGACAAACTGGCTCAGTTTGTTGCTCGCAATGGGCCTGAATTTGAAAAAATGACAATGGAGAAACAGAAGGATAACCCAAAGTTCTCTTTTCTCTTTGGAGGAGAATACTTCAGCTACTACAAGTGCAAGCTCGCTATGGAGCAACAACAACGTATGTGAACAGTGCATCCCACCTTAAAACCAGAGCTGACCTAATGATATTTTATTATGTGAGAGCATTAAAGGTCATTTGTGTTCTAAAGAGGCTATTGTTACACATGGAATTGAACATGGATTGGGAGAAATTAAATATCCAAGATCATTAAATGTGTATTATGTATTGGATTACCATTGCTGCTTGATAAACATTAATACTGTCAAGCTTTTGAAAAGTCTACTCACTAATTGCAGAGTGTAGCTCATGATTGCATGTCAGTGTTGTCCTACATTAGTTACACTGCAGTGGTACAATTGCAACTTGCATTTTTCGTGTAGAGCAGGTCAGTTTTGGAACAAGAGTTAATATTAAGCTTTTAAACAATAGCTGAGTATGAAACACAATTGGTATCATATTGTAATGTCGTAACAAATGCTATTCTGTGATACAAGTTAAGGGTGGGCTTATATAACCAAATCGATTTTTGTACCACAGTATCATATACTCTGACAGTTTTGTTAAGGAGACTATGTTCATTTGTAAATATTCATTGCAAGGGACATTATCTACAGATTTAAAATTTGGGGGAAATGCTCTGGTTAATTTGGACATACTGAATGTCTCTGCTGATGCTCATAACATCTGGTTCAGTAATGTTTTAATCATCATAAGGTATTTTAGTCACTCAACAGTCTAAATATATATATATATATATATATATATATATATATATATATATATATATATATATATATATATGTGTGTGTGTGTGTGTGTGTGATTTTGCTGATGTTTAAAGATCTAGAAAATATATTCTTATATTCATTGTACGTTAGATTACAACTGTCTCCAAATCATAAACATTTTTGTTTCACACAGTGAGCTATCCTGCTGTCCATCTGTATGTGCACTCTGTATGGTTTGTATCTGTCATGTAAATAGAAGTAAGTCAGGGCTATTATTGCTCTTGGTCACAGGTGATGATCAGATTGATAAGGCCCTGGTGATCAATGCTGTGCAGGACTGCATGGAGCGCTTCTGTCAGTTGTATATCACCACTGTTATGCATTAAAGTTTCCTTTTCTCCACTTAGATCCCTCTACCCGCGATGGGGAGGAGTATAAGTCCGAAGGTATTTATTTGGAAACAGATTTATCTAGTTGAACTCAGAATCTCAGTCAAAAAGTCACGCTTTGTTTTCGCACATTTTTGCTGGACATTGTCCCACATGTGCTTGACCGAACCTTGGCTTGTTTTCTGTTGCATTTTTCATGTATGTATGATTTGCTTTTTGACTTGAAGCTGCATTGTTGTTTTTGCCTGACATCTCAGGCATATTACCTCATGAATGGGACATTTAAAAATGTGCTTATTCCTCCTTCATGAAACTTTCGTTTTTCATTGATGGAAGAGAAGGAGGGCATTGGTGACATTTACAGTTTGATTAGTCTTTCTCTGGAGTGTTTTGCTACAGTATCAGGGCTGCATGATTTCAACAAAAAGGCACATTTGGGTTTTAGACACTTGTCTAAATATCTGTTTCAGGCACAACTGGGACTGAATTGAAATATTTTAGTACCTGGAATAGTATAGACTATATAAACTATAATGAACGTGCTTCATTATACAAAGATTTAGCCAAAGAATGTGAATATTATGCAATACCAAGACAAATATTTCAATATTTGGGCTTTATATTGTGAGTTTTCATATTCTTTCCGTGATTTCTTTCAGCAACCTGGGTTTCTTACAGCAGCTACCACCCATACCATAATTAATTAAACTGATAGCATCTTAAGTTAATGCCTTTTTTAGTTGCACCTTTCAGATAGATAGCATAGCTTTATTCACCCATGTAGAGTGTATTGTTTCCTTAGTTCCACATTCATGCAGCCCTGCTGTAGCTGAATAATCCAGATACTTCTGTTCACTGTTTTAACACTTCGGTGGTCTTGAACATCATGATGTTTTCAGGTACCACCATGTTTCCTCTTTTTAGCATTCAGGGAGTTCAGAGGACAGTGATTAATTTTGTTTGCATGTCCTTTAAATGTTGTACACTTCTGTTTTGTTTCTGGAAGTTTCCATCTGCCTGCTATATGTGAACTATTTACATCTTATTTCACTTTCTGAGGCCTCTTTGATTAAATTATTGTGAATAAAACTTGATTACCCCAGAATTTCACTTAATCCCAGTCTTTGTTGAACCTCAATAATTTTGATGTTTCTTGTTTCTGCTTTTCTAGACATGTATAACCCTGGTGCAAAAGATGTGGTTGACATCCCTCCTCCGCCAATCCCCATCATGGCTCCGCCCCCTATTCCCCCACCTGCAGCACCTTCCATCGATGAGCTCATCCAGCAGAGCCTTTGGAATCTGCAGCAGCAAGAGCAGCATCTGCACTCGCTCAGACAGGTAGCAAAAAACAGATGTGTAGATAAATGAAAACATTTGGAATAGACACAATCATCCATCTGGGGATTATATAATTATCTAGACTTGGGCTTCAGCTCTTAAATTGTTACATATACGGTCTATTAAACCTTATTACAAGAGTTTTGTGGGTACAGGTAAATGGCTGTTAAAGTTTGCTCATGTGTTTATGTAGGAACAAGTCAGTGCAGCCATTTCTCTGGCCATTGAGCAACAGACCCAGAAGCTGCTGGTGGAGACTCAGCTGGACATCACAGAATTTGACAACCTGCTGCAGCCGATCATAGACACCTGCACCAAGGACGCCATCTCTGTATGCATGACACAGTGATCTACGTCCAAACTTATGTGTATCGACTAAGAAACAGTGGCTCTAAAGTTGTTGAGGAGAAAGGTGTATTTCTCACCGAATGTTTTTCATCCTTTCAGGCTGGCAAAAACTGGATGTTCAACAATGCCAAGACTCCACAGCATTGTGAGCTGATGACATCACATCTCCGCAACCGCATCACTGCTGATGGTGCACATTTTGAGCTCCGGCTGCATCTCATCTATTTAACCAATGACGTTCTCCATCACTGGTATGCACACCAAAATACATACATAAACCCATAACAGCTGGATTACCTGGTTCCGACGCTATGTTAACCACATTTTTTTGACATCAGAGTATGTGTATGAGTGAACTAAAGAGAATACCATTCAGTAAACTGTGAATTATTCAGGTGAGACAGCCCTCTGCCCTGAATGCTAACATGCACATCAAATGTACTAAATGTATAAAGCCTCATCTTATGAACAACTATTTTTTTCTATGCGTCTGTATCAACAACTGGAATTGAGTTTTTTTCCCACTAAAAGAACATTGTGGTAATACAATAAAATGCATGGAAACTAAATTTCAGTTAACAGAAAGTGATGAAACTAATCCCTATTACTTGTTGTGATGTCATAAGAGATTCATTGATGATCTGTTCAAATCATGACTGAACCAACATGCAAAGGGTAGAAATTCATCATTTATGTTTTAGGATTTGAGACATCTGCCTTATCTAATAAGACTTTTAAAATGAGCCAAGTAAAAGTGACTAATATTTGCAGTGATTTAAACTAGTAACTTGACCAAGGGTGATACTGTGTGACCCATTTGGACTTTTGGCAGGTGTGTACCAATTTTGACTTGATTTCATTTAAGGTGGAATGCAGGGCTGTGCAATATGACAAAACATGTGATTAGAGAAAAAATAATAATTTCACATTATGCTCTCATTTATTTTGTGAAGCAATATGGTAAGGATACAGACAGAGTAATTGTATCAAGTCAACATAAAAATAAAAAATACAGAGTTGATATGATATGAACAGGAATTGTCTGTATGTATTCCAAATAAAGAAGAAAATAATCAAATGTACGGAAGTAAAATCTGATAATTTTGAGCCACTCCAAAATAAAAATTAAAGACCAGTTGAGTTATTGTATCCTGGCACTGACATATACTGTGATAGAAGATTTTCTTCATTTATTTTTCACCCCTAGAAGAATCTGTATTATTATTTATTTATTTATTTACCTCTGCCAAGGAGGTATTAAATTCGGGTCCGTTTGTATGTCTGTCTGACTGTCAGCAGGGTTGCACAAACAGTTCTGAACGGATATTGATGCAACTTTCAGGAATAATAGATAATGGGTCAAGGAAGAACCCATTACATTTAGAGCAATGAAGGTCAAAGGTCAAGGTCACACTAAAGGTCAACAGCTAAAACACATCAGTGCTAATATCTCGGGATTCAGATAAGATAGAATCTGGTGGTTTTTTTTGCATTCACATCATCTCCCCTTCAGACATCAGATGGGTCAACACCTATGGTTCGATCACGTCACGTTTAGATATCATATGAAGCCATATCAAGCCTTGGCGGAGGTCTGCTCTCTGACTGCCTTGTATTTGTTTTGTAATGTGGTCTGTGTTGTAATGTCTCCCTACAGCCAACGGAAGCAGCAGAAGGATTTATTGGCTTCACTGCAGAAAGTTGTGGTTCCTATCTACTGCACCAGCTTCCTGGCAGTAGAAGAGGAGAAGCAGCAGAAAATTACAAGGGCAAGTTTCATACACACTAATGATAGTTTAGACTAAATTTTGTTTAACGGATGGATTTTTTTGTTTTACATTTATAATATTTCACGCACATAACATATTGTCCTCATTTCCATGCCACCTCAGTTGTTGCAGTTGTGGGAGAAAAATGGGTACTTTGATGAGGAGACAATTCAGCAGCTGCAGAATCCAGCTCTAGGACTTGGCCAGTACCAGGTGATTTGCCAATTAAATGTTTTCAAAGTCTAAAAGGTGATTTAATGTTATTTGAAATCCTCAAAAGTGCTTGCAATTATAACTATAGGATGTGATTTATTGATGTCTTTTTTAATACTAACTGCCAGGTTAGATTGTAAGCTAAAGCTACTTACAGAGGTGTTACATTTTGAAAAAGTAAAACCTTGTTAATAAAGAAAAATATCTCATATCGATGCCAGGTATTTTTTAAATTGTAATCTTTGTCTTGATGCAAGTGTGTCTGAAGAACTCCAAGTGAATTCCCTTTTTAAATGTTTTTTTTTTTTTTTTAATAAAAGTTTGTTCTGCTTTAATTTCTCAAGTTTTTTGCATACATTTCAATGTTTATTAGCATAATACAATGTACATCATTATGAAAAAAAATATTATATGTAATCGTATAAATATGTATTTTACTCCAGCTGTGCAGAAAAGTGTGAAAATGAGCCGTAAAAGTGCATGAAATTAACTTTGAAAAACTATGTACGGACCCTGTTTGTTTGTATTGTTTGTTTATTTAAATGAATGTATACTTGTGTGGAAATCTGACATTCCTTTCTCTGTCAGGCTTCTCTGATCACAGAGTATGCTGCTGTGGTTCAGCCAATCCAGCTCGCCTTCCAGCAACAGATCCAGTCTTTGAAAACCCAGCATGATGAATTTGTCTCCAGTCTGAAACAACAGCAGCCACCCCCACAGGCTGCTCCTGTAGCACAGCTGCCTACTCCTGCGGAACCTGAAAAGCCCCCCCCAATGACTACACAAGCAGGTGAGAATCCAGTTTCAGAACAGGAACAGAGTGAAGAAGGAAGATAAGTTATTATACATGATGTTATACTTATATGTAGACGTGAAATGTAAAGTCAGCCAGTGTAACCTAAAATCTACATGAGTATTTATCAGAACACAGAAATCCATTTTAAGAGTTTTTCTGCAGTTTCCAGGGATGATATTTTGGCCACTGCTGCCCATGAAAGACTTTTAAATATCCAGATTTTATGAGATACAAAAATCACCTCCTTATATCAGTACAGGAAGGAGGCCTGCCATTTTCTAGAAAGTTGTATCTATTAGTAACTCCTGAAACTCTGAAAGTCTCATCAATATCAGATTAAGATTACTTTACATTTTGGAACTTGTGCACTTCTCCTTGAAGCTTCTACACTCACCTGAGGATGGTCTGGTGCTCACTGGGTATCCTGCTGTTGTACTGAATGTGTCTCTGAAATATGAAATACAATTTAGTCTTTAAGATTTCAATCCCTTTTTTTCACAATCTGTTGGTAATTATAGGTCTTTTTTTAATGTATCAATATGACAAACTATATCACTACAAAATAAATATCTCTTTACCTAATATAAGTGCATTAACTCATCGTGTTGGTTCACATCTGTATATTTATCTTGTGTCAAAAGCAGGAGATGTCAAACCTGCCATGTCCGGTCCTCCTCCAGCAGAGTTTGATGGAGCCCCATCCAGGCCACAGGATCCTAGTAACCCAAGTGGACCATCGGATATCCCTCCCAATAAGCCTGCATGGTATGACCCCCAGCACATGGGTCCCTGGAACCCCAACCAACCGGTAAAAGCCTATGAACTCTTTGTGTATGGACTATGTGGTTTTAGTTGTTACTTGAATTAGGAAGCATCTGAACCAATATTGTGACTGACATAATGAAGTTTTTTTCTGATCAGAGTCTGTATTTTAGGTAACATGAGGCACTCTGCCCATTAGTGAGATTGTGTTATTGGCAAACTCGTTCATAGAAAATGGCCTTGTCTTGTATCTGCCTGCTGGTCTTTTAATGATCAACATCTCACCATGTCAGCTGTTAATAACTACCATTAATTATTCACTGTTGGAAATGTGTGCTCTAATCTGACACTATTGGCACTGAAATGTAAATACAAAACACAAATTAGCAAGACTACACTTACAGTTTTTATAACTTTGCCTTTTTTTTCTTCAGCCTCCTTTTGACCCAAACCAGCCACCCCCCCCTTGTCCTCCTTGGAACAGCCATGAAGGGATGTGGAATGACCAAAGGGATCCAGGGAACTGGAGTGGAGGCCCACCCAGGGAAGGAGGCCCATGGAGTGGGCCCGGTGGCTCTGACCCAGGTCCCCCTTCATGGAACTCTTATGACCAACAGCCACCGTGGGGAAACCAACCTGACCAGCCCCCCTGGGGCCAGAGGGAGCCCCCATTTCCTCCACGCATGCAGGCATGTGCCTGATTTATGTAGCTTCATTGCTTTTGAAGTGATTTATTTAACTGAAATTCTGGTCTTCATATTCCCTTGATTTTTCTCACAGTTTGACATGTGGTATATCTAATGTGCATTGTTACAGAGACCACCCCATTTCAGAGGACCCTTCCCTCCTCACCAGCAGCCTCCCCCATTCAACCAGCCTCCTCCCCCACCACATAATTTTGGACGTTTCCCTCCACGCTTTATGCAAGATGACTTTCCTCCAAGACATCACTATGACAGACCACCCTACACCCCACATCGATTCGATTACCCTCAGGGTGATTTCCCTGGAGGTGAACGCAGAGGTACAGAAAAGCAGTTCCTTTACTTGAAACAAACTCCTTCTGAATAAGATGTAAATTTTGTCATGTTAGAGGTACCTCAGTCTATTATTCCAATTTTTCATTACTTTGTCAATGACCCCCCCCCCCTCATCATGCTCTTTAGACATGCCAGGTCCTCCTCCTCACCACCATCCTAATCAGAGGCTCCCTCCTCCGGGTATGGGGGGTGATCACCCTCCTTGGGGTGGTGGAGGCCAGCACCCAGAGTTTGGACCACCCCCTCACGGCTTCAATGGCCATTCACCACACATGCGCCATCGACAGCACCCAGTCCAGGATGACCCGAGTCTTGTACCCAATGTCCCGTATTTTGATCTGCCAGCTGGTCTTATGGCACCACTGGTTAAAGTAAGTGAACAGTTTAAAGCTCATTAGCACCAAATACACTCAAACTCTGAATCTCATGATCCTCCTTGTATGTTGTGTTTTCCAGCTGGAGGACTGTGAATATAAACCTTTGGACCCTAAAGACATCCGCCTGCCCCCTCCTATGCCACCCAGTGATCGGCTGCTAGCTGCTGTGGAAGCTTTCTACAGTCCCCCCTCCCACGATCGGCCCAGAAACAGGTAGATTCACCGTCACTCAGTGGACAGGAAGAATACTTCTGAAATTATTAAATATTACAGTCATCTAATTATTGCATTGAGTTGTTTAAAATGTAACAACTGTAACTGCTGCAAAAACACAACTTAATATTTTCAGAGTTTTGTATTTCTGTCTTTAGGTTAACAGTAGTATTTTCTAAAATCTTAAAGATCTATCATTTCAGGCAGTTAGAATGGACTCCATAGACCTCCGTGCCTTTCAGATGTTTAAAGGCACATCAACTGATACATAAAAGCCCCTGTTGGCAAGGTTTATAGCTGGTCCTTGTTTGTTTCTCTTTCAGTGAAGGCTGGGAGCAGAACGGCCTGTACGAGTTCTTCAGGGCCAAGATGAGAGCCAGAAGGAAAAAGGGTCAAGAGAAACGCAACAGGTGAGCAAATCCCCCTCTGAAGCTTTGTCTCTTAACCTTTCATCCACTGCACCTCCTTATGTCTTATACTAACTTTTGTTTGAACTTTTGGTCAGACTTATGTGGTTTCAGTGTCTTTTAAACTTCTGTTGATGTGTATTTCAATAATACTAAATATGATTCATTAACTAATATTATTAATAGATGCAAAATTAATCCATTACAGTAAAATCTATAAATATACACAGAGGTATATAGAGAGAACGGCTACAAAAATGACACTGATGAGGTTGTGAGTGTAGGTGTATAAAGTAAAAGAGAGACATGTCATGTATGTCATCCTCTCTGATTTTCTCTCTTCTTCAGTGCACGTGGAGGCAGTCGCTCTAGGAGTCGTTCTCGAAGCAGAGGAAGGTCTTCGTCTCGATCCAGCTCTCGCTCCTCAAAGTCCTCCAGATCGCGGTCCCATTCATCTCGATCACGGTCCCGCAGCCGGTCCCGCTCCTACTCCAGATCCAGGTCTGTGAAT
Source organism: Siphamia tubifer (assembly GCA_020466265.1). Taxonomy (NCBI): domain Eukaryota; kingdom Metazoa; phylum Chordata; class Actinopteri; order Kurtiformes; family Apogonidae; genus Siphamia; species Siphamia tubifer. Next base: position 26,139,816 of record CM035786.1, on the reverse strand, counting down.
ACACACATTAGTAGTGCTGCTGATAACCGTAAGGGCAAGGACATGGTTGATCTACTCTGCTGTGACTGGTTGTTCCACTATATTGCTATTTGAAGCTGGAACCATTCATATTTTTTTGCATTTTTAGGTGCCAACTGTTTTCAGGATAGTTTTCGTTTAGAGAGATACCTGTATCTGACAGCAGCTAAGTTGTTACAGCTCCATTATTACCCTAGTCTTGTCAGAGGAGGCTGACAAGATATTAAATCATCTCTGCACAGTTTCACCAACCTAAGCACATGTGGTATTCCTGGTCCTGGTGTTCAGTGCAATGTTACACAGTGTCTTCAATATATGCTTCATTCAGAAGGTGTTTAGTGTTAATGAAAGCTTATGAATTGAGTGGAGTTTTGATACAGTGTTGTGTGGCAAGTTTGACGTCCTTTGTGGTTTAAATCAAGGCATTTATTCCAACATTCCCTCTTTTTAGATCCAGGAGTAGGTCTAGGTCATCCCGTAGTCGCTCTCGCTCAAGATCCAGATCCCGATCACGTTCCCCCAACAAAAGACGCCGTGCTGCGAAATCCAGGAGCTCTTCCCCTCCGTAAGTGTTCCTGTGTATTGCTCAGTCATAAACGTTGTTGATCATGCATTGCATTTTAGTTGATCTTAGATTCTTGTCCCTCAACAGCTCTACATCAGTCCTGGGTGGCCCTCCTCCCAAACTGTCTACAGATGCCAGGCTAGGGGAGGAGAACAAGGGGCATCAGCTGCTCATGAAGATGGGTATGCTCTTTGCTTTTGTTAAATTTTAATATGCGCTTTTTAATAAGACGAAATGTTCTTTGATGTTTGGGGCGTTAACTACTGGTAGGTTTTCTTGTCTTGTCCTTTCTGCTGTAGGTTGGAGTGGTTCAGGAGGTCTGGGGGCCAAAGAACAAGGCATTCAAGACCCCATCAAGGGAGGTGACATCAGGGATAAGTGGGACCAGTATAAAGGTGTGGGGGTGTCACTGGATGACCCTTATGAGAACTACCGCAGGAACAAGAGTTATAACTTTGTTGCCCGAATGAAAGCCAGAGAAGAAGGTACACAGTAAAATCCTTTTATTTACTGAATTCCAATTTGCATTCCTGACTTTAACTTGTATTATTTTTTTTATGTTACTCATATTCATTTCAAATCATAGTTTGCTCTTGTGTTGAATAGAATAGAAAAATAAGCCGAGGCATTGATCAGATCACTCTAACTTTGAATGTGATTACTGATTTTAAGCAATGATGAATACTGATGATAATAATGAATTTGGAATACTGTTGGGATCAAACTTTTGAAATATCTGAACTACAGAAAGTGTTTGGAGTAGAGCATTTTACCTATGAAGTTTTTGCAACATTGTCCTCCTGAATTTGTTCCCGGAAATCTGAAATGTGATCTGGGAACAGTTCAGAAGTTCTGGGCATTGGTATGGCGGTTGCCCTGTGGGAAATTCAGACTTGTGATGTTACACAGAAAGATAATTTAATTTTAAGACAGTGTTGTACAATAGATCAGACTTGGTCTAAACAGAAACCAAATATTCATTGTTAATAGAAAGAACAAAAACAGGTTGTTCTCATCTGTGATTAAATAGTGAGTAGAATAATAACTTCAGTTTGGAATTTGGTCTCTTAGTCTATGTTTCCTTGTTGCAGTGAATCGGGAACCTCAGGAGGCCCCTCCCACTGACTGATGACGCTATCTGGTCCTGTCATCCTCCCCTTCTCTGCCCTGCTGCCACCTCCACCATCACTCTGATCACTGTGACTGAGTCCTATCTGGAACAACAGGACTCAAGTCAGCTCACAAATCCTCATTTCATAGATGAAGTCCAACACAGCAGGGAATCCTATGATAGATTGGTGTGGATGAGGACAAAGCATCAGCATTTTAGACAGCACTAACTCTGTCAGCAGTGTGAATGAGGCGGTCTTTGCAGGGACAGTGGAAGGTGACAGCGGTGCACAGCCCTCTGATTTTTGTATTTAGGCATAAAATGGCTGACTCAATCTGTGCCTCAACATTTGAGTTTGTTGAATAACTGAAAATAGAAGCAAAATGTCAGTGCAAGTGAGGGGATAATCAGATGTATCTCAACATGTAAGGAGAATGCAAATACAGTATGTGAATTTTTTTTCCCATTTTGTTTTTTTTTTCCACATCTATCATCAATTCTTTTCCATTATTTTCCTAAGGGTCAGTTCACACAAGTAATTGAAAATACCTTTGAACCTTGTTATGTTTACTCTAAAATGCTTATGTTTATTTGCAGAGACGAAGATGTTCTTTTATAAAACTTTAATACTGTCTTCTAACTTGTCTGTGTTGTTTTGAATCATCTACATTACACACTCTGTAATAATTTTCTATTGAATAAGCAATTCCAGTGATGGGTGTACGTGCAAATCTCAGATTATCTGTTATGATACTGTACATGGCCAGAAACTACCTTTTTTTTTTCTCCGACTTGAGTGAACTGACTCTTAAAGATATAAATAAGGTGGTCTGGTGGCTCCATTGATTATCAACGTTTCTGATTATTGTGACATTTCCATGTGATGTCTGGAAAAATGTAAGTTATAGTTGTAGTGCTTAAATAAAACCACAAAATACGAAGCTTCTCATTTGAAACAGTTGCTTTTCCCTTCTCTCATTATATAAAAATAAACAGAACTCCGACTCAGAAATCTGTCATTTTTATTCTTGGTATTTAATAAAAGTAGACCTGTAAGTGATTTTGCAGTCCAAATCACACAAAGACCTCAAATTTGGTTATGTTTTTGCAATTATTGATAACTGATAATTATATAATGACATTGTCCGTTGAGATAAATTATTTTGAGACCGTATCCTTTTGCAATACTTTTATTTTATTTTATTATTAGCTCATCTGGGGATGAGCTATTGCCATTGCACTGTGTCCACAATTCACTAAAATGGCTTCTCCCTCAGTTCTCAACTGATTGATTCATTAGATAGATCTAAGCACGAAGCACAAAACTTAGCACTTTGTCAAAATTAGCCTTTGTAAACAATTAGTTTACAACTTTGTTTATTTTTCAGTTGCTCACTAAAATCACTACTTTTCCCTCAGTTCTCAACAGATTGCATTTCAGTTTCAATCCAGATCAAAGAAAGAAATTGCCCCAGTATTAGTTTCCACCAACAACCTCCTGCAGCAATTAACAGCTTTAACCACAGTAATATGTCATTACCCAATTACCTACTTTTGTTCTGTCAGATGTTACTCCAGAAGAGCTTTGGGGGCTTCTTATACCATTCACACGGTTTTTGCAGATGTTGATAAAAACAGACAGCTACATAGTGGTATTTGGTTTTATGATCCATTGAATGACTCCCTTTAGTTGATAGCTAGACAGCTATCTGTTGACAGTCCGGGTGGGCACAGGGTCATTGTGCCTATATATATATATATATATATATATATATATATATATATACATATATATATATATATATATATATATATATATATACACATATATATATATATATATATATATATATACACACATATATATATATATATATATATATATATATACACACATATATATATATATATATATATATATATATATATATATATATATATATATACACATATATATATATATATATATATATATATATATATATATATATATATATATATATATATATATATATATATATATATATATACACACACACATATATATATATATATATATATATATATATATATATATATATATATATATATATATATATATATATATATATTTTTTTTTTTTTTTATTTTTTTTTTTTATTTTATTTTATTTTATTTATTTATTTTTTTTTTTATGTCCCATGCTTTTATTATGACGACCGGATGTTGGAAACTCGGTGCCGGAAGTACAGAGTCCGGTTTTTCCTGTTTTAATGCAAACATCACAGGTGCACCTTCTGGCTGTCCCAGGTGGATGCTGCCTGTACCGTTAGAATACTCTCCTGTGAGGATTGTGTCGGTGCTACTGAACCAGACCGTACCGGGTTAAATATGTCAGCCAGCGCAGTGTACGTGCTGGACCTGAAAGGGAAGGTAAGGCTCATTGACAGACGGACATATGAAAGAATAATGAGAGTTTATGCAGCAGGCAGCAGTTGTGGGGCCGGTGTGTCAATGTCAAATATATAATGCTAAAGAAAACAATGTTAAAATAATAGATGGGTCAAGTGTTTACAGACTGACATGTGTCCAGATGTTAGCACATGGACTAATGATGGTCTGCACATCCATCCTTGCTTTTCTAATGACTACAGAGAGTTTTACTCAGTTTAATCTCGTATGAATTATACTGTGATCAGTCATAGCATTATGACTAGTGACAGGTGAAGTAGTGCTCATAATGCACAATACCCACTTCTCAGTGGATGGGATATGTTGGGCAGCATGAGAACATTTAATCCTCAAAGATGATGTGATGGAAACGTACAGAAGGATCAAATGTAAGGATTTTAGTGACTTTAACTGTGATGATCAAATGACTGGTTCAGAGTATCTCCAAAATTGTAGGCATTGTTAGGTGTTTGTTGATTGTAGTGGTTAGAACCCACCAAAAGTCAAGCAGACCTCCACTCATTTGAGCAGCTGTAGACCATAACACCATTACCACCAATGTAATATTGTGTAGGTCACAGTTTTGCTGGCAAAACAGATCTGAACCAACCCATGGATAGAACAATACCTCTGCAACTGTCCTGGTGTCTGGCATGGAGATATTACTGGCAGGTTCTTTAAATCATGCAAGCTTTAACATGGGGCCTCCATGAATAGCATTTGTTTGTCTAACACAGGGATGGCCAACCCTGGTCCTTGAGAGCCACAATCCTGCATGTTTTAGATGTATCCCTCTTCTAACACACCTGATTCAAATGATCAGCCTATCATCAAGTTCTGCAGAAGACTGCTAACGACTGTCAGGTGTGCCCAAAAGAGGGGTGTATCTAAAACGTGCAGGATTGTGGCTCTTAAGGACAAGGGTTGGCCACCCATGGTCTAACACAGGAATGGCCAACTCCAGTCCTCAAGGGTCAGTATCCTGCACATTTTAGACATTTCCTTCTTCCATCACACATGGAAGCCATTACATAATTATCAGGCTTATGCAGAGCATGATAATGAGTTGATCATTAATTGAATCAGGTGAATTATTGCACATCTTTGCAATATGAATATTGCATACTGTATTATTGTGATAACAATATATATTTTTTAATATATTGTGCAGCCCTACTATAAATAATAATTTACACCAGTGATTCCCAACGCTTTTTGGCCTGTGACCCCATTTTAATATAAAAAATTTCTGGTGACCCCAGACACGCAAACGAAATGTCCTTTTTTTGTTGTTGCAAATAAATGTTAATTTTTGATGACATTTAGTTTATATAATGTATATTATTATGAACAGATGCAGAAAAGCCATGTGTAGGTTACTGTGCAAAGAGAATTTTGTTTTCCTGTACAGTCAGTCCAACTTGTATTTACAAAGCTGCAAATTAACACTGAACAAACACTAACTCAAACTATGAATTATGAAAGAGCTGCAACATCTGAAACTGACCACAATGAACATTTGACAGATAAACAGTACCATAGTGCTTCAGTTTCATACTCACAATCTGTCATGTGTTTTATGGATTGGGATTGTCTGTCTCATCTCACCATATATTTTTATTAGTACTTTTTTTTTTTTTTAATCAATTCTTGAAAATTGTGGGTGATCCCATCTCAATTCCAGGTGACCCTACATGGGCTCCTGAGCCCAAGATTGAAAAACAATGATTTACACCCTCCACTTGGTGCTTCCCTGTGCCTGTTATTGTTTAGTTTATTTCATAAATGCTGATTTGTTCTTTTTTTTCTTTTTTTCTTTTTACCACTCAGTCTGTGTCAGAGCTCAACATCACAACAGTAAAAGCAGGTCTGGTCTGCTTCATATCTTTCAGGTGCTGATCTGCAGGAACTACCGTGGAGATGTGGACATGTCAGAGATTGAACATTTCATGCCCATCCTGATGGATAAAGAGGAGGAGGGAAACCTGTCTCCCATCCTGGCCCATGGAGGAGTTCGCTTCATGTGGATCAAACATAACAACCTGTACCGTATCCTTCAAACGTCCTGCAACCACATGTACACATCTTACACCGAAAATTGGAAAAGTGCAGTCCAACACAGTCTACAGTGCTGAGAATGGTTTTATTTATTAATTTTTGTTGCTCCTTCTAGTTATTTTGCTGTGGCAAACCAGAGGCTTAAGTTTTCTACTACATCCACTTAGTTTTTATTCACCTTAACCTGGGTCTTATAAGTTGTTGCAACTTCAAAAAAGAACGCCTGTGTGTCCCTGGTTTTTTCTTTTCTCTATAAAATCATTCAGGTAAGCTGTTGTCTGTATTCTACACTATCCTTCTCAACTAGTGGATTGAAGCCCAAAAGTGGGTTCTGGATTTTCTATGGGGCTTCACAAGGAGATTATGTAGTTATCTGACATCACTTTGACAAGATGTGGTGTAAATATGACCCCAGGTATGAGTGAGGAATGTCATTTAATGTAACCAATGCAATCAGTTTCAATAAATGTGAATAATAATAATAATAATAATAATAATAATAATAATATGTAATTTGCTCTAATGGTCTTGCTTTGAGTTCTGTACAAGTCAGTTGTGTTGTAATGATTTTGGGACAATGCAGATCAATGCATCTTAATAACATGTCACATTTATCCATGTATGAATCAACCTGAAGTGTTTTAATGACACCTTGTCCTTTGCCTTCATCTTTCAAGGTTAGACCTTGTGTTGCTCTAGATCTTAATATTATGTATATATGTGGCAAATTATTATCAGGTTTAATCATGTTTGAATCAGATATGATTTTTAAAAAATATGTTTTTTGGGTTTGTTTTTCTTTAGCTTATTGGTTTATTTAAGAGGGACTATGCACATTTCTGAACACCATTGTATAAAAATACACCCATGTAGATATGCCAGAATTAACCTTAAAAAAATAGTATCAAGGACACAGATATTCATGACCTTTGGATTATTGAAGGTATTAAAGGTGTCTCCTACTTCTGTTTCAGCTATTTGTTTTAACTAAAAAAACGGCATAATTAATAGAACAAGTAGAATAATTAGGTGAATTAAAGAGTTTATTTCATGAACAGAGTCAAGAAAAAAGGAGTTCTATAGCCGTGGTTTGATCTGTGACTGGCTCATGGTTAAATGTTCACTTCCAGTTGTTGTTGTGGTTCTGTATTCTGCCAAACATTAACAAATGAGAATCTTTTTTTTCTCACATTGACCTCTGACCAAAAATGATATAATTTATATCTGACAGTTATGGTAGTTTGTCCAAAACTATGCAATATTCAGAAGTGACAGTAAAATGTAACCTCTATGTTATGAAATTCTATTAAGTTCATATTAATATCAATTGTCAGTCTCAGACTGAGTGGATCTGTAGGTTCATGAGGTAACAGTGTGTCTTGTCATGAACATGTATAACCAGCCTATGGCTCACACTTTGTTTGTGGCATCTTCAGGTTTTCTCAGAATACTTCAAAGAACTGGAGGAGGAGAGCATCAGGGACAATTTTGTCATCATTTATGAGCTCCTGGATGAACTGATGGACTTCGGTTACCCTCAGACCACAGACAGCAAGATTCTACAAGAGTAATTCTTTTTCCCTAACCTTTTTTATTTGAAGTTTTGTAACACAGACACTGTTTCGTATGTGACAAAATAATTTAAAATGAATTGGTGCAGAATTTCCTTTTTTTTTTTTTTTTTTTTTTACATGTACACACAAACAAAACAAAACTTGAAAAACACTCCGAGAGCACAGACTCCACCAAGGCAGAACCCCCCCCCCAAAAAAAGACATTCATGTAACCCCCTCCCCAAAACTTTTATCACAAACAAAAACATAAATCCATCAGTTTCTTGGTGGAGTAACACACAAACCCAAGAAAAAACTACACCAACCGTCTTCATCAACACAAAAAAAGGGCTTGGAAGGTTCACATGTAGAAGTACAAAACTACTTAGAGAGCGCAGACTCCACCAAGGCAGGTCAGTCCCTCTAAATGAATGATAAGTTTCACTTTCATTTCTGCGAGTCTGTGAGCAGCGGTCTGCCCCGACCAACCAAAGGAAACACCCTTGCACCACCACCACCCCCCCGCCACACACACGTATCTCCACCAATGACCACCAAATGTAGCTTATTTTTTCCTTATGTCAGTGTCAACATTTCCTGAAAATTTCAGCCAAACATGTCCATAACTTTTTGAGTTGTCTTGCTAAAAGTCAGACACAAACGGATAGACGCTGGCAAAAACACAAGAGGCAAGAAGTGTCATTCTAATTTTTTCCAATTTGATGAAATACGGGACATTCCAGGCAATATATATAAAGCAAGGGAACTGTGGTGATTTCCATTTCAAGGCAATCCTGTTCCTCGCAAGAATGAAAGGTGAAAGAGTTACTTTGGGAAGTGGAAAGGGAAGGTGCACTGACAAAAATCCCAAATAAGACACTCCAGGGTTTTGGATTAATGTTCCTGCCAATCACATTAGAGGTGATAATACTTCTGTCTGTTTATATAAAGTTCTCTCCACTGTGGCAGATACATCACTCAGGAAGGGCACAAGCTGGACACAGGGGCCCCACGCCCTCCTGCCACCGTCACTAATGCTGTGTCCTGGAGGTCAGAGGGCATCAAATACAGGAAGAATGAAGTCTTCTTAGATGTGATTGAATCTGTCAACCTGCTGGTGAGTACAGCTCCATATTATCATCTATTTACACCAACAGAGGTGTAGTACATTAACTGAATATTTACCATTGAAATGAATTATTTAGTTAAAATGCTTGATTATATAGGGACGATTAACAATAACAAATATAGAGTGGCAAAAACATCTACCTATTTCAGTAGAAGACTATATAATCTAATTTATGGAAAAAATTTTGTTGGAAGTATATAACTTTTTTTTTTTTTTTAATTTTCCTTAGCCATAAGTCACATTACATAAATGGAAATTCAAAATGCTGGAGGAACTGTGGTTGTCACACTGCACATCATTTCCACATGTTCTGGGAGTGTCCAAAAATGAACTGTTATTAGAAGGAAATAACATAAACCCATAGAAATTATTCTTATTTAGCTTTTGATGTCAAAAATATATTTGGGATACATTTCTCCAGACATCCAAAACATAAATACATAGTTCCAAGGCACTCTCTTAAAAGTGAAGAATAAAAAGCCTTTATTAAACTGGCTTGGTTACAAAAACCTATAAAAACATATAAAAACATATAAAAACCCCAACGCTTTTCGGCATAAATGGCCTTCATCAGGGAGGTAAAAAGTGTAGTCTAGAAAGCAGTGACTTCTAGACTACACTTTTTACCTAATTAGTAACACTGTTATGTGTAGGCTGGTGATTGGTTGGCTCTGTTTTAAATACCTCTTCCTGTTTTGTGACAAGTCTGACTCCCTGATGAAGGCCATTTATGCCGAAACGCGTTGGGGTTTTTATATGATTTTATAGGTTTTTGTAACCAAGCCAGTTTAATAAAGGCTTTTTATTCTTCACTTTTAAGAGAGTGCCTTGGAATTTTTCTTTGTTTTTGCTGTTTTTTCCTATCCAATAGAGCACCTCTAATTATTATTACTTATTTTGAGTCCAGGTAGCGCTCCTTAAGCAAACTTTTTTTTATAAATACATAGTTATTGAGCATTTTACTAGCTGTACACAAAAAAGCAACAACTAAAGGATGGGTGACACAAGAAGACCTGACATACACATGCGAATTTACAAGATAGAAAGAATAACTTTCACTGTAAATTTGAAGATGGATTTTTTTGTACAACACTGGAAGGGATGGGTGAAGTCTGTACATCCTTTAAGACCTGATTTTGTCGAGATGACTGGATGAATATGGACTCAAAGTTCTCTGAAGGAAATTAATTTATATACTTTTATGTGTTTTTCTCGAAATATTGTTTCTTTACTCCGTAATCCTGTTTGCCAAGATAATTATGAGCTTCTGTAAATGATGTATGTATGTATATTTAGTTATATAGATATGTATATTGTATGTATGTATATATACATATTTAGGTATATATGTGGAAATGTATATGCATCTATATACATTTTTTTTTGTCTGCATCCATTCTCTGGAACTATATACGTTGTTTCTGTTTTGTAAAAATCAAAATTCCTCCAGTAAAAAGAGAATTCAAAAATATATATTGATAATGTGAGCTTTAGAAACATCCAGAACATGTCTCCTGTACTTCTAATTGCTCTGTATTCACACCTCAGGTCAGTGCCAATGGTAATGTGCTGCGCAGTGAGATAGTGGGTTCCATCAAAATGAGGGTGTTCTTGTCTGGGATGCCAGAGCTAAGGCTGGGCCTCAATGACAAAGTCCTGTTTGAGAACACTGGACGTGAGTACCAGCCGCCAGCATTTCACAGAATTAATTATGAACGACGAACCACAGACGGCATTTTATTTGTATCCCCTCATGTCTCCAGGAGGGAAAAGTAAATCAGTGGAACTTGAAGATGTTAAGTTCCATCAGTGTGTCCGTCTCTCACGCTTTGAAAATGACCGCACCATCTCCTTCATACCTCCAGACGGAGAGTTTGAGCTCATGTCCTACAGGCTCAACACACACGTAAGGCAGCAGATGAATGTTGGAGGTGTCTGTCATCATCTTCATTTCCCTACTTCAGTAATTTAATGTTTTGTTAATTAAAGGGGTCATATTTAGCTAATCCTACTTTTTTTTGTCCGTTATTCATTTATTTCTGTATATGGACCCTAATACTTCATAAAGTTGCAACATTCCAGCTGCTACAACACAATCTTTATATTAATCAAGTGGATTACTGCAACCTGTTTTAATACCTGCTTAATTTATTACATCTATAATTAATTACATTATGGCATTTGCACATATAAGTTCAAGACGCCAAGTATGATATAATTGTTTGTCAGCAGCAGTGGTTGTATTCCATACTGAAAATATAATAATAAATAAAAATGGATCAGATTTCTATAGCGCTTTTCTATGTATACACATACTCAAAGTGCACAGTGGGTCCATTCATTCACTCTCACATGCTCCCTCTGGTAGTGGTAAACTACATATGTATCCACAGTTGCCCTGGGTTAGATTGACAGAAGTGTGGTGGCCATTTTACATCTACGGCCCCTCTGACCACCACCAAACATTCGTACACGAGTGAGAGTACTGGAGGTAGGGAGGGTAACGTGTGTTGCCCAAGGACACAGCAGCACATGACTAGGACAGAGCGGGATTTGAATCGACAAACCCTTCAGTTATTGCATGATTTGCTCGACCCACGGCTGCCCCTAATATATCCATACTTAGAATTGATTACCTAAACTGTTGAGTTATTGGTTGAATTGGACAGAGGAGCACAGCCAACAACCTAGAATGTGTGGAGTGTGAAGTAGCAGATTCTTTTGCATTTAACTTCGAACCTCCCTTCTGGTGTCATTACTCAGAAATAGGGTTGAAATAGACCTGTGGAGTAGAATTAATGAAGAATTCAGACCCAAACAGAGCATTTACACTTTATGTAGACCCCAGCGAAATATTTTAAAATGTATAATTCTATTTAAAAAAGCAAAATATCACTTCTTCAGCATAATCTGACTAGATATTTAGTGTTTGAAGTTGGTATTACAGCCTGTAGTTTGTGCTACAAGTAGCATCAAGTTACCAGTCATGAAGAAGCCACCTCTGTGAATGAGAAGAACGTCTGATTCCCAGAGTTTGTTTCAGGAATACATACGATTACATGCATATAGATTTATATTAATGATTTAGATAATACACAAACATGACCGTTCAAATGTTTTAGATGTGTATTTCACGAAGTTGTTGAGTAGTTAAGGGTTCAGAACATTTTCCATTTGTAATTCTCTAACAAATGTTCTTTCTATCCCCACATATGATTTGAATGTTTAGAAATGTTTTAACATCTCAATCAGGAAAATGTACTTTACTATTTAAAATACTGTTTTTGAAGGTTACTCTACTAGTATTAATGGTACTAACTAGTCCTAATAGCTAAATAGCAGTGTCACTGAACTGTATAACATTTTGTACCTTTATGTTTTATGTCCTTAGGTTAAACCTCTGATCTGGATTGAGTCAGTCATAGAGAAACACTCGCACAGCAGAATCGAGTATATGATCAAGGTACGTCACCAGAACCACAGTAACCTGCACAACACACTGTAACTCTCAAATGATGTAACAAACATAATTCCATCCCAATAGGCCAAAAGTCAATTCAAGAGGAGGTCTACAGCTAACAACGTTGAGATCCACATCCCAGTGCCCACTGACGCAGATTCACCTAAATTTAAGACCACTGTGGGGAGTGTCAAGTGGATTCCTGAGAACAGCGAGATAGTCTGGTCCATCAAGTCCTTCCCTGTACCTCAAATCTACAAATAAGTTTTTAATTTACAAATCAAATTATGACTCAAAATACTGCTTCAAAGTATCTCAATTATATGTGGTAAATAATATAGTACTAAATGAAGTATGCCTACATTAGGTTGAGCAGTGTCTTTGCTGAATGTCGATACTGCTGCAATCCCTGTAAATATACCGTTTTTAATGAATGTCTTTGTATATTTCAGGGTGGTAAAGAATACCTAATGAGAGCCCACTTTGGTCTGCCAAGTGTGGAAGCAGAGGACAAAGAAGGAAAACCTCCCATCAGTGTGAAGTTTGAGATCCCCTACTTCACCACCTCAGGCATCCAGGTGAGAAACAACCTGACCCAGACCATTCACATGAATATCAACACCGATATACGGTAATGTGTGGTTTCTTAGTGTTAAACCGTGGGAGAAAAATAAATCTAAATGCTGCTTATCATAGGTAAAATAATAGAAAATGTGAAGTACCGTTGCAAAATGTAGTGAAATAAAATGAAATACCTGCAAACCAAATAAAAACTGTCCCAAATCTCCTAAGTGTAATGATGATAAAATAGATTCTGTGCAGCTAGAAAGTACATAATCTGAGTTCATAGGATAATATTTAAAGTAAAGAGCTTTATATCCTGTCTGGTAAATTATATATTTTAGCTGTGAAAGGAGATTATAATTATTAAAAAAATACTGCTCATGTGAAGGAGAGTTTTTATACTATTTTTTTCATTTACTGCGCAAGTACGTTATGTCACTCGCTTTGAAGCTACCAGTCAAGATGGTATAATAAATGCTGTGTGCACTGATAAAAATTATTAATATGGCAAATGTAGCAGTGCAAACACTTATAGAAGTATATGTTTAAAGCATCTGAGGTTTCATGTCTTTCTTTTCTTGTAAATATATTTTATTCTCAAAGATATTACAGATGTTTCATGTTGTGATAGACACCCCTGGAGATTAATTTTATCATTAAGTTTCATGTTAACATTATTTTGTTTGAGTGAGCAGATTTGAATTTAAGATACTTTAATATGACATTAACTTTCGGCTTTAAGCCTGCAGGTCTCTATCTAGATTGCTATTATCCCTTTTTTTGGAAATAATTTGCCTGTGTCTGATCTAGAATGAACATGACACAGTAAAGGATCATATCCATAGAGTATGGTGTGCATCACATGCTCGTCTTTATCGGTTTAGTTTTTCATAACACCTGTTAAACTAAAATAACGCTAAAGAGAAATCAAACTAAAACTAGTAAATTCCTCAAGATACAACTAAATCAAAAGGTACTTATACACTCTTAAACATATGTGAGTGATGAATGAAAGCATCCGGTTTGTAATAAATATGTTGTAGATGTCCAAGTTTTGTAGTTTATCTATGAAGCTGAAGGTGCCTCTCTTGTATGTGTGTAAACAACTGTGCAGTTCTTTCTGTGGCCACCAGGAGGCACTGTGGCTAAAGGAATAGAGTTTGAAAAGTAGATAAAAGTCAGGACTTGGAATCACAGCTTTTGTGGCGTTGTCCATCACTGACACCTAGTCTGAACTCTAGAGGAAAAAAAGTCAATAATAGAAACGGGTCAGAATAAAAGTCAAAGCCAAAGCTACACAACAGTCCTATGTTATGACTTTACACAGTTCATGTGGTTATTAATAGATGAATAAATCCTTTTCACACTTAAGGAAGATATTTTTTGTTGTTGCTAAAAACAAGTTTATGATTCATGTTCATGTAAATTAGTTTTATTGAAAGTGAAAGTGAACAATCCATCATCTCTTTATGAGTTTAGTCACTGTAATTTCCTATAAGCTGCCCTTTTAACTCAGGAACTACACATATTTCAGATTCTTTGGGGCATTGTAGCAATGGTTATAACATTTGTGAAGTGGAAGCCCTTAAACATTTGGGAAAGAACTGCTCTGAGAGTTTGGAATGAACTGGAAGTATGTAATGTTTGAATAATAATATTTTACAGTCCCAGCAGCTAGCACCTGTGTCCATCGGGTCACACTTCCAGTGGACTCTGGACAGAGCCATAAAGCTCACATTCTCAGGTTTTCACAGAGTCTTTTTTTATTGGTGGTACTTGAAGATTTAACTCCAATCTGCACTTATTCCATTAATGCTGGTTGACTTTGTTGGATACTGGTTATAGCGTGTGTGTGCGATGATGTAGCTTGTGGTTTAAAGTGTACATTTAGCATCCTGAGGGGCTTATCAGCAAATATAAGACACAAAAAACATCTAATGTCCGGGTGACTTACCAAGGAAACATTTACATTCATGCCTTGTGATTTATTAATTAAAATTCCTTTTTTTCCCTGACATTTCCATTATAGTTGTAGTTAAATATTTACACTAACAATACTGGCAAATAATTATTTTACACCAGTATTGGATGACATAACTGCTGATTAATTAAAATTTCCTTAATGTTTATGAAGTGACACAAACAGTTGAGATATATAATTGACAAGTAAATCTCAGATTGCTGGTTTGAAAAGGCATTCCACAAACCAATGGTGGTTAAGGTTAACCCTTTAAGCTATTCCACTGTAAAAAATAAAATAAGCAACAAAATGAACAAAAACTGCCAAAGTGATCAGTAAAATAAACAAAAATTAATAATAAACTAAGAAAATAATATATAACATGAACAAATTAAGACACTAACAGAACACAATTGAAGAAAAATAATAAAATAAATACACAAAATGTAGAAAAAATAAACTAAAATTGGCAACAACATCAACAGAAACTAATAAATATTCACAAAATGACAAATTACACAAAAAAGGCAAACAAAACCCCAACAAACAAACAAAAAACAAAATGAAGTTTAAAAAAGGAATAAATGACTAGTGTTGTAATTCGGTTCCAATAGTTTTAGTTTGGGCTTTTTCTTTTTCTAAATCCGTTGCTTTTCGACACCCGTACATTAGTTCCATCAACAAAATTCTCACTAAAATAACAAAAAAACACCTTGAATTGTTCTGAAATTTTAAACTAAACCATCCAATCATAACATGTCAGTGCTGACGCATCAGGAATTAAAGGGTTAACTCCCTTTATTATCCCCTTAAAGAAACGTAGTAGAAGAATCCCAGAATCCCAGGTTCATCAAGTCCAAGTCCTGCCATGCATTGGCTCCAAGCTGAACACTGAACACAGGTGATTCCACTAATTATCCCATTTACCTGTTTGAGGCATTGTACTCATTGTACTCATCGCAATGGGCTGGTTCAGTGAACAAGTTGGAACCAATACATGGCACGACTTTGACTTGATGAACCTTGGATTACCCACCTCTGAAATGTAGTGTCTGCAGCACTTTATCCTAAAACCCACAGCACCATTAGCAATTAGCATTAACATATAGCATACATTAGGAGCAACGAGCTGCCATTGAAGGTGCCAACTCCATTTTGATCAACACTGAGGCTAAGGTCACACACAGGAGAATGAACCCACATGTGTGTTTATAATGGCGGGTAAAACCAGAAGACCTGGAGCAAGTGTGTATGACTTGAACTTCTAGCTGTGGGTCAGCAGTGCTACCCACCACACCAGAGCGCCACGTCTGTGTGGCTATATTAACAACTACCTTTCAATTGTCTATGACCTCCTGACCCAGTATGAACCTACCAGACCCCTCAGGTCATCTGGATGTGATCTTTCTTCAGTTCCTAGAGTCAGAACCAGACACAGAGAATCTGTGTTCTGCTTCTATGCTCCACACGTCTGGAACAAACTCCCCAAAAGTCTCAGATCAGCTGAAACACTCGGTTTATTTAAATCCAGCTTAAATTAAAGACCCACCTGTACTCGGCTGCATTTGAATAGAATTGTTGTTCATCAGTTTAGATCTGCACTGTTTCTATTAAGCTTAAAATGTTTATCTGTTTTATCTATTTATGGGTTTTTTGTTGCTTTTTAATTTTATTTAATGTCTATACTTTTTGTTGTTGTTATAATATGCTATATGTAAAAAACAAACAAACAAAAAAACGCCTTGCTTTGCCTTATTACAGAAACATTGAGGAAAGGGAGATGGAAGAAGTTTAATAATTTGTTGTGTATTTGTATATAAAAAGTACAGAAAAATATAAATACACTCAATGCAGTTTAATTCCAAGGAAATCTTACCAATCTTTCACCTTGCAACTACAATAATGATAGTATTACACATTTCATAAAGTATGAGTCACACAAGAAACTGGGCAAGCTTGAAGATTTAATCAGAAAACGTTTATTTTACAAAGGCCATAATTTTATTTACGCTCACAAAATGAATGCTATTTGTTTTTAATTATTAATTGGACAGTGTGACCTTTATTGTGTCATTTTGTTTGGGTTCCCAGTTTTAATATGAATAGGAAACTATGGGACTTGTGAAATAAAAGTACAGCGATGTGCTCCAAGAATAAAATCTATGAAAAGTAACAGAGGAACTGACTGATTTAGTCTAGAATATGTTGTGATCGGTGCAGTGAAGTCGTCAGTGGAAAAGAAGTGGATTAAGAAGCAACCAAACTCAGTTTAAAGAGATTTTTATTGTGATGCAAGTTAAAAGAAATGTTGGATTGTAGATTCAACATTTCCAACATTTGGAGTTTTTACAACAGTGATGAAATAGATCTGGATTTCTTTAGACCTGTCTGTTTTATGTTTTTGCTGTTTGACATATGTAGTCCAGGCACTATTTGGAGTCCTTCAGTTCTGTTGGATATAGAGAGATTTACAGGCTGAAAGATTTACAGTCTAAATGTGACTCGACCATGAATGAAACTTTTTTTTTTTTTTATTTATAAGTTTCAGTGAGCACTTTGGTCTGTTTCCTGTAAATATCACTATGACAATCTTTTTATGTGCAACATTTCTATGCCACTATAAATTCACTTCGTACAAGCCTGACCTGAACCCCAAGTCAGGAAAATTGATCAGAAATTATGAATCCTAGACTTTTGTGGAGGCAGAAAACACCCCCAAAACTTTGAGTTACAAAATGACCAGTTCCCTGATTCAAAGGCTTTTTTTGTTTTAAATTGTCAATTCACTAGATGTATAGAGAACTGAGGTACTATTTCTCTTTCATCTTCCAATTAAGTGCCGTGAAATAAAAAAAGAGGTTAAAAAAGAAGAAATAAGATAAGTGCTATCGAAGATGAACTATAATACAATATAAAAGATACAAATAAAATCTATTTACAATAACAGTAGTGCAATACAGTAATGCTTACCATCTTAAGTTTCCTGTTATTTAAAAAAAAAAAACTTTATATAACTTTTCAACATTTCTAGAGCTTTTTTTGTTTTTTACATTTAACAAATATAACACTTATAATTTCAAATAATGTGTTCATAATTTAAAGATTGACACCAGACATGAAAAACGGTGCATTCTGGTACATGTAAGGAAAAAAATAAATAAAACGGGTCGTTCACAATATAGAAAAGTGAAATATATTTACTGTTACAGGTATCATATTCACATAGTGGAAAAGAGGATCCCATATTTTATTACATTTGTTGATGGAGCCAGTTAGGTTAAAAGTGTTATTCCGCTGAAAACCGCTTTTCCTCCCTCTTTTTTGAATCTGATGGGTCACTCTGAGTTACCAACACATGCTGCGTTTGCTGTGTGGTGTGTCACCTCCACTGGCTGTATTTAGCATTCAGATAAACAAACCACTCAGTGAAAGTCTGTCCACTACGCATCACAGGGACATTGGCGTCACCCACGTGGGTTAAGTCCGTCCCCCATTGCAGCGAATCTGAAGTAGCATTAGCATTAGCATCTACAGGAGAAGATGGCACCACAGCAGCTGTTACACAAAGTTGAAAAAAAAATGGCAGCTCAAACTGGTTCATGTGCTCTCTGTGGAAATAAAGCATAACCTTTTCCCTTCACGTTTTCAAAACAATCGACGGCACGAAACCTAGCTGGATGTTACTCTCGCATGGTAAACACACACAGAGCAAGAGGGGAGGGGGGAGTCTTCCTTCACACATTCTTTCTCTGAGCCAATCAGACGCCTCATCACCGTGTCATGGACATGTATGAGGAAGTACTGGTAAACTCTGTTCAACCTCAAGTCATTTTTCTATGGTGAAAAAACTGCTGGAAACAAAGCAATCCAGACGTTTTTTTTAAATGGAACCAACACACAATGTATTCAATAACAATGGAGAATGAAATGAAATAACTGTGGAATGACTTCTTTTAAGTTTTCTTTTATGGTTACATTTGATTCTAATATCTTGCCATTCCATGTTTTTGTACTGACAGTTAAAAGATGGGATGCATTCACTCTAATAACATGATATGTCAGACGCATCGGTGGATTCACAACGATTCATTCACCCTCACAAATATCAATTAATCAAAGTTTATTTATATAGCGCTTTGCAACAACATAAAACAAGTGCTTTACTAAAACATAAGTAAAACACAGGATAAAACAACCCAATCAACTATAATTTAAAAAAAAAGTAAAAGTCAATAGAACAATAACGCATAGATAAAATGATTAAAAAAAGACCACCAGTTTAGCATAAAAGTGGCACAGTACTATTGCTTAAAAGGCAGTCTAAAAAGGTGGACTTTTAACTTGTTTTACACATAAAACGGAAAAAAAAATTCACTCCCCTCAGTGATAAAGTCCATAATATATATATATATATATATATATATATATATAAGAACCGCTCTACTCTTATTATATAATGTCTGCTGTGTTCATTCTCTTCAAACCTACATCAGGTGCCAAGTATCACGCATGGATTGTAGATTTTCTGTCAGTTTTCTCTCCTCTGAATGAAGCTGAAGAGCATTAAAAACTGACTGAAAGCTGACACTTTGACAACTTAATGAAGCAGCGAAAGTTATGACTTCCACGTGTGAAAAGTGCTAAACGGATATATTACACATACCACAGTGTCCGTCTGTAATATCAGAAGGTTCTAGATGTTGGAGATACTGAGTTTAATACGAAATGGAAAAGACACAGAACATCAGGATTATTCTGTGTCTTAATTTCTGTCCGCAAAGTCAGACAATTTACTTGAAAAATATATTCAGTTATTCCATCTGCCAAGGAGATTCTGTTTGTTTTGTACCAATTTACCTGTTAGTCTGAAACCTGATGAAAAAGCAGTGAGTATTAAGATCAATTTTTGTTAAATAAATTGACAAACCAGATATTACAAATTAAGATAAATTATATTATGTTAAAAAAACTAAACAAAAAAACCCAGAACTTGATTAAAAATGTGTATGTATGAGAAAAGGGAGAAATGGCATTAAGGTAAATCTGCAAGAAAAAAAAGACAGTCATGAGAAAAAAATCTTAAATATTCAGACATTTTGATCACTAATTTAAAGGTGTCATTGCATCGTTATTTCATTAATATTGCTGTGTTCTCAATTGTTATTGAATACATTCTGTGTCCTGATTGCTTTGTTTCCAGCTGTTTTTGCATGGTGGAAAAATGACTTGAGGTCGAACAACAGGGTTTACTGTGATTTCCGAATACATGTCCATGACGTGGTGATGAGGCCTCTCTAATTGTCTCAGAATGCATGAAGGAACACTCCCCCCTCCCCTCTCGTTCTCTTTGTGTGTTTACCTTTACCAGAGTAGCTGGTAAAGCATAGCATGTTAATTTGAAAATACTGAACATTTAAATAATCCAACATTCAACATTGACATTGTTGTTCCTCATTCACAGGTTTTTGTTCAGGAACCAGATATTTACTATTTTCTCTTTTAGTCTGTTTGGGTTTTTGCTCAGAACCTGCTGCCTTTTAAAAACACTCTCCACTGCACTGACGCATGACGTACTTACCCAGGCGGAAGAAAAAGTAGTCCCACCAACTACTCGTCATTTAGACAACATCTTAAGAGGAACACGGTGAAAAGTAACTAAACTATTAAGGATAGACTGCACCTCAAATGACTTAAGTGTCAAAAGTATCCATACTTTGAATTGAGAATCAATTTTAGAGCAGAAAGATCCGGTATCAGAGGTATCTCTATTTTATGATCAATCTGCACATTGCTAGTTCAAATCATCTGAAGTGCTTATTTCTATAGGCCAACTGGCAGTGATTCAGGTTCTGAAAAGTGCAGTCATTTGGGGTTTATACATGACTTGGATGTAGACAGATCATAATGCCCAACACTGATTATAAACACACCTCCAGATTAGTCGATGCTAACATCAAACTAAGTACAACAATCATCCAAACTCTTTAAGCGTCATCTTCCCTTTCCCATTTGATTTGCTCCACTTGTGGAAGTATGTCCACACATTCAGAGTAATAATAAGGCATTATTGGGTTTTTACACATCCTAACTAATTTGGATCACTAAACTGTTTTGGAATGGGACAGTGATGGGTACAGTGTTATTATAAATAAATATATCCAGTTTTAAATAAACCAGATATACTGCTATAGTTGATGTTCTGTGGTCGCATTGTTTATGCACTGTTATGTCATTAGAGGTCTTAAATGAGTCACTTGTTGTTTTTTGTTTTGGAGCGATGGATAACAGGCAGCCATTGTCCCACTGTTGGTTTGAAATAAATGTAAAAAAAAAAACACTCCATAGTGCTGGTTGCTCAGTTCTCCACCACAAACCTTTGCCAGCCCAGCAGGGCTTATTGTGAAACTAGATCCAGAGACACAGCTTTCAATTAGCTCCCTCGTTTTCATCAGCATCAACCAAGATCCACTTCTGACTCCGCCACACTCACCTCACTGAGTTAACCTCAGCTAATGGCACCTTGTAAAGATTGAGACAAGAGGGGAGGCGGGTGCTGCAGAAGCCACAATCTTCCTAAAATAGCAGCGTGGGCTCAGATCAATGGAGACATCATTAGAGAGACGCTGCCATTAGCTGCTACGAGGCCTGCTATTACTCCAAGATCACTTGTGATAAAGAGCTATTATGTGGCCTGAGGGAAGACCCCCAAGAACTCTGCAAGTACCACACACACACACACACATCCACAGTTACAGGGTCCACAGGGTAACAGTGTCAGCTATCTCACATCTGTGTGTGGCTGGGGGTAGTGGAGACTCATTAAATGTTGCCACTTTGTGTCATATGTAAAAAAGTGAGATGAAATTGATGTCTCCTTAGTGTAAATAATTAAATATGAGCATTAACAATGTTAGTGTAACATGAAGACATTTCCATGCATTAGTTGCTTTATTTCCACTGTGTGAATAGACTTACAATGTGTTTTATAAAATGAACATCTTTACCATCTCAGTTTCCTACATTAGTTTTCTGTGTAGAGGACTTGGGCTGAGGTTTATTCATAGAAATCGTCATACTCGGCGAGTCAGAGGTAACGTGTGCAACACTTGCAATTGATAGTTTAGAAATTGATTCTACTAATACAACCATACCACACGCTCATAAACATTACATACGACAGAACCATGTTGATATTACATATGGTACCTTTGAGCTTTGAGCCCATCAACTAGGGTTGAAAAATGTTTAGTACAGGTTGACTTTATTCATCTTAGTTTATCATGTAATCTTGTTTAAGGATTATAAAGGTCAAGTTTTCTTTGATAGCTTACAAATGACCAAGTACCTGCGTAGTTACTGTATGTGTATATACAGACACACTAGTATAGAAAAGGATTTGTACTATTAAGCTATAGTGGCTTTATTTATTGTCTTTATAATGACATTAATAAGAATGTGATGATACACTCAACCAGAGGTGGGTAATCCCAGGTTCATCAAGTCAGTCTTGCCATGTATTAGTTCCAACCTGTTCACTGAAACAGCCTATTTTGATGAACACAATGCCTCATCCAGGTAAATGAGATAATTGGTGGAATTACCTGTGAACAGGTTGGAACAAATACATGGCAAGACTTGGACTTGATGAACCTGGGATTACACACTTCTTCTCTCAACTCACAATTTGATATGATTTCTGATACTAGGGGAACATAATGTCTTTCTCATGATTTTATTTTATTTTTTTCCGGAATGAGCTTGCAGACACTGTGACTGAAAACAATTTCCTTACTTATTTCTGTATTTTCCGCCCCTTTGGTGTGAACGCGAACTCGGGTCCAAACCATAGACCTTTGGTCAAAACTACCTGTTCTTCGTTGCATAGTCAGCATGACCACATTCCTGTAAATAGCGAGTCTCCTCAGCCTGAAATGATGCGCTATGCGTCTTCGGCGACTCCAATGCATAAGCACATTGTTCTCCAGACGCAGCCTTGATTCACTCGGAAATAGGATATTTTGCCAGAAATGTCCAATACAGAGAATATAATAAGCAACTAGTACCAATGGTAGCAAGTACCAATGTGTGAATGTGTCGCTCCATTTTTGGGTCAAAATTGGCGCTTATTTCTACCGGAAGATAAGTGACACGTCAATTGAACCAACTTTGGTTCGTTTGCTGGTGTGAAAGCGGACCACATTGGACAATTTCACTGGCTAGTGTGGACCAAATAATCAAACTAGTGGTGTGAAAGCGCCCTTAGTTCTATATTTGTCAGAATCTTAAATTTGGTTAAATGGATCTTGAAAGGGTCTTATAAAACATTAAATTTAAGTGCCTAGTACCTGTAGACACCTTGGCTAAAGACCTCCAGAAACAGGAAAGTGGTGGGAAACTTATTATAGTTTGATTGTAACCCATTTTATAAGAGGTGAGAAAAAGTGTGATTCAGATCATGGATCATGATTGTACCTCTAAAGATGACTATGATCTTTTCTCCAGATGGCTTCACTTCAGCTTGAACTGAAGCAATCATGGTTACCACTGTGGTTACAAGTTCTGATGTCACCTTACAGCATTTTGTTTTATTAACGTTTCACAAGTAAATTATGAATTGGGACAATAATTGTCAATGAGACAAAGCGTGCATTGTTTCAGAGTACCATGAATGTGGACGTCCCGGCCTGTGAGGGTCTTTGTTCTGTTCACTGTGCAGGATGCTCTATGTTAAGGAACCTCATTTCCCAGAGCTGCGAATTATCCGCCTCCATATGGAATGCATAAAAATATCAGCTCTATTTCTGTGATGGGACTTGTGCTGTGGGAGGACATTTACACAGTGTTGGTGGAACTTCCTGATCAACTGGTTCCAGGGGTTTTATCCTTGACAAAGATTTAGGATGGTTCCTCTTTCCGTCTTTTCTCTCTATGAACGCAATCTCTTATCTACGTCGTCTTTATGACTTGTGGTGTAAGTGATGTCGTCTCCAATGTGTGTAAATCTTCACTGCGGTCTTTGTTTTGTTTTGTTTTTTTCTCCCTGAAGTCTATTTCGATCATCTTTCTGTATTTAGTTCAGTGTTGCATCTCCATTGTATGTCTTTTCCACTCTTTCACCACTTCATTCATGTTCTCTCATTTCATCCCTGTTGATGTTTCTCCCCACGTTCACATTTGGCAAAGCTCCTTGGAGACATATTGAAGTGTGAATCATCACCGATAACCCTGCAGCTATTTACACTGACAGTTTTAGTATGTGGTTTGGTGCAATTTGGTGAACAAAAATCAGTAATGGCCTATTTTGCAATCAGTCGCTGCTGTGCCCCCTGAGAGCATTTTCCAGTGTAACTGAGATGTACCAGTTCGCTCTGGAGGTTGTTTTTAATCTCTAGGATTGTGTTCACTAATTCTTCACACTAGCCTGATTGTCCACTCGATTGTTGGGAAACGTTTCTGTTGGCGTTCATTCAATGCACAACACACTTAAATCTGACATAAACTTGAACAACAAAGCTATGGGGGAATGTGATTTTTGGATGGAAACGGCTTTTAGGTGATAAAATGCTGACCCACAGATCGATGAATACATGGTAATTCATTTTCTTTACAATGTGAGGTTATTTTTTCTTCATGGAATTCCTTGAGTTGCAACATATGCATGTTGAGAAACACTTTCCTGTCTACATTCCACATATTTCCCTCGTTATTGTTCTTGCATTAGTACCTCTTCACTTCATTAACACCTTTTCTCTCAGTCTTTCAGTTACATTTCCTGTTCCCCCATGGTTCTGAGAAGAGATGCCTACTCTGCACAGAGAAAAATAGAAATAAATATCTGGTACCATGTACATACATTTCTTGTTTTCTGCTTATTTTTGACTTCTACAGTGAAAACAAGTTAATATATTCATGTGACCCTGTGTGATAAGAGTGAACAAACTGTCTACATTATGAGGGGCTGATGAACGTCTGTTGCTTTGTTCACTGATGTGCAGAGTGAAGCAGAGTCCTCTCTGACAAATTCCCTTTTCTGATTAGTTAAACAGACTCAATATTAGCCTTTAACTGAGGTGCTGGTGCATGAAACTTTAAAAGTATGCTATATGCACAAAAGTATAGGGACAGATAGGATTCAGTAATAAGTAATAAGAAAATATAATGGAATGAAGGTGATCTGGATTTTACAAATGCATTGCGCCATCACAAAAAATATACTGATAAAATAGTTTTATTTGTGTAATTGTTTTAAATTGGGGGTATCAAACAAATGGCCAAATGTGCCCCGTCAAGGGTTCCAATGCGGCCCCCAAAAATTCCATTCACGGCTGTGGAAGTCATTTCACTTCAGGTTCCACATACAGAACAATATAATCCACAGTGAAATAATAGCATGATAACTTACAAGAAATAATGACTCCAGATTTTCTTTCTTGTTTTGAGGTTAAAAAACAAAGAAAACAAAACATTACTGTATGCCTATTGTTGGAGCCATAAATATTTCCTGTATTTTTTTTTTTGTCAGATGTATGGAATTTGGTTTGTATTTTTATTTTGGGTTACTGTTGGACATGGGTGTGGCACTGGGCGTGTGCGGTACGCAATTGGTAGCCTTACTTAGCCTTACTTGATACCTGTGATGGAGTTCAGTTTCTCGTGGGGTGAGCACGGGGAAGGGCTATTTTTCGTGTACCGCTTCCCTTCACATTTATTGGATACTTTATTAGTGGAATATTTCTGCTCGATCTTGTTGATTCTAAAGACTAGTGGGGTTTTATGAATGAACTGGAGAGCAATAAATTACAGAAAACGGGAGTACTGGTGTGGACATTGAATAAATGAAGCGCATAAACAACTTTGTGTCCCCTGCTTAGCCCACCGTGGCTTCTGAACATTCTGTTTACGTTGGAACTGGTAGCTGCAATCAGGGGTGGGCCTGGGTGGGCGGGGCCCATCCTGATTGACAGCAGTGCCCACCCAATCACAAGCTCAGAAATGGAATTCTAGACCGATTTTCGTTGCCTCATCAAACTCAAATGTTGATCAATATCCTTAATATAGTTATTTATTTGTAAATGTCAATGGAAATAAACTGTGTATATTTAAATATTTGTTTATTAAAAAAAAAATGTCTGTTTCAATTCCAGAAATGCTATTACGTTGTATTTTTATAATTTAATGGGGTTTTATTACACTAAAACAAAGACAAAAAATTTATTTATTATTTATAGGTTATTATTCTATAATTTTACCTGTCTGGCCCACTTGAGATCAAATTTGAATGTTGCCCCTGAAAGAAAATGAGTTGGAGACCCCCGTTTTAAATGTTGTCCACATTTGTTCTCGTGCCTGGCTACATTTGTACATTAATTGAAAAGAGAAATTCTGAAACTTATTTCCTCAGTTCAAGTGATTGTATTTTGTTTGTCTATAAAGTGCCTTAATGGTTATAAGCACAGTTTTGTGTTTCTCACAACAGTATCCTGTAATACATTTCACAATAAAAGTATTGTAGGGAAATTAGGAAGCTTGGCAACTGAAATACTACTTGACTTTTAATGTGACGTAACTACAGGAGGTGATGTTTGTACTAACAGCTTTACAAGAAGTTAAAATGTTCCACATATTCACTCAGCATTTGTGGCAAGTTTAATTGAAACTGCTACATCTGTTAGTAGTTATTTTCACAAACAAATTATCAAAAACACGAACTGCAATTCAACTGTGATGTGAGGAAAAATTACTGAAGGATGATAATAAATCAAACTCAAGGTTTTTTGTTCAGCACACCATGTTTCAAGTGTACACTGAATAAAACTGGATCACAGGCATCAGTAAAAACACCCACCACCTGCAACATGATCAAATTATTTGAGTATACAGTATTCTCCAGGGGACTATATTACACTGAGGTAAAGTAAGAGGTTAAAAGTGTTAAGTAGAATTATTACTATGTAAACCCTCTGCACACATGTGTCCTCTCCTATTTCTTTAAGCTTTTCTAACCAGTCTCTTTGTAAATTGCACATTCCGTCATCTAAACACATTAATAATTTTCTCCATCTGTCGTGGAACGGCGAGTCCCTCTTGAGCCATTTCACTGTGGTGTTTTGCAGCTGTCAGCAGTTTGTGCAAAGAAAAGTTTTCTTTACTCATTTCTATCTCAAGTATAGCTTACACTGGTTTTCTTGGGAGATTCCAACCAAATATTTTGTTTGTCTTTATTTCCATTTGTAATAATAACAACGCTGTAGTCAGACCTGGTAAAATGGTCACATTAAAAAATCACTTTAGTCAGAAACTTGTGGTGTGTTTAAGAACAATATTGAAAAGTAGGAAACTGTTTCGTTTTTTTTAACTCTTAATTTGTAGTGTATCCATGTGAACTGATCCATTTGTGTATTTTATCAGTTGCATACAGATTTGTTTCTATGCCAATGTTGCCCAGTAAAACTTTTAATTACATTGCTCAAGGTAATTTGACATTTGTTCAAATAAGCAAGTTGCCCACTTGTGAGAATACCCAGCTTGTATTTGCTTTTTTCTTTGTCTAATTGCTAACATTTAGTATATTCATAGCATATGACATCTGTAGGATTGCCAAGTAACAGAGTACTGGTGAAAAAAAAAAATACTGCATTACATGTTTATGGTACCTGACAATTTGTAACCCTTCTTTTCATTTCACCACATCTGTCCAACACCTGCACAGAGTGGTGTAACTTTTATATGAAAACACGTAATCACTTCATAAAACAGATGCATTTTTCAGTCATCTTTAAACTATTACAACTTGCTAATATGGACCACTGACAACTCTAAGCTGAAGGTGAATGTGTTTCCAAATGGCCCCACTGTAGAGTGTTCTAAACAGAACCAGGAGGCAGCCTGAGCTGTTGGTCCTGACCTCCACCTGCCTCTCTGCCTCTGTACAGGTCCGCTATCTGAAGATCATAGAGAAGAGCGGCTACCAGGCCCTGCCCTGGGTCAGATACATCACACAGAACGGAGGTAAGGATGTGCCCACACACAGCTCAGCGTCTGACTTAACTTACACTCAAGCTCACGTCACAGATAAAGAGGTGAAACTGACACGGATGCTTTTATGCTTATGTATGTAGTAGTTCTTATGCAGCCTATGCTAGTAATTACAGGTCAAAATACATTATTTTTCCATTCAAATAATGGTGGAGGCCCTTATGTAAATCAATTTCTGAAGGTACCAGGCCTTTATTTGAAGCAGGTTTGTATTATAACTCTATCTGTTCAATCCATATAATTGGATGTATATTTAAAATGCCTTATTTGTGGTGGCAAAGTAACTTGAATAATTCCTTAACGGTGCCAAATTAAAAAAAACAAAAACAAAAAAAACAACTAGTGTTTCTGTGAATAAAACCATCGTAATCTTAACAAATCTTTACTGTGAATTGCTTGTGTTTTGCAACACTTGGTGACATTAGTGTACACTGTTAAAAGACACGCTCTAGTTGTTGTTCATAACCTGTTGACCCTCTGAGAATGTGATTTAAAAAAAAAAAATCTTTACTGTTATCCTAAACTTTCATTTTATCCAAATAATGTATCTGGACTAAATGAACTCACAGAGGGAAAATAAATCACAATGAAATGTTCAGACCTGAATAGAATTCATTTAGCCAAGGTGAATGTTAACTTCCAACCTCAAATGCATAAAAGGGTACATTTTGGCCAGAGACAGATTTAGCTCAGGGGTTACTATTTGCTTACCAGTGTTTCATGGCTCTATCTTTATGGGTCTCTAGAGGGCAATGCTGTTAAGTCTGTCTGTTGAGACTGAAATTTTTCAGCAAATGTTGGAGAAATTGCCATGAAACTTTGTTGAGACATTTATTGTCCTCAGAGGATGAGTCTTACTGACTTTGGTGAGCCTATAATTTTTTTCTAACAACTAAATGAGCTTCACATTTGTGAGTGAAATGTATCAACAACGGCTGGATGAAGTACCAGGATGTTTGTTGCACCCATTGTTTTCCTTTTACGGGTAATTGCAGTAACAAAGATGAAACTCCGACCTTTCATTTAAAACTTGGATCCAACCTTATGACATCTCCATCAACTTCAGCTGTACTTAGTTTAAAATCCTGTAGATGGACGTTTTAGATTGGGTTAATTCAAGCCTGATTTTTGTTTTCTGTAGTTGTTTTGAATGAAAACATCTTTACTGGTGATATGTTCAATGAATGGCGTCTCATTGTTGCTTCCTGAGCAGGTTGTAGTTAAAGGCCCGCCCCTTGTCAGCATTGATTGGCAGGAAGGAAGCAGAGAGGCAATAACATTGCTCTTGGCTCAGACACTGACCCTCAAACACATACAAACACACACACACATCCATAAATCGCAGCATATTTTTTCTAATGAATGCATAGACAGACTCTTTGTAAAGAACATACATGTACTGTAGAGCGTCATTGTTGGGCCATGAGTGATAATTGTATGTGGAGTAAAAGAAAATTGGCTCTAGACTGGATTATGTGCATGCATTGGCGCCTCACTCTGCTATTGTGGCTACATTACAGGTTAATCTGTAGGTCAAAGCTCAGGGGTTGGTTTTGTTGGCAACCATACTGAAATCTTAGATTTTAAGAATTGTGTACATCAATTCAACATGGAGCTGCAGCTGATGACACTTAACATTCATACATCAACTAATAATTAAATTTTTTTCCCCCAGATTTCTTTCACATTTTTTTGCAGACTTTGGCCCATTGTGTTGTAGTTCTAGTCCAGGCCAAGTAAGCATTTCCAAACCAGCAACAACACAGATATATTTTGTCCAAATGTACGATTGTCTGTGATATTTTGTGTACGTTTTTATCTTTTAATTGTCTCATATACGCTTTTGTGATACATTGGTCCAGTACAGTCCATCTGCTCACATTTCAACAAACACATAAACAGAAAATCTGTAGGGAAAAAAAGCAACCATAAACTGATGAAGCTGGGTCTGAAGCCTGTGGTTCTGCCAGATGCTCTGCAGCACATTTCAGAAGCAGCATTCCATTCCCTTTCCATTCTGCTACAACTTCACATCTGGTATATTTTTGATAGAGGTTGTGTCAATATATACAGATCATATCATATGCAACAGAACATCACTGTCAATACCAAACACAACATTGAAAAATAGAAGCAAACAACCATGAACATGAATGTATTTTAACAAAACACAGCCACTAATATTGGATCCATGTGGTTCCTAACTGGAGTAAACGCTTCAAGACCGAACCTATGAAAATATATATATATATATATATATATATATATATATATATATATATATATATATATATATATATATATATATATATATATATACACACATACATACATACATACATACACTTGATACAAAGGGGCTTATGCATCAAAATATATCATTAACCAAACATAACAATGATTGTAGACACTTGTTGTATTTATCAACATACATGTGTATTACTGGGGTATTAATGTTGTAGAAGGTGATAGTGTTTCATTCTTCCTCTGAACACCCAAATGGGTCATATCTGATGTTGCTGAAAAGAACCTGCATTTTACCTGAATTGTTTGACTGTATTGATAAGATTAATGGTTAGTTTTAGATCAAGAGATACTGGTGTTCAGGTCTTTGAGTTTTAACTGCAATTTAATGTGTTGGCTAGTACGATCTTAAAAACAATTAAAATAGACAAAAAAAAGAATATAATTATGGAACCTATAGTTAAAGTAGAGAAATAACAGTACAATCACCCACTGTCTTTGATTAGAAGTAAAGATTTTAACCAATAAAAACCCAAATCTCCACTGGCAGCCAATTGATCTATTGATCTAAACTGTTCAATACCTGTTCATCTACTAAGCATATCAATACATGTAAATAATTAGTGTAAAATGCAGTCTGTCATTTTTTTCATGGTCATTAGAAAAAAAAACAGAATTCTGATAATTGGACAACTGTCCTTAGACAAACTGAAAACATTGCAACACAGTTCATGGGTCAACCATAGATTTGACATAAATATGAACTGAAAACAATTAAACATGAAAGGCATTTTCAAATCAGAGGGCCCGTTTGGACATTCAGAGGCTCTGTAGTGAAAGTATATACAACAGACGTCTTCGTTCTCGTTCTCAAGCTCTGCTGAAGCCTGATAATGACCCACTGCTGTAAATCAGGTGTGTTACCAATCAAATGATCCACACTCCAGTCCAGTAGGTGGCGGTAATGCACCTTTAAAGTTGGATGACAGTCACCAATTAAAGAAGAAGCAGAATAATCAGGTGTGTTGGAGCAGGGTGACGTCTAAAACATGCAGAACAGTGGGCTCTGAGGACCAAGGTTGAAGACCTCTGTTCCATAACATTAATTCACCATTGATTTAGATGGACATTGAGTGAATGTACTTGGTTTATATTCAGTTAATATGTTTTGTTGAAGAAATAAGTCTTTATTCAGGTTTCCCTGTTTTGATATAACGTTTGAACTTCCTAAATATATCAATTTAAACATGGACAAATGCATGATTTACAGTAAAAAAAAATATTACAAAATACAGAGGATAATATGGTGATAAATCATATAAGAAAGTTTAAATGGACAGAAAAATTCATTTGAGGTTTAACACAAAAGTAACACTGGGTCTTTGTGGGTTAAAACTCTGAGGTAAGTTGTGATCCTTAGGAGAGCTGACTTATGAAAACATGATCATCTCTGGGGTAAGAGATTTTAATGAACGTTCAACCAGCAAAAAACACCGGCATGATGACAAGGGCTGGCCTTTAATTCAACTAACGGTGTCTTTAAGTTATCAC
Source organism: Siphamia tubifer (assembly GCA_020466265.1). Taxonomy (NCBI): domain Eukaryota; kingdom Metazoa; phylum Chordata; class Actinopteri; order Kurtiformes; family Apogonidae; genus Siphamia; species Siphamia tubifer. The sequence continues at coordinate 26,108,138 of CM035786.1, read as the reverse complement.
AAATGTCAAATGCTGAACAGGCTGGGCCCAGTTTTCAGCAGCCTAATACTCTAAAATATCCTTATGTTGTGGTGGGACTCAACCCTTTTGTTTGGTTTTATCAGTCAGACATAACAAACGGTAATTTGTCCACACGAGTGCAGAGCAATGCTTTGAAACTATTACAAGGCTGCGTTTGGTTCTAAGAAAAATAAAAAAAATAAAAAGAAAAAGTGTAAGGATATGTTGTTGAGTCCAAGTCCTCACATTTCCCCTGCCAGTAATTCTGCTCTCAGGTCAGTGAATGACGAAGATCGAAAACTCCTGTGGGAGCCCATGTGCATAGGCCCTGACTGCTGCACATAGCTCTGCTCCTAAATGTTTACGTTCACTTTAGTCTCTGGGCAGCTGCCAGGGCCCACAGCCAGGAAATGATTTAGGAATGCTCATGCACGAGAAGGGGAATTCTGCCTGCACTGATAGGAGCCCAGGAGACAAATAGGCTACGTTTTAATAGCATCTCTCTCGATGTGAGTCTCAGTGTGCAGGTCTGCTAAATGACTTTTGTTTCTGTATGATACTGCCTGTAGATATCTTGCTGTTGAGGTCAGCGTTTTAATGGCAGGTGCATGTTGCAGTTCAGCAGATGGCAGGAGCTCGATTTACTAGAATTGTTCATCAGATCAGGCACTCTCTACCTTTAACATCTGACATTATAAGTGCAGAAACAGATATTAAATACACATATATTTTCACACAAACTCTCATGCTTTGCCATAACACCACAGTGTAAATACATACAGATTTAAAGTTGTGTTTTCCTAACTGTCAGACAAAATGTTTGAGCAAAATTGCATACCAATGTGGCTTTTGGGTTTTTAGAAATGCTTGAATACTCAACTGAACGTTTGTGCAGGAAAAAAAAACCCTAAACCCTGATTTCAACATATTTCTGTCTGCACATATATACAGTGGTGGAAAAAGGTTTTTGACACCCTGTGCATTTGTGATCTATTGCATTAAGAATCATTCTTCAATCACTGAAATGTGCCAAGTATTGTTCCATTCTCCAAACCCACATGTTTCCCTCTACACATGCTCTGTTCTGTGGAGTTCAAAACTGGATGTCTCGGTAGAAAAACATCCATATATATATATATATATATTAGTTAATTGGATAATGAATGTCAAAGGAAAATGCTTTCCTAAAGCACACTACAGGTCATTGCTGGGGGTTGAATGGTGTCTAGTAGTTGGCCTTCATGCAGGATGAACATCTGAAACAGCACCTCCATGATCATATTGTGTGAAGTGGTTTCTTTGCAGAAAATAAGTACAACAGTATGGATAAATCTGTTTACATTGCTGAAAGAAAGAAAGTCCATCTGCTCTATACGTAACGCTATGGATTATACTATGACCTCGACAACAGAGAATCTCCACACAATATCTCCAAAGATATTGACACATTAGTTACATTTAAGATGCGTATCCACTTTTCCACCAACACAAATGTGGTGCTAGTTCTTGTGCTGGTTTTAGCACAGTCATTATTGCCAGTGACAATCACTGTGCACCCATAGGCATATAGTGTCTTGTAGCACTGCCACCAACAACAATGATGGACTCTGCCATCTCTTTATAAGTATATTTTGATCTGATGTCTATGCTGGAACTCTGTTTTTTCTTCTACTGAGGATTAAGCAAAGGAGACGGCACACCAGCTCTGTTTTTAACACGTAGTCACAAAGTTTATAAAATCCAGCCCCCTATGTAAGCAGAGTGCACGTGCCATTCTGTAACCATTTGATTGTTAAACTCATTGTCGGTTTATTTGATTCTACGAAGCAAATTCAACATAGTTGACAGACTAAATTAACTTGACCTTTATGGAATTAAATCGAATGACAACAAGTTAAAAAAACCAAAAAGACACAGTTGGTTAATGTAGTAAACTCACCAAATGGAAAAGGTTCTGAATTGTTAAGGCAGTGATGTTAAGATAGTTGTACTTGTCATAACACCAGTCAACACTGATCTTTTTGAATAATACTTCATTAAACATAACCCTTAAATTACTTTTTCAGAGGGAACTTCATGAACTTTCATTTTTATCAGATAGTATCTGGAGTTCTAAACTGTTGTTAACCACTTACACTGCTCCTTTAAGGCTGACACTGTGGAGGCCTGCTGCCTGAATGAACAGCCTTGTCACATTTACGTAGAGGCCTGTGTCTGTGATGTGGTCAGACTACTTAATGGGCCATACTGCTGCTGATGGCACGTGGCAGGCGATATGTTTGCGTGTGTGTGTGTGTGTGTGTGTGTGTGTGTGTGTGTGTGTGTGTGGTGTGGCATGGTGACGCCGCTCCAATAAACCTTCGGTTTCACCCCTGAGCCATCAAGACTTTCTTTGTTCCCCACATATGGTATAATATCTGTGTGTGTGTCTGTGGGCAAACAGTGTGTGGCTTTGAGACAATACCAAATCTAAAGTCAAATCTGAGTCAGCAGTGGAGCTAAAATGCAGGGTGTAGTGTGTGTGTGTAGTGTGTATGTGTACGCACACAAAAGAAAAAGCTTCTGTATTGCATACATCGTCCTTTGGAGTGAGGGGCGTATTTAGTATCTTAAATGAAAGACCTCCCGTGAGGTTTTTCAGTTGAAGGACCCTCTTTTAAACCAAGCTACCAATTACCAGCAGCCTTCAGCCCTACCCATCCATTACCACATCCAGAGGAGAAGAGGGGACCTCAGCTGTCTTCCTCTTCTCCCTTTCATGTTCCCTAGCTCCAAAGCCTGGTAGGAAACCAGTGGCAGTGTTTGATGGTTACGGGACAGGCAGTTAAAGCTGTGGTTAGAGGAGGGGGGTTGGGGGGGCACTGTAGTCCATTCATTGTCTGGTGCAGAAATCTTCTACACTGCAATTATAGTGGAAATGCACCGGTACGCTAACAGACTACAGACTGCTGCTGCACCACTTGGCTGTGCCGTGCCACACAGCAGGTACATCATGCACATCCAACTCCAGACTGTGGTTTAGTCATGTCCAAGGGGCCACAACCATGGCTTGAATCTGAAGTCAGTGTGGCTGCTCAAACATTTCTGGCTCCAATTGAGTCAAAAAACATCATCTACTTTCTAAAAATACTAACTATAATAATTTTTTCCTTGTAGTCATTATGGTCTCATTCGCTTTATTTGGACTCTGTAATAAGTACGGTCATTTTACAAATCATTGCAATAAGGGTTTTTTTTTTTTTTTTACTGTTAATACTATACTTTGATATTGGCTGTGTGTGTATTGATTGACAAGTGAGAGTGAGTTTATTTGCCTTCAGACTCTTAGAGCTTCTATTTGTTGAATGAAATGCTTTTTTTTTCAGACTAGTTTACAGTAGTTGTGGTAATGTATCATGACATGACCTTTTTTCTGTCCAGTGCGTCAAATTTATGTAATTTTTATAAAAAAAACTGTTATATTTTTAAGAAAGTGCAGTTGTATATACCCATATATATAATTTGAGATGAATCTTCCATTTATTCACAATTTAGTGCTAAAGTAGAAAAAGCTCATATGGTGTGACTGTTCCAATCACAGGTCTCAAAGTGTGATTTAAAAAAAAAAAAAATTGTAAATAAAAGTTTAAAAATGAATTCTTTTTCTTTTCATTCAATCATGTACTCATAACCCAGAGATGCATTTTTGAGCCTACTTTGTGAAAAGTTCACACATTATAAATTTGAAGCTAGCATTAACTGAAACGTTTTGTCCTAAAAATTGATATCATATGGTGTGTTGCCATAAAGAACAATAACACCTCAGAAGGACCTTGGTTTTTGCAAGGTGAGATTTAGCTCTTTATAATATGTTAAAAAAAAAAAAATCAAGTTTATCAGACACCACTGTCTTTTGGTGTGACACATTTTACACTAAAATTAAAAAAATAGATTAGATGCATATTTTTGGATCAAGTTGTAGTGTGGTGTAATTCATCATATGGTCTTCCGCCATGTCTTTCATTGTGACAATCAGAATTAAGAAAATAATTAAGATATGTTGGACATGATTCACAAAATAATCACTGTGATAGGTGTATAAAAGTCCCATCTAATGTTACAAGTATTTTTAATATATTGCAACAAGGTATTCCCAGATTAATTTGAAGTACATTGAAAGATTATGAGAAAATGTGTGTCAATGTGTGTTGATAAAGGAAAATGTTAGAAAATATAACATTTGCACACAATAATGCTATACTTTTATAAAGTACTTATAAACAATCAGGGTCTATGTTGTTACGTTATCACATGATATCCTTTTTACATTTAAAACAATAATGTTCATGTCACACCATATGATGTTTTTTGGCACTAATGCAACAAACTACTGAAAAAAATATACATTTCAGTAAAAATTCTAAAAGAAAAAATATATTTTCTTAAATTTAAGAGTTGGTAGCATAAGACCAAATACATTCCATGTCTTAAACTTAAGGGTTTTTTTTTTCAGCGAAATATGACAACCACGCTTATACAGTTCAATATGCAAAGCTGACATTACTAGCCTGTGAATATATTCACATTAAATATGGGTATAAAACACAACCTATACACAACTCATCCCATTATTGTTAAACTATAAAACAAATGACCACATAACTTTTACATCATACCCAGTACAACTGAGTAAAATGTCAGGCCTGTGGGAAAATTTGTTTTAAACTCGTGAGTTTTTAAGTTTGTAGTTTTGCCGATGCCCCAAACCTTAATACTCATCTGTTCCAATGCCGATCCAGTGTATTTTAAAGAGTTAATTTGTCAGCATATGCATATTGTCAGATGCCTTATCCCAAACATTGATTGAGTAGATACAGATAACCGTCATTTCCTTCAAAAATATTTCACGAAGAGTTGTGTTTGTGCATATGTGTGTGTGTGCGTATGTGTGTGTGTGTGTGTGTGTGTGCACAGTTGCCAAGTTTTAGGCTGGGATTCAGTTTAGGATTAACGTTGATTTAAGAATAATTAGATCAGGATGAGGCAAAATGTAGTCAGTAGAAGGTCCCCAGAAGTATAGCAGCCTCGTGGTATGAATATGTGTGTTTGTACGTGCGTGCAGCAGCAACATATGGTATCTGGCATGGAACAACCCACACTTAACAGAATTTGGCAGGTAATTATTGTAAACTCACTTTCGCATGTTTCGCTGAATTACAGAAATGCCAGCACATTTTACTATACATCTGTGCTATTGTTTCCAAAGTGCCCCTGGTTGCCCTTAGCAACCTCGAAACACGGGGCTGCCATGGACTCTGTCTCTAATTGCTCTTAAAGCAGATCTGATTTAAGGCAAATGAAATCCAGATACGCTGGGCTTACAGGGTGAATGGTTTCACCACTTCCCTGCCTAACCTTAAGCACACAACTGTTTCCATAACAAAAGCCATGTGTGTGTCGGTGTGACTGTGTGTGTTATTGTTATGATTACAGAAATCATAGCTTGTGTTCTTTAGGCGGCTGAGTGCGGCTTTGGAACAGTTTTCTGTGAACACGCCATACTGATCTCCAGCCTGCTTTACTCTGCTTTAGACTCTGTGTGTTATGTACACCTGTGTGTGTGTGTGTGTAAGGAAGTGCAGATGTAGAGCTAACCCTTACTCTTAATTCAGAGATTCCTGCACAAGATAAGGAGCCAGTCAGATGTTGCACAGACTAAGAAACTAGTTCATTGTGTCTGCACATATACTACACACATCTACAGTGTATGTATGTATGTATGCATCTATGTATGTACAGTATGTATGCATGTGCATATGTTTCCTGTTTTGCTCTTCATGGTTGTTTCCAATGTTCCTTACCAGAACCAGGGCCAAGCAGAGTAACATTTAAGTTCAGATCAAGTGGGAGTAGAGGTGCACCATTTGACTGATTGTGTGCTGAACTGTACTGAAGTCAAAGATTACTTTCTTGCCAAGAATATCTGAAAAATATAATTTCTTCCTTCTATTGGAACTGTGGTTTTGACCCATGACCCTTCATAGTTCACCATATCTATGGGCCTGTCACCTATGTTACATGGTCAGGGTTTAACATTACTGTTTGACTACATTTCGTTTTTGTTATTTTGATTGTTACAAAATATGAGCAAAGATCAAAATGTACTTACCATGACATATTTTCCACCTTTCTCTGAACCCTGCATCAAATATTGCAATACACACATAGAAGGATTTTTACTCACTTTCTAAAGGAAACAAGATCAGTGGGAGAAAACACAATTTAGAAACACACACTTTACTTTTGCAGCTTCTTTCTCTTGGTCAACCTCAAAATACTAAAGACACTGTAGATATAGATGACCTGGCATCTGTTGTGCAGTTATGGAAGAGTGGATCCACTTTTCCAAGCTTCTGAGCCTCTGTAAACACCTGCAATCAGGATCAGATAGATTTTCTACTGTCTGAACACACATGTGTAGTGATGCAGAAGTCTGACCTCGGCTTAGACTGTTCAACTACATTGTAGTTGGTGGCGGCTGTGGCTCAGTTGGTAGAGCGGGTCATCCAATGATCAAGGGGTGTCCTTGGGCAAGACACTGAAACCTAAGTTGCTCCTAGTAGGGTTAGGCAGCAGCTGTCTACTTTGTGTGTGTGTGTGTGTGTGTGTGTGTGTGTGTGTGTGTGTGTGTGAATATAAAGAATTGTAAAGTGTTTTGGGCACCCACTGGTGTATAAAATGCACCATATATGTACAGTGCATTTACCATTTATATAGTAACACTCAAAATCATATCAAACACTGAAATATAATGGTGTTTTCTTAATCAAGTTCAAATAAAATCCTGCAGTTAACTATATTTACCAGCTAAAAATGTTTTACTTGGTTGTGGTCGTGTGTATGTGATTGGTTCCTACACGTTTCATGCTGAAATCCTAAATTATTAACATGATATACATTTGTCCTGTTGTTTTCATCTATATGAACCATGCCTCCATATGTATCCACAAGTTCACGTTGTTGCCACTCTATAGTTATTATTATGTCTTTACTATCTGCGGCACCAACTACAAGTACAAAACTAGAGATGAGGCTAAATTCATCCATAAAGTGTGAAAAAAAAAAAATAAAAAATTTTCCAACAAAATTGCTTTCCTGTTTGGTGTATGGTGTCCCTGAGTGGCAAGAAAGGTGCATATAAATGAAATGAATTACTATTATTATTATTATTATTATTTATTAAATGTAGCTTCAACTGGTGATCCTAGCAATATATGAAAAGCTGGAATTTGAAAGGTTCAACACTGTTTACATATATTTGCAAGAAAATTCATAAATTCTTCACTTTCTGTAATTTTATGGCTTTGATTTCCTCATCCTTTCCTCTATTTATCTTTCAGACTACCAGCTGAGGACACAATAGTGAGAATGGACATCTCGGACTCACTTGGCTGAATAAAAACTCAGACAAACCCAAAGTATTTATGGACAAATAGATGCAATAGCCTGACAAATCCTCCACATCAACAAAACAACCTCCTCCCTAAAAGAGTGCATTAAGTCAGAAGGACATGTGCCCCCATGTCAGCCCCCCTCCACCCACTCGTCACTCTCCAGGGTGAGTACTGACTCCCAAAAGCATCACTAAGTTGAATGTTAGCAGTCTTATTTTGACCCTCTACCTAAATGAACCATCTCTGGACCTAGGGGAATAATCACAACCTTATAGGCTCAATTCTGGGAAAAGAGGCCCACAAGTCTGTTCCACCTCCCAGCTGTCTGTCTGCACAGTATCCAAGTTACCAACAGCAGCTCAGCACTCACATGTACCTGAAAAAACAAACCTGACTAACTGTTGAACTTGTTGAACATTAATTTAGATTACATGGTGATTTTATTTTATAAGATGCATTTTAATTTTGTAAGCATTAGTGAAAATAATAGAATCATTTCATTGTAGTTTTAAAATATGATTAAAGTCATTGTTATTTGTGGGATCAGATATCAGACAGTTGTGGATGAATGAAGAGATAAATTCTACAATTGGTGACACATGGAAAATAAACTTAATGATGCATTTACCTCAGCTTCTGCAGTGTATGGGTGATTACAATTCATGTTTTGCATATTCTTAAACTATAACGCATTTTACTCTTCATTGTTTTACAACTAATCTACTGATCTAAGTGGCCCACAACCCTCTGTAGCAAAGAGTTGCAAAAGCAAACATCTACAGCGAATGTTTTCCGCATCCGGCATCCAAAGTGTGTTTGGATTTGGTGGAGACCCTGCCATTCTACTGCAACTGACAAACTGACTTAAACAAGTATAAAACTAGATCTTGTGAACTAGATTGTCAATCTAAATGCTTTTTTTGTTTAAGTTGGTGTACAATTCTGGAAAAATCAACATCAAACTAATACATGTATGGAAATTGGGCAGTGATTTTGACAAAGATATTAAATAGAAGCAGAATTTTCTTTTAAAGTTTAAAACTGAACAGTTCTTTGTAGTATCTGTACAGAAAAAATAAAAAAAATAAACAATAAATCTAGTTTGAATAGAGAAAATCAATAAATACTATTACTACAATAAGCAAATAAGCCTCTACATAAAAACATAAACAATTATCTATAAAACTAGCCAACAGACATATTCATCAGACTCTACTTTCTAAGACAGCAGCTCTACAAAATGTTTCTTCTACATTTTGGAAAGTGTATCTACTGTGATCTGGTACAGAGTTTAGAGTTCATTCATTCATTATCTGAACCCGCTTTATCCTCACTAGGATCGCGGGGGTCACTGGGGGCCTAATCCAGCTACAATGGGCGAAGGTGGGGTACACCCTGTATGAGTCTCCAGTTCATCGCAGGGCTGACATACATAGACAAACAATCACTCTCACATTCACACCTATGGCCAATTTTAGATTAACCAATTAACCTATCAGTGCATGTCTTTGGATGGTGGGAGGAAACCGGAGTGCCCGGCGAAAACCCACACGGACACGGGGAGGACATGCAAACTCCACACAGAAAGGTCTGGTGTGGGATTCGAACCAGGGTCCTCCTTGCTGTGAGGCACGAGTGCTAACCACTGCACCACCGTGCCGCCCGAGTTTAGAGTTAGTTTAAGTTAAAGTTCACTGAAACCTGAGCAGATTTTTATTTTTCCCTTTTCCTGTCTGCACCGCACCTGGAAAACAGAGTGACCAATCTTACAATCTGACAGGGTCCAATGGAGAAACCCAAAACTATTTAAATTAGAGCCTGTGTTTGGTGTCCAAACCAAAGCCCAAAGTGATGATCTGTTCTGTGTCATCAGAACATGCAATCAATCTTCCAAAGTGATTACATTGGTAGAAGTCACTACATCAACATGATGTTACATAGTTACATTTTATACACCCACAGTCAAAAGGTTGGACTCACCTGGTTTTTCTTTATTTTCATGATTATTTACATTGTAAACTCTCACTGAAGGCCTCAAAACTATGAATGAACACATGTACAATTATGTAGTTAAAAAATGTGACGTAACTGAAAACATATTTTGTATTTTATTTTTTTCAGAATATACACTCTTTTCTTTTGATATTTCTTTGCACATTCTTGGCATTCTTTGGATGAGCTTTATGAGATAGTCACCTGTTATGTTGAAAGAGTACCAGAGTAGCAGATACGGAACCAGAGACAAACAGGACCCACATGCAAGACTCGCAGACCAGAATCCAGTTTAAACAGGTTTATTACAATAATGTAGACGCTGCACTGGGGAAGCTGCTTCAACCGGGGTCACCAGGAAAGAGTTATAAAAAGAGGCAGCAACTGGGGAATAGGGCCAAAACGACTCAAAAAAAGATCAGGGTCAGAATCAGAAAATCAGCCAAGACAGACAGGGAAAAACTGAGAGACGTACATGTGAGGGTCATAACATGAGGGCAGAATCCAATACAGCACCGACAGGGAGGAGGCAAACTCGGTGTCAGTGGAGGATTCCAGATCCAGTAACATGAAGCAGATTCAGATAAACAAAGCAGACAAGGGAGAGACAACAGACCAGAACCAAAGTACAAAACAGATCGATAACCAGAGAGACCTAAGCAAGAAAGAAACTGCTCATTTGCTGCACTGGGAAAAACAAATTCGCAATTTGACAGAGAAACAGGAGGAGCTTAAATAGGGAGTTAAACAGGTGGGACATCAACAAGGGGGGCGTGACAAACACCTGTGCCAGGAAACAAAACCAGAAAGAGTGAGACATGAACCCACATAACAAAATAAAAACCCAGATACTCTCAATGACAGAAATAACAGGAAGACGAACGGAAAACTACAAAACGAGACAATAAAAGATCGGATTGTGACAGTGATGCTGAGCACTTGTTGGCCATCTGTGGTCCATATCATCTCATGTAAATGAGAAGGTGCATCCAAACTTTTGACTTACAGTGTAAATCATGGAGCAAGAGCATTACATAATCACTGAAAAGTGTTTGCAGTCCAAAGAGAGTTTCAAGGAGCAGATAAAAGAGCGACAGACTGATTTGTAGTTGTAATAAATAGAGAAATATTTTGCTTCAAACTGAAAGAGCTGGATGAAAATGTGCGCAGTCATTCTTCAGCTCTCTCCACTCAGTCCAAAAAGGCAAAATATAAATATAGATGACCTGAATGTTGTTTTTTTTTTCTAGTTATAGCGAAGTTGTTTTTCAGAACAGTAGAGTCATGTCACATTTCAGATATTTATATTCATGCACAGAAATGAAAATATAATATACATGAGCAATTGACAACAGATGTACATGAAAGGGAACGCCCAAAAAGCAGATGTACTTATAGATAGGGGAACCAACAACATCCTCACGAACTTTCCCCCCCTGCCCCCACCCCAAAGTTACACCCCTACATATTCATCATGACCCACTCCCGTGCAGTCATCGTCACACACCCAAGCACCTAGCTATGGTCACACATGCACACACACAGCATTTCCAAAAGAATAAACGATTCTGACAGAGATCATATTATACGTAAGAAGACAGAAAGGGATTGTAATAGTTTGATAAACCCATCTTGCTCATTCCAAATCAGTGGACCCCTGCAAATGATACTTAGGCAGGTACATTTAAATTCCTGCTTCTTCCACAAAATGGTGTTTTTTTTTTTGATGGAATCTGATCAATGATCGGAAAATACATCTGTCAGTCACATACTTAACCTGCCTGTGATTTGGCAGAATCTGCACTGATTCTACAGCTTGAAAACTTGAGCAAACTCAGCATACTGAAAGGTAATTATGACATTTTTGCCCAGTGACGCTAAAACCCACTGTAGATTTACACCTATATAATGGTTCATGTATTATTATTACTAAAGTATCTGCAAGAAAGAAATGGTTTGAACTACTACTACTACTACTACTACGGACATTGTAGGAGGTAAATATAATATTTTAAAATACCTCTTATAATAAAATATATTATAAGAGGTAGTCTTTTGTGCAGGGTTTAGGTTTATTTCACTATTTAAAGCAGTGATCTCTTCTCGCCTGCTTATGGCATTGCATCTTAAAGTGAAAACTAAAATTTGTCCCAAATAAATGAAAAAAGAAACACTGGATGAATCTAGATAGTTGAAATGAATTGTTCTTAAATGTCTGTAGTCCTTTATATAAAAAAGTGAATATTTTATATGTATATTTTTACATTAGCAGACGTGGTTAATGTTCATTGAGGTCATTGGTAATTGCTTCAAAGATTTATCCCAAAACATTAATTTATTTTTTTAACTGCACTGACTCAATGGTTTATTGTCACTTATTTATAAAATTGTGCAGACAGAATAAATATTAGCAAAATGATGTTACAATTTTAAGATAATTGTTACAATCAGACACATATACTGAGCTTCATGCATGAAAATGTAGCACATACAGGGATGACACAGGGTGTGTAAATGGTTGAATGTCATTTTGTTATAGGTTGGTGTATTAGTTTCTGTATCTGTACCTGACTACGAATGCTGACCACTGACAACCTTTCCATGGCTCAGTAAAAAAAAAAAAAAAAATGAACACATTAAAAGGATATAACTCTTCCTATCTGTTACTTGAAAAATATTTTGAACATTTAAAATAAAATAAGATTTTTTTTTTTTATTGTCAGAATGTGGGGAACTGCTAAAACTGGTCAAACCGAGCTTAAAGTAAAGCCGTTATACTAGTGCTTTTATTATGACGGCCTTTAGGGCTTCTTCACAGCATGACGTTGGTTTAATAATAGTTTGGCAACAAGCTCTAAAATGTGTAATGTAACAGTAGCACTGAAATAAGCCAACAGTTTCACTTATGTCAGTTTTTATGTGTAACTAAACCATGGAATAGAAATATTATCTATTGGCCAAAGGGAAAAAATACAAAGCTCTATTTCAAAATGCCAAGCTAACCATTTCTGTATGCTTTTCCTTGTTGCTCAACAGTGTTTAATTTCACGCACGTGTATCGTATTTTGACTGAAATGTGGTCAAAATGTAAAGTGTCATTCAGCTGATATAAGCTACAATGTATGTATCTTGTACTGTATGTAATGATAAATATCTGTAAAATCCAAAGTCAATAAAGTACTTTATAATTGTCTAATTTGTATCAGTCCCTCGGCTGCTTCGTGAGGCAAAGTGTGCATATTTTATATACAATTACAGCCCAAAACTAGACTCCCCATTAGCTGTATTCCAATGATTCCACCTGCTCATGTGTTTATGTGTAATATTATAACATAGAGAAGTATTATTGTTGAATTACCTCATACAGAAATATAAAACAGTTTAAAGTGTAACTACCCTGCCCTGCCTGAAAGGCCTCACAAAACACACAATAAACTTTTACAGTCCATCATATCATTCCCATCCTGCTCTTTCCTCACTCTGGTAATGTTGACACAAACAGCTGAGTGGAAGTGTGTAATGTGAGTACTGAAATCAATTCTACAAAACAGTGCTACAGGATAAAAGATCACGGTCATATCGAAAAGAGGTGGTGTGTTTAAAGCTAGATTTGGAATTAGTGATTTTCTATATGTGATTATATATGTTCAGTATAATTCTTCTTAGTTAATATGAGATAATCTGTATAAAATGTGTTAATATCTGTCGTATCATACAGTGACTGGGAAAATGTCATCATGTGGTTTGTTTGTACTTACATTTTTATGGAAGGAGATGTTGTCCAGTTTTCACTCAAACATAACAGTGGCATGGTGCAGCAGGAATATAACTGGATATTATATGCCATGAAACAAAAGACAAAGAATGAAGATGAAGGAATAAAAGCAAGTGAGGAAAAGAATTTGAGGAAGGACAATTGTCAAGAAGAAAATAAGCAATGGATAAGTACAATGAAGCAGAACAAGAACAAACAATGGAACAACATTGGAGAAGAATTAAGCAAAAAAAATAAGATCTTTTGAAATAAAAATGTCAAGATCTATTGTCTAAAAATCAGTTCTTATATTTCACAAGTTACTCTAGGTTTTTATGTCGTATTTTAAATGTGATTGGATATTTTTACTAGAAATGAAGAAAAATACACCTAATAAGATTACATTTTGTGCAGTGAACATTCTCCTCTATTGCAGTTATTGTTCTCTTGTTTTCAGGTAATAATGTACATAATTCTTAACATTCAATTCAATTTCTGTCACTAGATCCTTGTAACTCTTCCCCACCTTTAACATTGACCTTTATATTCAGCACATAATGTAAATGAGGGGACTCTTTCTGTTTGTTACTGTTGATAATATTGAATATTGGAAGGACTGTGTGTGATAATGTCTTTCCATGATGTTCTTGTGTAAGGGCTTTTGCAAGTGTCCCACAAAGACAGAGGAGTCCAAAGAAATCATCAGGTTCACCGGTTGATGTTTGATCCTCCTGTCGGTCTTATCGAGGAGCCTTTTGTGTCATCAGTATGATGCTATTTCATTGTGGTTTGTCCTCCTGTCGGGTTTTATACAAAGCCATGACTGCAGAGGTCACCAAACCACAGTGCACCTCATATGGACGGTCGCAGGACTCAGTGAGCTGAATCTATCTAAAATACACTAAACACATTTTTAAAGGTGTCATCACTGAGGGATCAGAAGGAAAAATCTTTTGAACAAAATGCGCTTGAGTTTACCTCATAAAAAAAACATGGCACTTGAAGTTATGAAGTTAACATATAATATAGTTGGCTTTAAGTTTATTAATTGATACACTGTAGTTATTGTGTTTTTTTTTTTTTACATTTAAAGGAGTCATTCCATGGTTATTTCATTAATATTGCTGTTATTAAATGCATTGTGTGTTGGTTCTATTTAAAAAAAAAAAAAAAAACCAAAACATCAGTATTACTTAGTTTCCAGCTGTTTTTGGAGGGTACAAAAATGACTTGAGGTGTTTACCGGTTTACCGGTCATTACACAGTAATGAGGCGTCTCTTATTGGCTCAGAATGTGTGAAGGAACACTCCCTCCTCCCCTCTGGCTCTGTGTGTTTATCATCCCAGAGTAGCATCCAGGTAGGATTCGTGCCATTGTTTTGAAAATGTGCAGGGGAAAAAATTACTCGATTTCCACGGAGAGCACGTGAACCAGTTTACTCTGCAATTTTTTTCACGTTTGTGCAGCAGCAACTGTGGTGCTGTCTTCTCTTGTAGATGCTAATGCTAATGCTACTTCAGATTCGCTGCAATGGGGGACGGGCTTAACCCCACGTGGGTGATGCCAATGTCCTTGTGACGTGTAGTGGACAGACTTTTCTGAGTCACTCGTTTCTCTGTGTTTTTTTTCTATGAATGTTAAATACAGCCAGTGGAGGGGACACACCACGCAGCAAACACAGCATGTGTTGGTAACTCGGGGTGACCCATCAGATTCCTAAAGGAGTGTGGAAAAGTGTTTTTCAGCGGGATGACACCTTCAAAGACAAAAAGAGTCAGATACATTTACTTTCTAATTGGGTATCAACATTATATTTTGTAAATCTATCATCACGAAGAAAAAGAAAACAGTAAGTAACTGTAACTCAACAGGCTGTTGAGTATGTGTTTGGTTCAGTACTGACTGTATTGGACGTTTGATTTGTACTGTCTGGGCCTGGACACTTACTGAAGACATTTAAATCTCAATGAGTTCTGGTTCAAGTAAAGGTAAAAAAAAAATGTTGCCATTGAGGTGAGTTGTGCTGAAAGTGTGTTTGTATGACCCATACTTCACTCAGATGTTTTACACTCCATGTGCTACAATTCAAACTCTACAAAGTGAACTACAAAGCTTTGTTGAGGCTGGAATCACACCAATCTTACAAACACTCTGGCAGTGTTGGTTGAGGATAGCAGGAAGTAAGAAGGCTCAGTGAAATATGTACCGGTAATATAAGAAGGTCTTTGTTTTGCTGAAGTAAACACCACTCCTGAACCCTGTTTGCACTGGCGACCACTGACACTGGTTGAGTAAAGATACAGTAATCTGTGCTGACAGACGGTGCAGTGACTCTATTGGTATCTGGATGATGACATCCAGAGGATTTGGTCGAACCTCCACAAGAGCTTGTTTACTGTGAGTGGAAATTACACTGCAGCAGAAATAAAGTTTAAAGCTCAGTAATTATACAACTGAGGACTGAGGTCAGATCTGTTTCATCTAATATTTCAGATATTGTGCACTTCAGTTTGGTCTTCACATGTAAACTGTTGAATTTATCAGTGTTTTAGATTATGTTGAAAATGTTGATAGTACAAAACCAGTATTTAGTGTAGAGTTAACACAATACACTCAGAAATTTTATAGTAAAATTGGTTAAACACATTTTCTTAGTTGATTTTTAATGTTTATTGTCACAGTTAATTCATGTATATCACATTTTCCTAAGTCAATAGGCAGGGGGAAAAAATCATTACAAAATGCTTGGAAAGTATCATACCAGCAGTTATTACAGTACATTTGAGAATGTTTTAGTATGTAATGAACTCTTCTATTTGTTTAAAAAGAAAACTGTATTTACTGTTAATGCATTCCCTGAAGGAGGGCATACCAGGGCTTTGGCATCAGACGTGTTTGGTGTTGAATAATTAAAGTGTTTTGGTTACACTGAAGAAATTATTGTGGTCTTGGTAAGAAATAATTAATTAGTTTTGAACTTAAATCTTTGTGGATTTGCTTTTCCACAAACTGAACTCTGGTATTGTTCCTTCAATCAAACCAACTGTTGCTAGTGTCATATGGTGTTTAATTTGTGTCAATAAATTCAAAGAAGATTTTTAAAAGTGCAAGCAAATAATATCAATTCAAAATACATGTGAAGATCATGTAAAATTTTTGCCTTCACATCTTTTTCAGTTTTGATTTTTGTCTTTTTCCTTTGTTACGACTCCAGCATTTTCATTTGCGCTCCCTGACTTTTTGATTGTGGTTTTGACACAAACATGACTAGTGGGGGTGGGGCTTCCTTTGATGGATTACTATTGGTTTATTTATGTTTGACGGACAGCAAAGCAAGTATACCCAATCAGAAGCAGAGTAGCTGCTGTGGCCAGAGCTGCTTCATACGCTTACTTAGCTGTCAGTCAAACATAAATACATGGGATTGATTTATGGGATTGGGTGGAAATCGCTCAACACTGCCTGTATGTGTCTTTACAGACCATGACTTTATAATAGTTAACAGATAAATTACTTGAATTGTCTTCAGGTGTTTTGAAAAAGGAAAAGTGATGATACCATGGTATATGGGTAAACAAGCTTTGTACTTTATTTAGTGAGTGATTTTTGTAGATGCGTCGTGTTTATTCATTGGTGGTTTTGGTAGTTATAAGGTACATGGCTACCCTCTGCTATTGAGAGTTTTTAAATATCAATACTACATAAAACATCTTCCTTTTTTGGAAAAATCAATAAACTTTAATTAATTTGGTGTTTACAGTGAACACTGGAAAAAAAAAGGTTAAATCTTACCAAGTGCATTTTTCTCACGTCTAGTCAAAATATCTCATCACACTTAAAGTAAGACGTAATCACCTTAAGTGTAACTTTTCAGTGACAATAGATCGTGAAATTTGTTTTTAAAGAAATCTTAATGATGATCATTTTAATTGTTTCATCAGCAGAATTGTATGCTTCAATTAATAAAAAAAATCTTTAATTCATTCATTCATTCATTCATTTTCATTTATTTCAAGCAAGTAATTACGTAACACAAATAACTTGCAAACAACAGTGTCTGACAACAACAGAATACAACCCCCAACAGAATACATGCAGGCCCAACAAATCAAATTAGTTTGTCCATGCCCGAAAATGAGTGGGAAGAAGAAAAACTTATTTAATTCCACTCTGAGTTCTCACCAGCAACATAATTAAATGTCAATTGTTTCCCTTATCTATACATTTCAAAACAGAACAATGCAAAAATAGACCTACAGACATTATATAAAGTCATTCAGCAATATTTACATTGTGTAACCAAATATGTGTTAACCAAAGGGGAAAAAATATATGCATATGTACATATATACACACGTACATATACATATATACATACACATTCAAATATACATACAGTACACACACACATATATATATATATATATACATATAAATAAAAGTGACTGGAGCGACTGGATAGCTTAGTGGTCTATACATGCCTATACCTCACGATGAGCGATACAATAAATAGAGTCATACCGGCTCGGACGGCGCCCGGGACAACAAGGTCCGCGTTAGGGGTTGAGGAACCAGGACACCCTGATGTTAAATTGGCTACTGGAACAACACATTCATGGAGCAGGGCAGAGAACATGGTACTGATGGAGTGTTACTACGGGAGTAACCCCAGTGAGAGAGGGTACATGCAGAGGATGTGGGAGAAATGGTTGCTTTGAAACCCACATCCTCACTGACTAAGAAACAGCTCCTAGCTCAGTGTTCGAATATCCGCAATAAGAGGTTGCTATCACAGCTAGAGATCGATGAGGTACAGCGTTGTACCTCATCCACGGTACAAAGATGCTACGGCAAGGGGGAGCCAGGACGACAGGTCAGCTTGGGGGTGGTTTCAAGAGAAAATGTGGAGTGTGAAGGCAACAGTGGAACCAGTTGTGATCGGAGCACTAGGGGCAGTGACCCCCAAGCTGGGACAATGGCTCCAGCAGATACCAGGAACAACATTAGAGATCTCTGTACAAAAGAGCGCATTGCTAGGAACAGCTAAGATCCTGCGCAGAACCCTCAGGCTCCCAGGCCTCTGGTAGAGGACCCAAGTCTGAAGGAGACACCGCCCACATGGGGCGAGGGGAACATTTTTTTTAAATTTATTTTTTTATATACATATAAATAAAAGTGCACTGTTCATTCATGGCAGTGTTACCACAGGTACACTCAACTGTCACTTTACATAGTAATAATTGCACACCAGTAATGAGACATAAACTAAAATACCACAAATGTAAAGAACAGCACATACCCGCAGTAGTAAGAACAATAGCAGAAAGGTAAAGGACAACACACACCAGCTACATGAGTAACAGCGCACACACACATCAACATTATAAGACAGAATATTATTATTAAGACCCTTTATCTTTATATTGAAACCAGACCATGTGTTTATAGAACAGTTTAACTGTGGATATTTGGACATTGCCTGTGTTGAGTTTCCAGACTGTTCCAAGGTTCTATAAGATTTTCAAGATCTATTGTGTAAAAATAAGTTACCTCACTGAAAAGTTACTCTGTGGGTGATTATGTCTTATTTTCAGATATTTTGACTAGAAATGAGGGAAAATACATTGGGTAAGATTCAGATTCATTTTTGTAGCGTAAGTGCAATATTTTACTCTAAACACTGGTTAATAAGCTAAAAACATAGACCTCTGGGTTGGTTGTTAAATTGCAGTGGTTTGCTGTTTGCTCATTAATATCCCATCGGCCCAGGCTTGTCAATGTAGCAGAAACATGGCAGCCGCTCCCTGCTTGTCCTGACATTAAAGTTCCATTTATCTTCTGACTGCTGAGGCACAGATAAGAAGTTTTACTGCTCAGTACCTCATAAATCACCCTAGAGCTCAAGTATTCTCTAAGGGCTGCAGGAAATCTCATAAGTTACATTAGGACACCTTTGCCGTCATCATGCAAGTGATTCAGGTATCATCATGAGCGCTTTTGTTCAAGTGACAACCCATTTTTTGTTTAAAGATTATCTTGATATGAATGTTTTCAACATTCTGAGGTGGAGGTTAATCTAGGTTGATGATGTATTTAATCTTCAAAGGGATAATTAAGAGTATATTACAGGTTTCATGTCTAGGAATATGGCATGTATTTTTTGTTTTACTATTTACCTTTGATCCCCATTATATATAATAATTAATTCCACTGTCATTTTGCTGTCATCTTAAATGTGGACTAAAACATGAACTGATAATCACTTTATATGTACCTGACCTGAACTGAACTGAACTGAACTGAACTGGCAGCTTTACTAAAGTGCCTATAAAGTCAAAACAGCCTCAGTGTGTGTATGTGTCTGTCTGCTGCAATATGTTTTAACTTTAAATTATCCTCTCAAGCATGTCGTAACTTGTGCCACGTGAGGGTTCCCCATCATTTCAAACCCAGTCCCAAACAAAGCACAATTTTCTTAATCTTCTGACTAACAATTATATTTCTGAGTGCTGATGGTGTGTGTGTTTTGGACCTTTCTATGTGAACATGTCAGGGCTTATTTATCTTCCACTGCAACCTGGGGTGACACATCACACCACAGGCAAAGGTGACAGTTTGATTAAATTTTAACCCCCCCCCCCTCCTAGAAAAACAAAAAGGAAAAACAAAAAAAAGCTTCCCAAAGTAACTGCACATTTCCTGCAGGAGCAATACTCTTATAACAAGCATGTCATCACCTCTCTGTTAATGTGTTGCCATGGCAGCCTGCGTGCATCGCCTGTTGTTTGTCATGGTGTAGGTTACCTAGCAGCACACAGTGAGGAAAGCCCTTTACGCATGAACAAGAGCTGTGATGTCAATGTATCATATTTCTGTGTGTGCTCACAGGCGTGTACTCAAACACACCTACTGTACTGTACACACACACACACACACGGTAAGGAGAGAAATGTTTACATGTGCGTAGACAGGATATTCTGAATCTAAGCTGAAAATATATATGCTCTTTTATGTTGCACAAAGTAATGAGGAACCATTATCTACCTGTAAGTGAAGAAACCTGTTTTGGTGAAACTACAGTAAAAAGTCAATCTCAGTCACACTGACAATTGAAGTAACATAAATTCAATTCTACAAAGTAGTATGTTTGGCTGTTTTCTTACATTGTCTGGACAAGTCATCTTATTATACAATATTTTCATTTGTAGTATTTCCCATATTGAAACTACAGTTCTGCATAGGATAAATTCCACAGTAACAAAAAACAAACAAAGAAAGAAAAAAAAACACAGGATGCAAAGTCCAGCCTCTTGTTTCCTAAGTGGCAGCACTTTTATAATGTTTTATGAACCTTTAACCAGGAAAAGACTCATTGAGAGTAAGAATCTCTTCTTAAGAGCTTCCTGGACCATTAAAAAAGCTTAGACAAGTTACATAACAAAAAAAAGCAATTCAATGAATATTTCTCACAAAGCATCAGTATGTATATACACGCTGATGCTGTATGAGAAATACTGAGTAATAATGATTCATATATATATATATAAAACTTTGTAGTGTTTCACATTGTCATTTGGCTGTGGTCAAATGTACCAAATCTTCCCTCTAACTCTGTTTTGGCATCAAATATATTGTTAGATTGTCCTCATGTGGTGGATCGGATGAGAATCATTCCAGCTTTTCCTTTCTGGTAGACACGGGGTGATAAAATAGTCTCGTGGTGCATTTAAATGTGACATTTTTGAGCTCCTGGTATTTTTTTTCTTCACATTTTACTGTTATCATTTTTGGAATGAATTAACAGTTTACAGCAGTTGGACTGACACCACCTGAACTCAACATAAACTATGTATATCTAGGTGATGGGAATCAGTAGTTGAGAGTCACAACATAAAGTTATGTAATTACATGGAAACCTGAAACAAAACCTGCATCAAATGTTTCTAAGGCTGGTGTTTGGTCTAAATAAAACCCTATGGAAAATATTCACCTCCCTTTAGCGTAGTGAACATGCACTTTCAGTGATTACCACAGCAGCAGTGAATAGCAGTGGCATTAGTCATGAGTTTCCCCAGGTCATCCTCACTTCACACATAAAACATATTGGCAGGTACACACACATACCTGCGTGACGGGAGACATGTTCTCACACTGACAAACACACACATGCTGTGCGTGACGCTGGAGTGGCTTCCACATTCCAGTGGTGTGTTACCTGGCGGTATCATTTTGTTCTGGAAGGCTGACATGGAAGTTATATGTCTGTCAGTGCACCCTGTCATTACACCACGGCCTGTCACTTCACCTGAGCAATAAGACAGAAACATAATGCTCATCACAACAAGTATGTTATTAGTGTGGTGAAGTGAAGGAAAAGCAGTTTGCTTTCAGGACACCTGTTTCCATCTCACCTCATCTGACCTAAACACTGTAGACTGCACAAGTAGATGATGAAATGCTTAGTGGATATATTTGCACAGCTGATTGAAAAAAAAGTTATTCTTGGCCTCTCTCTCTTTTACACCTTTATTAGCTTTATGTGCACAGAATGTTCTGGACTCTGGAGCTCCAGACAAATGACTAATTGAGAATATACTGTTTCGATGACAGATAACTGACAAATTCATAGTCTAAAGGTTAAATCACTTCATTATTCCTGAGGTGAAATTCTGGCATTTTATTCATTGGAAAATGCATTTAACACTTAGCATTAGCACAGTGAACTGCAGCTGAAGGTGTTCAGAAGTATTTTGTCCTGGAAGATTCTGTTGGGTTCTGTAAATGGGTTTGAGAGTCTGGTTTTCACTAGCTTTATATGTAAAGTGTCATGAAATAACTTTTATAATTTGGCGATATATAAAGAAAAATTGTAGCCTAGCTGCGCTAGACTAGCCTGACTGTTGCGAGGTGGTATCTCACGATACCTTCTGGGACCCTTCTGCAACCAATCTGTTTTCAAAGGAGGGGCCTTATCTAAAATCCTTGTATGGGATTAGATGAAGAATCTTGACTGATCTTTATTCACGCTGAACTCAAGCCGCGACACTTTACGTCACACCACAACACCGTCCAGTCATGGGGTAGTCCCACCCGATGACACTGATTGGCTCATTCGTTTTAAAGAAAACCTGAACCTCACTGTACTCAGATGGCATGAGTCAGGTTAGCACTAGCCCCCCCCTAGTGCCAGCAAATCTTATGTGCTACCGTAGTAGTCTAGTTAGGTTCAATGTAACTTTTGGCTAGATTTCCCTGAAACTGGTCGACCAATCACAGTGAAGTAGAGTAGTAGTCAGAGGGTGGGCGTAATAAAGTGACGCTGCAACGATTCAGAGAGAAACAAACGGAAACAACCATAGAAGCAGAACAACAATGGGTGGCGATTTCCTTTTATCAAAGATGAGTGAAGAATGTGAGAAAACCTCAGCAATCTTTAAATTCTTTTGACAGAAGCGACAACAGTTGTTAAACTCCATAATCCACCATTTTGTTTAGTCATTCCTAATTTTCTCCAGACTCCTCTGTGAACTTTCTGGCATCTAACTATGTCATTTTACAGATTACGCTGATTGGTTGTAGTACCGTCCTATTGCATACAGAGGATTTGAAAGACAACCTTTTAGCCCCGCCTCCCCTGACTGTGAAGCGTCCCTAGACATATACATGTAATGAATAGCGATAGTGTGTCTGGGCTAGAAAAATTTGATTCATTGATTGATCAACATCATCAGTTGAAGATCGAAAACTCAAGTACATATGTTTTTGTTGGGTGGCCTTGGAAGAAACCTGCATGGACAGAGCCATATTGTGAAGCAACCAAAGTAGATACACCTAATTTGAGGATACATTCTGATTCTAGGGGGAAGGTTATCAGGGGAGCCCAAAAATCTAATATGTAGGTCACATGATAGAGGAGCAGTGGAAGCTCAAAGTTGAACCAAATGCAACTTTGTCAAGATGATAAAACATTTTGGAAGACCTTTACTTCAAAATTATTAGAGATATCAGTCTAAAACTTGGTATTACTTCAAAAGTCCATAAGAAGAACCTACTGTATGTGAATTTTCTGAGAGGGTCATCTGGGAGGGTCTGGATGCTTTGACACGGGATGACCCAGTTACTCAAAATTGCCAAAAGGTGTGAATGTGAGAGTGATGATTTCTCACTATATGTCAACTCTGAGATGAACTGGTGACATGTCCAGGGTGAACTCCACCTAGTAACTGGGATAGGTTCCAATGACCTCCATGACCCTAGTGAGGATAAAGTGAGCTCAGAAAATGAATGAATGAACAAAAAAAAAGCTCTCTTACAGTGCAGTGTTTTGTTGTTGAATATGTACAGTTTTCAGTTGAATTCAGTTGAATAAAAAATATGCATTATGGATATTTTATTGATTCTCATCATGTCCTTTGAGTTGTCTATTTATCTGTATTGTGGTCATCATTATGGGCCTTGTTCTGGGGTCACTACTTACTCTATAGTGTGTCTGTCTTATCAAACATAAGCAAAATAAGCGACCACAGGGATCATCACAGTCCAAACTAAACTCTCCAACACAAACAGGATGAGACAGGTTTCACTGACAGATTCTGAGCAAACCCTTTCCATACCACATGTCTGATGAATGATAATAATTAGCAGCCATACATTCTGATTATCTGTAGTCAGGAATATGAGAAGCAGATGGTACGCGGATTCTATCTGCATCTTCTTAATTTTGTGTATGAGGTTCAATGAAATTCATTGTGAATAGTGCTGCTCTTTTTTTATTTTATGGCTGTTTATCTGAGACATACCTCAGGCCATGTGGTGTTTAGTCATGGTTGTCTATGTTAGATATTCAGCAGTAACATACAGCTCTGTAAGTTTATGTGCGACAGGTTAATTTACAGTTTTTTGCAGGAGCCCATGCTATAGTAGTCTGATGTAATGTGGGTGAAATGGGGAAAGCTGTAATGCTAGTTCTAAACCTACCATTTATCCAAGTAACTATAATCAACTTGTTTGGGTCGGCACAAAGACTCAATAACACAGAAAAACACCCACTACAGCACCTCTATTATTTTGTTCTTCCTCTTACCTTCACCTGCAAACAATGTAAAGCTGACTTTATTGCACCTGTAATACAGTAACGTGTAAATTCTGAAGCGTGAAAACAATGTTATTTATGTTTTCTTATAACATTGAATTATTACAATGAGCAGTTCTTTTTTCACACTAGATACCATGATTGTTTTGGTAACCACAGTCATATTGTTGTCTTTGTGGTGTTACCTCAAAGATGTTTGACTTGAGGCCAAACTTGAGGACATAACAGCACAATAGAGCCTTTTCATATGTCCTCTGTGACACTGCACTGTTGATCATAGATATACTACTGCAGGAAGGTTGGTGTACAATTACTCTTTTTTATTATTAGTCAAACTAAAACCTGAGATATCTCTTTTCTCTCTCTCTCTCTCTCTCTCTCTCTCTCTCTCTGTCTCTCTCTCTCTCTCTCTCTCTCTCTCTCTCTCTCTCTCACTTGTTTCCATTTCACATTAGGACCAATTATCACTTGTAGTTAAAGTTGTCATTGGGTAGTGAGTGTAAACACATTTTTTAAAATAAATTAAAACATTTTAAAAATATATTTAAAAAAAATACAATAATGAAAATCAATTAAAATGAAATACATGGAAAAATTATTTTTAAAAAACCCACCAAAATAAAATTAAATAATAAAATTAAATAAGAACAATGAAAAGAAATTAAATACATTGAAAAAACAGTAACCACATCTTGAAACCTTGGAAAAATACATGTTTTGCTTTGCACATGTTTCCCACATGCTTTATGGGGACTTCCAGAAAAAAACAAGTTGTTGGAGACATCATTTGCATACATTTACGTATTTGTTACAAATTAACAAAGATTTCACTTAGGTTTATATTGTGTCCAGGTCCCCAATGGTATCAAAGGACCCCATGGTGTGACTATGTAAACATATCAATGTCCCCATGAGGATAGGAATGCAAGTACACACACACACACACACACGCACACACACACACACACACACACACACACACACACACACACACACACACACATTTCTGTGTGTATTTGTAGTGTAACTGGACTACATTAGCAGTTTGGCATTAGGGATTCAATTCAATTCAGTTTATTATAACTAATTCCATACAAGGTACATGCAAGGTACTTTTGTAACAGGACACCCCAGAAGCAGTCCTCAGCTTATAACCCAGGCCCTTTAATATGTGATAAAAACACACTTTACATTATAATAATGAATACATTAAGATGTTCTGAATAACTAAAGAACACATTTAAAAAATATTTCCTATCTAATGATGTTTGATTGTATTTACTTTCCCTGCGTCGTCAACATATTCCAATATTCTCAGGATTTAATTGGTCTCATACATTAACTGTATAAACAATTGTGGACAAAGGAAGTGTGGGTTCAAAATGTTCTGTCATTTTAAAACCAGTCATTTGCGATTTCTATTGTGATTTACTGATGAAATCTGATTTTGTTGTTTGTCTGATCACTAACCCTAATGTGGCCAATATCAGATTCCAACATACAGTAGACTGAGCCACATGCACAAAAACACCAGAGTTCAGATTTTCAGCTCATTCCCTTTATTAAAAGTATGAATAATCCACTGCAAGTAAAGGTTGTTCATTCAAAATCTTATCTTTAAGCTTCAGTCTAAGTCTTATCAGTATTCACTGCACAGCAAATCCTCCCTGTTACTGTTTTACCATTATATATGATGTTATGGATTCTTTTTACAGCTGCATACATACATATGTTGGACTTACACAACTTTACATCATCTAAGTGATTGCCTCCAGTGATTAATCTTCATTTAACATGATGTAAATATCACAGGTTCTATATGTTCATATGGAGGTCACACTAAAAAAAGTCCAGATCTGTCATACCTACTCTGCGCTCCATCACCTTTCCCCTTATTCTCTTCACCTGTTCTCATTTAGTTCTCACACACCTGTCTTCATCACTTCACACTATTTAAGTTCTATTCTTTCTGTTTCTGTTCTTGTTTGTTTGTCACATATCTCTGGCTGTACTCTTTCTAAGACAGTTCCCCAAGCTTCCAGTCAACCAGACCTGCTGGTTACTGCTCCTGTCAGACTGTTTTTGACGATGGACTTGAACTCTAGTCAACTCTGAGTTGTTTGACAGCCTTGTGTTGTGTGTTTTATTTTGTTGCACTTCCCTGACTTGTGCTCAAATAAAGAGCGTAAAAATCATCACCCATGAGTCTGCATTTGGGTCCTTCACACCATACTTGTGATAAGAAACACATTTGGAGGCCAGAATCACAAATGAAAAAAAAAAAAACCATTGTGATTTGTGTTGTTCATACTGGCATAAAAAAGTCACCTATGAGTCAAAAGCTCACATTTGAAGTGTAAAGCACTGCACCATTGGACTTCACATGCTAGAATATGGACAATATATTTATGCAATTTCACCTCAGTTTTTATTTTGCACTGCTATGTGCACTCTATTACTCGATTTCAATTCTATTTTTATCGTTATTCATTTAGCTACATCTTAGGCTTGTCCCTGTCTATGTACCTTAAATTAAGAGCTGTTGAACAAAATTCAGTTGTACCTTGCATAATGACAAAGATCTTTGATTCTTGAATGTAATTAAGTCATTTTATAGTCTTGTCAGTAGAAGTCATTAACCGTAACTATAATGCCTGTGTATAAAATATAAAAAAATAAAACATGTATAGATAGATGAGCAAGTCATTTATTAGAGGTTTCAAATAAAATGAGAGTTAAATTAAAAATGACTGACATAGTATTTTTTAAGTTAAATATAAGTCTATGGGACCCAGATATTTCTGTATTGGCTTCATTTAGGTCTTCAACCCATTGGTCTGACACATGGACACATCTTCTTTTTTTTTCCACACAAATTTTACAACAGGGGTGTGTAAGCACCCATAAAAATCCCCAAAATCAATTATTTTACATTTTTGTGTGAACATTGTGGGTCTCAGTCTGTACTTGGCGTGACAGGTTTAAGCAAGATTGTATAATTATGTTTTTGTCGAGTTCATCCTGGAGATAACAAAACCATTTTGGTTTACTTCAGCTTATTAGGATTGTGGTTTTGTATAAGTACTATTTACAGTATATTTGCTGAATTTTCTGTCGGTGGTATATCTTTCCCTATAAGCGCACAAATGAAAATCGCTGGGAAAAAAAATACAATCCAAAATACAAATCCTGTGAAATCATGGGCACAAAACAAAATACATTATCCATGAATGTTTTAATGTGCCATCCTCACATTTACTTCAATTACATTAACATTTCACTTAACACTTTTAAACAAAATACAACCAGCTAACACAATATAATTACAGTTTAGTTACAGATGGACGTATTTTTTTAGGAGACAATATAATAGTTGTATGTTTGACAAACTATAAACATGTACACCCTGGTTCCATATCCGTATCTCTTTCCTCTTTATCTCTTTGCTGTCGTTTGCGTTCTCTCTCTGTCCTGTCAGGAGAGAATTGGAAGCATGTGTTCTTTGTGATCTGTTACCACTCATAAACCACATCATGGAGAGAGGAGAGAGTCGGCGTATTTACATTGAGTTGTTTTGATTAGGCACAAGCCAGCTTTTTTTAAATAAGAGGGTAAGCCTGGTTCTGGAGACGAGCCTTCAGAGGCCGCTACGGGAGAGAGGGGCAGAAAAAAGGCCTTTGGTGGGAAGGAGAAAGTAAAAATAGAGTGCCCGCACCACATAATGACATCTAAAAAATGACCAAAATAGACCAATACACACAGTCGTAGAAAGAGGATGGGGTTCGGAAACAGCTGGGGGAGGGGGCCCCACATGTGGCACAGACAGAAAGAGAGGTTTTTTTTTTTTATTTCCCCAAGGCCAGTTATTATGCCATGTGTGTTTTGAAACTTAAAATAGCAAATAAGATCCACCACAAAATTTTGTTTAATGTCAAAAATCAGAGCGGGTGACATTAAGTGCACAGTATTCACGCAAGCCTGAGATAATAACAGCTTTGAGTTGGTTAATAAACCTGACCTTAGAAACTGTGCTGTGTGAGGGCGCTTTCAGAAGCTATTTGGTCCAGACTTTTTAGTTCAGGTGTAAAACCTACCCCAGAGGTCATGGACCGGACACACAGCTTTGGTCTGATGAAAAGAGAAAAGCCTTAATCTTGAACTAAAGCACATTTTTCTGCATTCAAAAGAAAACACTGAAGTGACAACAGATTAACATCAGACACATGCCAGTTTACAAACCAATGACTGTCGAGTGGAAAGAGATACAGCTCACACAGGTGATGACAACAGGATGTACGTATGTCATGTCAAGTTTACACAACTGCAGCGTGGAACCAAAACAAAGAGCATGAAATGGATGTACCATATTTTCTGGACTAGAAGTCACACCAGCAAAAAAAAAAAACAAAAACATAAGTTGCATTTTTGGGGGAAATTTATTTGATAAAATCCAACACTAAGATTACATATTTCATCTTCAAAGGCAATTTTAAATAAAAATAGAGTAGAGTACAACAGGCTGAATAGATGTACGGTATGCTAACGTATTTAACTAATGTTACAAGATGCATAAATAACAAACTGAGAACGTGCCTGGTATGTTAACGTAACATATTAACAGTTATTTAGATAACTATAGCATAAAGAACATGCTCATGCTCAACAACGCGTGTGAAAATAACATGCAAAATTATATAATAATGTGTTAATAATTTCACATATAGATCACACCGGAGTAAAAGTCACACCCTCGGCCAATCTATGAAAAAAAAACAAACCTGTGACTTATAGTCTGAAAAATGCGGTAATAAGAAAAAAACATGAACCTCTACTGTGACTTTCAGACGTGAAAAGGTGATAAATGTTTTGGTTTTCCCGTGTATTTTTATTGACCATCATTCAAACAAAGCAATACACATAATGATGCACCACTTTTTTTTTTACCGTAAATGAACAGATGAACAAGACAATGCACAGGACAATTAAAACAAGACTACACTCCTACTGATGACAATGTAAGTGCTTGTATAGGTGACAGTACACAAACACATAAATAAAAAATAATACTAAGTTATAAATAGTAATTAAATCATTTAAAAGGATAAAAGCTGTTAAAGTTACAGAGTGTGTTATAAAAATAAAAATATATATCTTAGTGATATTAATGATCATCTCAGTCCTGATAGGAATAGTCTAAGCTTGCTCCATGAAACTGTCTGATTGGTTGTTGGTGATCCAAAGTGTGGATAGGGTTCACAAAGGTAAGGAAAGAACCCCAGATTTTGTTAGAGATTTCTTAAATTGTGTTTAATTACAATAGGTTTTTGTTATTGTTTTACTGTATTTCAACTCATTTTATGTGAAAATTGAAAATTGGAAAAAATAATAATAATAAGTGGAGGAAAGTAACGTATAGAGACGCAAAGCTAAAGTAAAACTACAGTCAAGCCTCATTGTCAAACTCACATTATTCTTTGCTCAGCCAATTCCTGGGCACTGCAACCATATCCTTGAGTCATTCTCACACTTCTGTTTTTAGAAATTCAGACCTTCAGGCCCAGAATCAGACATCCATCCAACACCAACCATTTTTAGCCACAGTATTCAAGGAGCTCCACAGCTGGAAAACCTTACTAATACTTGACAAAAAAGTTGTCCATAATAATTTCAACCCTGTGTTTGCTCTCTGCCTACTTTTCAACAGCATTTCACGCCCCATATGAACTGTGCTTTCACTGACTACATGTACAGTAGCATCTATTTGTAGCTTCCTGCACAAGCTTATTCCATTCATAGACCTAAACTCTTGCATGGCATGCATTTTTAATTTCTCTTGGCTATTTGTGGTGCTTAGGACCAGGTGAGTTTAAAAACAAAGAATTATCAGGAGTGCTGATCTGAAATATAATTGAAATGTGGTGTCAGTATAATGTCCTCATAAGTAGACACCAGAGCCTGGTCTACTCTAGACAACAGAAAAGGTGAAGCCCACATATGTGGTCGCCAGGTTCTAGGAGGTTAAACACCCAGGCAACCACCTTATTAATTTGCAAATGCCAAAATTAGTTTTTTAGTTGAGTGTGACAGTGCTGTTGGCCCACTGCCCTCTTTTTTTTTTCTTTCGTCCTTTTGTTAACCTATCCTGGCCAACTCATCGTCGCACCTTTGCTAGGAATCTTAATCTCCTGACACCAAAGAAAGTAGACATTTATGCTTTTGAAAAAAAATTACATCAAATATTTGTGGATTGGTATGTAAGCCCTAAAAAAAGTGAGCTTAATTTTTTTTTTTTTTTTTTTTTAAAGATATCTTATTTTTAGATAACATGCTGTCTCAGATAAACTGGTTGAACCACTTGGACAATCAGGGAAACTGTGATTTCTCTTTGTTAATGTAAAATTTAATAATAAATTTAAATTTAATAATAAAATAAATAAATAATACAATAAAAACATTTTATTGTATTTGAACAAAAATCCAAGTAACCTGAACAAATATGAACATTTAGAAAGGTCTGAAGGGCAAGTGCCTATTATTAAATGTTATTCACTTTGTTTTTAAAGGACATACACCTTTCCATCACATAACTTTTACTTTTTTCACCCTAAAACACAGAGGAAAGTTTGGAGTTGACATTATTTCTATATTATTATGTTATTAATTCACTGGTCCGGCCTACTGCAGATCAAATTGGGCTTAATATGGCCCCTGAACTAAAATGAGTTTGACACCCCTGGTGTATTTTATCCTATTGTCATTTCTATGCAGCACTTTGGTCAACAGATTTGTAAATGATGGTCACACACATGCACTAAATATTAAAATATTTGGCTGCAAGACTAAAATATGCATTGATCTCAAACAATGTTGACTCCCCCTCTGTGGAGTTAAAAAATGACAACAAAATGCAGACAAATTGGAAAAAAAAAAATCTATTTGTTACATACTTTCCTACCTGCTCATTTGTTGTTGTTGTTTTTTGTTCTGTTCTGTTTTGGGTTTTTTTTTTGTATATATGTATATGTGTAGTAGTTATTATTATTATTATTATTATTATTATTATTATTATTATTATTATTATTATTATTATTATTATTATTATTATTATTATTATTATTATTATTATTATTGTTGTTGTTGTTGTTGCATTCTGCACATGTTCAAAATAAAGCATTCAAATAAAATCAAATCAAATGTGCTGAATACATGAATGTGATGTAAGTATCCTTCAGAGACTGCTTTCATGCTAGGGCTTTTGTGACACATTATCAAACATGGTAGATACTGTAAACACATGGATATTAAGAGTTGGCTGAATTTTACAAAAGCATCTTGAGTGTCATAGTTTCTTCCAAGGTGACCTGCTGGTTTTGATTAATATGTGTGGTTTGTCATTTCCATGGCAGACATCGGAGTACATACCGTATCTGAGAAAGAAGCATTCTCATTGAAAAACAAAGTTAAATGAATCACATCATGTGTAGAACAGGCCTCTCTCACTGCAGGACACTGAACACCAATGTTGTGAATGTAACTAAACCTGTATTATGTGAAGATCAATCATCTTCACATACTGTACTGATCTTTTTACTGCAGTCACTTTTATATTTATTTCTACTTCTCATTCCTCACTAAATGTCATTCGGTCAAATCAGAGATATCTTCCTTCACCCAAGAGTATTTTAAATATAACATATGGCAAGGTAAGATCATTTGCTGCCTGCTGAAATGACAGGAGTGTGTGCTTTGGACATGTATCATGTTGTGTGATTCATTTTCCTTGTGAAGTTTCTTTCTTTGGGTCAACATCACACAGACGTTTGCAGTTGAGGACTGGTTAATTAAGAGCACAGTGCTCCCATAAAGATGAATGATGGCTTTTGTTTGAATCCTTCTGAACTACAAGGCTCCATTTGGCATTAATCATCAGTGATGTACTGAGGTAATGCAACTGCACAAACAGCATCACTGTGTATGCTGATTAAACAGATTACATGGTATACATTAAAAGCAGCCCTTATAGAAATAAATAATATGTATACTGACAGACTGTACTTTTATTAATTATTGATACCATTGACCTATGGCATCACCTCAACTATTCTGCTGAACATAATTCAACATTTTGGAAATTATTATGAGAGAATAAATGTACCTGAAACCTCAGCTGTAACCAACTAAACTTGATGCAGAACCTTGAAAAGTTGTCAAAAATGAGAACATGAGTACAACATTCTCCCACCTTCATCATGGGAGCTGAGGTGGAGAAGGTGGGCATATTCACATTTTTAGGTGTAAACATCAGGAACGACGTGACACCAAACGCACAAACAGACAGGTTCACAAACGGCTGTACTTCCTCTGGAGGTTGAGGAAATTCGGGATGTCTCCGGAGATCTTCAGTAACTTCTCTAGGGGTGGAGTGGAGAGTGTGCTCACCAGCGCAATCACTGTCTGTAATGGAAACTGCACCCAATGCAATAGGAAGTCACTCCAGCATGTGATAAAAACTGGACAACCTTCCCATCCCTACAGGACATTTACACTGGCAGGGTCATCAGGAGGACCTATCACATTATAAGAGACAACACACCCCCCCAGTACACAGTCTGCCCTCAGGACGGTGCTTCAGGAGCAGCAGGTCCCACACCACCCAACTCACCAACAGCTTTTTTACCCAATCCATCCATCTCCTGAACAAATGCCAATAACCACTAAACAACATGCTGCTGCACTTTAAATTTTTAGATTGTACATAGACGGACAGATCTAGTCAAGTCCCAGTATTTCTTAACCACACTTGCTGTTACCACTTTTTTCACATTGACTGGAAGCATGGAATCTAAAGATTTTACTGTATAGCATCAAGCCTGTGTGTTTCTTACTGTGTATGTGTCGCTAAACCTCTTGAATCAAATAACCCATGTTACAAATGATTCTAATAAAGAGTAAAGCAATTAGAGCATTTACTCACTGTGACGTCTTTTTTAATAACATTGAGGAACATTTTTGTCAGTCTATATGTCTATTTAACTATATGCTTTCACACTTAATTGAAATATCTGTCTTATAATGAAATTGTGACATGATCTGAGTGTCTTCTCATTTCCTCCCAAGTTATCTTCGTGAGTATGAAGCAGATTGGAAAATTAATGAATAAATGAATGAATACAATATCTTTATAGTTGGAACAAACAGTGAATCGGCAGGTCGATGATGTGAGTTAATGTTCAAATGTCATGATTTATTTGACATTTTTATTGGCAGAGAGTTTAGTTTTTCAATGTGAAAATCTGAAATCTATTAAATAGATTTATGGAAACAGACCTACAAACACATAAAAATACATATTTACTCTAAAACATGAGCTTTTATGAGGTCCCTGAATTACAGGTTGACTTCCTTGTTGGATTATATGCAAATCAGAATAAATGATGATGTATGTTGGATTTTTGAAGTCAGAGCTTCCTGAAGACTAATTGAAAGAGTATGAGGAAACAATTAAATATTTACTTTATGGTACCTTACTCTCATCAGACAACTTTTACTGCACAATATCCTCGATGACCTTACATTTCCCCTGTGTTTTCTGTTTGATCTGTAACCACCATAAGAACGTACTTTATAATAAGCTGCTTCCTCTTGTCAAGTGAACCAGCAAGTTCCTGAGGTGATCTCAGGCCAGCCACAATACAGCCTACAATAATAAGTGACATCCAGTGATGCACAGACTGACCCAAAGTGAGCGGGTGCCCGCGGCGACCACGGTCACCCGCAGTTGTGGATCATTGAAAAATCAAATATTTCTAATGATATTCAGATTGCGGTCGATTGAATCATTTGTTGTTTGAAATAAACATTAAAATAACCTGATAAATGTGCTTTAACTACGGTAGAGAAAGTCAAGTTGGCAGAATGGAAGCTCCAGAAACATCCAAACAAAAAAAAGTAAGGTTTGGAACACTTTCATTGAGATTTTTAAAGATGATGAGTGGCTCTTTTCTTGTGGAAATTGGGTTCAAATGTTTCTTTGGGTGTTACAGGTTGTCGACCCCTGGTTTAGATGCTGTGCGTTGGTAACTTTTGAATGAGGAAGCAGGACAAAAATATTTTCTGAACATATTAACTTACAAGCAATGGCATCACATTTTAACACAGAAATAAATGCAGGTATGTGAGTAAGGTCATGTGATGTTCATAAAGACCATTGACTACTTTTTAAAAAAAATTAAGAAGCGGGTTGGGTCCATCCTTTTCAAATATATTTCTTGCAGTTGCAGGCAGGCTAGTTAAAAAAGTGCTCAGTTGCACGTCTTTTATACATCGACCCATGCATCACTGGTGACAGTGATGCACTGTTGATTCTGCCATAGGTTCTGTGCAGCCCTGGTTTCTTATTAGAAACCAGGGCTGCAGGATGAATTGTGTGTTTTTACTGTATGTTTTTGTCATGTGCTGCTACCAGGCCAGTAGCAGTTAGACATGCACCTGTTACTACATGTTGATACGCTTCCCTCCACAGAGAGAGGGAGGAGAGTGAGAAAGAAAAACACAGTGAGACAAGAGTTATGGTGAGAAAACAGGGAATGAAGACTTACTACAAAAGGGGGTCTGCAACCTTTTTTAGCTCACTACTTGAAAGAAAACCTGGTGGCTCCATGGGATTTAAAGTTATAAAAATAAATATTGTATTGTATAATACAGTATATATGCACACTACAGAAAGCAAATCCAAATACATGTAGAAAAAGAAGACAACAGCTTTCAAAAATATTGACTAGATACCACAATGAAGAATGTAAATTGTCAGAACCTTTCCCCCAATTCAAACTACCTCCACCTGACCCCAGTGGAGTCAGGCTCTGCTGATCAATTTTGCTCTGATCAGCAAATGATTTAAGCCCTGAATCTTGCAGTTGCTGATGTGGGACCATTCTGAAGTGTCACCACCATAACCCAGACGTTCATTCATTCATTCATTCATTCATTCATTCATTCATTCATTCATTCATTCATTCATTCATTCATTCATTCATCCATCACCACAGACTCTGGCTGATCTACCTCAGGCTTTATTTGTTTTTGGTTCTGTTTTATTCACTTGTTTTTTCGTCATTTTGTTCTGTTTTGGTTAACTGAATCTCTTCTCCCTTCAACACCCTCCATCTAACCCCTCATGACAGTAAACAAAGTTAAACAAGGTGAAGTGATGGTAAAATTAACTTCATTTACAAATACAGGGAATCAAATTCATCAGGGGTGAAAAAGGTGACACATGCAAAGGAACTTTGGGTTTTGATAATGCTACTCTGGGCGTTTATCAGCTTTAAAATGTGCATTTACAGTCTATTCATTGAGAAAACATCACCCTGGTGTTATTTTCCTTTGCTGATGTCCTGGATCCTGATAAACTCCCTGAGTTTACAAAAAGTGAGAAATAACATATAAAAGCAGCAGAGGTAAATACAGTAGCAATATGTGCAGTCAGTGGTGACTGACAGCTTTTTTTTTTATCCCTTTTGAATTATGCCATCATTTACACATGCAACATTTGAAAAAAATAAAAGGTAAAATGACAAAGAAGTTGCAGTTTGTGGCAAAACTGTTGAATTATCAGCTCTTGAAAATACATAGAGATAAAGAATACACACCTAAAAGTCACAGAAGGATTGAGATCTCAACTTTCTCTCTCTAATCTGTTCACAGTCACTGAACATGTCTCTGCAGTGTCAACATGACCAGGTTGTAATGACTTCAACTTCCTTTTATACTCTTTCACCTCACTCTCAAGATTTGGGGTCCCTTTTTAAAAAAACATTAAAAATGTATTTTTTCTCTCTTCATTCTGGCCATTTGGCTCATTTCTTACTTTGGTCATTATTTCTATTGTTCTGTCACCATGGCTGTTGTTATTGGCATTGTGTGAGTTCTCTTGACTTTGTCACTTTGCCCTATATATTTTCTCACCCCTCTTCTCTCCCTTTTTCTCCTCCCACTTTTAGAACAAACCATCACCGTACAACACCCAGCAGTAGAAACCTTCTCTCTATTCAGAAAAAGTCCATAATAGTTTAATTTGACAAAAAGTATTCTCTCTTACATTCATTATTCCAGGGGTTGTTTTTCTGTCCCTTTAGTTTTATTTTCTAACACTACATATGTTTTTTTTTTCATTCATTCTTCTGACACTGTGTTTATAACATAGTGGTAAAGAACACCAGACTTTCATTTGTATATGTTAAATCCAGTGTTAGAGACAGAATTAATCAGATTCATGATACCAGGAAACAGGATCTAAAGTTAGTTTTACGAAAGTGATTAATCTAAACTTTAGATAACAGTTAGTTGGTCACATGTCAATGTAAACACATTAATCCTGTGATGTAAGTAAGGGATAACAACACCCCTCCGCCTTTGGTGTCAGGGTGTTGTTCGGCCCCGTTGGCAAAATATTTTTCTGATAGTAACGCGTGGGCAATACATTATCCTGCTTATTCTACGGGTTATTACAGCTTATTACTGCTACTACTCTAACAGACCGGATAAAATAACTGTTACAACGTAGCGGATATTTACTTTCAAAGTGGCCGAACTACCTGCAGAGTGATATGGTACCATGAATCTGAAGTGACAAAACTCGTTGCCATTGGCAGCAGGCGTTAATGGAGCGGCGGCCAGTTATCGAAAAAATCCGCCCTGCAGAACACTGGGAACACTGGGAGCTGTCGCAACATTTTGGAGGGCCGTAGAATAAGTGATGAAATACTATTACTACTACTACTAATAATAATAATAATAATAATAATGTGAAATAAGTTGTTATAGCATTACCAAAGGACCAAAAAACAATATTTAAATCTTTTTGAAGATTTTTTTATGTGGATTTTTTGTTGTTGTTGTAAATATTGGTCTCCACATGCTAATGGGTATTTATAAAAAATCTATATATATTGTTTATAAATACTGTTAATTGTTGTGCCATCTTTACTATTAACTGACATGATCATCACCTTCTGGGCCCAATGTGGCTGGCACTGTGATGCATTTATGATAATCATTCATTTAAAACAGTCCATCAATGTACAGACACACAGAGGGATTTTTGTTCTCATTGCAAATCATAACAAATACCTCTTATGTAAACCTTAAAATAATCTCATTCCAAAGACTAACTGATGAAAGAAATCAAGACTTAAGCCTTATGAGGTGTGTCATCTCACCCTCACAATGCAAACAAACATACTGTATTTGTGTTTGCATTTCTTCTTTTCACGTGTCATAAGAACGCGATTGGATTCAAGATATTTTACCATGTGCCAAGATTTAGCAAAACTAGTTACAGCATGAAACTTTGAATGAAGGCTTATATTAGTGCGAGCATGATTTGTCAAAGGTTCTGCTTCATTTAGCATCAAGGAAATACTGTATGGAACTCAAAGTTCTGGAAACATGAACAGTACATCTGAATATGTTAATAGTGTTTACACACATGTAACGCAGATGATCCAAAACAGATAGAGTGATGCATTTGCACAACATACAGTATTTCAGTGTATTAGGGTTTAGATCAGTTGTTCTGAAGTGGTTTGGTTTTGGGACCCTTTCCTTCCCACTATCATCAAGTGATGAATGTATTTTTCATGATAGGCTTGTAATCACATAAGGTGTGCCATTATGTGCCATTGTGAAACATGCATGAATGAATGAATGAATGAATGAATGAATGTTGCACACCAATTGTGTAACACACCTAAAGTGAATACAGTCTGTTTCAGCTAATAAAGACTTCTAAAGGCTTCAGGGGGTTCCAGGTGAGCTCTACATATAGGCCACACAGACGGGGGCCTAGAGAGAGGCTAATAAAGGTTCCAATGCCGCCCACAAGGAGGATGGTTTACCCCTTATTTACATTGAACCTGTGACTGTCACAACTATGAGGTAAGTTATAAGTTAGTATGTGAAGAAAAACAAACATTGATTTTTAAACACAACAGAAAATATTTTCTGCATGTTTGCTTTTCCTGCCTACTCTTACTGTGAAGATAAATCAGGGACCAGTAAAAAAAAAAAAAAAAAAAAAAAAAAGACACTCACACTGAAGCCGATATTGGATTTGGTAGGTTAACATGTTGGGTTAAATGATCCTAACTATATCAATAAAATACAGTCTTGTCTCCATCAATTTATTTTATTTTATTGCCTGGTACAACTAAAGGTACATTTGTCTGGATAAATATAATGATAACAACAAAAATAGTTCATATGACCTTAATTTCAGAGGTGATATGTATCCATTTAAAATTTTTTCTTAATAATAACCAAAATCACTTACATTTTTTACATCAATATCTATGGCATTGTACCAACA
Organism: Siphamia tubifer; assembly: GCA_020466265.1. NCBI lineage: Eukaryota > Metazoa > Chordata > Actinopteri > Kurtiformes > Apogonidae > Siphamia > Siphamia tubifer. The sequence goes on along the minus strand of CM035786.1, from coordinate 26,069,498 downwards.
AGCATAACCATTGTTTTTGGTGATTTTTGATGGTCTGATAATTTTTTGCATGACTATGAGTTGTTGGAAAGCACATTGAAACACTGAGAAGTGTTATCATAGATCTTAATTATAGAAACTCTTGCGAAACTTCAGTCATTTGTTTACTGTAATTAATATAGTGCCAACATAGCAATGATTTGATTGATAATATGGTTAGTTCAGTAACATTCAGTACATTTAGCAGAGTAAGAATGTAAAAGCAGTCATCTGTACCTGCAAAAATCTGAATGTTTACTGGAACATACATTAATTAAGCCTGCCATATTTAAGCTCTGGTATTGTTTCAAGTGTTTGTTTTCAGTTGAGTAATGTGTAATGACATTCCACTAGAGAAATACAGAGCATACTTGAAGCTTAATGTGCATCAGTTTTAAAAGTGGTGTTTGTGTGAGAATGTGTGTTTGTGTGTATTGTGAGTCATGCCTCATACCAGACAGCAGGAGTGGGTTGGTAGTTGGCAATAAAGCCCTTCATAGACGTACACACAAGGGGAAGTTGAAGCCAGACACACACAAATCCTGTAATAGCAGTGTAAGCCCTTCCACACCACAGAGTGGGCAGTGTTTAGACCTATGGCACCGGCTTTCCTCAACACTGATGCTGTTACACACGTCTGGGTTGTCATGATAATCTAACAATCTGTGGTTTAATGAGATGCATCCAAATGTATGAGGTGAACAGTCATTGAGTACAGTTTGATTAATATGCACTCACTGTGTCTCATGCCTTGGTTATAGTGAGAACACAAGACATCAGTGAGGAGTGGGTGGACCGCAGTAATACGTCAAAAATATAACAGTTTATATCCAAGATGTAAAAGAGATTTTCAAAATTACCATTAGAGATTTCAGAATAAAGTGATAAGTGTACTGAATTCTAGAGATATGAATTTAATATAATTCACATCAATGGGTTGGGGGTGTTAAAGTGTCCACTAGAGGGAGTAGTGAGTCATAGTCTCTCATGGTGTGGAAAACTTGATGATGAGCAAAGTGATAAAAACTAGAGGCATTGTTCATTGCACACCACTAGACACAGCTGTAAATGAAAAGAATGACATTTAAAGACGAAATCACAGTATTTTTTTTAGATTTTGATTTTGAAACTTATGAAAGTATGGACTTATTATGAGATGTTATGTTCACTCAAACCATACAAACAACAGAGGCGATTTGTGGTTTTACTAAAAATAGAACTAAATAGAACTATCAGCTATTGCATCACAGAGATGATAAAATCTGCTATTTTGACAAACTGTCAAAACAAGTGGCAATATATTTTTGTTTAAAGAAGAAAACTTGATAAAAAACAAAAACACTGTATGTAAGAACAAAGACCTTTATATTCCAATCAGTGAGTGAGACAGTGTTTGGATACATAATGTTGATTCATTTAAGTTTTCGTAGTCATAAATGTGCTCTTTTATGGGACTTTTTCCAGTTTTTTTTGAGAGATTGGAATATCATGCAGTGCTACATCGAATACTATTAGTAACACCAGACATTCAGACAGAACTTTTACAGAAAATCAAATATATGGATGTAAAATGATATGGATGTAAAAAGAAACATAACCTATAAGATAAACTAAAAAAAGATAACTCTATTAGTAGCAGTAGGGTAAATTCCAGGTTTTCCGCAGCAGGATTATAACACACAACAGTAATCACTTCCATAAATAGATAAATAATTCTATAAACAATATACAAAATAATTTTTTGTTGGTTTTGTTCATAAGACAATGTGAATAGATTAACTACTTTGGTTAAATGAGAATGAACAAGCAGCAAGATTATAGTACACAAGAGTAATCACTTCTCTAAATAAATAATTCTATATACAATATACAGTTATTTTTTAAATGATTTTTTGCTTTTTATTAAAAAAAAATTTCAATAAGAGAATGTGAATAAATGAACCACTTGAGTTAAATGGGAATGAACGAAAAAGGTGGAGGTAGTTGAACACAATGGAGGGAAGGATAAAGTAATAAATGAGTAAATAGAAATTGGGATGTACACAGCATGGGCGTAAGTGAGTTTCAGGGGATACCATGTTTATCCACTAAATACAAACCTCACTGATGAGTTTTAATCTGCAGTGAGAGGCAGCCAAAGCAGAACATGTGATAACTAAGGCAGGTTTAACTTACAACACTAAAATGCATAGGTTCACCTGTGAGTCATTGGAAATATCGAGCCCAGGTGTGTGTTGAAAAAACACCAGGCAGTTCCAGTACAGGCCATAAACAGATTATGTTATGCATTAACTGCATTCTCCATCATCACTCTTCCAGAAAGTGATGAATGCTTTTATGAAAGAAGCAAATCTATACATACACACTAGCATTACTATACGTGTACATGCTTGACTGCATAGGTATGATGAATACTGTTACATGTACAGGTGGACTGTCTAACATACACACCCTGTGCTTAGGCACTGAAATACTCATACCCATATATCCTGTTTTAGTTTGTCTTGTACTTAAAGTATATACCTTATCCATGTGACTATTAACTCTTGCAACCTTGCCCTAGTTGCTTCAGGTAGAAACCACTAGTGGGGACTTTTATTTATATTTCACACACACACCCACACCCACACCCACACACACACACACACACACACACAAATTCGTTTCCATGTCTCATGAGGACCAGGTTTGTAATCGAGTAGCCATTGGGTAGTGATTGTAAGCACTTTTTAAAAAAATAAGATAAAAATATTAATGTCAAAAAATTGAAAATTAGATTAAAAAATAAATAAAAGTAAGTCGAAAATAATTGTTATTTTAAAAATTATATATATATATATATACATATATATATATATATATATATATATATATATATATATATATATATATATATATATATATATATATATATATATATATATATATATATACTTTAAAAAACATAAAATTCCTTTTTTTAAAGTGAACATTTCTTCAAACCTTGAAAAATACATGTTTCATTTTGCACCTATTTCCCCCATGCTTGATGAGGACTTCTGTAAAAAAAATATTTATAGGGTCACATCATTTCTATTTTACTAGTGGGAACCTTTTGGTCCCCACAGGGTCAGAGGTTCCCATAGCATGACTGTGTAAATATATCAGTGTCATAGGAATACAAACACACACACACACACACACACACACACACACACACACACATCATATGGTTATGTCCACATCTTTTAGTCTTTTTACTCTATCATTGTTTTACTGCTGGTTTTTGTCCCATCATTGTGGATGAGAAACATGCCACATAGGTCAGAGCAAACCACATGGAGATCCCAAGAAATTTCTCTGCTTTTATATCTGTTCAGAAGTCCTATAACACACAACCTAAACTGAAATGTCACCAGTGTTTAGAGTGGCTCTAGTCAGATTGAAATAAGGATATAAATAAATACTAAGTGGTAGGACAGAGCTGGGATCAAAGAGCTCACATCTCAGTGCTAGTCTCCTAATGGAAAACACACAGTTTGGCAGTGATTGTATATTATAATATTACAGGGGAAGCTCTGGCCTTCCTACCAAGCTACAAGTAGCTTCACACACCTGTTACAACTGTACAGGAATGTGTTTGTTTTTACTGCTCTTTAGCAAACTACCCACTGCATATACAGACAGAGCTGGTAACACAACACTGTCAGCATTGGCTTTTACCCATGACTGAGTGTGTAACATGGTGGTACATTGTAAAGCAGCTGCCTCAATTTAACTCCTTATTTATTTCATGTTGATTTAGAATTTAGCATCATTATTTATTACAGATGTAATAGGTGCAATGAAAGATTAGCTTCCAGAGTCAATGGTACATTGAATAAAGCAGCTAATTTGGGATTACAGTTTCACTTTAGGAGCGACACAGTGGTCCAGTGGTTAGCTTTCATGCCTCACAGCAAAAAGGTCCTGAATTTGAGTCCAACACCAGACCTTTCTGTGTGGAGTTTGCATGTTCTCCCTGTGTCTACATGGGTTTTCTCCAGGTAGTCTGGCTTCATCCCACCATCCAAAGACATGCACTGATAGGTTAATTGGGTAAACCAAAATTGTCCATAGGTGTGAATGTTTGTCTCTATATGTTCCCTGTGATGAACTGGCAAGCCCTTAAAGGTAGGGTAGGATATCTTAGGAAATGATTCCTGCAGCTATATTTTGAAAGTATACACACTCATGCCCCTTCGTCAGCCCACCCCTTCAAAAATGTATGAATGCACATGTTGTCTGGAGCGATCACAGAGATTCAAGAGCATTCACGAGAACTCAACATCACTTAGCATCATAAATAACAAAACAATAATCAACATTTATCAGTTTGTGTCACATGAAGCTTAGCTAACAAAAGGTTTAGAAGCATGAAATAAACAGCATGGGAAAACTAAGGGATAAGGACAATAGTTTATGGTGTTATAGCAGCAGTTTACACACAGTGTTGGTAACAACAAAACCTGCTGGAACATTCTGTTTGGTTAATATCTGACATTTTCTCATTTTCTCGGGGTGAATAGGTTACCCACAAGTGATTAGTATGTTGAAATATTATATCATATAACAATATTATCTTACTTATGGAGTAGAAACATGGTCACCTTAGCATCAGTTTTGAGCCTCTTTTCCTTTTTCAGTTGACGCCAGCACTGGAAAGTTGTAGTGATTACCACCCTTCTGTTCTTCGCTCAGCTTCGTCATGGCCGTAGCTTTTTCAAACACATGTTTTACTTTGGTTTTGCTTCAGGTTGTCATCTTTTCCGCCATAGCTGTTTACGTGAAATTTGATGGATGTATCAGTAAATCAATCATTGTAAAGATGATCAGTACAATGATGGGCTGGAGTTTTCCTTTGGTTCCATCCTCTAGACTGGACTAAAACATTTTGGGTTTTTTTTTTGGGCAAACATTCTATTTCAGTGTGTAATATGGAATCGTGAATAGGTTTTGAAGCAGTATGGCAAAAAATTTTTCCAAAAAAAAGATCTCCCACCCCACCTTTAAGTAGCTGAGATAGGATTCATGCAACCCTAGTGAGGACAAAACCAGTGCAGAAAATGGATGGACGGGTTTCACCTGAGCCCTCTGATGTGACAGAACTAGTTGTTTTGAGGTCTGATACACTGCATATATGATAATTATTAAAAGGGGGAAGTGTGAAGTCACCCATTGGTTTCATTCTGAGGCCACAGTTTATGAATATGGCCATCACTGTGTTTGCTTTTTGGAACCAGAAGTGACCATATTTGGACAAATGGGACAACACTTTAGGAGCACAATAGGTAAGAGATAAGTAAACTCTTGGCACTAGTTTACTGAAAAGATAAAACAATAAACTTCATTCTGCATTCTGTACAGTCGTATTAGTGTGAATTATTAACTACAGTAGAGATGTCAGGGGAAAAAAAAACATGCTTTATTCAAGGAGTCATTCTGCTGAAAACCACTTTTTTATGCTCCTTATGGAATCTGATGGGTCACCCTGAGTTACCAACACGTGCTGCGTTTGCTGTGTGGTGTGTCCCCTCCACTGGCTGTATTTAACATTCATAGAAAACAACACAGAGAAACGAGCCACTCAGAAAAGTCTGTCCACTACATGTCACAAGGACATTGATATCAATCACGTGGGGTTAAGCCTGTCCCCCATTGCAGCGAATCTGAAGTAGCATTAGCATTAGCATCTACAAGAGAAGACAGTGCCACAGTAGCTGCTGCACAAACTTGAAAACAATGGCGGAACAAAGACGTTCATGTGCTCTCTGTGGAAATAAAGCGTTTTTCCTGCATGTTTTCAAAACAAATGACGGCATGAAACGTAGTGGGATGATAATCTGGGATGGTAAACACAGACAGAGCAAGAATGCAGGGGGGAGTGTTCCTTCACGCATTCGAGGCCAATCAGAGACACCTCATCACCACGTCACACGTCACGACATGTATGTAGAAGTACCGGTAAACTCTCTTCTTCCTCTTCAAGTCATTTTTGGTTTTTCTCCAAAACTAGCTGGAAACAAAGCAATGCGGACGTTTTTTAAAAAATAAATAGAACCAACATATAATGCATTCAATAACAATGGAGAACACAGTGATATTAATGAAATAACCATGGAATGACAGCTTTAAGTAAACTGAAACTAAATTCACGACAACTCATCCTGTCAATCGCCCTGATAGGCAGAAGAAATATGTAACAATGGACCACACTAACACTTATCATAAATATAAAATATATTAAATTACAATGAAATTCGTTTTGGAGAAAAAATATCACATTTTTAGAGAGAAGTTTAATATAAGGTGTTTTTGGACACAACTCTAGCAGAAATTATTGGAAACAATGGGACCAAATACACTCTAGAAGAAGTTAAATAAACTCTCTAAGTGTTGATTTAACACTGCAAAATGTACTGTGTACCAACTTAAAGTAACCTCTGTATTAGCTTAATTTTGGAACAACATCATGAGCTTTGTCTTTGAAATCTACAACACAACTGAGTTTTTCGTGATCTTGTCTAAATCTGATTTTAACACAGCAGTTAGAATATTACTGTATTCCCTGCACCCAGAGTGTCCAATCCTTGAGAATCACTATCCTGCATGTTTTATATGTTACCCTCTTCCAGCACACCAGACAGTTGTTATCAGTCTTCTGCAGAGCTTGATGATAGGCTGTTCATCTGGATCAGGTGTGTTGGAAGAGCGATACATCTGAAACATGCAGGACAGCGGCTCTCCAGGACCAAGTTTGCAGACCCCTGTTTAGACATCTGATTAACATGATAACCCTATCATCAAGCGCTGCAAAAGCCTGATAACAACCATCAGCTGTGGATGGAAGAGGGAAACATCTAAAACAGGCATGTCCAAACTATTCAACAAAGGGCCGGTGTGGCTGCAGGTTTTTGTTCTAACCAACCAAGAGTTCACAGTTTGACCAATCGACTCTCTGAAAACTGAGATCAGTTGATTAATTGAGTCCAGTCTAGTGTGTTGCTGCTTGGTTGGAACAAAAACCTGAAACCACAACGACCCTTTGTGGAATAAAACATGTAGGACACCTGCCCTCGAGGGACAGGATTGGACACTCGTGACCTACACAAATTCACCTGTTAAAATCATAACTGTTTCAATGTAAAACTTCCTGATTCAAATGTAATTGATACTGATATTAGTAATCCTGGTCCTTAAGAGCTACTATCCTGTATGTTTTAGGTGTTTTCTTCTTCCAACACACCTGACAGTCATTATCAGTTTTCTGCACAGACTTGATGATTGGCTGATCATCTGAATCAAGTGTGTTAGAAGAGGGAAACATCTAATACATACAGGATAGTGGTTGTTGAGGACTCGGCTTGTTGACCCCTGCTCTATACTAATTTCAGATTTGTATATAAGAAGTTGTGGATGTTTGGATGAGATACATTTTCTCTAATAAAATTTGGCAACTTGAAACAAATTAATTTCTCTGCACTTTTACTGATGTTAACTAGACTATATGGTTGATATTGATCTGAGAAACCTCACAATTACTGAAAAACATTTCTTCAACATTATCTATATTTGAAACCAACTGTGTACATATTGTATGTTTCAGGATACTTAAGGTCCAGGTGTTGAGCAATGATTCTATTTGTTATTCACATACATAAGGGTAATTTCCATGCCTTGCTGCACTTGCAATTAACAAATTCTAACACTGTCTGTCAGGTGCTACTGTCTGTCATCCAGTTTATGACATTTGCCATTTCTCAGTGTCACTTTAGGCTCAATCTTCACTATCTAATAGTCTGAGTACGACTGCAATGCACTTAATCTGACTGATCATTTACTTGCACGCATAGACAGACTAGACAGGGTGACAAATAGGTATATACAGTATGTGTGTGTTATATATTTGGTAGCACACTTTCCATTTTTGCAGAGAAGTTCCGCTAAAACATATGTTTCTTACTAGTACATAAAAACATTGGTGACTAATTTGAAATTTCAGAGATAATTTCAATTATAGAAAGTGCCAGCTTCAAAAATATACATTGTATTTATTTGATGCAAAGATATATTCATCCAATGATGAATTTGTATTTTCAATAAGTCTTAACTACATTAGTGTGATGTGAGTGTTTATGTCCAGAACCTGTTGATTTATTGTGAAATCTGACATAGACGAGTCTCTGTGCATGTGTGTGTGTGTGTTCCCACAGTGGGTGAACATTCCCAGACAGCAGGTGGAGTGAGGAGAGAAGGGTTACAGAAAACAAACTTCAACCATCAGGTTTGTTTAATAAAGTCACCGCTGCTCTGAGGCTGAGACCCCGACTCGTCTGATCCACTCCCATCTCAACACCACACATACACAAACACACAAATTACATACTGCAGGCCATGCATAGAATACACATGAATACAAACACACACACGTTTGTTTTTCTTTAAACACAGTGAGGTCTTAGTGAGAAAAAAACAGGCCCCATTCAGAGACACATTCTTTACATGTGTAATGTTCCAGAAAATATGACATGACCTCCATCACACAGCAGCCACTATTTATCTTCTGCCCCTTTATACTTTTTGTCCTAATCTCTACCTCAGTCTGAATGAGGAGGGGTTTCAACAGTAGCTCTATTCTGGATCATAATACATTCAGGTAATAACTGTCACACACTAACTGGAAATAAAAAATGAGACTAACCACCATGATGCTACCTACTGCTTTGTGAACTGACAATTTCAAGTTGACTTTGTCTTTTAGGCGCCTCCATCTTGGATTTTTGGAATATAGGTGACTACATGTCAGGGGAAAAAAGTGCCAAATTAGAGAAAGCTTGATAGTCAGTGAACTTTAGGGTGAAGAGTAAAACCTTAAATCCACTGTGACCTCGTTTGGTCATACTTCCAGAACTGCAAGGTTTTTTTTCCCTAAATTTTGCCCACATTGTTGATGTTCAGTTGATTTTTTTTATCCTGCTGTGACTTCACTGAACATATTCTGGGCCATAAATTGAGCATAAGTTTTGTTCAGAAAGGCAACAAAATCAAGTTCAGCTCACATATGAATAGATGTTTGGTGTAGTCTGTAGTATTACATCTATGTGGGCATTCCAAGTTTCATGCATAGTGGTAGAGGTGAGAATATCTGAAAACCAAGGTTTTGTGCCCACAACTTGCTTGGAACATTTCAGGAAATAATCTTCACACCTATTTATAAATATTCACACCCTGCACAGTGAGTTTCTATTGTAGGTCAGTAGACGCTGGACATGTATATTGAGCCACATTTTGTAATAACGGTGCATTTTGTTATAAACATCCAAAATGTAATATTTTTTTTCATTTCATTTTGTAATAAACTGCCACATTATGTAATAAGTTATTACATTTTGAGAACATTATTACAAATGCAACTTTTTTATTCTCTAGAAAATGTAATAACATGGTGCATTATGTAATAACAATTCTAAAGCATAGTTTATTTGTTTGTTAATTGTATTTTATTTTACTTTAAAGTATTTGTAAAAGCTAGGCCTATTATTAGTATCACTGTATTAGCCTAGTATGTAGCAGTATTTAGCAATTACTATCAGTACACTATTCAAAGGTTGAATTAACACATAATATTTTGTAAATTTCTAGATTTTTTTTTTTTTAATTGAATACCAAAAACAGTTCATTATAAACATCAACAACAATAAATGCAAAAAACACATGCAGGTTTGTGGACAATTTACAATAATAATGAACCAATGAATATGAGTAACATAAGTGTCTTCTGCTTGTTTAAAGAGCTGCTGTGACCAGATCATTTATCCACTAACATTCATATGAAATTGCCTCAAAAGACTAAAAAACAACAACATGTCTATTTCCAAAATATATCCGTAATTTTAAATTGTCCATGTCTAATATGTCTAATTACCATTCAAACCATAAACCAGTTGGAATGTTTCCCAAACAGCACCTTGAGTTTCAATGCCACACCACCAGACCACCCTGCTGCTGCAACATGTCATAACTAATTACATAATGAGGAAACATTTATTAAAAAATGGGTTGGGGCAGTTTATTACAAAATGCGGCTTTATTTCAAAATGAAATTAAAAAGTTATTACATTTTGGATGTATATTACAAAATGCACCATTATTACAAAATATGGCTCAACACACATAGTAGGCCTATGTGATGTTAGAAGGACTCATGATGAACTGAAGCTTAACACACACATTCTGAGCACATGTCAGACTCTCCTTATCTTGATATATATGGATACAATATGTTTATTTTAGCATAAACCATTGCTGTTGATAACAGTGATATCAGATAAATGATGTAGCATAGAAAACAGTGCAATATTGATATCATGAAGACAGTTGATGGTAACTGATATAAGTACCATTAAACATCTTGAAATATGTGACAGAATATTTTGTCATTTCTTAACCCTGACCACAACAGACCTATCTACCAGTGTTAAAAACATGGTTCAAAACTATTATCAAGACCTAGATGGCATATCCAGACACCATCTGCTTGTTGCTAAAAGTGGCTATGGTCTTAATGTTGCATATATTTTAAGTCTTAGGGCAATTCAAATGAGTTATATAAATTAATTTGTGATGAATGTGAAACTGTTTTTCATAACAAGGTCTTTCTAAGCTGATATTGTTGCTTGTTCTTCACAATCTTTGAACCTTCCCTTACTCCTTTTCTTTCCCACTCTGCCCCCACCCGGTACCACAATATTACCTACAGTCAACCACTGAACTTGGACTTTCTTTTTGCCTTTGAAGTCAGTGAAACAATATTTTTCCTCTTGCATGTGCTAATAAGTCCATAAAAGTCAATATTCACCATGTAGCCTCTGTAGTTTAACAGTGCAAACAGAACCCCTGTATGCTCAATCAACTTGGACCTCTGGCCAGGTCCCCAGAACCAGCAGGAAGTTAAACATGAACCTGGTGCTTTCATCTCATATTAGCATGTGATAAAGACCTCTAAAACATCTGCTCTGCCATTCTGTTCTGCTTTATTCTAGTCTTTTATGTCTTGCTGTGTAGTTCAGGTGAGAGCTTCATGTTTGGGATTCCTAAGTTCTTCGTCATAGTCACATTCCTGTAGTAGTAGATTCCCACGAGCTGCAGTTTATTTCTGTCACTGTGTTTTCCAACAGTGTGCCCGAACAGGTCATGTTACAAGTCACCTGCTGTCTGCATAGCTGGCGTACCTGTGGCTTAACAAGTAATGCTCTCATAGTGTGTCTGTCACTCAGGACATTACGTTTTAAATGCCACCGTCTTATTGTGTGCATTCCCATGATGCTGCTGTACTGTGTAAATAAGTAGACTATGTGGTCTTAAGGGTGAAATGTTTTAGGGATGCTGCTGTTTTGTATATATTTTGTGACTCATTTGCTTTTGCAGAGAATATTTATATTTAATATTTCTAGTCAGTATGTGAGTATTGGCCTGACATAAGGGCTCATTTATTTGTAGTCAACTAGGGTTTTATCTACCTTTATAAGGCTTGGATCAAACACTTAATACATTCAGTGTTAGTGACTAATGCCAGTAAATGTAAAACCAATGTGACTAATGGAGAAAAAGTAGACTTTTACAACTTTTGCAGTTCAGTCTTCTTTACAGTTTTCTTTATTATTTGAATGTAGTTTTTTTTTTTTTTTTAAATCTATTTTAGCTTTTGCTATACTAATAATAATGGTCCAAATTAATATGAACATCTAGCATGTGTCATGAGAGAGGACCTGTATTTATTGAATCTATTTCTTATAAACACCATATTAGTGTATTGTCGACCCTGGCACTAAAGCCACGATTAATAATACCATATAAATAAGCATATAAATCACATTGTTAAACAATACTTTCTCATTTTTTCCTAATAATCTCAGTAATCCATCACTTTGTATTTGTTTATGTGCCATGTGTGACCAACCTGGATTTCATATCTGTGAAAGTTTATTCAAGGACAAAGTATTTTCTCAGCCTCTAAAGGAAACATAAATCTATGATGGTGTAGTGGGTGCAGCATAATGGTGACAGTATGTATCTGTTAGTGCTCATAATAACATGTCACTTTTGTCAATTGCTCTAATGTTGTCAAGCAGGTCATGTAGCTAACTCATACTTCTGTGTCTGGGTGGCCGTCTCTGGCTTTGATTCTCACACTTGCCAGATCTTAGGACATGTACCAGGGTTTAATTTTAATACTGACGACTGTTCCCAATTTTTGTGGGGGATGCTCCAAGAGTAGGGTGGTTTGCTAGCGGTCGTCCAGTCCCTGTAACGAAGAAGTGTGACCTTGATTCACCTAGTTTACAGGTATCAAACATAAGGCCTGAGGGCCAAATCCGGCCTGCCAAAGGCTCATATTTGGGTAGGATAAGATGGATACCAATGAATATATTAATGGTGTAAAAATTATTTTAATTCAGGTTTTACATACAAAATAATTAGATCTCAATTGGGTCAAACATGATCATAATTACTCATAAATAACTGCAGATCTTAATAATGTAAAAAAGTTACATGAAAATATTTATATTACCAAACAATCCTTTTACAAAAAGCTGAATAAATAAAATATGAACCACCTGAAATTTTCTGAAGAGAAGTCACTGTAATTATTCTGCATGTTACTAAATGTTTTGGGTATTTGTAATTGAAAGGTAAAAGGTGAAAGGTTGTTCTGCACATGTTCAAATGACAAACTGATAGACTGAGGCAGAAAATTATGAAAATTGTGCTTGTTTTACTGAAGACATGTCAAGTTGTTGATGATATTCACATATTGAGGGAAACATTACAGATGGAAACATTATTATAATGTAATTTTACTCTTTTCACTGTTACTATTTTACTGCTCTGACCCTTTTGAGATCATATTGGGCTGAATGTGGAACTGAACTAAAATGAGTTTGACACCGTAGGCTTAGCCAGTGAAGGTTGGACTCCACCAGAACAGCTCTTTGTCATTGGTTCTGTTCATAACTTTTGGACTTTTGGACTAACTTTTGGAGTTAGGGAACATTTTAAGGGAGAAACTGACCAATTCAAGTATGATTTTGTCATGACAAGTTACAAACCGATTATAAAAACTGTGGATTAGTCACATATGTGTTTCGACAAAACTACACATTTGTTAGTTATTGTATTAGTGTATATAACAGCACAGTTAAAAGATTGACACCATTTTTTTTTATTGTAACACCCCTATAGCATGTTGAAGAGGGGACGACAGCTGAGGAGAACTTGCTCTGGTTGTAAAGACATGATCTATGGTGGATTTAATACTAATCGGACATCTTAACATCTGGCTTTAGCCACGGATATGTCCTGCAGAAATGTGTTGGCACAGCTTATAATATTTTTACATAAAGAAAGAAAAAATAGAAGAAGCAGTGAAATCATGTATTATGAACTTTGTCCAGTGCAGTCGTCATGATGTCACATGACATGAGTGTGGGGTGGGGGGTTAGGAGAGGGGCGTCTGTCAAAATTAGCCAAATTCTAATCAAATTCCCAAATATTGATGTGTTGTATACAGTAAATCCTTCCATATGATACACAGCCTTCATTAATTTTCATGTTATAATGTACAGCACATTTTATTAATCAGTGATTGCATTAACTCAGGAATATCTTAAAACCCATGACAGGTAGTCAGTCAGGTTTGTTTCTTCTTTAATGTTGACTGATCGGCCAATCTGCTAAATAATGGATGTGTTTAATCCAGTGAATCAGTACGTGTGTGTTGTAGGGTGGTGAGTTCTTATTGTCTGCAGTGACACATTTGGAGCATATTTGTCAAGTCCACTGTGGTGAGATAATGGAATGACATGGAAACTAGAATAGGCTATTTACTTCTTTTTTTTTACATGACACACCTGAACTGTGTTGTACATGTGTTACAACTTAACTGTGTAACATAATATTATTTATTGTAGTCCAACAGGATATATAGTTTGTCCTTCTGACTGTAATTTAATCACATGATTTTCTGAACATTGGACTGAAATAACAACTGAGACATTGATTTATATCTTGAATAATTTTCTTGCTTTGTCAAATTGAATCAATCAATCAATCTTTATTGAAATTACCTGAAATTGAATGATACAGATTAGGAGTTCTCAAACTTTTTCATGCCAAGAACCAATTTATTTTAAAAACAAAGCAATACAAAAACAAACACCTAACCAGTCAACCAGTTTCCCACTCCCAACTTAAAAAGACAAAAAATATTTTAAACCACTTATATTACAGTGTCATTATATTTTGTATGTTACAAATGATGTTTGCAGTACATTACAAATTCTGCTAACAGAATGTCTTGTTGCTAACATTGGTTGTCATTTATCTGACTTTTTTCTTCTGTCACTGATCCATTGTCATATTTTAAAACTGTTTAATTTGCATTATTTTTTTTTAGTATGGCTCTGGACCAGAGATATTGTGTAGAAAATAACAGAACAGACAAAACAGGTGCTGATTATAATGAGGACATGGAAGGAAGGTCAAACTGGGTGGTGTTCAGTTTTGGCTGTCCAACCTGACGTTTGTTTTTTTAAGACACAAATCGGGTAGGGTCTGCCAAATGGTTTTATTCAAACAGGGTTGCTATCATTTAGCGCCCATTATGGCCAACCGAAATGTGCATGTGCAGTGCAAATTGGGTAGCCGTGCAGATCAGGTAACCACAAGCCCATCAAAACAAGGTATTGCTCTAACCTTATTTATCTGTAAATGTTCTGCATAATCAATAGGTGCTATAGCATTAGCTACTACATTTATACCAAGTATGTTTCCAAATATAGCCTACAATTAACATAACATAAAAGGTACAACAGCTTCTCCTGCTTTTTCCTTCTATATCCCTCAAATAAATAAGGAGCAAACACCCCGGGGTAGAAATGACTGTAAATGAGCATAAGCTCCATACATCCACCATGCAAATCGGTTTACATCTACCTATCACAATTCCTTTCACTCCAGCTTTGTAGTGTGACTTGGCAGCATGTTACAAAGTCATGAGTTGTGGTTTAAAGCCATGACTTACAGGCTTGAAAACCTACCTGGAATACAGCATAAAATGAAATGATAAATTGACTGTAAATTTATTGCAAACTTTGTAAATACAACGCCTTGCAAACAACCAAGTAAAAGATCACTCATTTAGGCAAATTAACTGTTAGTGATCACAGTGTAGTGTTAATGTGAGTGACAGTAGAGAAAGTTAATCTGTAATAGACAAGCTGGAGGATAAATAACAGTATCATTATTGTGTAAGCAACATCAAATATATTGTGTAAACCATGAAGTGGATTTGTAACAGCAACCAACCAGGAGACATTGTTAGACCTGATGATCAAATGAAAATGATCAACCTGGACAAACTTGAAGAACCTGATCAAACAGGACTGAACAGGTTGTACTGAATTAAAACACAGCTGATGACTCACATGGATGACACTCCACGTGAAGACATAACGTACCTTCCTTCCAAGTACAAGGAGTTCGCTGTATTCTTTTGTTGTCCACTTCATAATACAATTTGGATTTTTATCAATCAGACAGAGTACAGAGTTTGTGACATATGAAATAAAGTGTGACCATAAAATGTGTGCGTGAATTATTAAACTTGCACATGAGATAATAAAACCTGTGGACAAATGATTAAATCATGAACATGAGATAATAAAATGTGTGCATCAATTGCTCTCATTTGCCTTGATCCAATGATTGCTTTATTGTAATTGCTTTATTTATTGTAAACAAATCCTGTACCATTATTTGTTTCCAACCCAGAAACGATCCAGTTGCAAAGACTCAACAAATTAAACATTTTCTTTCCAGAAGTTAATGCTGTGCTTGTATTTTCACTTGTCCTTTTGCAGCAGTTTGCTACTTTGCATAGTTGTAAATGTACTATAGGAATGAACCCGACCTTGATTTTGATGCTAATGACTGTTTCTGTATCTAAGAAAACAGTTTACACTAAAGTCTGTGCAGAGGAAGTGGACTGTTTTCTTCTATGACAATTCTTTTCCTTATCTTTGTCATGACCTCCGCTCCGGTGACCTTTCCCCCAGTCACTTCCACACTCACCTGGTCCCGCACTGCGCAGCTGCAAGCCGTTCCTCATCTGTGGCTATAAAAGCAGTAAGGCTTGCAGTTGCCAGTGTGGGACCATTCAGTATTGTCACCTCCATAACCCGGACTGTTTCACCATCTCCTCAATCACCATAACCCGGACATTCATCATCACCACGGACTCTGGTCATCTGTTCCAAGGTTTTGTCTGTATTGTCTTTGTTTCTTAGTTTTGTTATTAAATTATTTTTTCCTTCAGCACTGTGCATTTGAGTCCTCTCTCACTCCACCCTCACCTTGACAATCTTGGTTATTTAATGTGTATCTTTTGTGTAACATTAACTACTACTGTATCTATTTACACTCAAATAGGGCATCAACAGAAACATCAACTCCCATAGCACTTAGCGACTTAAATTTGGTGGAGTCGACATGTCACATGTTATTCTTTCTCTCCCTCGGTGCATAAACACAGACCAGTCAGACCTAAACCAGAGGCGACATGGCTGCTGCAGGTAAAACAGGGGGTGGTGGGTCTGACAAAACAAAAGAGAGTGACAGACACACATCGCATGTGTGGAAATAAATCACGTTAGATGAAAAAAAAAACGCACAGCCATCTGAAGAGGCATCCTCTACCTAACCTGAGTGATACGAGCATCCACTAGCTAACCTGAGTGATACGAGCATCCACTAGCTAACCTGAGTGATGCGAGCATCCACTAGCTAACCTGAGTGATGCGAGCATCCACTAGCTAACCTGAGTGATGCGAGCATCCACTCGCTAACCTGAGTGATACGAGCATCCACTCGCTAACCTGAGTGATACGAGCATCCACTCGCTAACCTGAGTGATACGAGCATCCACTAGCTAACCTGAGTGATACGAGCATCCACTAGCTAACCTGAGTGATACGAGCATCCACTAGCTAACCTGAGTGATACGAGCATCCACTAGCTAACCTGAGTGATACGAGCATCCACTAGCTAACCTGAGTGATACGAGCATCCACTAGCTAACCTGAGTGATACGAGCATCCACTAGCTAACCTGAGTGATACGAGCATCCACTAGCTAACCTGAGTGATACGAGCATCCACTAGCTAACCTGAGTGATACGAGCATCCACTAGCTAACCTGAGTGATACGAGCATCCACTAGCTAACCTGAGTGATACGAGCATCCACTAGCTAACCTGAGTGATACGAGCATCCACTAGCTAACCTGAGTGATACGAGCATCCACTAGCTAACCTGAGTGATACGAGCATCCACTAGCTAACCTGAGTGATACGAGCATCCACTAGCTAACCTGAGTGATACGAGCATCCACTAGCTAACCTGAGTGATACGAGCATCCACTAGCTAACCTGAGTGATACGAGCATCCACTAGCTAACCTGAGTGATACGAGCATCCACTAGCTAACCTGAGTGATAGGAGCATCCACTAGCTAACCTGAGTGATAGGAGCATCCACTAGCTAACCTGAGTGATAGGAGCATCCACTAGCTAACCTGAGTGATAGGAGCATCCACTAGCTAACCTGAGTGATAGGAGCATCCACTAGCTAACCTGAGTGATGAATAAAGTCTATTTTATTGGATTTTTTGTTCAATGATGTCAAGTCATGATCATGCGTGGCTGCTTTAGGTATTGTATGTACATCACTAAACAGTGTTTTCCCTCCAGTTTTTGTGGTATGCCAGACACATCATGAAAAACTATTACTTGATTTCGACATTGCCTCCAAAGTTGGATCACTTCTTCTGAACCAACAGCTGTTTGTGAATAAAAAATGTTGTTCTGATGAAATCCAGGGGTCTACTTTGAAAGAAGTATCTCAACATAAGGGGATGTGCTTTTCACCTGTCAGACCTGTATGGATAAACCTACCAGTGAGAAACTGCTTTTTTATCACATGAAGACCATAAAAGCCAAATTTATCACAGATGACCACCCATATGTCTGCTGGGGGATTACAACCAGCTGCCAAACATCTATGGGAAACAAGAGCAGAGCTTCTACTGCAGAAGATGTTATTAACATCATCAGCATGTCCTCTGATATTAACCGTCTGTGTCCACTTTATAACATTATTTGTAAGTTCTAATGAGACAGAGACAGAGAGAGATTATAATTACCCCCCCCCATTCAAAGGAAACACTGGGATTGCAATAGGTTTGGATGTTTGTATCCTGGGAGAGTACCATCAGGGATCAGCTGTAGTCCGTCTAGACTGCAGACAGGACATTCCTGCACACTCATAACAGTAGCTTATGAACAGACACACAAAAAAACGCATACAATTAAGCAACAGGGCATGTGGGCACAACAGCAATTGACAACACATAATTCTGTCTAATGCATTACCTCAGTTTGTGAACTGTACTGTGGCTTTCAGAGGACGGGGGCTCTACAAAGAACTGCATGTACATGATATTTGTCATACATAATATAACAAACATAGTTAGGCCTACTATAGTTAAAATCAGACCTTACCTTAACAGAAAAGTGTAGACATTTTCAAACAAACAGGTGTCTTGGTGCATATTTGCTCCCTTTCATCTTCTTTTATGATCATTTGTGTGTACCCTGAGTTAGACCTAAAGAGAAATTTAACTGGCAGCATCACCACACTTCAGTGGTCCCAATAGGTGTCAACACCGTTGTGATAATATTAGGGAACGGTGAATTTGTGAGCAATCATATGAATCATACATAAAATAGATGAAAAATTGTCTGGGCAAGAATACAACAATACACCATATTAAAATTTTTAAAAAGCCAAATATAAACATTATTTTCATTATTATAGAGCCCCCCCTCCACACACACACACACACCAAAAAAATTGTTTTTCAAGGGGAGCTTGTGTTTCACCAGGGAGGCCTATAGCTCCTCCAGACCCTGCATTACCCATTCTGATTGCTTTGTTTATTTCTCATACATTTTTTTCATTTGTAGTCATGTTCATTGACAGACCTGAAAACATCCACACAAGGTTCTGGAGCTTTGTGGCTGTGGGAGGCTTGGGAGGAATAGTACAAAGAAGTCATTAATTGTATTTATAGAGCAAACACGAAAAAAGGAGAGAAATTACAGTTAAAAAGGCCAGATGGACACCAGATAGCAGAACCACACTGTGAAAGGATTTTGTGGATTTGGTTCTGGCTTGGCTTGTTATGGTCAGCATGTTTAAAAGTGTCATCACATCATTATTTCATTAATATTGCTGTGTATTGAATGCATTGTGCATTGGTTCTATTTAAAAAAAACAAAAAACATCTGGATTGCTTTGTTTTTAGAGGGTAGAAAAATTACTTTAGTTTACCAGTACTTCCTCATACATGTCCATGACGAGGCGTTTCTGATTGGCTCAGAGAATTAATGCATGAAGAAACACTCCCCCCTCCCTCTGTGTGTGTTTACCATCCCAGAGTAACATCCATCTAGGTTTTCGTGCCATCACTTGTTTTGAAAATTTGCATAAACAAAACGTTTTATTTCCACAGAGAGCACATGAACCAGTTTCCATTAGATTCCAAAAGTACTGTGTAAAAGTGGTTTTCAGCAGAATGACACCTTTAAAAATGCCCATCCATCCATCCATCCATCCATCCATCCATCCATCCATCCATCCATCCATCCATCCATCCATCCATCCATCCATCCATCCATCCATCCATCCATCCATCCATCCATCCATCCATCCATCCATCCATCCATCCATCCACCAATCCCTATCCCAGCCAGATAAGGGCAAAGACAGGGTAAATCCTGGACAAGTCCACAGTTCATTGCAGGGCTACATTTAAAAACAGACATATGTTATTACATTAGCTGACAAAAGGCAAAGCTTTACTCTATTTATTTATCCCATAAGGGAATTTGGGCTATGCATTTCACCTATCCTGAATGCTAATGCCGGTACTCACACAGTACCGGCATTAACATTAGCATTAGCATTAGCACATTGAGAGCAGTGAGCTGTGAGCATTGACTCTTCAAGGTCAACTCCATATCCTCATTAGTACCTTGTTCAGGGACATCAACAGGATAATTAACCCATGTATATTTGTTTGTGTGTGAGGAATGTGGGAACAGGCAAAGTCATGACAGAAAAGCTCTGAATACAAACCTTCCAGTAGTGTCTTATAATGTAATACATAAATGTCAAATGATAGGATGAAGCTTTGATCATAAGCAATTTACATTTTAAACCTCTACATTTAATTAACACCACTTTACTATTTATTATGTCATAAACACACTTTATGCTGTTTTCACAGAATTATAAAATACTTCACTTTTACTTTGTCTTAAAAAAATACTATACTTGAAATATTGAGAAGCAGTGATGTAAGCAAACAACCAAAAATCTTTATAATTTCAACATGTATTAATCCTCCATAGCATTGACCTTTATACTGTATATGCAACTAAGAAAATCCTCACATACACATAGTGTTTTATGTGTTTTATCACTGAATAATTTAGTGTGCACTGTAGCATGAAAATGAAATCTGATATTTTAGCATTATTGTCAGGCAAAATCTATCAAGCATGGCAATAAAAATCTAACATTTAACAACTATGAAAATGAGACAAATCCAGAGGAGTGTTAGTGTACATTAAAATAAATCTTTATATGGAACAAGCTACTAAACACTAAGTGTATATAAAGATGATGGATAACACAGTGTTGTTTTCCTCCTACTGTGTATGAATGTAGCTGAAATATGGAGGTCAGAGGAGCTACATGTTGCCTTTGTGATGTAATGTGGAGTAAGAGTTTGTGTAGTAGAGATGTGAAGACATACACACATGCACACGCACACACAAATTGTTTCCTGACTGTTGGATTTGTCTGTGGATATTTCACATTTTTATATCACTAAATAACATACTAAAAAAATCAGATCAGAAATATGTAGATGATGAAATCTACCTAAAAAGACAAAAATCACCCTACTGAATATGAGTTTGGATTGAACATTTGCCAAACTGAAAAATCACTAACACGAATAACATGGAAGGCAGTGAGATCGGTAACGTATTCTGCAGCCAGCCATCAGTGTTTTTATAGCATCCACCTTTACAGTCTC